>JAVANC010000004.1:24900230-26118563 GCA_033319125.1 Parnassius glacialis | reverse complement strand
GCCGACAACGAGGAGTACCTGGATGAGGTGGCGGATTGCGTGCGCGAGTGCTTACCCCGTCCATTGGTCGTCCTAGGAGATTTTAACGCCCATAACAGGGCTTGGGGCAACTCTAGGGACGATACAAAGGGAGAGACCGTAATGGAATGGGCGGCTGGTCTGCTGGTCGACTATTAAATCGGGGGTCTGAGAGTACATGTGTGCGGTGGCAGGGGGAGTCCATTGTAGACCTTACGTGGCCAACTCCTCCTGCAATGCGTATGCTGTCGGGATGGCGAGTTGCGACAGAGGTGGTGACACTGTCAGACCACCGCCACATCGTGTTCGATGTCGCACTTCGCCACTTCGACATTCACTCCAGTCGTCCAGATGGCAGCCCACCGCGAAGTTGGTGTCTCAAGCGGCTCGACCGAGACAAGCTCGAAGCCGCCGCTATCGTCGCGGCCTGGCCAGAAAAAGCCGAAGAGGTTCCGCTCGATCCAGAAATGGAAGCAAACTGGTTCCGGGCTACAATGGCGCAAATATGCGACGTTTCGATGCCCAGAACCAGCCGTCCCAAGCGCAGGGCGGTGGACTGGTGGTCCGCAGAAATTGCACACCTTCGTGCGATTTGCTTGCGGAGTCGGCGCCAGTACACCCAGTAAGAAGAAGGCGAGCTCCACTTGAGGAGGTAGCCGGACTCTACGGGGCATACCGAGCGGCTACAAAGGCGTTACAAATTGCTACATCTAACGCCAGGTCTCGGTCCTGGAAAGAGCTCCTAGAGGGACTCAACGAAGATCCCTGGGGGCGACCGTACAGGATGGTGCTGGGAAAACTCCGGCCATGGTCGCTGCCCTTGACGGAAACTCTCGATCCGGACCTGCTGGGAAGAGTGATCGGCACGCTTTTCCCAGAGGACCGGTCAAGTCCCTCAGGTCACCCGCCGTTGTCATTGGAGTGGCATGATGAGATGGAGGTGACCGTGGAGGAGCTGAACCGAGCCGTTAGCCGCTTGAGAGCCCGGAACACCGCACCGGGGCCTGACGGAATTCCTGGTCGGGCTCTGGTGCTGAGTCTGGCTGCCTTGGGGGACAGGCTAAGACAGCTATTTACCGGCTGTCTGCGGAGTGCCAAGTTCCCCACAGCATGGAAAGAAGCAAGGTTGGTCCTCTTGAAGAAGGAAGGTAGGGCCGCCGATTCTCCCTCTGCGTATCGTCCCATATGCCTGTTGGACGAGATTGGCAAATTGTTCGAAAGGATAGTTGCCACTCGGCTCAACGGACATCTGTCGCGCGTCGGTCCCGATTTGGCAGAAAGCCAATTTGGATTCCGACGGGAGCGTTCCACCATAGATGCCATTATGCGCGTCCGCTCCCTGTCGGAACAAGCAGTATCCCAGGGTGGTGTGGCGTTGGCGATAAGTCTTGATATTGTCAACGCCTTTAACTCTCTACCCTGGGATACAATACGGAGGGCATTAGCATACCACCAGGTGCCTGCCTACCGGCAAGGCTTAATCGGGGACTACTTGCGCGACAGGTACATTCTGTACATGGGGCAAGATGGTAGGAATATACGGAGAGAGATCAAACGTGGGGTTCCGCAGGGCTCAGTGCTGGGTCCGCTATTGTGGAACCTCGCGTACGATGCGGTCCTGCGTGTCGACCTTCCTGCTGGCGTAAATATTGTATGTTATGCCGATGACACACTGGTGGTCGCCAGCGGGGTCACCTTCGAGGGCACCAAGGAGCTCGCTGAGCTTGGGACAGAAGTCGTCGTCGCCAAAATCCACGAGTTGGGTCTAGAAATAGTGCCTCATAAGACCGAGGCCTTATGGTTTCACAAATTAGCTCGGAGCAGGGAACCAACCGACTCGTGCGTCTACGTGGGTGGGTCTATACTCCGAGTGGGGCGGTACATGAAGTACCTAGGGCTCCACCTGGACAGTCGCTGGGGCTTCGAAGAGCACTTTGAGCGCCTAGTCCCCCGGATTGAGAGGGTGACGGGTGCTATGCACAGACTGCTGCCCAACCTGGGGGGACCGAGGGAGGAAATACGCCGCCTCTATGCGGGGTTAGTACGGTCCGTAGCCTTATACGGGGTACCTGTGTGGGCGAAAAGGCTAGCCATCCGGCGCTGTAGATCTAAAATCTACAGTGTCCAGCGGAGGATGGCTATACGGATCGTGCGGGGATACCGCACGATATCTTTTGAGGCGGCAACAGTCCTGGCTCGCTTCCCACCCCTAGACATACTGGCGGATATGGATGCGAGGGTGTACAACCGAATCCGCATCCTCCGTCAGAGAGGTGGCAGTGAGCCAGATGAGGCGCTCGAGTCTATTAAACGGCAGGAGCGACAGAACGCGTTTGCGATGTGGCGCACTCGACTTAGCGAGGAGCGCTATGCACGCAAAAGTGTTACTGGCGCAATCCTGCCGCTCTTCGAAGCCTGGATGCAGCGACGAGTAGGAAGACTCACCTACAGACTTACACAGATAATTACCGGGCATGGGTGCTTCGGTGATTATCTGTGTAAGATTGGACGCGAAGCGACGGCGAACTGCTTCCACTGCGGTAGACAGGATCAGGACTCCGCGTCCCATACGCTGGCGGTATGTCCAGCGTGGGAACGGGAGCGAACGATCCTGACAAACCGGGTCGGTCGGGACCTCTCCCTGCCAGCACTCGTGTCGGCGATGTTGAGCGGGGACTCGGCGTGGAGGGCCGTAGCCACCTTCTGTGAATCCGAAATGGTCCAGAAGGAGGCTGCTGAGCGGGATCGGAGGAGGACAGATCCCACTCGGGGACGACGTCACCAAGGCGTTTGTCACGGCCCTCCCTTTGAAGATGGTGTTTCCCTACCAGAAACGGGGCCTTTGGGGTTGCAGGCGTTCGTAGCGGGGGCCTCGAATGCCTAGTAACGTAACCCCCGAGGAGGACGATGGCTCGGAAGTGGTCCCGAGACATCGTGATAGCACTGCGAGGGTGCTGGAGGTAGTAAGTTCTGCCCCTGGGACGTGCTTCCAATAAAGCGAAGCGAGAGAGGGGCCCCGGTTGCGTTCCGAACGGAGATCCCGGGACTCCTCATACACGCTGATGGAGACCACCGTGGGGTTTTAGCCTGTAGGAGTCCGGCATAACCTTCCGGTTGCCCCCGCAGCCGGAGGTACCCATGAGGATTTAACCCACGAAAAAAAAAGCATTGGGTAAGCCCTATCCTGACTGAGTTATTTGAAAAAAATGGACAAAAACGATCACAGAATTAACTCCGATAAACAAAATAGAAAGAAATACACAGAGGTAACAGATAAGATTATGACTTAGGAAAAACGCTAGGTCATTCAAGTGGCGTTACCTACCCAGGTTAGCCACCCAGGGGCTCGGCGGGGTAGTGCCCCGGAGCCCCCAAGCTAAAGGGTTAATGAAATTTTGTGGTTGGAATTAATCCGAACAATTTCTCTGAACACTCCTCATGGTAAATGCGATAGAAAGTGCAAAGGGATGCAACAGCTTTTCGTCTTGTCTTTTGTCTTCGTCGGTTGTCGACGATTCAAGCCACTCTGCGCTGGATGCGGTTAAGTGGAAGGAGTTGGTACTAGGGAGCCCCGGGCCAGGGATGAGAGCAGTATTCCATGTTAGGCCGAACTTGCCCCTTGTAAAGTTGCAAGCAGTGTGGCGGCATAAAATACTGTCCCGCTCTGCTGAGTACGCCAAGCTTTTTAGAGATCAATTCAGCCTTCCCTTCCAAATGACCACAGAACTGCACGTTATTTGATATCTCAACACCGAAAAATGCGCCGAAGATTCTGATACTGGCTGAGGTAACAAGGGGAGTGCCCTGAAATTAGGAGTTACGACAAAGGGGTTCTTTTTAGTAAACGCTTAAACTTGGGTCTTCTGGGCATTGAATTTAATTATATTAAGTCACGCCAATCCGAGACCTTATCTGGCTAAGACTCGACTTCAGACATAAGTTTGTTCCGGTACTCAGCGAAATTTTCCCAAGAAATATAGGCACAGCTAGTGTATAAAGCATCACTAAACTAAACTAAACTACTGATCAAGTTGCACAAATTCTCTGGAAGCCCATGGGAAGGGGGCTTCGAAAGAAGCCAAACCCAATCGAAGGCCTTTGCTATGTCCATTCTAACAGCCAGGTTCTCCCTCTCTGCCTCCGCCGATTTAGGAGTCAAGTAAGCCAGAAGATAACCAGCTGTATAACCACGACGAAAATCGTACTGGCGGTCACTTTTCAGTAGGTGATCTCAACCTCATGAGCTGGCCAGTTTAGAATGGTTTTAATTATTTTGGAGAACAAGTTGGATAGGTCTGAGCGGTCGATTTTCGGTTATTTTGTAGAGATCTGGTGCACTAAAGCTGTCTTTTTTGAGTTCGGGACTACGCCTACTAGGGAGAAAGAGTTTTAGAAAAGAAACATTACGACTGGTGCCAACTAGGGAGCAAACGTCTTCAGCATAATGGAAGGAACTCCATCAGGCCCACTCGAATTGACGTCTAGGGCTAGGGACGTCTATACTTATTTTTAACAGCGATGGTGAAGCACTCCTATTACAGCGCGATACAATTTTACAGGAGCAACCAAACCAGGCACCACAAATGATATAGTAAAGAGTTCCACTCCATGAAATACCACATCAGCGACAAAATCATGTTGGGATCATCCGGAGAGAAGCATACCATACCTGTTCTCAAGGGAAAGATGCAAAAAAAGACTGCATCCTGTCCCAAACAGCTGACCTATAGTGCCAAACATGGCAGTAATCTGCAGAACGCAACCGCGATGGGAGTGTGAGTGGCACCATAGTCCGGATCAGACAATGGTCCAATGAGCCAAGAGGGGCGTCGACGTATACCTGATATCCGTCCAAATGAGAGGTCAGCAGAAAATCCAACAGGGAAGGTGCAAGATTCTCCACATCTAGAATCCGCGTAGGCGAAGTAACCATTTGTGTCGGACCATATGCCAAGGCAACATCATAAACAGATCTTCCTGCATTTTTTTTATAGGATAAGGGTGAAAAACGAGCACACAGTCCACCTGATGGTAAGCGGTTGCTGCGGCCCATAGACATCTACATCTATCCTGTATTACAAATCAAAATGTAGATGCGTTGTCATCCGTGAGGACTAAGATGGAATGCCTCATTTCCAGTAATAAGGGCCTCCGGAATCCTGCACTCACCAAGCGAAACGCAGAGGTAAACCTCTACTTGACGCTGGTTTTCTGTGAGGTCGTGGTACCACCCCGGTTCGAGCCGGTCCATCCGTGCGACAGCAAAAGCTGCCGCGTGGCTCTATCACTGTTAAAAATGATGATCGGTTAAACTAGAACCAAGCCATCCAGCCTGGTGGCCGTTAAAATCACCAAGGATCACGATCTCTGCAGATGGAACCTGTTGTAGCACGGAGTCTGCAGCGATTTGGACGTGGTCGATGAATTGGTCTGTGTCGGCATTACCTATAGAGGCACCCGTAGACGTGAGGATGGTCGTCCCTGACCTTCAAAACTGCCGAAGAGTCGAGAACAGATGCCTTCTCTGACGTATACGTAAACTCCAACAGATAGGAGATAAGTACCGACCGGAGAGGACATCTACGTCTCGGTTAAAAAGAGCAAGGTCGGCTTCGCCATCTTAACCCTTTCGCTGTCCCGTGCACTACATATAGGTCATTGCTATTGTCTTACTCTTGTGTTTTAAACCGGACAGTGAACGTGTTAAGATGGTGCCTAGTTTAAATAAAAATGATGTTTTCTGCCTATATTACGAGGGTGGATTGAAAAGTACTCGGCCTAACACAGATCCATTCAATTCTAAAAATCAAATCTACCCACATTATTTAGTTCAGTTCAGACTAGTTCATTGTGTGAAGTTCGAAACGTGTGCGATAATTAGTTGTGATTTTATAAATTTATTAACAAAGTAATCGGACATAATTTCCGCGAATGGAGCAAATCGAGTAGCGTGCCGTCATTAAGTACCTCCATAAGAAGGGGCTATCATCAAAAGCCATCCATGATGACATGGTCAGTACATTAAGCGATTGTGCTCTGTCATATTCATTCGTCAAAAAATGGATAGCAGAATTTAAGCGTGGTAGAAAGAGTGTGAAAGATGAACCCCGCTCTGGAAGGCCTTCGACGTCAACTACTGACGAAAATATTAAAAAATTACTTGATTTAATAATGGGAGACCGCAGATTAAAAATTAGAGAGATAGCCGAGATTATAGGCAACTCTTATGAACGAACTCAAAACATCATTGTCAACGAGTTGTGTTTCCAAAAGGTGTCTGCGAGGTGGGTTCCGCAACTGCTTTCAGTTGAACAAAAAAGGACGCGATTGACTATTTCACGCGACTGTTTGGAGTTATTTGAAGCCGATGCAGATGATTTTTTGAATTGTTTTGTTACTATAGACGAAACATGGGTTCATTACTGTACACCGGAAACAAAACAACAATCAAAACAGTGGAGAAGACCTGGTTCACCACCCCCTAAAAAGGCTAAGTCGATTTTGTCGGCAAATAAGGTGATGGCTTCAGTATTCTGGGACTCGAAAGGTGTGATTATGATTGATTATCTTGAAAGGGGTCAGACTATAAACTCTGATTACTACTGCACCTTACTATGTCATTTACGAGAGGAAATAAAAGAAAAACGTCGAGGAATGCTCAGAAGAAAAGTCCTGTTTCATCAAGATAACGCCCGTGTTCACACGTCAGTACAGTCAATGGCTGAAATTCACAACTGTGGCTTTGAACTGTTACCGCATCCGCCGTATTCACCTGATCTGGCACCATCAGACTTATTTCTGTTCCCTAACCTAAAAAAGCACTTGGGAGGTCACAAGGTCACGAGATCAAAGCAGCTGTAGACGCATATTTTGACTCTAAGGAAGAATCATTTTTTTTCAACGGTCTAAATGCTTGGAAGGGGAGGTGGCAAAAGTGTATTGAACTTGTTGGTGATTATGTAGAAAAATAAAAATATAACTGATTTAGTATGTGTTTATTTTCTTGGTTAGACCGAGTACTTTTCAATCCACCCTCGTATTAACTGTAATCTACTTCGTCATTGTTTATGCGTTACACATAATACTTAGTAGTAAGTAGCTTTGCTTTATTATGCTCTACAGTGGGCGACAAGGAGCTGATGATGAAGTAGTTTAGCACCTTTAAAGTATTTAGTTTAGTTTAAATAGGGCCCCAATTTCATTTTTGCCCCGGGGCCCCTGGTTACATAGCTACGTCACTGGGTCATACATAATACGAAAAGTTTGTCTGAAAGACTGTCGAAGAGAGTCTGGAATGGCTTTGACAGGGGTAGGCATTTACAAAATATTTTATATCAAATATATTACATTACTTATCTTCCTTAAAACCAAATAAAACAACTAAAACCAGAAAAATGGTGCCTTAAACAATACATGGTGTATTTTATTACAAAATTATAGCTTATATTTTATGTAGATAAAATTGGAATGGATTTATCAGATAAAATATAACGCGCTACTCGCATCATGTCCAGGTAGCTTCGATCTACTCATTCCAGCATGAAAGGTGTAATTTAGATAATAATTAAAGTGTCGAAGATAAACGACGACGTATTTATTTCGCGATACGTACCTGGAAATTCATCATATAAATATTTTACTTTTCTCTGGTAAATAATTGTTTGGACTAAGGAATGGCTTGAGATAAAAATATATAGGTATTTCGACTTTCCAACTTTGAAATGTTTTTAATTAAAACGAATTAAAATTATTAATTTTAGGTCCGATCTACGTAGCTAATAATTAAATTAATAATTTTAATCTGGAGGCCGTGGTTAACTTTGTCATTAGTACCTACGTCCAACAACTCAGACAATTGACCATGGGGTGCTCGAAACGTCGGGAATATAAAATAAATTAATATACTTACGCGATAAAATACTTTCCCTATTCAAAAACTGACTAGGGAGAAGAGATACTAGTTTGATGTTTGATACAGTGAGATGACCACTTTTTAGATTTATGTTACTGTTTTTTTTATAAATGAGAATTCGGTCTGTTTTTACAATTACCTAATAAATTAAAATATACAAGGTTAGTTACCGAACAGTAGCCAAATTTTAAACTTAAGTTCAAATATATAAATAATTATATACCGTTATTGCAGTTTTTGAAAATACGAGAAAAATAATGACTCTACTTTTTTGGGCAACAACATTTTTGTCAACCGATCGACTTACGTAAATGTGCGTGCGCAGTAAAATCAGTTAAAATAATGCATTACCACGCATTTTGAATTTTAAAGATTAAAAGAACGGCATGTTTGAGGTTGTTTTAATTAATTTTTCTTCGCTTTTGATATATTACTTATTCTGAACCTTCTCTGCAAATTTGGCCCGTTATTGCAAAATAACCCTGTATATTAGTAAATAGCTTGTAAATTCCAAAAATGCACGCCTCATGAGCGTTTCATTTAGTTTCGATGAAAAAATTAATTACCAAAATAAATCGATTACACATAGTATAAAATCGATATAGGCTGTATGGTACATTTGTCCTTTGTCTATAAAGGAATAACAAAAAATGAAAGCGCCTTTAAAATTTTAATAGCAATTATAATAAGTAGAGCCATGCTGCAGCTATATTAGTAGTATAGTTGTAGCACGAATGGGTCAGCTCGACCGGGGAAGGACCCCGCCCGCTCTTACAGAATACGAGCAGCTTAACGTTTCACATGGTGAGTGTACAGAACCGGAGACCCTTTTTACTGGAAATGAGGCATTCCATCTTAGTTCTCACGGGTGACAACGCATTTGCATATTGATTTGCAATAGAGGATAGATGTAGATGTCTATGGGCCGAAGCAAACACCATTAGGTGGACTGTGTGCTCGTTTGTCACCCTTATCCTATAAAAAAATCTTGAAAATCATTTTATTAACCAACGACGCGCACTAGGCTATTGATATGAAATAGGGAACCATTTAATGTAATTCTGAGGGTAATTAAAAAAAACCCGGTCTCGATACGTCAATTCTTCCGGGAGTCAGCGTGACCACATACAAAATCAACATGCGGACGTCTACATAAAATTTTTTTCAAACCGTTTTTTATCAATATAGCAGCATAACATCATTTTTTGAAAAATATAAGATTAATTAATTAGAGCGTTTTCTTGATATACAGCTACTCATATTGTCGTATAAGTGCAATATGTTTATGTTTTCAGTTGTCAGGAGCATTTTAAGACCACAAGTTGATTGACCTTGACATGCCGAGAGTAATACACACCTAATAATGCTTCGCGTTATGAGGCGTGCAAAAAGTACACGCGTATATCCAAACCACAGTAGTGAAGATGAATTTTCAAAAAGTGACAATAATCGCAAGTATAAATTATTTTTTTTAAGAATATGATAAGACAAAATATGTAATTTCATAATTAAAAAGTTGACAATTATGATAAAAATTAATAGCCTCCCCTAGCCCGAACTTCGGTCAATGCGGAGTCTCAACGGAGACGAGACATCTGTCCAGGACAGGAATATAGTGCCTGAGTGTATACGCAAGCACATGTATCTATACCCTCACTCTCATAGTCCTATGAAATCGGAAAGAGATTAGGCCCAGGACCAAAGGCTTCACATGCTTTAAATAATGGTAACCTAGTTAACAACATATTATAATTCGTTCCAATAATTTCATTTAACAAATGCAAACTTACAATGTTCCGTGTCGTTTTCTTCACAAGCCATCTCTCCAATTCATTTAGTGGAATACTGTCGATAACGTATGACTCCAAGAAGTCTCTGTTCCGGTCTAGGTAGTCCACTATCTCGAACACTTTGCCATCTTTGGTGCGTTCCGCTGTAAATACAATTGACGTAAGACATTCTTGTATACATTCTTGTAAATGGCAGTGCCCTGCTATATTAAACATATATTGCAGTTCAAATAAGTTTTTAGAAACTATATTTTTTTAAATATATTAAAAGTTTACCATCAAATAAATTTAAGCTTACACTTCATACATAATTTAGTTATGAGCCTAAGTGGTCAATCCGGCCCAAGGACCAGTAAGATATGGACGATCCGGCTGAAGGACCAGTTTAATAGACGCGCCAGTAACTTGAGATCTTCGATAAAGCTTTGTGGACTGTATTTGGTACATACAACAAACGGAGCAAGGAAAGTGGAATGAGAATGGAATGCACGCACTAACCTTGTAAGGGACTGTCTCGCCTTCTCCCGACGTCTCAGCTAGCAACAGGATACCACGTGGTCGGCGCACGCACTCTTAGACTAGTTCCAGGATATCACACACTCCTTATCTTTCGACTTATTGTAATCGCGGAAAGCACGTCACATTTGTGAAATTACAAGGACACAATGTCCGGTGATAAATTAATATTAAATCAGGGGGCGAAGGACTTAATGTCCTCGTGCGGTATGAGCGGTCGCGGGTATTGTTTGATTGTAACTGGACTGCCGCCGCCTGGTGCCTGTGTCGCCTTCAACGGCTATGCGTGCATAGAGAGGAGACGGGAAGGGAGGGAATAAAGTCATGTACCAAGTATTCTATTAGATTTATAAATTAGATTGTTAACTCGCTTTACCATTTCCTCCCGCCCTTAAAGGGTCACCTTTAAAAGACAACCGTAAGATAGATAAAAAAGAAACACAGTTCGCGGTATATATAGTGAGTATTTATAGTAAGCAAATAGAGCGGTATGTAGATTTAGAGAATGCGCTCAGTGCGCATTTGATTTACTAAGCTTGATTGGCAAGCGAGAAAAGTTGTATATAGATTTAATACAGCGGTTTAACATTTTATAATATGATATATAAACCCAATTGCTAATTTAAATAACTAATTATAATTAAGATACTCGCGGTTTATTGTTTCGGGAGAGGACAAACAAGAACAACCGGACGGAGGCCGGCTCCCTTAGAAGTTCTCACGGTTACTACTCGAACTACACCATCTTTGGAAGGATGAATAGACTCAACAATAGCTAATGACCAAGCAAGAGGCGGTGCGTTATTGTTAATCACAACTACAACCGTGCCTGGTGCGATAGGCGTAGACGGAGTGTTCCACATCTGACGAACTTGTAATCCATGAAGGTATTCCATTCTCCACTGATCCCAAAACGACTGGACCAGTAGGTAATGTCTGTTGTAGTAGTAGGTAATGTCTGTCCAGTAGGGAATGTCTGTGTAATAGACTGTCAGATTTGACTTCAGCCGCAGGTAACGATAATAAAGGCGCGGTATCCAAAAATTAACTCGGTGTAAGGGCCGAGAGCTCCGCGGGATCAGAACTTAACACTGTCAAGGGCCGCGAGTTCAGCAGGCATTCAATTTGCGAAAGAATAGTGTTAAGTTCTTCGTATGAAAGTAACTGATGTCCGATAACTCGGAACAGATGTGCTTTCACGACCTTGACCATACTCTCCCATGCGCCTCCAAAATGAGGGGACTTGAGACAGATGAACTTCCATGTAATGCGACTTTCAGAGCGATCGGTCACGCCCCATAGAAAAAAACCCATGCCCGACAGAAACGAGACAGTCTCAGTTTTTTTTGTTATTTTTTATATAGTTAAATTATATATTTTTTTATATTCGAACTCAATGGCTAACACCAATATATTGCCTTATGTTTTTGTTCAGGCGGTACTCTAAAAAATACAAAATGCCTATTTATCTACAAAATTCGTAAATGTATGTAAAAAAATGTATAAAACTAAGTGACGAAAAATAGCTATGGGATGTACCTAGGTGATACACCTAGGAGATACAGCTGGATTATATAATTTTTGAACTCCTAGTACAACAATTAACTTAGGATTCATTAAAATCGTTGTTTTCGATGATTCATTGCACATCAGAGATTTAGGTACCTATCATTGGGGTTCCATGATCTATAACAAAAATAAAACCAACATGTCGAAATAAAATTTTATTTAATTTCTATGTCCCTTAAAATATAATCCATACCCAGTACGGGGTGGTCAAAGTGATCTCGATGTCTAATCCACCCTAAGTAATAGGCAACACTAATGAGGTGTGAGCAACTTCCCAATGTCCTTTTACCATGGTAGCACGAGCAGTAACATTCTGTTATTGCGTTTATACCATTTATATTCTCATAAAATATAATATAAGTGTAATACATTTTTGTCGTAACGTGTCGTGAATGAATTCTGCACCTGATTAAAGTATTATTGTTTCTGCGGTGGTTTTCAAATGCTCACTGCAGTACGACCGTGCTAATCTCACGTGATAATTTAATGAATCCAAGTTGATTGTTGTACTAGAAGTTTAAAAATTACATAATCCAGCTGCCAAGTCACCTAGATACATCCCATAGCTATTGTATCGTCATTTAGTTACATACATTTACAAATTTTGTAGATACATAGGCATTTTGTATTTTTTGTATATTGCCTGAACAAAAACATAAGGCAATATTTTGGTGTTAGCCATTGATTTCGAATATAAAAAATATATAATATAACTGTATAGAAAATAACAAAAAAAAACTAAGATATGTTTCGTTTCTGTTGGGTCTGGGTCACAGATGACCGTTCTTATTTAAAATAATAACTTAGTGATTAACATAAAAAATAATTTTATTGTAAAAAGGCATGGGGTGCTTGATATCATTTGTTGTAAATATTTTCTGGATTTTTGTAAAATTAGCGTCATCATAAAAATATCTGATTAAGCACCCCACGCTTTTTTACAATAATTTTTTAATGTTATCGTTATTTTCTTATTTTAAACTTATTGTAAATTTTATTATTATTTAGTTTTTCGTTTTATTTGGCTGTTATCACAAGTAAAATTAAACGCGATAAGATGCGTAAAACTAGTTTTATACAATTTTAATAAACAGTGAAAGCCAATTTCAAAGAAATAAAAAGATAAATTCCACATTATAGCTTTTGAAGTCAGGGCCGTGATTCTTTTGCTCACTATATCTAAGCATCCTATACCTGTATACCTAGAATTCGAAAACAGCGTTTTGCTTCATCATTTGTAATGAGAAGTATTAAGAGCGTAGTCGCTCTGCGCGGGAATTGACAAATAATTAATGATTCAATATTAGAAAGTTGTTTATTGGCCACTGAAAACTGAAAGACTTATGATTATGACGTTTAGATTTAAAGAATGTATTTATAATCAAAATTTCTTTAAATTTTTCTTGTATTATTTTTGTGTATACAACAGTAAATATACATAACTAGCTGACCCGGTGAACTTCGTACCGCCTAAAGGGCCCCCGAGACGGTCAAACGGTTTGATTCAAACACGTAGATTTTGGTTTGAGTCAAACCAATTTGATCGTTTCGCCGTTGGTTTGACAGGTTTGATCAAACGTTACGTGTTTGAAGCTCGTTTGATGGAAGTCTCTGACAAACTTCACAGTTTAAAATTTTCGCGCTATTTCTGAAAACGAGATTATTATTTTGCGTCCCGGAGCTTTTTTTGGGGACAACGGGAGAATCCGAGAAAAGGGACAGTCCCGTTCAAAACGGGGCGTATGGTCACTTTATGCTTACCCCACACAAGCTTGACATTTAATTTTATTATTAACTCGCTCCCGCTCAGCGGTAATATCCATATTCAATTTTAATCCGTTTTTAATGTTCCTTGCATTAATTACCAATTATGTATGTACATTACATTACCACATTTCATTTAATTAATGCTACACTTGAACACTTATTTTAAACGGAAATTGATTAATTGTGTGTCTTCTTACGGCATTCATAGACATGATGTGCCGTTATATAAATAATATCGCACGAATACTCGCAATATGACTACGTCACAAGTTCAGATTGTTCACTTTTAGAAACGTTTACCTTTAGATGATGATGATGATGATGATGAAGGAACCTGTGAGCTTGCCGATTTGCTCTGCTTATTGTCTTTATCTGTAATTAGAAAACATAAAAATAAGATTAAAAAAATAATAAGATTAAAATAATATTCTATTTTGTTTTTAAAACTTAAAATTTTACCACAAATATGTTGTAATGTAATTAAAAATTACTAACGAAATCCTGGGCCTTTATTTGACTTTGCTCTTGACCAGTCCATGTAAGTCGAGTTCCGTTTGCAACAGCCCTTGTGGTAACGCAACCAAAGTTTTTGGTCGAGAGGTAGTGATTTTAATAATTTTGCCGATTTAATGGACTGTGAATTGTAATCTGAAAATATTTTAGATTACATAATTAAACAACAAACTACTAAAATTCCCGAAGCCAGCAAAGCTAAATGATATGATAGGTCGGGGAACATTATTTTTGTGTTTTGTACACTAATAAAGTTGTAATTTATCGCTTAGGTAGAACGGTTTACAACTGGCTAGTATAACATGATGTCCTTAGAAATTAACATTCACGACATTAGAAAAATTTAAAGAGAGACCTCTTTTTCGCCCACTTCCATTGTATTATTAATCTGTAAAAAATTAAGTATACCTGGAATTTCGGCGGAAATCGTTTAGTTATTTAGTTATATTGTCTGTGAATCTGAAGTAACTTAGAAAATGATAAAATAAATGCTCTGATGGCTATATAAATCTCAATTCCCAAGTAGTTGTATCCGTTTTGCCTGTAGTCGACTGTCTCCTGACTGCTGGCATAAGCTGACGTCAAAATCTAAAAAAACCTAAATCTAAAACAAAATTGTGATGAATTTTGTAATGTATATATTTTAAATGATAATTTATAATTAGAGAACAACTTGCGGTCATCCGTGTATAAAAGGTGGGGTCATTTTCGTCCCTCCTTTGGAAGGTAAAAACCTTTCCCACATCTCTCCAATAAAGTGCTGAGAAAGTTTAGAGAGAGGCATAATCAGATCAGACTCAAAAAATAACCCCGGAATATATCCATATATACGTATTATTGCTAACATGCATTTTCTGTCTGACAAATTTTAACGCCGTGTAGTGGCGGTCAAGAATATCCACTACCCCATATCCTCCCGTGGGTGTCGTAAAAGGCGACAAAGGGAAACAGGCAGGAGATGGGCAGCAGCATCTTCCTGGTAACGGCATAAATACAATAAAAAAACTGCGGTTGCCAACCCGCTCGCCAAGCGTGGCAACTATGGCAATATACCCCCCATGAGCAATGACAATAATAAACAGCCCCCAGTCCCCGGCGGCCCCGCTATTCCTGGCTACGGTGGCGACCATGGTAACGGCGGGGCAGGGGGTGCTAAGAATCTCCGGTGGAGGTTCGGTTGCCACCTTAGACGACTCGACCTGGCAACGTACAACGCACGCACCCTGAGGACTGACGAGAAGATCGTGGAGCTGGAAGAAGAGATAGACAAGTTGCGCTGGCATATTATAGGATTATCCGAAGTCCGAAGAGAGGGGGAGGACACGGTAATCCTCGAATCCGGCAACTTGTTCTATCACCGGGAGGGCGACCATCTGTCCCAAGGAGGTGTCGGATTTATCGTCCACAAGTCTCTCGTTAACAACGTTGTAAAGATCGGGAGTGTGTCGACGAGGGTTGCGTACCTTATACTCAGAATCACCAAACGGTATTCGCTGAAGGTCATACAGGTTTACGCACCAACCTCGGCACACCCCGATGAGGAGGTGGAGGAAATGTATGAGGATATCTCTAGAGCCATGCATTCCTCCAAAACCCAATATACGGTGTTAATGGGAGACTTCAATGCAAAACTAGGCACAAGAGAGAACGGTGAGCTGAAGGTAGGGAAATTTGGAATAGGGCAACGGAACCCAAGGGGCCAGCAGCTGGCCGACTTCATGGAGAAAGAGGGACTCTTTATGATGAACTCTTTCTTCAAGAAGCGGCCCCACAGGAAGTGGACCTGGTCGAGCCCCGACGGTTCGACAAAAAATGAGATTGACTTCATTATGACGACCAGACGACAACTGTTCAGTGATGTCTCAGTGATCGCGAGGGTGAAAACCGGGAGCGATCACCGAATGGTTAGAGGCACACTGAACCTAAATGTTAAGTTGGAGAGGTCTCGTCTGATGAAGTCAACGCTCCGTCCCCCTCGTGCTCTAATCCAAAGTCCCGAAACCTTTCAGCTCGAGTTACAAAACCGTTTTCAGTGCCTAGAAGACTGCAATGAAGTGGACGATATGAATGACAAGCTCGTGGAAACTGTCCATGCGGTCGGAGCTAAGTTCTGCAAGACCCACCGCAGAAGAACACAGAAACTCTCCGATCACACTCTTAATCTCATGGCTGTTAGACGGGAGATGAGGCTACATTCTTCAACAGATTTGACAGCATACAGGCAACTGAACAGACAGATCTCCAAATTCATGCGGCGAGACTTACGCAACTTCAATACAGCTCGTATTGAAGAAGCGATCGAGCGGAACCAAGGCTCCAAAGTCTTTGCCAGAGATCTGTCTGCCAGAAAGAGCCAACTGTCAAAGCTGAAGACCGAATGTGGCAGCATCGTTTCCGGGGCACCTGAGATTTTGAGTGAGATTGAGAGGTTCTATGGGCAGCTGTACACGTCATCGTTGGAGCCACACGCAAGTGTGAGTAACGATCCAAGAGCGAGTCTTATTCGACACTATTCCGAAGATATCCCGGACGTCAGTCTGAGCGAGATTAGAATGGCTCTCCAGCACCTTAAAAACGGCAAGGCCCCAGGCGAGGATGGAATTACAGCGGAGCTTCTGAAAGCGGGTGGAAGACCGGTACTTGAAGTCCTTCAGAAGCTCTTTAATTCCGTCCTCCATGGTGGCATTACACCGGAGGCGTGGAGCAGAAGTGCGGTGGTCTTGTTCTTCAAGAAAGGTGACAACGCTCTCTTGAAGAACTACAGACCGATTTCCCTTCTGAGCCGCGTCTACGTGCTGTTTTCGAGAGTCATTACGAATCGTCTCGCGCGCAGACTTGACGACTTCCAGCCTCCCGAACAAGCCGGTTTCCGAAAGGGCTTTAGCACCATAGACCACATACATACCCTACGGCAAATTGTACAGAAGTCCGAAGAGTACAATTTGCCACTATGTCTGGCGTATGTGGACTATGAGAAAGCCTTTGATTCCGTCGAAATTTGGGCGGTGCTGCAGTCCCTTCAGCGGTGCCAAGTTGACTGTCGGTATATCGAAGTGCTGAAGTGTTTGTACAGTAGAGCTACGATGGCTATCCGAGTACAGAACCAGAGTACGAAACCTATCCAATTGCAGAGAGGTGTAAGACAGGGTGACGTTATATCCCCGAAACTCTTCACCGCTGCATTGGAAGACGTTTTCAAGCTTCTGGACTGGAAAGGATACGGAATTAACATCAATGGCGAGTACATCACTCACCTTCGATTTGCCGACGATATAGTCCTCATGGCAGAATCGCTGGAGGAGCTAAGCACTATGCTCAATGACCTCAATAGTGTCTCCCAACGGATAGGTCTTAAGATGAACATGGACAAAACAAAGATTATGTTTAATGTCCATGTCACACCTATGCCGGTAGTTGTTGGGAGCACTAAGCTCGAAGTTGTTGACGAGTATGTTTACCTGGGACAAATAGTCCGACTAGGTAAGTCCAACTTCGACCGAGAGGTCAATCGACGGATTCAACTCGGCTGGGCAGCGTTCGGGAAGCTACGACACATCTTCTCGTCAGAAATACCTCAAAACCTTAAAACAAAATTGTACAACCAGTGCGTGTTGCCAGTGATGACTTACGGAACTGAGACGTGGTCCTTCACTGCTGGCCGTATGAGGAAGCTCAAGGTCGCTCAGCGAGCTATGGAGAGGGCTATGCTCGGAGTTTCTCTGCGTGATAAACTTAGGAATAAGGATATCCGCAGTAGAACCAGAGTAACCGACATAGCCCAACGGATTAGTAAGCTGAAGTGGCAGTGGGCCGGCCATATAGCTCGAAGAACCGACAACCGATGGGGAAGAAAGGTTCTCGAGTGGCAGCCTCGTACCGGTAGGCGAAGTGTAGGGCGTCCCCCCACAAGATGGAGTGACGACCTGGTAAGACATGCAGGAAGTCGATGGATGCAGGTGGCTCAGGACCGTGCTTTGTGGCATTCCTTGGGGGAGGCCTATGTTCAGCAGTGGACTTGTGAAGGGCTGTAATGATGATAATGATGATGAAATTTTATCCAGATCCGGATACCCTAATATACATATAAAAACCCCCCCATAACATATAAGATCGATGCCGTCTGTGGAAAAAGTGGGTACAAAGTTTTTACTTATTTCAAAAGACGATATTTAGATCAATACAAAAAATCTCCATATTTAGGTGCCACGAGAAGAAACAGTCAACGTTTGTTATATAATCACTAATTAGTCAATCTTAGAAGTCAGTAGTCGTTGTGTTTGTACTCAATCTTTGTTAATATTAAGTAAACTTAGGTGGTGACTTCTATCACTGTACACAAAATGTAAAAGAAAATATTTAACAAATTAAAGTAATATTATTTGTAGTAATCCCGCCAGATTGTTACATTTAAAAATATAAAAAAATGATAAATATAATATAATTTAATATGTTAAGTATAATACTATATAAATAAATTATAATAAATAAAAACCCGACCGAATATTATGGAGAAAGAAACTGGCGGACTATGCGGGCGGTATCGGGGAGCACCGTCTTCTGCATTTGAGCCCGGAGCGGTCCGTTACGGAGTCCCATTTGCCTCAGTTGACCTGAGAGGCTGACTTTATTAGGATTAGCGCGTTCGCAGAAACGACTACAGGAATAATTTCGTTTTAATATAATATATAATATGCATGTATTATATGTATAATACATCCTCAAATAATGCTATATCTAAATTAGTAAATTGGTTCAATGTTAATAATTTGCATTTAAATGGCACTAAAACGAAATGTATGAAATTTATGACTCCAAATGTCAAACAATTAAATACTAATGTAATTTTAAATGGGGAGAAACTGAGTCTTGTAGATACCACCATTTTTCTTGGAATCACACTAGACGCGAAGCTTCAATGGAGCCCCCATATATCAAAACTAGCAAGCAGACTTAGTTCTGCAGCATATGCCGTAAAAAAGATTAGAAGTCTTACTAGTGTTGAAACAGCTAGACTAGTTTACTTAACTATTTCCATAGCATAATGTCGTATGTTATTTTGCTATGGGGACACGCAGCTGACACAAATTATATTTGTTTTACAGAAGAGGGCCATAAGAGCAATTTATGATTTAAAGCCTAAAGAGTCGCTGCGACAAAAATTTAAGGAAATTAATATATTAACTTTGGCTTCTCAATACATTTATGAAAATGTAATGTATGCACACAAAAATAAAAGTAGTTTTACAAAAATAAGTGATATTCATTCTGTAAATACTAGGAACAGACACAAGCTAGTAGTACCAGTTACTCGACTCCATCGAGTCAGTAATTCATTCTTGGGGCGATGTATACGCTTTTACAACAAAATTCCAGAAAATATACAAAATTTGACCTGCTCAAAGTTCAAAAACTTTATTAAACTAAGTTTGTATAAAAAGGGTTATTATAATATTAAACAATTTATAGATGATAATAACCCCTGGAAGTGAGGTGATCGCTCCCAAGCTATTTCTAATTTGCTGTGTTGTTAATTTGTGTAACATACATGATTGTAAGCTGTTATTTAAAAAAAAAGTCCCGCTGGGTTTCTTGCTGGTTCTTCCCAGGACATAGGTTTTTTTTCGAACCAGTGGTAATTATACAAAAGAGTGACTTTCAATAAGTATTATTTATCTATATTGAATAAAAAAGTTTTTTTTATAGGATAAGTGTGACAAACGAGCACACAGTCCACCTCATGGTAAGTAGTTGCTGCGGCCCATAGACATCTACATCTATCCTCTATTACAAATCAAAATGTAGATGCGTTGTCACCTGTGAGGATTAAGATGGAATGCCTCATTTCCAGTAAAAAGGGCCTCCTAAAAGGTTTCTGTTTCTGTTTCTGTTTCTGTTTCCATATTATATAACTTTTCTGTTCGTGTGTATGTGACTGAACTCCACCGAAACGGTAGTACCGATTTTCATGAAATTTTGTGTGTGATTAAGTTGATTAGACAATAGTTTAGATTCACAATTGGACCCAGTAGGTGATGTAGTTGTCAAGATTCATAAATAAACCTATATAATAAAAGGCATCGTAATCTAAACTTTACTAATCACGGGTGACGAGAAGCTGCTCATTTGCTTATTAGCTTGACAATTGCGTGTGAAGAAGATCGTTTACTTAAACAAGCTTCACAAATAGTGGTAACTTCATAACAAGAAACAAAGCGAGTTTGCGGCTACATACGAGTATTATGATTGAAAAGGTATCGTTCATAATAAAAATCTCTCGTAGCAGGAAAAATCATTAATTTTACTCCCATCAGCTAATAAGTCTAAAACAGACAATTGGGAAAACCACAAAAAGTAATCGCGTTATCTTTTGGGTTAGAAAAATAATAGTCTGACTAAAACAAAAACATTATTTTTGTTTTAGTAGATTTTCGTCTGTTTTGATCGCTTCAGAATTCATGTCTACAATTATGCGATCTTACCATTACACGTTAACAAGAACAAAAGTCATATAGTAATTGTTTTCAAATAGAATAGCGTATATTTCTATCCATCCATCCATACACTATGGCCTATAAAAGTCCACTGCTCGACATAGGCCTCCCCTATCCCTTCCATATCTATGGGGTAGCGTCAGTATATTTAAAATAAGTCAAATCGTATACGACATCGTTATTTGCCATTCGAATTACTACTTACCAGCTTCTTTATCTTGTTATTCGATTTATTTAATTATTTCATAAGTATTTCTGTTACTAAGGTTGTTAATTTGTAAACAAAGACAATGACAGACGACATTCAGTTCGTTTATTTAACTATCTAGAAGCCACATACAAATAGTATGCAGTACAAGGAAAGCACTGAATCTAAGTGAATTATGTGCATATTTCAATGCGCATTTATTTTTTGTTAATGATGTCTAAAACAGTGACATTCACTAATAAGACTAGCCTATCACAAATAAGGTAATAAAATAGTTAAAAAAACAACTTACTAAATATAGCAGTATCGTCCTCTACAAAAATAGGAGGAAGGAGACGCGGTGTGCGGCACTCCGATGTGCGCACAGACTGCGTGCTTGCGCCCGCGCACTGTTCCACTGACTGAAACGTATACTCAGTAAATCTACACTGTGATTTACACGAATCTGTTATGTGATTAAAGGATAATATAAAACATTATAATTGCATCTATTAATATAATATTTTATAGGAAACATTCATTGAACTCTACATTTACTGTTGACATTGTAAATTCTTCAAATACAGTAAGAATTTGAAGTGTTACTAGATGAGTGTAGACGAATTCATCGATCATTTATTTTTAACCAACTTCAAAAAATTATGAGGTACTCAATTCGTCTGTATTTTTTATGGGTGTTACCTCAGAACTTTTTTGAGGTGAACCGATTTTGATGATTCTTTTTTTTTTGAAAGCTTGTGCTCCTCATATAAATTTTCTCATATAAATTTTATAAAGATCTAACCAGTAGTTTTTGTCTTTTATAATGCGTATTTCTTCATTTTTTTCTTCATTGACTTCGACTACAATGATGATGTGAGAAAATAATTTCATTTTATTTATATTGAAGTCAGCTGTACAAAATTTTAATTTTACCTCTTGGTGTATGTTTGATCAATGAATTTCCTTTATTATTATTTATTTTAGTCATAACGGAACAAAATAGCGTGCTAGGTTAATATTACTAGAATATACCATAGTATTAAGTGCGTCATCGCTTTATTAATGTTCGGGTAGCAATAAAACGACATTAAAAAGGGGTTTTGCTTCGCGGCAAACTCAGTAGAAGTGGTTTGAATTTGTATTTGACAATATTTACTAAAATAGATTTCTAAAGCCCAAATACACAAAGGCTGCTCAATTTTATATATAATTTTATCACTTTAAGTTAAAATGACTGTGACACTAGGGCTAATAATTTTCTACTCACCAGATGTCGCTAGTTGACACTGAGGTAAATTTTTTTGTTACACAGTGTAATTTAATTGAGGAGTTGGTTTTTAATAAAAGTTTATCAGTTTCTAGAGTATTAAATTAATACACAAAACAATACACAAGTTTTTCCTCTTTAATTTTTTTGCACATTTTTACCTTTTTTTTAATATTTCTACTTTTATGAATATCTGTGGTTTGGATTATTTATTTTTAATCTTCTTAATATAAAATATAGCTAATAGTGCAGAAAGAAACAATAACCTTTTCCGAACAAATTAACTTCCCCACTATGAAATCTGTAAAATATTATACCTTACTTTCTAGTGGCGCCGCCCTAGTGGCAGAAAAAGTCGTGGATGCCCTCATTAAGTAGCGTTTGAGTATTTGGTCATATGAGAGTCATTCGTCATTTATGCGAGACGTTAGACACTGCGATCTTCAATCAGACTGCCAAGCGTGACGTTTGAGGGAAATCTTCCCTACAACAGAGGAGGCCCATGTCTAGCAGTGGACTTTCACAAGTCGATCAAGAAGAAAGAAGAAGATTCATTTGAGAGTGATAAAATAAGCATTGTCGTATTAATAACTTAAAAATATGTACAGTCAGAGTCAGATAGAAGGAAGCAGTAAAGGTGTTCAAATATTTTATACATCCAAAGTGATCTAAATAAAACTAGTTTTACGCATTTTATCGCGTATATATTAACTTATTTTATATTCCTGACGGGCACGGGAGTGACTGAGATGTTTGACGTCCCATTGTCATAGTTAACCAGGGCTACGTCCAGATTAAACATTATTAATTTCTTTGTTCCGATCTACGCAGTATGAACTTACAGTATGTATCTTGAAGTCTTGCAGTTGCATGCTTGGGTTGGGATTAAATCTTATTAATTACTAGCTGGAATTTACTACGATTTCATAGATATCAATTATTTTGCGTGGAACTCTAATTTTTTTTGGAGTTTATGGCCTGGTATCTAGAACTTTAGGCCAAGTCTTGAGTATTATTATTCGGTTTATTATAATTTCCCCAAGCCTTGTCTTTATGTATTACTATCCTTCATAGTTCACTGCTTCACAACATGTTGATGCGTCACATTGTGCAGCCCTTGGAAGATTTTGACGGCAACTTGAGCCAGCAGGCAGCTGACAGTTGGCGATGGTATCTAAAGGCGCCTATGCAAACAGCTTATCTTGAGAATCCATCACCATCAGAGCACTTGTTTTACCGTTTCCACTAATAGTTCACATGCGTAGACAGTTAATACATAAAATCGCACCACTTTTACATATCAAAATCCACTTCAAACTATTATTTAAACTATAATACAGGAGCAGCAACCGCCGCCGATCAAGTTCGTTATCCAAGCAATATATATAATATTTGTTAATATTAGTAAGTAATGTTACCATCTTATTAATATTAACAAATATTGACATTAATATTTATACGATACTAACATCACTCAATTGTTTTGCCTTCCCGGAACCACAGTAAATATATAGTAGGAAATTTAGGTAGGAAATTCATATTTATACTGTGCCGGAACCCCTCCACTAACACATAAACTTTATGGTATGGTATTAAAGTACAAATAGACTTTTAAGTATTATTACGAATCTTTTGTATGGGAATATAGAAAAGTGTTGTTTTTAGACTTATTCAGGCAAATTTTTAAATTTTTCTCTTCGTAAGAACCATCTTAGTACTTCAAGGAATATTATAAAAAAAAGAATTAGCGAAATCGGTTCAGCTGCTCTCGAGATTTGCGCTTAGCAACACATTCAGCGATTCATTTTTATATTATAGATAGGAGAAGATGGCTGGGTGCTATCATCTGCTTGGGATCCTATAATTAATAAAATTAAATCCCAACCCAAACATACAACTACAAGACTTCAAGATACTGTAAATTCATACTGCGTAGATCTGAACAAAAAAAACTATAATAAAAATTCTCTTATCTGATCACAGTAAGTTCGTAAAAAGTATGTCTTCAGTGTTTCCCATTTTTTTAGGATACACTATTAAACGAAACTTAAATTTTCCACAGACCTTATATCGTTTTATCTACTGCCATGCATGGCCGAAAATAAATTATTTAGAATATATGTAAAGTCCGTTAATGAGTAGAAGCCGTGTAAGAATACCTACTACCTCATATCATCCCGTGAGTGTCGTTAAAGACGTTAGAGGGAAACAATTCAAGAGATGGGCAGCAGCGTCTTCCTATGGTTGCCTTTTAAATCACCCAGTTCTCGCGGATCATTTTCGCACCTCCTCCTAAATCCCACTGTGATTCGACCACCTCTGTTACATATATTTTTAAGTGGTAGAGCCATGTTGCCACTATATTGTGATTTTAACACGAATGGGTCAGCTCGAACTGGGAAGAACCACGCTCTCACAGAATACCAGCGTTAAATAGCAGCTTAATGCTCCTGTGCTTCGTATGATGAATGTAGAGAACCGGAAACCCTTTTTATTGGAAACGAGGTATTACATCTTATTTTAAGTATAACGCATCTGTATTTTAATTCTTAATCGAGGAAACATGTAGATGTCTATAGGCCACAGTATCCACTAACCATCAGGTGGACTGTGTGCTCGATTTTCACCGTTATCTATAAAAAAATTAAATTAATTTCTTTTTTTTTTTAATTATTATTCTTATGGTATCTGGTGTTATGCATAAAGCAAATGAACGAAATACTTTTTGTCGAAGAAAATAACTTACGAGTAAATACAAACTTTCGCATTACTGGATAATATTGCATTTATTTGCGGTGTTTAGAGGGGCTTTTTTGTATGAAGAATCTTAACATATTGTTGAATATCGCTGAAGCCGCATGTGTATTTTGCCATTCCTGGCATAAGAAGACACAGTGTTTCATAAAAATCAGACAAATTAATGTCTCGGCCCACGTGATTTACATATATACTCGTTTGTAGTACTGTACTGTAGAAGTATTAACTCATAAACACACACACACACATACACACACGCGCGCGCACACACACACATACACACACACGCACGCACACACACGCACAAACACACGCACGCACGCACGCACACACACACGCACGCACACACAAACGCACGCACGCACGCATGCACACACACACACACACACACACACACACAAACAAACACACACACACACACACACACACACATGCACACGCACGCACGCACGCACACGCACACGCACACACGCACGCACGCACGCACGCACACACGCACGCTATCAGAACGCACGCACGCACGCACGCACGCACGCACGCACGCATGCAAGCACGCACGCTCGCAAGCACGCAAACACGCACACACACGCACGCACGCACAACGCACGCACGCACGCACGCACGCACGCACACACACACGCACACGCACACGCACGCACTCACGCACGCACGCACGCACACGCACACACGCACATACGCACGCACGCACGTACGCAGGCACGCACGCACGCACGTACGTACGCACGCACGCACGCTCGTACGCACACACGCACGCACGCACGCACGCACACACGCACAACGCACGAACGCACGCAGGCACACACACATACACACACACACTCACACGCACGCACTCACGCACGCACGCACACGCAAACACGCACATACGCACGTACGCACGCACGCACTCACGCACGCACGCAGGCTCGCACGCTCGCACGCACGCACGCACGCACAAACACAAAAGCGCGCGCACGCACGCGCACTCACGCGCATGCACGCACACGCGCACAAGAATTCGCCCACTTTGGATGGTTGAAAATTGATGATCACTTTTGATGTTTCAAAATATTTGATCACCTGGATTGCTACCTTCCGTTACACGCTGACTGTACGTCTTATAAACACTATTTTAGATGCTTCCTTTTCTTTATTTATATTTAGTACCCCATCATTGCTTTAGCTTAAACAGCTTAACCCTTCAAAGTGCATTATGGAGTAATAATAAAACTATAAGTTAATAAAACTAATATTGTTTTCATTAAGACTCAGGGTTAAAGAAAAATTAAAGTTACAGCCTATGTACGTCCCACACCTGGGCACAGGCCTCCTCTCATTTCTGAAGTCATACTAGAGAGTCAAAATTAGTTTTTTTAGTAAATATTGGGATACAACTCTCATGCTTAATTCGATCTCCATGTAATAGCGTTTCTGATTGCAAGATAGAAAAGACAGAGTAATCAAGCAATGAAGTATTTCATCTTAGTTTTCATTGGTTGAATGAGAACACATTTTTGGACGACTTTGTGACAGACTCCTATGTCTGAGTGACAAATAAGTAAATATTTATCTATATTTACTTACTGTCCTTATTACATAATGTCGTCAGAACCGAATTGCGAATTGCCATCTGCGCAGGACAGGATTATAGTACACATGTTTGTACGCAAGCACCGGTGCATATCTCTATTTACTGCAATCCGACAAGATCGGAGAAAGGCCAGGTGCAGGACCAAAAACTTTACATATTTTCCATGACATGAATTAGTCATTGACAAAATTATTCACAGATTTTGTGATAGAAGACACACCAAATCCTTTTCTACATACCTTTGAATTTGTGGAGGAGCCAGCGCCTAAAAGTTGTTTCTCCTTGTCAAGCAACCTTTCCTGTCGATTTTCCGACATGGTCCTAAAAATGTGCTATTCCACTATATATATATATATCAATTTTTCGAGGTGAAGCTACACTGAAACTATATTATGATGGCTGAAGCCCCAACAGGTCGGCTCGACAGGGGAAAGACCACACTCGCACAGAATAAGTACCTACATAAAATAGCAGCATACTTGTAATATTAGTTTATTTATGTACAGACGAGAACATGGATCCTGTTTGCTGGTAACGAAACATTCCATTGCAATCCAAAGGGGTTATTTTTAATCGAGGATAGATGTTCATGGGCTACCCCAGTATTCACTTACTATCAGGTGGATTCAGAGCTAATCTGTCACTCTCTTAGTTTAAAATAAGTAAATTTCAATACTTTAAGCTTTAACTTTTCTATATTTTATTTCTCTTATCATAAATATTATTTAGAACATTGTAGCTGTCTATTTGAACGTGGATTTGCGGATACTGCATTATCAGTTCTGTGTATAAACTAATATTCCACGGCCTGTGTCGCATACGTAGTAAATTATGTTGAACAACAATAGTCATTCGATAACTTAATTTTATTAAGTAATCCATATAATATTTACTACTAAACAACTACACTTGATAATGCTGATGTCGTCACTGTCAATTTGTCAATCGCATACGATAAATTAAAATACCGATAATTTTCACTTTGCACAAAGACTTGTGTCCTCACACGTCTTCACACTCACTTGTGAGAAGTAAGCTACTGCGATAAGATCGAAGAGTTGATCGAATGCGGTATCAATAAACCTGACCCAAAATACAGTATTAAGTATGTATACATACAGCAAGCTCACAAAAAGGGTCTTGTATACGCATTTTGCAAACGCATGATGTATGCTAATTACCTGTGTACCGTAACCTTTGACGCTAAATGATGAGCAGTAGTTTTGTGACAGAGTATACATTTAATGTTATTATAACATTTTCTCATAAATTATTCTGGGGCTTTACACTGGAGCCGATGCAGCTCAGTTGCATTTTTAGTGCTGATTTACCTCGTGCTCGGCGGTAAAGGAAAACATCGAGAGGAAACCTACATGTCTGAGTAATTTAAAAAATAAACATGTTTCAAGGATATCGTGTGAAGTCACAAGAATTGGAACAGTGGACTCTTTCTTGTCTTAAAACTTACTCAACTATGAGAGGAGGCTGTAACTTTACACCGAAAGGGTGAAGGTTATCATAAAGGTGTTCATACATAGTAGATACATAGGCTGCACTAAAAGTATCGGGAATGGAATATTTCCACTATTCCTGTCATATTAAAATCTTTTTAATTGAAAACTCCTTGGTTTTAAAAATCGAATACCATTTATTTATTTTAAAAAAAGATTCTCGGTCTTGTCACAAGGTTTTGTCAAACTTGTTTAGTCGTTAAGAAAATGGAATTGACTCGAGAAAATTCAAGAGCGATGATTTATTATGACTTTCGAAGAGGTTTAACACAAAAACAGTGTGTTGACCAGATGCTTTCTGCATTTGGTGATGAAGCCCCATCGAAAACAACAATTTATCGCTGGTTTGCTGAATTTCAACGTGGACGTGTCAAGCTCAGTGATGATCCCCGTCAAGATCGTCCAAAAACTGCAGTCACCCAAGAAAACGTTGATGCTGTGCGTAAGCTGATTGAGGAAGATCGACATGTGACATACCGCGAAATTTTTTTTTATAGGAGAGGGGGCAAACGAGCATGCGGCTCACCTGATGGTAAGTGACTACCGCCGCCCATGAACAACTGCAACACCAGGGAGGGAATTGCAGATGCGTTGCCGGCCTTTTAAAAAGGAGTACGCTCTTTTCTTGAAGGTCCCTAAGTCGTATCGGTCCGGAAAAATCGCTGATGGTAATCGATTCCACAAGGAAGTCGTGCGAGGAAGAAAACATCTTCTAAATCGCACAGTGGTGGACCGCCAATCATCCAGATGGTGTGGATGGTATCGGGAGTTCTGCCGCGATGTGCGTTCGTGAAATTTGGCGGCTGGGATTAATCCGAACAATTCCTCAGAGCACTCCCCATGGTAGATGCGAAAATTCAGGCAACTTTAGACATTGGCATAAGTAAAATACAAATAATCTTGCATGAACAATTAGATGTAAAAAAGTTGTTTTCCCGATGGATACCGCATTCGCTCTGTGAAGAGCAAAAAGTGGCTCGCGTTACTTGGTGCGTCAGAACTCTCGAAAGATTCCACACAGGATCCTCAAATGCTGTGTGCGTTTACGAAGTGTTACAAAGAAAATGGTGGCCACGTTTGTCTCCAAAACCGGCCATGTTACGACTATTCCTCTTGAGGGACAAAGAACGGTTAATGCAAAATGGTATGCTAGCATTTGTTTGCCACAGGTTGTTTCTGAACTCCGTAAAGAGAACTGCAACCGCCGCATCATCCTCCATCACGACAATGCGAGTTCTCACACCGCACACAGAACAAAAGAGTTTTTAGAGCAAGAAAACGTAGAATTATTAGACCATCCGCCGTACAGCCCCGACCTAAGCTCTAATGATTTCTATACTTTCTTTAAAATAAAGAATAAATTGCGTGGACAGAGATTTTCATCACCTGAAGAAGCTGTGGACGCCTACAAAACGGCCATTTTGGAGACCCCAACTTCCGAATGGAATGGTTGCTTCAATGATTGGTTCCATCGTATGGAAAAATGTGTCAAATTTCGCGGAGAATACTTCGAAAAGCAATAAATACATTTTTAAATAGTAATGTTGTGTCACTTCCTTGATTCCCGAAATTTTCAGTGCCGCCTCGTATAATGCTACCAGTCAAGAGAAATAAATAGTTGACAGGCTTAAAATCGTACTTAACAATAAACATCATAATACATATATAGTACACTGACTTGCACACAATATATTAACACAAAAATTAAAGCTTTTAATGTAAATTAAAAGTAAAAAATATTGCCCAAAACAAAATGTTATTAAATAAAAAACAATATCCATCGTCAAAGTACTTACGTATCGTGAATAAAAACTTAACTATCTGCTAGTAATACTAAATTATTTAATGCAGTATCAAAACAACAAACATTAAACTGATATTCACAAGAACTTTAATAAAATGATGTCCTATAATTAATTCTCGACATGTCCGCACCATTGGGTGTCCGAAAAACAATAAGCACTTTAGGGCCGTTCTAAATGGTCAGACTAATCAGAGAACTACGAGTAGGAACTATACATTACGTGTATTACGTATTATGTATTTAGTATTGAATACATTTTAATTCTAGAATGTGTTTACTCAACTTACTTTTCAAAAGAGTTTTTGACATGTTGTACTCGTACATGACTTTATATCTATATAAATAAAAATCAATTGTCGTGCGTTAGTCTCGTAATAACTCAGCTATGTCTCACCAGCAACGCAAAGTTAGGAATTTTAATTTAGAATTGTTTGCCACCGACGATTTTTCCGAACCGATACGACTTATGGGTCTTCAAGAAAAGAGCATACACCTTTCTAAAAGGCCGGCAATGCATCTGCAATTCCCCTGGTGTTGCGGTTGTTCATGGGCGGTTATAGTCACTTACCATCAGGTGAGCCGCTACAATCTTGCTCATGCTCATTTGCTACAATCTTCTATATAAAAAAGCCAAAACTATCCTAGGTTAGTAAATTATTTCTAGGTACTTATTAAATATATTAAATTATTTCTAGGTACTTATTAGGTGCGAAGTTTAAAAATTAGGTGCTGTGAAATTTTCACCGTATGAGTAACAAACTGTTGATACTTTTTCAAACTTGGCACCTAATTAGCAACTAAAAAGCCCCTACTTTTCGCTTTTTCTAAATAAAAACTCCTGACTTTGCGTTGCTGGCGAGACACAACTCAATAACTCGAAAGTGGCTTGACCGATTTTGATAAAATATTTGGTGTGTATGAGTGGATTGGATGGGAGTCTCTGGATGGTTTAGATTCATAATTGGACCCGGTAGGTAGCGCTGTTATCCAGATCCACAAATCACCCGTGAGAAGCCGGAGCGGATCGCTAATCTGGGTATAAATTCGAGATGGTTTTACCGTCTGCGCTCTAACAACACGCAAAAGGCAAGAATGGTTGCTGATAAACTTAACTCTTCATATAACGCCGCCATTTAACGGCAAATGATATAATGTATCTATACCGTTTTTGCATTGTTTGGGATAAAATACGAGTAACACAGCTAGTAATAATCCTAGATTTAAGAGTTTATTAAGATAAATATGAAATGTTTCGACACTCTTTGTCTTTATTCAGGTAGTAATATGTTTTTTATTACTGATTGATTATGCCAAAATAAAGAGAGGAACAGAAGTTGTTTTTTTTTTAGAATATACAATCTGCCGTGCAATACTTGGTAAATTCGGCTAAAATAAGTGTAATTCTAGATCTATCATTGGTATATTATACAAAATCTTAATAATGTATGAAATTTAGTTTCAACATTTTTAACAGATTTTCCACTATCAACCGGTGGTCGGTGGGTTGGAATTTTTCATAGACCTAAATGAAATACGTAATAAATTTTAAAATATCAATCTAAACTATTTAATGCAGGTAATTGTAGATTGATATTCCCAAGTAAGGGATACATTTACGTGGTAGAGTCACGCAGCAGCTAAATTAGTAGTATAGTTGTAACACAAATGGTTTGGCTCGACCAGGCAAGGACCACGCTCTCACAGAATACCAGCGAAAAATAGCAGCCTAACGTTGCTGTGTTTCGTATGGTGAGTGTAGAGAACCGGATACCTCTTTTACTGGAAATGAGACGTTCATTTTTGTCCTCACGGGTGACAACGCATTTGTAAGTCAATGGGCCACAGCAACTACTTACCGTCAGATGGACTGTGTGCTCGTTTGTCACCCTTATCCTATTAAAAAAATTCAATCTAAATGGAAATCAATCTGACCAGCAAAACTCTATTTTTTTATAATGTTAGAGTAACAAGCGAGCTAACGCACCGCCTCATGATTAGTAGCGCCTGCAATTCCTGGGCATCACAGACTGTGTAACCACAGACTATCGTGAACCGCTGAAAATTGATTCAATCTGGAACACAGCACCAAAAAGACTGGCTGCATTTCGTCTCTGAATAGCTTAACTTAGCCCTCATGTCACCGGCGGCAACAAACAGTTGCAGCTACTAACAGCTCTTTTAAAAACTTTACCGAGCGTGGTCCTCTAGGGCCGAACATCTCTACATGTTCACGCAAAAGCGTTAGTGTCAGGCATCGACGTTAGATGGCACTCGGCTCGGTCGATACGGAATGACGTTCGTGCGTGTTGAACGTCCGAGCTTGCTGAAAGGTGGGAGTCGAGAGCGAAAGATTAGATGTCTTCTTCGCGTCGAAAGGGAAGGCAGTCCGTTCTGTTTGGGAGCTCTTAGATCTAATTTTATGTTAGGCGCGTATAGTAAATATACCACTGGGAATGGTAGCGCGTGTTGAGAGTTTACCCGGCACTTTAGGTTTAACGCAGAATCTGTATAAGTGGATTCGACTGTATTAGTTACTAGTGCGGTAGTTAATATTCTAGAAATAACGGTGACCTTTGTCCCGTACGTTCTGTGTTCATTTTCGCGAGTCAATCGTAACAAAAGAAGAAAGTGACTGCGGAAGGCGACCTTAGCTTGGAGAGGAGCTGAGGGCCGAACTGCTGCAGGGGGAACGGTCAAATAAGGTCAATAACACTACCAGCCACACCCAAATACACATCACTGACCTTTACTTTCTAGCACAATACATCCACGCGAGACCTGACCGAATCCTGAGGGACCAGTCGCCTTGAATATAGGTAAGTAAGCTCTGTTCAATAATTGTAACGCTCCCCCCGGATTGTTTAGTGTAATTAGACTTTTAACCCGTGGCGTGAGGACGCCCGACCAGCATCTGCCCGTAGCTTCTTCGTCTATGGGCCGCGAAGGATTCTACTCCTGGGATGGGCAGCTGCCGGCCGTAACATTTGGTAGCAGAACGCGGTGCTGGGATCGATTCCCGGTCGATCCACTGACCATAGTATTTGATAAAAATTAAATAATTTTGGTGGCAGGGAGCGTTGGGTTGATTGGTTTAATTTTGTGTCTACAATCACGCCCGTCCGTAATACGTAAAAATAATTTTTTTTTATTATATACGTAATAATAAAATTCCTTTCTTTGTTGGCTTGCTTTGTTGTTTGCGGGTAAATTTGAAAGGCCGCGCCCGTTTAGCGCGCAAGCGGGAGATTGCGTCATGTAGGTAGATGGTTATTTTTACGTAATCGGTTAATTATCGTTGTCGGATGGTGGTAGTGTGTTACTTATCGAAGGGTCGATTTCCGAGCAAGGCATTTTTGTTGATGTGTATCTTCGTTATGTATCTTTCGTATTGTAATTTGTATTTGAACTAAAGAGTGGTAATTTGTATTTACGTAATTTGAATTTAACTTGATTTGATCGCACTAGTATTTGTTATTGTTAATTTGATTTACCTTTTCTTTTGTACTAACTTGTGTTTGATTTGATAAATAGCGGTTCTTATTTGTGTACATTCTATTCAACTCGATTTGATAGGAACTGCATTAGTTAGCTGTTAATTTTTTTTGTATTTTTTATTTGTTATTTTTGTAATTGTGCTCGAGCGGCGTCGTAATTTGTATTTAGTAGTGATGTCCTCGCCCAAGATGCTAATCCGTTGCCTGCGGACTGAGTTACGCTGGGCCACCAGCGCCCATGCTTTGATAGGTCGACCGGATAGGGTCCATAATTTGATGAAGCGGTTTGAGCAGGTTGATGCTCGAAGGGCTGCAGTGGAGGAGGCTTACGCTAAGCTCGAGGATTCGGATGTGGAAAAGGGAGTCCTGGACTCCTGCTTCGCAGACTACGAGCAGTTCTTTTCGCTCACGGACGAGTTGATCGAGGCTGAAGGCAGGTATGCCGAGGAGGCGCGTGAAGCTCGGACGAGTGGCCTGCCCGAGTCCTTTCAGAAGCAGCCTCAGCCGGAGCTGTTGGGACGACTCCCAACTCTGGACTTGCCAAGGTTCTCCGGGGTCCTTTCCGAATGGCTGACCTTCATTGGTCTTTTCGACGGCCTAGTGGACGCCCGGAGTGACTTGACCCCGAGCCAGAAGATGGCGTACCTCCTGGACTCACTGGAGGGGGAGGCCCTGGGCGTTGTCAGCCATTTGAGATTGTCGGACGACGCCTACCAGACTGCTCGGGACCTCCTAGCCAGAAGATACGCCAACGTCCGGCGAATTGCCGACGAACATGTTAAGCAGCTTCTAAGCCTTCCGCTGCTTAGTGACCGGGCCAGACTACGTCCGGACCTGTTGGATCCAGTCTTGGTGGCCTGTAATACGTGGAGGCGGCTGGATTTACCAGTAGGCGAATGGGCCTTCTTGTTGCTCCGCATCGTGCTGTCCCGTCTACCTCTCGACCTTCAAATGCATTTTGAGGAGAGGTACGGCGGGGACGAGGCCTCCTATATTCCGCCCTTCTATGACCTACTGCGGTTTTTGGAGGAGCAGTGCCGACAGATCGAGCACGCGGCGGGCACCGTCGACGACTTACGAGCCGTGCCCAGTGAGAGGCAAAATCCGCCGGGCAAGTCGTCGTCAACCCCCCCCCCCCCCTGCTCCTATTGTCGAGCATCGGATCACCGGGTAACGTCTTGCCCAAAATTATTAAGTAAGCCGGTTCCGGCGAGGCGAACTATCGCCAAGGAGCGCCGCTGGTGCTACTCCTGTTTGGAAGGGCACCTCCAGCGAGACTGTCCGCACCAGCGGCCCTGTCTGCATTGCCAGGGCAATCACCATGTCGTACTGTGCCTGGGTGCGAACGGCGTCTCCTCTCGGGGCGCTGCCAGGCCCTCGACCCCCACGGGCGGGGGCGCTCCGCCATGCACTTTGACGGGCGACGCTCGGCGCCCGCCGGCCAGCCACCAGGCCCCTAGGTTTGAAAGGGGTCCCTCCCCCGACCAGTCGGGGGGTAATTCCCCCAGGGGCGGGGGTGTCATCACCCCCCCTCAGCGTGCGGAGAGGAACTTCACGGCCACTCATCAGTCCGCTGGACCCTTCTCACTCCCGTTAGCTGAGTGGCCGCGACTGGTGGACCACTGTACCCCATTTGATGGAGGCGGCCCTAGCTAGCTGCCGCCTTAGCTCCCACCATGGCTGCCTCTACTGAGCCTTAAGCCGTCAACAGTCCACTTGTCAATCTGTTCTGTTGCCGACGGCCTCAGTGAGGGCGTACAACCCGAGTGGCGACTGTTAGCGGTTGCGCTCTGTTAGTATCGGGTTCACGCGGTGTGGCCTCCACTTGGTGGTGGGAAGATTAGGGCCCCCTGGAGAGTTGAATCACGCTCTCAAGGGGTATTGGATTAGGTTTGGTCGAGCACTTAGTTAAAAATTCTTTAAATTTAAATTAAAATGCTTTTGGGTTTTCCGCGAAATTCATATTGTAGCGGTTATGATTAAGAGAATTGAATTTAAAATACTCCTTTAAATGCTGCTGCATATTTTTTGTAAATATATTTGATCACTGCGTTTATTGTTGCACGGAAAATTGAGATTAAATTGTGTGCCCTTTTTTAATGCTTGTGATAGTGTTTAATCATTTTGCTTTGTGATAAGGAAGGTTGAAATTAGATAACCCTGTGGTTGCCGAAGGAAATAGGAGTCAATTCTCTTTTGGTTTAGATTTTGTTGGCACTGTCTAAGATATTTATTTGAAATAAGAAATAGGGCTGTCCCTTACGTTTATTGTTTTGTTTACTTTGCCAAGTTGACCTATGTGCATCGGTGATTACTTGTTTTAATTAATTCTGTAATTGAACATTGATGCTTTTGAAAAATTAGTTGAAATATGAGCATAGGATCATCTGCTAGGGACCATCTGTGCGTTTCGTTCAGCTCTCCACAGACGACGTTCATGGGGAATTTGGGGGTGCTCTCTGCACTGAAGCTTGAAGGTCCCTCTGGGCCGCTTCGTGTCGCGTCGCTGTTTGCAGACCTGATCCGGTCGAATTGCGGAACTAATAATAGGAGCGCAGATAGGTGTTTGAAGCAGGTCGTCTGACTTCTGTCTAGGAATAGGACTTATTTATGTGCTGCGATGTCCAGGAAGGGCATCCAGTTCAACTCTCCGGCTAGCCCACGTTGGGGCTGCAATTTTGGGGCGTTGGTTAGTGTTGCAAGATCTGATTGGGTGCGTAAGGTGGCCTAGTTTGGTTGTAGATTCGATCTTGCAACTTGCCGTCGCGACCCTGTCCCGCTGACCGGTTTGCTCGCGGACCTAAATCCTTATGTCCGGGACGGGGGTTTGTTCACGCAAAAGCGTTAGTGTCAGGCATCGACGTTAGATGGCACTCGGCTCGGTCGATACGGAATGACGTTCGTGCGTGTTGAACGTCCGAGCTTGCTGAAAGGTGGGAGTCGAGAGCGAAAGATTAGATGTCTTCTTCGCGTCGAAAGGGAAGGCAATCCGTTTTGTTTGGGAGCTCTTAGATCTAATTTTATGTTAGGCGCGTATAGTAAATATACCACTGGGAATGGTAGCGCGTGTTGAGAGTTTACCCGGGACTTTATGTTTAACGCAGAATCTGTATAAGTGGATTCGACTGTATTAGTTACTAGTGCGGTAGTTAATATTCTAGAAATAACGGTGACCTTTGACCCGTACGTTCTGTTTTCATTTTCGCGAGTCAATCGTAACAAAGGAAGAAAGTGACTGCGGAAGGCGACCTTAGCTTGGAGAGGAGCTGAGGGCCGAACTGCTGCAGGGGGAACGGTCAAATAAGGTCAATAACACTACCAGCCACACCCAAATACACATCACTGACCTTTACTTTCTAGCACAATACATCCACACGAGACCTGACCGAATCCTGAGGGACCAGTCGCCTTGAATAGAGGTAAGTAAGCTCTGTTCAATAATTGTAACGCTCCCCCCGGATTGTTTAGTGTAATTAGACTTTTAACCCGTGGCGTGAGGACGCCCGACCAGCATCTGCCCGTAGCTTCTTCGTCTATGGGCCGCGAAGGATTCTACTCCTGGGATGGGCAGCTGCCGGCCGTAACACTACATAAAGTGGCACATTTATTCATAGTTTAGCCATTTACTTAAATCAGCTGCCTATGATGACGAGGTTCTAAACTAGATCACTCGAAATGAAATACCACTAAAAAGAAACATTAATAGAATACATATAACTGTTAAAGTAAATTTTGAGCTTAAAGTTAGTAAAAATTCCATATAATCTGTAATTATAAGCGATATGTTTCGAAAGCGTTGTGTTATTTAAATTTAAAACAAACGTCAGCTTATAATCTAAAGCAGGATCAAACAAAAAGTCCAAAGAAGTTAGTCTGTGAACGTTTTTTAATATGCTTTTCGCCTTTTCGTTTGTTAGATTCTCATCCGTCGGTCCAATCAAAAGGGGACAGGTTTGATTAGAGAATAAGCGGTCATGGTCGCGCTTGAATGTTGTAGACGATATTAATTTCAGCACTTTTTCTAATGTCCCAGTATGTAGTAAATTCATATCTTGAATATTCTATACTCTATACAAGTGCAAGTGCTTATTAAAGTCCACGGCTGGACAATGGACATATACCTTCCCGATAGATTGCCTCATATACATACAGTAATCTATGGATTGCCTCAAGAGGTGATTATGACACGCTTGACAGGCGGGATGGCAAAAAAAATCAAAGCTGTAATTTATGATTGAATTTTTTTTTATAATAGCGACGAAAGGTGACAGTCATAGTCAATCCTATATCTACGGTGACAGTAGATGACAGACAAGAGTACAGTTTATGTCAATATTGTCAGTGTAACCAAATGTTGGAATGTACCTTATTTTTAGGTAGAATTTTCGGAGAGGCCACTATATATCTCACTTTAATAGAGATACTTTTGCAACATTTAAGCCAGTCATTATCCCTATTATCTAATTGATTGACAAGGTGATAAGGCTTATTATTAATTCGAAAATAGAATATTAACTCCTAAAAATATCGCAGTTAAAACAGCGGACATCAGACAAAATAGGCATTTAGTACAAATATTTATTAAACGTTATAAAATTATGTATAATTATTAAAATAGATATAGATATTTTATAAATATAATTTTAACTTTATTACAACTTATTTTTCCAAAATACTGAAATTATTACAAAAACATGAAGCCACTTTTTTTTTATAGGATAAGGGTGACAAACGAGCACACAGTCCACCTGATGTTAAGTGGTTGCTGCGGCCCATAGCCATCTACATCTATCCTCGTTTGCGAATCAAAATGCAGATGCGTTGTCACCCGTGAGGACTAAGATGGAATGCCTAATTTCCAGTAAAAAGGGCCTCCGGCCACCTGCACTCACCAAGCGAAACGCAGAGGTAAACCTCTACTTCATGCTGGTATTCTGTGAGGTCGTGGTACCACCCCGGTTCGAGCCGGCCCATCCGTGCGACAGTAAAAGCTGCCGCGTGGCTCTACCACTGTTAACAATTTAAACAGAATGTTTTTCTTTTCGGCTATTATTTTCTTAAAATATATTTGGAATCTAATAAATTAATACTAAACGAAAATATATAGTAGTTTTCTTCTAATTTCTTAATTGAAATTCCTAGTTATAATGATATCTAATAACTTTTATCCGTATTCACTTTCACATTCCATTTGTACCTATATGAAAACATTATCTTATCCTACAAAAGCTTATCTCGTGCGTATTCATATCGAGGTAAACAAATTTTATTTGCCACAAGTAGCTTTTGTAATCAATACAACAAGATAATGTAATGAATTCTTATATTTACGCGAATACTACACATCGAATAAAACTATGTTTTAATTGTTCGTATTGTAAGCTCATTCTGTGTAGATCGAATCAAAAATAAATATTCAAAAACTGAAGGTAGCCGGGCTAATTAATATATTTTGCTCAGTTAATTCTATTTAGTTCTGAAAAGAAAGTTAATGTAGAAATGAACACAGCTTTATAAAAGTTGTCTGTATTTCCTATATTTTTGTAAAACCAAGTCCAGGGCTCTATATATGGGACACTAAAGCCAAAAAGTGTTTTTTAAAGATAAGTTCCTTCTTCTAAACCCAAAACGTGATTTTTAAAGATAAGTACCTACTTTTGTAAATGCCTAAATGAATTTTGTTTTCATGTAAAGACTATAAATTTCTGTCATTTGTCAATTAAAAATATTTTATGTTGTCAAAATAGAAGCCGTGCTTTGCACTAATGAAATTACATAAATGGTATGTAATCCAATTACAATTATGATGGTACATAAAAACGAATTCGGTTGTCCCACATGATGTCCCTTACCCAAAAATGGTGGGTTACCAGCGCAACGACTCTTTGACTCATAATCAGAAGTTTATCGCTGGGTGTGTAACCGGTATGATAGCGCGGTTAATCACACAACCATTGGACATAGTAAAACTACGAATGCAACTTCAACAGAAGTCCGGAGATGGGAAAAGCATTAATATTTCTCAGATAACAAGAAAAATATCGCAAGAAGAAGGACTTAAAGCATTTTTTCATGGACACTACATTGGGCAGGTAATTTATTACATATTATTTGTTTTAATATAAGGTAACGTTAGGCTTAGTGTTAAAATCCCGTCCCGTGGGTTATATAACGTTGTAAGAAGCCCGTTGACATTTCTATATAAAAATGAATTGATGTCCGTTAGTCCCTCTGAAACTTAAAAACGGATCGACCGATTTTGATGAAATTGTTTGTGTGTGGTTTAATAGATTGATGGTTTAGATTTACATTTGGACACGGTAGGTGGCGCTGTTGTCAAGTTCCAGAAATCACTAATCGAGCGGATCGCCAGTCAGAAATAAAATACCCATACCGGCGACAGGGAGGATACTGCGTTCCTCAATTCGCTGACCAAGCCAGCAAAGGCTAATGGCTATTACTTCCCACAACAGGGGGAGAAAAGGATGAGGTGCAAAGTAAACGTTTTTGATGTGTAACATCTTCCCTCTCACTTTCCCGCAATCTGTGGGAGTGATTTCGTGAAAAGGGACGGAAGTGTGTAACATAAAGACGGGGAAGCGCGCGCTATTTGATTTGACCAATGAGCACGTGCGGTGATAGTAAAGTGTGCTGTTATATAGACTAATTTATATGTGTAAACTATATAAAAAAATGTAATTTCTGTTGACGATTGTCTGAAAAATGTGCAAATCATTGTTTAAAAAATACAAATGAGTAATAATGAATAAATATTCAAATACATATTTCAGTATTCATCTTTTATAAGTTTTGAGGTTAATTTCTATCGCTCCTCAATAGATTTTTAATTTTGATTAAAACAAATAGCTTTTTTCAGGATATAATGTTCATTTTACTTATTACCAAGGTGTCAGATGTTACACATCTAATGCGACTGCTGTAAAGCTCGCTCTTGTGTTAACAGTTTATTTAGAATAGTTTTTGATATATCCTAGCCTTAGGTTCGATCGCCACACGGAGCAATGTTTGGCCATGTACTGTTTATGTATCAGTCCCGATACAAGAGAAATTCCTAGCGTGGGAGTAACGTATTGAGTAAAAAGTGATAGGCATTGTTTTGCCTTTTTATCACTATCTAAGTAAATATTGCTATCACATAATATTATTGATTAGTGAGCGTGAACTGTACAGTTCCCGCAATTCCAAAAGTATATCAAAGCTTTCATCAAATAAAATAAAACAAATGTACCTGTAATCTTTATTTCTTACATTATTGATAAGAGTGGCCTAGTGTCATCGACAAAAATAAACAGCCCACATACGTCGCAATTCTAGGGACAGGCCGCTTTTCGAGCGTTGACAGTCAGTGAAGTGTCCACCAGGCCGTCTCTATATTTTAAATTCTTAAACATGCAGGTTCTAGAATATAATACTTCGACGACGAGCACGTGATAAATCAGCGTTTAAAATCGCAGATGACAATTTCATCTGTGCCGACGGAATCGAACACTGTTTGCTTTCGTATTCTAAAATTTTAAGGCGAGGTTTTATTATGAAGATAATCTACACTAGGCTGCCATGTCTCTTTGCCTTAACGTATAAATACAAACCTATTTGCACATGTATTATAATAATAAAAGTTATAAGATAAGACTGACGAACAGTCCATCTGATTGTAAATAGCAAATGCACCTCTTGTACACCTGCAACCGAATTCACCATCGCTGAGAACTAACATGAAATACCTCACAGCCTCTGTATACTCACTCGCACCATTCAAAAGGAAATACGACGCGTGGTACATTTTTCGTTGGTGTTTCGGTAATTTTTAGATGAAGTGACGACCTGGTGAGAGATGCAGGAAGTCGGTGGATGCAGTAGACTTAGGAAAGTGCATTGCGGTATTTCATGGTGGAAGCCAATGTTTACATGTGGACTTGTAACGGACTGTTATGACAATGATGAAGATGATAAAAAAATTACAGCTTGTTTAAATATAATGAATGTTATTGTATAGAATATAGGTAAATAACATTCCTATATTTTTGAAGGCTTTTGGCATTTAAAACCATAAAGTAACATTTTATAAAACTTGTTTTAGATACATTCAACACTATCAGTGTTGGCACAATTTTTTGTGTACGAACTAGCTACAAAGCAGGTTGCTAATTCTGGGATTGACGAGAAGCACTTGTAAGTAAAGCTCACTAGTAGTAAAGATTATAATAGATTACATTGTTTACCAGCAAATATAAAATCGGAATGCGTATTATGCAATATAATTAATAATATGTCTTTTTATAAATCTAATGGGCCCTATACACGATCGGCCATGATGGACGAATACTAGCGATCACGATCGTGTGGAGAGCATGATCGCCTATAATCGCCCATGATCGGTTATGATCGAGCGCAATCGCCGCTGTGTCGGTTTTTCAGACAATCATCAAAGAAAGTTCGGCCATGATCGTGCGCGCGTCTACATGATCGCCGATGCTGTATAAACTTACCTTGTTTTATTTCAGTGTATAGTTAACATGCAACTTTTTGGCTTCTTTTTTGTTTTCACCACTCTTTTAAAGTGTACATTTAAATAATGGTTATACATATAAACTAATTAGGTAAATAAATAGCGGCAGCTGCAACCGTTTCAACGTCCGTCTCGGACAGATGACAATACAAATATTATGTAGGATGCACGATCGTGTGGGCAGCCGCGCAATGTTTGTGACAATCATTGCCCATTCTTTGGTTGTCCATCATGGCCGATCGTGTATAGGCGGCGTAAAGTGACAAACGAACTTCAAATCCACCTGATGGTAAATAGCTACAGGAGTCCAAGGGTACCTGTAGCCAACTTCAAACTAAGAAGGCCACATATCGCACACCTAGATCTAAAGAGAGCTAACTCAAAAATTTCAATTTTTGAGTTTTGTATACCATCGAATTCCTTAAGTCACTACCTAGCGGCCAATAAAACAAATTCAAAAATAGTCCTACAACTCAAAGCTAGGTGACCGTAGAAGCCCCTTTAGTTGAACGAGCAAGGCCCACTCCTTTCCCATCAAAACAGGGACAAATATACATACATTTGTTAAACAATACGGAAATAACTACGAAAATCCAATTTTCAGCCACAACAAACGATTAAAACACAAGATTTCTATAACATCTATCTTCTATCTGCATTTAAAAAGCTGATCAATACAGAAAACTCCTGCAGTGCGCAGGAATACGGTAATCAGTTTTTCGCCTTTTCTGAAAAAACTGTTTTTTTGAGTTAAGTCTGTTTAGATCTAGGTGTGCGATATGTGTTTTCACGGGTAACGACTAAGATAGAATGCCTTAAAGCCTGTTATACTGACTCAGACCGGAACACTACTGAGAAAGCACTACTATACAGAAGAAACAGTTAAGAGGGTAGTGGTGAGTGTATACAAAGAAGTTATTTGTATAAAAAACCGAAGCACTTATGTTTTTTTTAAACAAGTATGGGTCATAAACGAGCGCACAGTTGTTGACAAGAATATCTAGCATCGATTCACAGCATTATTATGTAATTTGAGAGCGTGTGATGTGACCACTGTTGTATAATGCATATTATGCTATGTAATACCACCGCAAAGTTGATCTACTGTGTCGTACTTTCATAAAACGCCATGATTATTTTTTCTATTTTAAAGTGTAAATTATAAAAAAAAACGTTTCAATTAACGTTTTAGTGATAGTCATGCTACAGCTATTATACTCGTAGTTGTAGCACGAATGGGTTGGCTCGACCGGGGAACGGCCACGTTTTCACAGAATACTAGCGTGAAATAGCAGCTTTTAATGCAGCTGTGTTTCGTATGGTAATGAGGGCATCCACGACTTTTTCTGCCACCAGGGCGGCGCCACTTTAGAGTGAGGTAAAATATTTGATAGATTTCATAGCGGGGACGATAATTTCTTAGGAAAATGTGATCTTTAAGGTTTCTTTCTGTATTGTTAGTTATATTTTATATTAATTACATTAGAAATGAATAAACAAAACTATAAATATAACTAAAAGACGACTTTAAAAAAAAAAGAGATATAATGTGCAAAAAATTTAAATTCAAACCACTGACGCATTGTATTGTGTATTAATATAATACTCTAGATAATGATAAACTATTATTTAAAACTAATTTCTCAATTAACTGACACTGTATAACAAAAAACTTTACCTCAGTCACAACCAGCGACATCTGGTGAGTGGAAGATTATTAGCCCTCATTGGAGAGAATTAAAGAAACCTATTAATGGAAACACGGCATTCATCATCTTAGTTATCAGGGGTGGCAACAGGTTAATCGAAGATTATAGATATCTATACGCTACAGCATCCACTTACCATCACTAGGACTAGGTGGACTGTATACTCATTTGTCATTATTTTATAAAAAAAAAATTAAATTAATGATAATATTTTAATAAATTATCTTTGTTAAATATTTTATAATAATAAATATGTAAGTAGATATCGTCTTAATAATAACTTCAAGCGACACCTACTTTACTTTGCCACGTAGATTTTGTCATATATACCGTATTAAGTATTATAAAATCCAATGCGTTATACCCTTTCCATTATGTTTTGGAAGATTTTAGAATGTTTACTATATTTTAGTAGTTGTTATATAAAAGTAATAAAATATTCAATTTGACGATCTCTATGACTAAATCTAACATTTCGTCTTAACATGTTTCCAGACCAACAATGGAGTTCTTCTGTGGAATTTTTGCAGGCTGCTGTTCCGCTACAGTAGCCTCACCTCTAGAAGTAATCAGAGTGAGACAAATGATAGTTAAAGAACAGTATAAAGGGCTTTTAAACGGTGCAAAAGAAGTGTATAACACTGGAGGCGTTCTCGCGTTCTTCGAAGGACTATCCGCATCCTTGATACAAGTACTTAATGATTGGTAGATCCTTCTACATTGTATCGATGATGTAACATTTTAAGCTATCGCATATAAACAGCTAGTAACAATGATAACACTCAACTGAACATTTTTTTTTAAATATTACGTTACAAGTTATCTCATAACTTGATTAGATCCTACACATTTTACTTATTTCTTCCTAGGGCAAAAATAATTTAACCTTTTTGATATAATATTTTTAAAATGTTTAACTTTCAAAAAAAATCTGCTCGTTATTCTAAGAATGAAGAGGATGCATGTTTTGTATTAAAGTACTCTCTCACTCTCGAACTCAAGGATTAAATAAATAAGTGGAGAATTGAAATTTACCTCTTATCAGAAGGCTTGGCAAGTTCACGAGGGTTTTGACAAAATGGCCTAAATGAACTTCTCCCCAGTCTGAACTTAATTAATTCAATGGTAAAACATCATAAAAAATTATTTAAACCCTTACTAACATTGTCAAACTTATGTTTCACGTAATTCAACCGTCTTTTTAGTTCTAGTATTAAAACCTTGGGTCAAAGTAACAGGATCGTAACTTTTAAGTGAGGATCTGAGCAATTCTATGGTTTATTTCTAGTGTTAAAATAATGCGGGGTCTCAGGTATTTTGTTCGTTGCAATGGGGTACTTACCATCATCAAAAAAAAAATGTGCAGGCGTGGTACTTTCTCGGTCGAGCCGACCAAATTGTGCTGCAGCTAAAGAACTGCAATGTGGATCTACCACATATAAATTGTTTTCATAAAATAAACGCTAGCCTAGTCACATTATTTATTACTTTGTGTACCCAGAACCGATAGTAAATGTGTGTCCATAAGGTGCATTTTTGGCTCTACCACGTATTTCACAAATAAAGATCAATCGCAATAACAACGTAGGTACTATTGGGATCCGGACACAAGATCTCAGAGTTATCACACATTGACGTTTATTGAATACATATACACGTAAACCTTCTTAGCAAAATTTATTGCTAAGAATGTTAAAGAAGCATAAAGCGATAGCAATCGCTTTATGCTTTTATACTATATACGAGTATATAGTGTCCGCATTAGTTAATAACGATATGTTAACCCGTAAAAATATTTTCAGTTGGGACCTGCTGTGGGTTTGTCATTTTCGGTGTTCCGTTGGTTACAACCGTTAGTTTTGAGGCATCTATCGGACGATAATGATAATGGCGAGCACTCACAAAACATCGCCCACAAGCCGGCACACATCGTGATCGCCAGCATGTTGGCTGGTTCTGCCGCCGGATTTGTATCGAAAACGGCAACCTACCCTTTCGATCTCGTAAAAAGACGGTTGCAGATTGGTGTGAGTAATCTTTGTCATATTTTCAAAACATTCAACGATTTGTAATTAATATTTAAGACGAATTAACTATGTAAGAATATTTTCCTTTATCCATGTCACGGTTCAAGTGTGATTACGCCTAGGTTTAGCCGACTACAACTAAGTGAAAGAGAAGCTATGGTTGAGCGTACGAACTCTCACTGCAGGCAGTTTCCGAATGGGGCGATGCCAATCTTGTGAGATTCAACACCTCCAATACGTAAGCGTGTCTCTTCACCACTAAAAGGAGCCCGCTCTCCCTAGCTTCTACTTTCCGGAATGTATCTTTGGAGTACATTGACCGCCTTCAGGTTTTTAGAGGTTAAATTTTCTCCGAGCCTCAACAATGAGCGATTTATTGAGTCCAGGATCAAAGCAGCCGCAAGGAAAGTAGATTCTGACAGTGGTAGAGCCACGCGGCAGCTTTTGCTGTCGCACGGAGGGGCCGGCTCAAACCGGGGTGGTACCACGACCTCACAGAATACCAGCGTGAAGCAGAGGTTCACCTCTGCGTTTCGCTTGGTGAGTACAGGTGACCAGAGGCCCTTTTTACTGGAAAAGAGGCATTCCACCTTAGTCCTCACGGGTGACAACGTATCTGCATTTTGATTCGCAAACGAGGATAGATGTAGATGTCTATGGGCCACAGCTACCACTTACCATCAGGTGGACTGTGTGCTCGTTTGTCACCCTATCCTATAAAAAAAATGTCCTTGCAAGAGTGCGGCGATAATAAACGCCGAGGCAGCTGTTTACCTTACATGGGTTAGTGCTGCAAAGTGATTCGTAGCAGCGTTGTATTCAATAGAGAGATGTGCTAAGAGGTTATTGGTAATATTGATTTAGTTGAAATCAATCTCGTCAGCCTCGAGCACAGGCGTAGATAGATAGCCTCTCGGTATTCTATCAGATGCATTTCGAAGAGTGTGCAGTGAGAGTGTGTTTTGAATTATATGCTTTAATTCCACCATCAGACAAGCGGACGGTCGGCGGGTCTTTGCATTTCAACCAAACGGTTTGCTTTGTCTTTCGTGATGCGTACTGCAATCGAATCCAAATACAATCTGGGCGTCTTCAAAGCAAAAGTGAATAGGCGTTTGTTATGCTAAGACCATCTAAGACAGACAAAGTAAAATAAGTAAAAAAACGTGCCAGTTATTTGCTCTCCTCTTAAAAGTCTTCTACTATTCTTCTCTTCTTTTCTTATACTTAAAGATTACGAGACTACAACGATATTATTATATTCACGCTATATAAAATGTAAATTATAATACATACGTCGTATTTAATTTGCTCAATTGTTCGCCATAAATATATTATTGGAACTAAGTTCCTTATCGCACGATACGAATTTGGCGGATGGAGGCTAGTCGAGAAAAAGTGTAAGATTTTCACGACCCTCTTTCTATAGTGCGAGCGAGATGGAATAACATCTATCTCCCTCGCACTTTTTCTTATCTTGCTTAGAGTAATTACATACATATGCTAGTAATTACTCTGAGTCCATGGAAGAAATATTATTTTAAACGAAGCTTCATTTTAATGGACGCTAGTAATTCATTTATTTGTATTTGTTAATCAATAATATAATACATTTGTGAATAATAATGTAATATGAATAATGAAAGGAACTTCGTTCCAACTGAGTGTTCCACGACAGTCACGCATGTGTTTTTTCATGCCTTAGCGTGAAGCGCGCTGTTATGTTCTGCTTTAATATTTTCATATGTTAAAAACATAACAATCTTTCAGACACATAAACAAGATAGCAGATTCTCTACGCCGAGCACCTCCCAGCATTTAATCCGGTGCAACAAATTCTTAGCATGCATACATAATACCATTAAAAAAGATGGTATTAGAGGATTATATCAAGGTTGGAAAATAACTGTGCTAAAGTCTCAGTTAACAAGTATAGTAGCATTTACTACGTACGAATTTACATGTCACTGTATCAGAGAATATAATGCAAGATGATTCGATAAAAAAAAACATTGTGTAAAGAATAGTGTTATAGAGGGATATAAAAACTCAAATGTTATCATTTATTACTGAATACAAAAGACATCTGAACATCAGAATGATTTCATTTGTAATATAATAATGATGGTGAGATTTAAAAATATTTTGCTATTTTTTTAACAGTGCACATTTTTCTTTCCTTAAGATTATTGCTTGAATTAATGTAATTTTCCTATTGAAATTAATACAATTCGTAAAGTAGTTTGCGAAATCAAGTTTTATTGATTAATCATAAAGATGATTGTTATTGATTATTAAATAATTTCAACGAAATTAACTATTGTTTTACTTTGACCGTGTAAGGGTGGTGTAAGAATATCCACTGCACCATATTATCCTCCCATGGATGTTGCAAGAGGCGGCAGGGGCAAACTGAAACTGGAAGTGGCCAGCAGCATCTTCCTGATAATAACTCCAAATTATAAAATCAGCCGTTGCGAACCCGCCAGCTAAACGGGAAGGCCTAATCTGTAATGGATGGATAATGGATGTGAAATATATATGTAAATATAATCTCTTTTTTCACAATTTATCCTCTGAACTAAAATGTTTTCAATTTATTATCGTTCCTAAGTCTTCACCTTACACATATCTAAACATTTATTTAAGAAATTTGATGTGATGATGATACGAGTAGAACTGACACAATTTAATTTAAAATTTTATAGTGGAGATTAGAGTTGTATGTACCAAAAGCAGTTTAACCAAAAAAAAAATCAGAAAGAAATAAATCATTGTTTAGCAACGGCAAATTAGTATTTTGTAGAATGACCTCCCAAACTCATCACTAAATTGTTTCCTTTTTTTAAGATCGACATCAAGAACTCTTCAATATAACAGTTCCTAATGAGATTACTGTGCGAATGAGAGAGTCATGGGAAACTGTTATAGCGGGCTTCATTCGCATTCGCGTAATCTTCATCACACGTACAACATGGACCGGATTGTTATTGTTATTCATAAAACGTAATTCCAAGCGAACGACTTCACTATCACTTTTATTTTCACCTCCGGCTTTAGATTTGGTAATTTATGCATATATTTTTTACTGCCGATTCACATCCCAGCTAGAATTGCGATTGTTCATAGCATTATTAACAGATGTGATGATTCAATGTGTTTAATGTGATTAAAAGTCTTAAATAATAATCGAATAAATTTTTTAGTTTAACTATATAATATTTAGTTCACACAAATTGCTAAGTATCGTTTAGTTTTAATGGTACACCTTTAATATAATACTTTATATTTTAAAATTACCTATACGCGGCATGCGTGGAAAACGAACGAAGAATTTGTTTGTCATTCTTAATACTTATTCTATAAAAAGAAAATGAAAAATTATTTCATTTTCTTTATATATAATTTTATTAATTACATATAATTTGATGAGAATTCGTCGCGGATCAAACAACTTTTTTATCTTTATCGATGAATATTATAGGAACCAATACGTACCTACATATAAATTATGATTATAGGTATATATTAAGTAATAATGATTATTATTTAATATATATAATCATAATATAGATTAAACTTATAATCAACACTTTAACATTCATTGATTTGATCCTGTTGTCGTTTTCCTTTGGAAGCCACCAACTTTAGGAAATTGCCCAAATAGCACCAGGACTATTTGAAAAATATCCCACCATGAATTCATTAATGGCTAATATCTTGGCACTTCGGCTCCGTGGCGCAGTGCGTGGCGGCGGGTTCGAATCCCGTACGTAACAAGTATTTGTGTGGCTTATAAATAATTCTTCCGAGTCTGGATGTTTGTCCTTGTGAAATTTATGTATGTAAACTGCCCCCACGATACGGGAGAAAATCCTAGTGTGGAGGTAACCTTTTTAATAGAAAAAAAAATAGGAAAGAAAATAGAACTATAACAACTTGAAACCATACACTTAATTATGTTACCCAAAATCCAATCCAACTTTCTAATTCCCAATGCCGTGAACTAATCGATGTTGGTAATATCATCGCTATTGCTTTTTTGTTTACGTTGTGCACTTTTAATGCGTTATATTTTCACAGTCAAAATAGTTGATTATTATTATAATAATGAGCGACCAGCGACAACCCTTTATTTCTACGACCTAGTAGGAAGTCGATGAATGCAAGTGACTCGAGACCGTGCTTTGTGGCATTCCTTGAGGGAGGCCTATTTCAGCGGTGGAGTTGTGAAGGGCTGTAATAAATGAATGAACGCTTTCTTTTCAAAAATGTTTAGAACCTCTGACCAAAAATAAAGATAGACGGAGCGCTGCGTACATTTAAAGTGACGCAATAACCATGTTTAACTTTTCGACACTCACTCACGCACACATATTTCTTCTTTCTTTCTTTGACAGACCGTAAAAGTTCAGAACTGGACGCAACTATATGCACCGTGTTGGTTGCAAATGATTAACTGGATCGTTATTTGTATGTGAGTGCGTGTCCTAACAATAAGTGGATCATGGTTTTTGCATCACCTTAAATGTACGCAACCCTCCGTATTTCTTTCTTTGTTGGTCTGAAACCGAAACTCAAAAGATACATTCTAGAAGATAAAAGAAATATTTTCATATGGCAAATTACAATTTATAATTATTAAGACCAATTGAAATGAGGGTATTCGCAGTAGAACCAGTTTTATTATAAATCATTATGTTCCTCGTATATGTTCTAACGTCTTTGTATTTGATAAATTTGGAAGATCCATATTTTTGCAACACTATGATGTATGAAGGTAAATTTATTAATTTTAATAGAAATAAAACAAAAATTAATATTAAAACACATCTTTTAATTTGTCTTTGGTTCTTACATTTAATATGATAACGGTAACTTGAATTATAACTGTTAATTGTAACAACTCCCCTGGTGGATCACATCATAGATGTAAGTATGAAAAGATGTTTGTTTGTACTTAAAATACCTGTGGACAAAAGAAAATTACCAACATGAAATATCTTTCTAAGTACCGTCCTCTTGCCTATTCCTATCGCCAAATAGTGCCTGTTCCTTGCTGTGTGAAGGGTAAAGAGAGCCAATATATTTACAGGCTGTGAGATATTCTATCTTAGTTTTCAAAGGCTATAAGGCATCTGTAGTCTTTTTGGTTTAAAAATGGCTGCAGCCATCCATGTAGTAGACACTTACCATCACGTGGACAGAATATTGTTATGTCACTTTAGTTTTATAAAAAATACGAACTAATAGTGAATCCATAAAAAATTATGTTAATTTATTTTATAGTCCACCTGAAGGAAGATGGATACAGTATAGGTGTACTGTTACGTGGTAGAGCCATATTGCGACTACAGAGCAGCTAGGACGGATTGACCGGGAAATGGTGAATGTCGAAAACCGGATTCCCTTTTTACCAGTAATGAGGCATTTCATCACCGTTCTTAGGGAGCGAAACGTTTGGTACAGCTATTATCGTCAATTCAACGTCAATGCGCCCGGCAAGCGTGGCCAGGCAAATCCCCTACAGATTGTACTACAAAAGGAGAGCATTTTTGCGGGTTGACGAAGAGGAGGGAGAAGAATAAGAAGATGCTTATGAACTACAGCATTTTCTTACTGTCAGGTGAATGTCGATGGGATTGTTTGATCCTTACTTCTATAAAAAACGGTGCTTGCATTTATAGTATACTTACATACATTTTCCTTCCCTTACTAATCTATTGAAGTCTTTTCCGATGTGCATAAGCATAACATTAGGTACAGGCAGGCTAGAATAAGTAAGCGCCTCTGTGTAATCACGTGCACTGGCAAACGTGGATATGGCAAAACTATTTTTATTATACAATCTATGTTATAGGTACGAAAAACATTAAGAATTCTTACCTTAACCTAATGTAATACTTCTTTCCAATCAGTGCCAGCCATGCGACAGCGACTCGCTCTCCCAACCGTGGTGCTCCTCATGATGAGAGTGTACGGGCACAAACACCTGCTTCTCAACCTCCACCTTCTTGATCACAGGATAAGGCACGTGCTGTACAATGGGCACAGGCACGTGCTTGTATACCGGTACTTCTCTGATCACAGGCACTTCCTTGACAACAGGTACGTGCACTGGTACATGTACTTTAGACACGTGGTGGTGGTGGATAGTGTGAACCTTGTAGGGGACGTGGATAGTCACGTGTTTGCTATAAAAAATAACATAACATTTTACTTTAACATTCTGCTAATAAATATTGAAAATTAAAACTAAAAAATATTTTGTCATAAATGGGATATATTTTGATTTGAAATGCGATTTATTAATACTATAATAATAGTAGCTGCATTTTCTATAACATGCCAATGTACATGAGACCTATATTTTTTTTATTTTCTCTCTCTATTAGTGGTGCCTTATTTTCTCTGTGGGCATCGTAGAAGGCGGCTACAGAGAAGACTAACAGACGATATAGATGTACATATAAACGGTAACAGATGTTTAATCTTGGGCAGATTGTATGAATCGTCACTATACAAATGGCCTTGTTACGCTCGCTGATTTACCAAACATCGCAGATAAGTTGTGTCGTAGTCCGATAGTAGAATTTCATAGGTTTAATTTATAACTACATATTGTTGTTTTTATAATTTATAATTATACTTTTGCAAACTTTGCCGGAAATACGAAAGCACCTATCAATTAATATCAGCGACGGAATTAAATGAAACTAATTTTTACCGATTTTATCGCGTTTAATTTAACTTTTTAATTCCCGACGTTTCGGGTGCTTTATAGCACTAGGTGGAATTAAAAAGTTAAGTTAAACGCCATAAAATCCGTAAAAATTAGTTTCATTTAATATGAAGTCTTCGCGTAAATATAAGAAATCATTATTCAGCGAGAGTATGTTAAGATGCGAGTGGAGTAGCCCAAAGGCCAACAGTCTAAACACCCCTCCGCAAATATTTATATTAGATATTTATGAGGATAAAGTAATATAGCACATAAATTATCGACCAAATCATGAAATGTCGGCAGATCGCGATCTGGCTAATTCTATGACCGAACTACGACATAGTATACAGTATATCGACGAATCATACAACCACCCCGGTAACGATTTCAATAGTGCGAGACATATGGCAGAACTTTCCAGCTATGGGATAGGCCCTTGTCCAACAGTGAACTGTTACAGGTTATCATGGAACCATAACGAAAGGGACTATACATAAACGTATAATGTTTTCTTTACGACACATTCACCAATCACCATTAAATGCTTGCCGCTTTATGATAAACAACTCTAAGTAATTAATTAAATGGGTTTTATTATTTAACCATCTAAGGTTTTACAATCGAGCTCGACCGCTTTAGGCAACTATAACGAAGGTTACATCAGCGTAATTGCGAAGCTCATGGTTTTAGAGAAAATCATCCATTTCCCCTACATTATCGGTGAAAGCGGGCACGCAATTTGTACGCGACATATCCGTGACTGGCCATGCATTGTCGGAGAGCAATTTTTTCTTTGAAATTACATGTCATACAATTTTTGACATTTTAATAAAAATTTAAGCCACTTGAATTTCTATGTCACATTGTTTATTATCTCAGTTATTATATTATTATTATTATTACTAACAGCAACTAACTTTCAATATCTTATTTTTAACAATCCACGGGCGTCGTCAATCTAAATTTTTGACTTAATATCCAAACTGTAACTAACAAAACTTAACTCTTACCTTAAAAAAAAGTCTAAATATTAATTATAATAGAATTTAAATTAATTTAGTAACATATAATATATGTTAAAATAAGCTGTTATAACTCGAAACGCGAAGTGATAAGCGTGTAATAAGCGAAACAATCCTAAAAATGTTCTCTACAAGTGCAATGACATCAGTTAACAGCCGGCTCCACGCACTGCCCATTTCTTCGCCCATCATTCCAGTTCGCCGATTTGAACCAACAAGTTGCTCAATTATTTCCCCTTTAGGTAACAAAATGTAACAAACTTGAATGAGGTTTCATTGAAATTTCACATTTTGTAACTTTAAATTTTGAAGAATGAAGTTCACGTTTGTTTTATTATATCGGGATGTATTTTTGAGTTAGAAGAAATTCACAGGTCAGTGCATAACACGTCTCTAAACTATCGCGTTTTTCCGCTAGAAATACTTCATTAGATAACTTCTAGCTAGACTTCCTGCAGTATATATCATACACATGAACAGTTCTACACGGTGTTTTTTGCAAACTATATTACACCGTTATTCAAATCACATTTATATAATAGTACGTTTTGAAATGCATTAAATTTATAAACAGTGTAAATTAAAACTGCGCACGCTGCGGTGATATTGCGACAACTTTATTTTGTTTTTAATCTGTATTCGAGACACGCTTTTGTTACGTAAAACACTAAGTAGAAGCCTTAGGCATTAATAAATAAATAAAGCCATCGAAAGCCAGTCCTTTCACTATGAGGATCATGGCGACTAACAGCTAAGGGCAACGGACCAAAGTATTTTATAAATAAATAATTTTATAAGTTCTCGTACTTAAATTAAAGAGATTATTCCAATATATTTATAGAACCTTTCGCCTCGGTAAAACTGTAAACTTCCTGTTTCTTTATAATTCATCTCTCTCAGTTCTACTTAATGTGACGTAATAAGCGCCTACATATTTAATTTCACATTGGCTCTCATCATTTTATACGAGCACATTCATAAATCATAAGTACTTATCTCTTACGATCACGTTTCCTGCGGTTAGTTTACTCATTTAGAAGTGATTTAAAAAAAATTATGTTAAAAAAATTATATATCAGGTTTGTATCATATTGTTGGATTGTCATCCCAAGTTTTCAACTCATTGGGAAATAAGTTTAAAATCAATTACTAAATTCCACTCGGAACGACAGACTGACAGACAAACAAGAAAGTGACTTAATAAATATGTGGTAAAAATAATACCTATACTTTGGCGAACATCTCATATTATATTTAAATGGTCATCAATCTTATCTAATCCACAAAATTCTTATAAATCACCAAAAAAAAATCAAACATCAAAGTAATATTTGTTTGATTTCGTCGACAGTACTGTTTGTGCTCGTTTTAGTTACTTTTATTTATTGCAGTTTCAGGTACAGCTTAGGGAATAGTGATGATAGAGATTGATAGCGATGGTTTTTTAAATATATTATAATATCTATTTCGGAAATTTTACTTTTTAACGTCAAATGCTCTTTAATACAGTAACCAGCTATGTCTACTAATTAAATATTTACGGACTAATGACAATGAGAATGATGAAGCCAATAATGAAATTTTATTTTGCAAAATAATAAAAACTTGGATAATACATGTTTAAAATTATTCTAGTTTGTAACTATTATCGCGTCATACCCGTCACTACAAACACAGCACTACATTTAATACTCATAGAAAGCTTTCGATCTTAATTGATTGCTATTACCGGTTCCTTGTTACTTACAATTTACGTACACTTCGTTGTGCATTAAACTCCGCGTATATCATAAATAACCTTAAAGGTAAGAAGAAATTATCATATGTTATTCAAAATGTCAGACTCTTATATCATACAAAAAGTCCTTGCTGCATCTTAAAAAGATATACTAAATTCCTCAAATTATACTATTTTTTACGAATTCTATCGCGTATAATTTAACTTTTTAATTCTCAACGTTTCATTTAATATGTATTGTTCGCGTAAATATAAGAAATGATCATACTAATTCCTGTTTTATCTTATGGATTCCGTGTCAAAATAACAAGAGTATTCAATTTTTCATTCATAAATTTCGCCACGATTATTTTTATTGATTACTATTATATCGTGAACAGACTTTTGAATTTAACTCGGTTATATAATTTTTTTCTGCGTTGCAAATATTATGCGATAAGTTGTCTCAAAAATCGGTCATAAACAATAGTCCTTATATAATTTATATTACGTAAGCTATCATTGAATGCTTAAGATATCTTCCTGTCTATAGCGCAATAATATTTAACATTATAATTAATATCGAACCAATTACAGTGTGCATGATTTTTGTGATTTATATTTGTGTTGTTCGAAATGGATATTGTAAAAAGTACTTACTGTCCGCCGCCACCAGGAGTGGGAACTGCGGCAACGATAGCAACCACGATGGAGAAAAGCTTAGAACAAAATGAAAAACTAGTGGTGAATAATTGACTTATTGAATCAGTTAAATGCTTAACATTATTTAATTATTTTATCACAAGAGTCAATATTAATTTATATCTATATTTTGAAGCGATACGTATTAATGCTTTAGATAACTTATTAACATTATTCAATTAAAATTTTTAAAATTTAAAGACACGCAATTAAGAGCAATAACTTGAGTTTATTAGCTGAAAATTAAATTAATTAACATAAAGGGACAGAAATATAAACCGTATTGTACTCTAGGATTAACATCTAAACAAAGGTCAACAAGGCTCTCCTATAGTCATAGGGTCACTTACAGCGAGTTTCGCGTACATCTTGCTTTGATTTGCTGGACTGACTGCGTGATACACTTAACCTGCTGAGACTTGCTGGCTTTCTACTTAGCTTCAATCTTTTACAAGCTTATATACGCTGTTTGTAAGTCCAAGAATTGCATAATACTGCCCCTTAATTCATCCCTACTAGCCCGTTTTACCCGACCAAACTAGAAAGGTGGGAGATATTGCAGCGTTGCATATAGAAAGGAGGCAAAGCAATCAGGTGGGGCTGTGATGGTAGCGAAGGATGTAGTTCGATCGCCAGCCATAAGTTTGTATGTAGAAGTCTATTTACGTACGCAAGTGAAACAGTGTTTCGAAAATTTTGAAGTGCAAACATTAATACAATTATTTAAGTTAATTTGGTGTTGAAATCTCCATTATTATTCATGTACTTAAATACGTCTGTTAATTGGTATTTTGAGTACGTTTTCAAATAGTTTAAGTACTTAATTTTTTTTTCAAATTTACTTGATAATACAGACAAAAATAGATTTTTGAAATGAGCTAGCTCATTTGTGAAAAAACAATAATATTATGTACATTTCCTAACCTTACAAGATGACGATAATCCTTAAATAATTTTCTTTTTTTTAACGTGCATTTAAAGCGTGAAAATAGCGTTAAACAAGGACACAAGACTAAAATTAGATCATTATGTGTTTTCAGAAACATTAAAAAAGTATAAAACGATAATTAAGTAGATAATACTGATAATTGCAATGCGGTTTTACTAGTCATATTATACAAATACTTAGAAAAATTAAAGAAACTGTTAATTTTTTTGTGTAATAAATGCTTTGCGATTGATGTTTCATAATTCATAAGCGATGCGATGAAATACTATGATTGTGTAAATAATATATGATCATATTCTTTTAAAGCGTTACGTCCTTTGTGTGTGTGTGTGTGTGTGTGTGTGTGTGTGTGTGTGTGTGTGTGTGTGTGTGTGTGTGTGTGTGTGTGTAAACAAGTATATAAGAGCACACTAGAAATTTCTCCCGTATCATGGAGTCTTTTGACAATTACGCCGAAATCCAATGGAACCAAAACAAATATTTTGTTATATTTGTCGGCTCAGTAATGCAGTGGCTAAGCATTAGACTGCGACGCAGCAGAGCCACGGGTTTGAATCCAGCATGGTGCAAGTGCTTGTTTGTATGACCTACACATAGTAAATATTCCGGGTCTGGATGTTTATCCATGTGCAATTTATGTACGTAAATGACCTTCACAATACATTAGAAATCCTAATGTGGGGTTAGTGTTTATAAATAAAATAAAATAAATATTGATAGACCATACAAATACAAATGCTCACTTTTTACATGTGGAAATTGAACCAGCGGCTCGCAGCGCCGTATTATGCTCAAGCACAGCGCTACCGAGGAGTCAATTATATTTTTTTTAATTTATACTACATATAATTCTTTAATTATAATTTAATTATACTTTAATTTATACTTTTAAATATTTTTTTTTACATCTGGTTGAAATTTATATGAAACTGACGGTATAGAATCAGTAATGAAAAACTAGATAGTTTACTAATCTCGATGACGTCTCATCGTCTTACGGTACATTGAAAAACGACCTTGAGTCGAGTATATATACTTCCTTATTTCCAATTAAAAAGTATTACAGTAATTTTATTTGCCGACTTACAAAAAGGAGACGGTACTCAATTCAACTACATGTTTTCTTTTAATGAGTGTTACCACATAACTTTTTACTGGGTGATCCGATTTCGATGATTCTTTTTTTACTTGAAAGCTGGTACTTCTCGCGTGGTCCCATATGAATTTGTTCAAGGACTGACCAATAGTTTTTGAGTTATTTTTAATAACTTATATTGAAGTCGGCTGTACAAAATTTTTAATTTTTAATTATAAAAAATATTCAGGTATAGAATCTAGTTATTGGAATATACGAGAACATTAATTTAACTATCGATAATTATTCATAAACACCAGTATATTAGTGGACATAAAATAATCCAGTGTAACAACTTAAAGCAAGTGAAATTATAAATTATTATTTTGTAACATTTTATTGACTTGCATGCAACATGCGTATTAGTGGCTATTATTGCAGTAGAACGATATAATTCCCCAGAGAAATCTATAAGCTTCGTTTTATGATCAATATTAGTGTCAAAATACCATAATAACTCCTCTAGCGATTATTACATAAGTAACGATAAATTTAACGTAACGAAATTATATTGGTAACAGCCAGAGGCAGATTAAATATCAACAGCGCCCTAGGCTAGCACCTCATTGCATCGGCGCCCTCTAACGGCCATATATTATAAATTATAACTACGCATTTTGAAAATAAACTGTATTTTAATTTATCATATAGTCTATAGTTGCGAAATAATTAGGACACGAGTACCCTTAACAGGTGGGCGTGAATTGAAAAATGTGATGAGTGAGGGCGATGTAGGAGTAATAATAAACCTAGCAAGCTAACAGCATAGCAAAGTGGCGAAGCAATCAGCTTAGTAGCGGTTTCTAACGGTTGCCGTTGAGCAATCAGTTTCAAAATAGGAGGTTCAGATGCCTGGGCGATCAGTAATCGATTGCCGAAAACAGAATTTGAAAATTCGAAACCGTTCTCGAGATAATCGTGGGACAGACGGACAGACGGACGGACAGACGGACAGACGGACAGACGGACAGACGGACAGACGGACAGACGGACAGACGGACAGACGGACAGACATCGTGAAATCAATAAGTGACTTCGCAAGCTTCGCCACTTAATAAAGACAAATTTTTTTCGTTTAAAAACTTCTGCGTGCGCCTCTTTTTAACCTTGCGCCCCTAGGCACGTACCTATTTAGCCATAAGGATAAGCAGCCACTGGTACGGCGTAGTTTAGCGGTCAGAGCAAATGATAACCAAACTACGGGCCAACCCTACTTGAAATTAATAAAACTAGCAAGCTAACAGCATAGCAAAGTGGCGAAGCAATCAGCTTTTTTTTTGAGCAATCAGTTTCAAAACAGGAGGTTCAGATGCCTGGGTGATCAGTAATCGATTGCTGAAAACAGAATTTGAAAATTCGAAACCGTTCTCGAGATAATCGTGGGACAGACGGACAGACATCGTGAAATCAATAAGTGTCTTCGGAAGCTTCGCCACTTAATAATCTAGTATCTACCAATATTTCAGACATAGACGTTCATAATAAATTAAAACAATAAAGAAATTCTTTTTTTACGCCACTTAATTTGACAGATTTCATAGCGGCGAAGTTAATTTGTTCGAAAAATGTTTCTTTCTGTACTAGTTATGTTTTATATTAATTAGATTTCATAAGAGTAGGAAAATTAAAAAGGAGTTAAAAATGTGTAGAAAATTAAAGAGCAAACCACTGAGGCATTGTTTTATGTATCACTATAATACTCTAGAAACTGATAAACTTTTATTTAAAAATTACTTCTCAATTAAATGGCATTGAGTTATAAGAAACTTCACCTCAATGTCAACTAGCGACATCTGCTGAGCGGAAGATTAGTAGGCCTCATTATTATAGAACAAATTCCATTAGTTTTAAAATCGTTATAAAATTATAATGACCTTTGGACTTAAGGTTGCTTAGCGAACTACAGAGAGGGCTACGCTAATTTTGCAGCATAAGAATTCGTAATAAAGATTTCTGCAGTAGAACAAGGAATGACCGACACAGCTTAGGGGAACAATAAACTGAAGTGGCAATGGGCCGGACACAGCTCGAAGAACCGATAACCAATGTTTAAGAAAGGTTCTCGGTTGGCAGCCTCATACCGGTAGCGAAGTGTACGGCGTCCCCGAATTCGATGGTGTGACGACCTGGTAAGACGTCTAAAAAGTTAATGGATGATAAAGTATTGTACCATCTACCGTGTATTGTGGCATTCCTTGGCAGAGGCCTATGTTCAGCAGTAGACTTGCACAGGACCGTAATGAATGTACAGTAGAGGAAAGTTACAGCCTATATACGTTCCACTCCTGTATATAGGCGTCCTCTTATTTCTGAGGGGTTTTTAAAACCAAGGAAATGTCCACTGCGTTGCCACAATGCGTGATAGCGGACTTCACATGTCTTCGGGATATATATTTATCTATGTGTTTCAGTAGGTTTACTCACAATGTTTTCCTTCAGCGCCGAGTACGTGGTAAATAATGACAATGATAATAGTGATATAAAAATATAGTTATAGTTTATATATACGATATTTGATCACTCTAAATTACTGAGTTTGCAAAGCTCCTACAAAGGCATTTTGCACCGTTACCGAAAAATTTAGAGGTTAAGAACTACTAGGCGTAATTATTTGGTCATGCATTATTCGCATTAGTTTCCAAAAGTATTACGAATAAAATGTATAAGTAAATAACATCCAGTACTAGGTGTATTAAAAAATAAGCCTTTTGACAATTTAGAGGTAAACAAAATATGGTCAAACATTGCAAAAAGATGGAATTAATGTAACTTAACTTGGAATATTTAGACCATGACAGCGGCCAATATATAAGTTACCTATATATTGGTCGCTGTCATGGTCTAAAGGTAGTTGTGGTTGATTAACTTAATCATCATATCAGTATCAATTGCAAAATAAAAAAAATAACTATAAATATTAGTTACCTACTTATTAAGTAGGTTATAATAATAATTATACATAGAGTAGCGAAACATTTTATTATATTTTTTTTATAGGATAAGGGTGACAAACGAGCACACAGTCCACCTGATGGTAAGTGGTTGCTGCGGCCCATAGACATCTACATCTATCCCCAATTACAAGTCAAAATGTAGATACGTTGTCACCCGTGAGGACTAAGATGGAATGCCTCATTTCCAGTAAAAAGGGCCTCCGGTCACCTGCACTCACCAAGCGAAACGCAGAGGTAAACCTCTACTTCACGCTGGTTTTCTGTGAGGTCGTGGTACCACCCCGGTTCGAGCCGGCCCATCCGTGTGACAGCAAAAGCTGCCGTGTGGCTCTACCACTGTTAAAAATTTTACCCACCCAGCCCATAGGTTAAAACATAATAATGCTTGTGAATATCTTTTTAATCTATGCTCCAATCCCAGACCAACAAAACATAGACCGGTCGCTGTCAAATACCAACCTTGACCCAACAATGTTTATAATATATCTGTGGACTTAGAGTTCTCATCCTAATAAAAATCCCTATACGTTAGATAATTGGTTAAATATTCTATTTGGAATCTGTACTATGTCCAAGTAAATATTACAGAGGTATTTTTTCGTCTGAAGGGACTAACGCACTGTGTAAATGAACATCTGCATATATTAACCTTTACAATTCTTTATGATAGCACAAGTAGTTGTAATTACACCAAAAACATTAATTAGAATAATTCGGTACAAACGACGTACGGGTTTGTAGACTTTGCCGACAAGAGTGTGGAGAACTGAATGGCCGCCACGCTCTTTAGCGGAAACTTAAATTATGTGAGCCATAAGTATGTACAACGTTCTTGGAACTGCAATAAATTTTAGCGCCCTTTTTGATTTTAACTCTTTCACTGGCAATAATCACAACTCCGAACATTATTTGTACCATTTGGCCTCTTTCCACGTTTATCTTTTTGATGCTGTGGCGGGAATCTAGGCACTTGCCTAGGGGCGTAAGTTTACAAAGGGGAGCGCACGGAAGTTTTTAAACGAAAAAAAAAATATGAAGTATGTACATTATATATTAAATAAGGACATGTCTATAGAAATTTAGAGTTTAAATAAATCTCGTTTGGAAACTACTTGATTACTTCTACATCGCCCTCACTTTCTTATTACGTTTTTCATTCACGTCCACCTGTTACGTATGTTGTTTTGCAACTGAACTAGACTAAAAATTATACTTAACATTTATTCGCAAAATAGGTAATTATAAATATAATAAATAGGTGCGAGAGTGTTAGCATAGGCACTGTCGACATTTTAATCGGACTCTGTGTCGGTGTGATTTATTTCAAAAAGTATTTATTAATCTAAATAAACACAACAAAAAATCTAAATATGAAGTTATTTATCGCTTTTTATCGCTATTTTTTCAAATGTTTTACTTTGCATGCGCCTAATGTTTGACCTAGGTACCGATTCTCAAGTCTCTATGTCACTTAGAAGTGACACTTTTCGGATTTTATTAACTCAAAAACTTATAATAGGTTTATTCATGAAATTTGAGATTTAGGGTATCTACGGGGTCCTTATTATGTATTAGAAGCGTGTAATTTCTATATTAAAAATCAATTGCTGTCCGTTAGTCTCGCTAAGACTCGAAACTAGCACGACCGATTCTGATGAATTTTTTTATGTGTTTAAATGAGTCCCTGCATGGTTTAGTTTCACAATTGGACCCGGTAGGTGGAGCTATTGGCAAGATCCAGAAATCACCCGTGCGAAGCCCGGGCGGATCCCTAGTGAATAATAATTTTTGAATTATAGAGGATTCGAAAGTGGTTCGAAATAGTTTATGTAATACAATGCCGGTGCGCCACCATTTTCTTTTTGCTATGGGGTCCCGATTTGAAACATTTGACGGCAACAAATACCATACGTATAAATAAAATAGAAAGTGTCTGCATGTAATATTGATATAACTGGCTTTTATTAAGCTCAGGGGGCTATTTGCATGCTATTGACACAAACACAACCATTTTTACAATTTTTGTCTATCTGTCTGTCTGTATGCCTATGTGTGACATGGACATTATATTTTTTTGTTAGACCTATCTGTTGGGAGGCACTATTGAGGTCATTGAGCATAGTGCTTAAGTCCTCCAGCGATTCTGCCATAAGGAATATATCGTCGGCAAATCGAAGGTGAGTGATGTACTCGCCGTTGATGTTAATACCGTATCCTTTCCATTCCAGTAGCTTGAAAACGTCTTCCAATTCAGCGGTGAAGAGTTTCGGAGATACAACTTCACCCTGTCTTACACCTCTAAAGTTGGGTAGGTTTTGTACTCTAGTTCTGTACTCGGATAGCCATCGTAGCACTTCTGTACAAACACTTCAGCACTTCGACATACCGACAGTCAACTTGGCACCGCTGAAGGGACTGCAGCACCACCCCAATTTCGACTGAATCAAAGACTTTCTCATAGTCCATATAAGCAAGGTAAAGTGGCAGGTTGTACTCTTTGTGCCTTCTATACAATTTGCCGAAGGGTATGTATGTGGCCTATGGTGCAGTTTACGGAAACCGGCTTGTTGTCGTCGGATTGTCGTCGTTATTGTCGTCGGAGGCTGGAAGTCGTCGAGTCTGCATGCGAGACGATTCGTAATGACTCTCGTAAACAGCACGTAGACGCGGCTCAGAAGAGAAATCGGTCTGTAACTCTTCAAGAGAGCGTTGTCATCTTTCTCGAAGAACAAGACCACCGCACTTCTGCTCTACGCCTCCGGTGTAGTACTACCATGAAGGACGGAATTAAAGAGATTCGGAAGGATTTCAAGTATCGGTTTTCCGCACGTTTTCAGAAGCTCCGCTGTAATTCTATTCTCGCCCGTGTACTTGCCGTTTTTAAGGTGCTAGAGAGCCATTCTAATCTCGCTCAGACTGACGTCCGGAATATCATCGGAATAGTGTCGGATAAGACTTGCCCTTGGATTGTTACTCACACTTGCGTGTGACTCCAACGATGATGGGTACAGCTGCCCATAGTAACTCTCAATCTCACTATAAATTAGGTATCCCGGAAACGATGCTGCCACACTCGGTCCTCAGCTTCGACATTTGTTTCTTTCTGGCAGACAGATCTATGGCAGAGACTTTGGAGCCATGGTTTCGCTCGATCGCTTCTTCAATACTAGCTGTATTAAGTTGCGTAAGTCCCACCGCATGCATTTGGAGATCTGTCTGTTCTGTTGCCTGTGTGCTGTCAAATCTACTGAAGACTGCAATTTCATATCCCGTCTAAGAGTCATGAGAATAAGAGTGTGATGGGTTTTTGTGTTCTTCTGCGGCGGGTCTTGCAATAGTTAGCTCCGACCGCATGGACAGTTTCCACGAGCTTGTCATTCATATCGTCCACTGCATTGCAGTCTTCTAAACACTAAACACGGTTTTGTGACTCGAGCTGAAAGGTTTTGGGACTTTGGATTAGAGCACGAGGAGGACACAGGACAGAGCGTTGACTTCATTAGACGAGACCTTTCCAACTTAATAACATAACTTAAGGATTAGGTTCAGTGTACCTCTAACCATTTGGTGATCGCTTCCAGTTTGCACCCTCGCGATCACTGAGACATAACTGAACAGTTGCCGTCTGGTCGTCATAATGAAGTAAATCTCATTTTTCGCCGAACCGTCGGAGCTCGACCAGGTCCACTTCCTGTAGGGTCGCTTCTGGAAGAAAAAGTTCGTCATAAAGGGATGTAACGTATCCATATTATAAGTTCTACTACTCGATACTAGATGGTTTTGTTCTGTAAGCATAAAGTATTTCATCAACTGACAGTATGCGTCGCTAAAACGTAATAATACCTATTGTCACTGAGGTTACAAATTTTTCAATAAAATTTTCTCTGTATAAAACATTTTCCATTATATTTGTGGGCGCACGGGGCCCCTACCCGATGCGGGCCCCTACCCGATGTGGGGCCCCTAGGCAGTTGCCTACTCTGCCTAAAGGTTAATCCGGCCCTGGGTACCTACTCTCCTCGGTAAGCATTAGATTTAAGTTTGAACAAATACCTATGTAGGTATTTGTATAAACTTAAACCTAACTGAAAGTTTGTGTGTTTCATTTAATACTTCCTAATATGGGTGGCAATAAAAAATACTATGTACGTACTCGTAATCCACATCACCAGGTTGTGGATGATTATTTTATGTGTTTTATTAGTTAAAACTTACAGAAAATGTCAATATTTACCCATATACCATATAACAGATTTCTAACTAGGCAAATAGGTACCTATTGTTCCAATGTTATACTAAAACAGATACTTACCTATTTTTTATTCCTTTTATCCAATGCTCGCTTTAGTTTATTCATTTACAGTTTTTTTTTATTAAAACATTTAAAAAATCAATGTTGATCAACTTGTAGGTCTTAAATTTTTACTTATCATTTTTATTGGTAATTTATTAATGCCCGACGCAAAAAGAGGGTGTTATAAGTTTGACCGCTATGTGTATGTCGTCTGTCTATATGTCTGTCTGTGTGTCGGTATGTCTGTCTGTAGTACTATAGCTCATAAATGGGTGAACCGTGTTGTTTTATATTTTGTATTTAATGTTGTTTTTTAACAGTGGTTCATAGACATGTTTTATCAAAATCGGTTAAGCCGTTCTAATAGTACATTAAAAACGTACGTTTCGTAGCTTTTTTTATTCGAAGTGTTATATGGTTCTAGGTCAGGAAGAGAGAGAGAGAGAGCTACGGGTATGATGCTGTAGTTAAAAAGAGAAGGACATTTGTATGTACCGTTGAGTGTCGAATAACTCCTGAACACTATAAAATCCTCTTTTCCTCATTTTTGGGTTCTCAGGCACATAAAAAAAGATTTTATCAGGTGTTTTAACTGTTGAATTGAAGCACTGAGGCACAATACAGTATTTTTTCCATTTTTACCACAGATAACTTTAAAATTCTGATTTTTACTACGTAGCGGCATGCAGACGAGAGCGCCACTGTTGTATGGGCGGGGGTGTGACGTCATCGGGTGGTGAGCGCCCACCCGCGTTTTTAAAATCTTCCTTCGGGAACACGCACTTTGATCGCTAATATCTCGCCAATTTTTAAGATATGAAAATCGTAATAACACAGTTTTTCTCCTATTATTTTTTTAGTTTAAAAAACGTTTGTCAGACCCATTGCGCATGCCTTATGCGCATTAAAAAAATTACGTATAACATGATTATATCTTTTATTAAATTAGTTTAAATACACACAAGTTTTCACTAATAACTTTATTTACTATACTTCCACTTTTCGATAATTGTATGTCAAACTTCGATTAAAAAAAGTTTGAAAAACCCAAAAGTGCACGACTCATAATGCTCATATGATAGTGAAAAAATTAAAAAATTGTAAATTGTAGTTCTATTCGTCAAAGAGTTCCAGTAGCAGTCACCGAAGTACACTTTCAAGTCACTCTTTAAAGTCCGGAGGTAAGGTCTCATCATAACTAACAAAACGACGTCAAACTCGGCATACCTAGTTCTACTATCCGAGGAATTCCAGTAGCATTCATCCATTACTATTAACGTCTAAAAGTTGACTTCAGTTATTTACAAATATTCAAAAGAAAGAACTTGAATTTGAAAAGCGTTCTTTACACAATGATTGAAGAAACTTTAGAGAAAAATATTTTAAATTAAAAAGCCGAGTGAAGAGTGATAGCGTTTTATTTTTAACATAGTGGTAAGGCGTAAGGATACACGAAGCTACTGACCACAAAGTACATTTTTATGGACAAAAACTTGCACTGGCAATAAACAATCAACCTAGACTCATAGACTTAGAATATACTGGCGTATAGACGATCTGACAGCCCGAAAATGTGTAACCAATTTTGATTTGTCATTGTGTGCGTTAGCTAGTGCTGTACATTTTAATTACAAGGACTATCGAAAAATGATTGTTAAGGAAGCGGTAAAAAGATTTAAAAAAATGGCTTAGAGCACAAACTGAATAACTTACTTACCTTGATAGTTCTAAAATAATAAAAAAATATTCAAATAACGTATTCCTGGGAATAAGCTGCACCTACCTGCCTTTTATTGGATTTTAATTCAAAATGTACAAAGTCCCAATAATCTCTAAAAAGATGAGTCTACCGATAAACAATTTCCCCCAAGAATCAGAACTATGGTTTGGGAATTCCCAAGAATTTCAAAGGCCCGGGACCCGGGACAGCCTATAATCAAAGTCCCGGGAATTCTCGGGACTTCGAGACTTTTAAAAAAAGCTTTTTTGTTTTTTAAGATGGGTAAGCATTTTTTGAAGAATTTTAATTGAGTTAATTTCTGGTGAAACGTATTAAAAAGAGGTAATTTTTTGTAAAACAACATTTATTAATCAATTAAACAGAAAATTAAATAACTTTAACGTTAATTTCAGCCTTAATAATTGTTTTGTTTATTTCTTTTAGTCACACACAGATGCACTTTTAAACAATGAAATCTTATAGTTATGAAACGAACTTAGTCAAAAATGATACTAATTCTTAATAACTTTACTATTATCTAGTAATTCCAGTATCTAATCATAGTTGATAATCTCATTGTTAATTCTCATAATCACTTATTTGTTTCATTTATTGTGTTGCGTACTCAGTAGTTACGTAGTAGACCAAGTCGTTATTCATTAAACTAACACATGGCGGCATGGACAAAATAATAATGATTACATAACAATTTCGACAATCTTGTCTCGTCTCGAGTCTCAACCCGAAAGTCCCGGGACTCAAAAAACGGAAATCAGAACGGAAAGTTGTATTTTCGAGCCATGACCTTTGGAGAAAACTTTACTTCCATGGACAGAAGCTGTTCCGGAATTTCTTTTTAACAAAACTTTAATCAGCTATAAGTAGGTAGATACTTAATTAAGTATATACATATTTATACTTTCTATATTTTATAAAATGTTTTGCTGTTGAAATAAAAACCGGGAACACGGAGTAGATAATGGCTGCTTTATTTTACATATAACTTTACTTTTAATAATTACAAACATTAAATAATTAACAGTTAAATACATTATAGAAATTAATTTTAACATTCGATTTTAATAAATGTGAATTTAAACTTAATAATTTACTATTAATTAATTCACTTAAATAAAATTGCTCTTTTTAAAGGCAAATATGTTTATGGGGCTACTCTCTCCTTCAGCTGCCCCTGAAAAATAATAAACTTATCAGCAGTTTAGCTGCATGACTTTAAAAACATAATGATTTTACACAGACTTGTCAATACGCAGGAGATATTAAAGACTACGACTAACGCTGTATGCGATGAACCACACTATCAAACCCTCGGCACACACGTCGAGCATCAAGCATAAATCGAGCATCGGGCGTTGTGGTTATCAAATACGAGTACTACGAAATTTATACTATCCTTGCACACTAAACCGCGCGTCTCATTAGTGGGCATCTAACAGCGCTTAAGGAGCATTACTAAATATCTAGTACCTAACTACACTAAAAGTTTTATGATTGTGACTTGGGAATATAATCAGAAGCTCTACTCAACCCCTTGGGGAAAATAGCGTGATGCTATAAATATAGTACTAGTGTGACCGTGAGGTGCGGGTAGTTAAGTAAGCTTATACATTTTTTTGGTTGATAAATAGATACTCAGTTGGGTTCATAATTGCTTAAATAGGATAATCTCAATTCTTTTTTGTATATACTACAGTTTTATTATGTATAAAAATCTATCTCTATTTTTACCTAAAGTTTTTGAAGTTAAATTTTATAAAACTTACTAGAACAATATAATACTGTTACAAATAATGTAGAAATGACTCCTTTTAATAAATTTGTTTTTATTCTGCTTTTTCATATTTCTAAAAAACAATTTGCTGCAAATTGTAGAGTTGTTCTTTGGATTCCATCCAACCCGTTCAATTAATCTTATCCATTTTTTTTCATCTGTTTGACAAACGGCAAAATAAAATTACGTTTTTAAAACGCAAATTGAGCATATATTTTCATTCCTCTCCTTATTGTGTGGGCAAGTATATCGATTCATTATAAACATTCAAGATAAATATCGACATTAATTATGATATAGTTGAGTCAATCCCTAGCATAAATGTAAAATAGTTGTTCAAAAATGCAAAGAGAATATAATCACTACGCAAAAATGAATTCACCAAAATCATACAAATTATCAACAACGTGACTATTTTCTTCGTAAAATATCAAAATTACTAAAATAATGCAAAATATTCTACATTTTTAACAGTAAATAACATAAATTTTACCCAAAAATAGACGCGTCGTAGCAGAATTTACCTGCGAAATGTGCAATCATCAGGATTATTTCTATTATTGACACCAGTCACTCACGGAATATGTTTGGAACCATTTTGGAAAACCATTAATTTTATACACTAACACAATTATAATCAAAAAAAATACAAAATATTTAGGAGTTTATTTTTTGCGTGCCGACTTGTGCCGATCTGTCATTCAAAATCGGTTACAAAGTCATGAGTTTCGGTAGGTATCCTTTTCTGTCTTACACAAGGAGGTTATAATATAATAGTGAGCGCTTGAAACATTGTAAAATGTAAACCTTTTCATAGAAAGAGAGGCACCGAGTTTTGTATTTTATCTCCTTCGAACACTGATAAATGTTTACACAAAATAAAAACATTAAGTACCAACGTTTAGACAGTTATTGACTTAAAGTAATATTTTAGACGTATGCTAGAATAGAAAAATAATCTTACATTTTTATCGCTAATCATAGTTGATAAATTTCATATTGTATTTTAATTAAGCTTATTATCAAGTAACACGAAAAAAAACCCACTAAAACCATTTAATGTATGAAATTTATGACCGCAAATGTGAAACATTTAAATAATAATGTAATATTAAATGGGAAGGAACTGAGTCTTGTCAATTGAAAAATGTCATTTTTTTGGAATAACAACGCGAAGATTTATTAATTATTATTTAATTATATAAAAATTAGCAATCAGACTTAGCTTTGCAGCATATTCTGTAAAAAAGATTAGAAAACTTACCAGTGTTGAAACAGCTAGATTAGTTTACTTTAGCTCTTTCCATAGCATAATGTCGTATGGTATTTTGCTATGGGGACACGCAGTTGAGACTGAAATTATATTTGTTTTACAGGACAGAGCCATAAGAGCAATTTATGATTTAAAACCTAAAGAGTCACTGCAACAAAAATTTAAGGAAATTAATATATTAACTTTGGTCTCTCAATACATTTATGAAAATGTAATGTATGTATGTACAAAAATAAAAGTAGTTTTACAAAAATAAGTGATATTCATTCTGTAAATACTAGGAACAGACACAAGCTAGTAGTACCAGTTACTCGACTCCATCGAGTCAGTAATTCATTGGGGCGATGTATATCTACGCTTTTACAACAAAATTCCAGAAAATATATAAAATTTGACCTGCTCAAAGTTAAAAAACTTTATTAAACTAAGTTTGTATAAAAAAAGTTATTATAATAATAAAAAATTATGGATGATTATAGCCCCTGGAAATGAGGTGATCGCTACCAAGCTATTTCTAATTTGTTGTGTTGTTAATTTGTGAAACATACATAATTGTAAGCTATTATTTAAAAAAGGCCCGCTGGGTTTCTTGCTGATTCTTCCCAGGACAGAGGTTTTTTCAAACCAGCGGTAATTAAACAAAAAAGTGATTTTGAATAAGTATTATTTATAATCTATATTGAATAAAAAGTTTCTGTTTCTGTTACACGAATGTTCTTTCCCTAAAAACTAGGAGGTGCATTTTACGCTATAGATGACAACACTTTTTTAAAATTTGACGTTGTCAAAGGAATGAATATTTTGTTTTTTTTTTTAATAGAGCTCGTTTGTCACCCTAACAAACGAGCACACAGTCCACCGGATGGTAAGTGGTTGCTGTGATTCAAAGACATCTATATCTATCCTCGTTTGCGAATCAAAATGCAGATGCGTTGTAACCCGTGAGGACTAAGATGGAATTCCTCTTTTCTAGTAAAAATGGTACCCGGTTCTATACACTCACCATACGAAATACTTCATTGTTGAGCTGGTGTTTTATGCTGGTATTCTGTGAGTGCGCGGTCCTTCCCCGGTCGAGCCGACCCATTTGTGCTACAACTATACTACTTATATAGCTACAGCATGGCTGTACCACGTCGAAAACGCCTTGTGCTAATAATTCGCTAAATCTATGTGGAGTGTAGTCATTTAGGGAGCGTTAATTCAAGTTTAACTATTTTTTGGAACAGTAGAAAGAGTTTACAGGTTCTTTTCAACATCCATACGTCAATGGGAGACTATAATAAAATGTGTAGGCGTATCCGTCAAAAGACTCTGAGAGACAAGATCGATTGCTCATCATGACGCTGTTAAACCACTGCAGAATAATTAAAAAAAACTAGTCTAAACACTCGAAGATATATATGATCTCAGCACCAACAGAGAAAACGTCGATACAAAAGAAGCAGTATCTACACTCTTACCAGTTTTGTGTGACTTCAGTTTTTTATGCTATCTTTCCTTTTGGTGTTAAATGCTAAAATAAGTTAGTCAGACACAAAAGCAAATACTAAATAATAAAATAATAATCTAGATTATCACTGGAAAAGTATGAGATAAAAATCAAAGCCCAAAAATTTTTCTTCACAGCCAACGTATTCAACTAGTGGAAAAAGCTATTTCCTACGTAACAAAAAATGTGAGAATGTGGACATTTCGATTGAAGGAAGAAGAGGAATGAGGAGATATCGAAAAAGTTTACCAGGAGAAATGAACGATATGCTGGACTAACATTGCCAGAGGAGCTGCAGACAGCTATGTTAGAATGTCTTGATATATTTTACGAGGAACTAGACTATCGCTACAGATCAATGGATGATATTCTCATAACATTTTGTGTTGTTCAGCCTTAAACTCTGCTAACGTCACCAGATGAAGATCTTCGTGCAATAGTTCAAAATCTGACAAAAATCTACGATGATTTTTCTACAGGATATATAATTCTGGCGATTTTACGCCTTGAAAGCTGCCAGCATTTCTTCCCAAGAAGCGGTTCTATTCATTGGTGCTTTTCTCGTAAAATTGGGCTATTCTAAAAAAATTAAATAAAAAAGTTTTTATTCATAAACACGGTCTTACAAATACATATACGATGGTAGACTTCTTCTATTGAACGCATAATGCGCCCGTATCAGAAGTAAGGCCCTCTTCCATATCATACAATTTACTAAAGCAAGAACCGCTTGTACTAAATTTAAAGAAAGTAAAAATAGTATGTGTAGTGTGTGTGTGTATGTGGTGAATGTATAGTGTGTGTGTAATATGTGTGTAGTGTATGTGCGTGTAATGTGTTCTGTGAAAGTTTTCATACGTTTCCCTCTACACAGCCCTACGACATAAAAGGTCTTGGGATCAGCGTTAAGCCACTGAGCAGAGGTGGTAGTTACATATACAAGTACATGGAGGTTATGATGTATGTATGTAATGAATGAGTGATTTACACATAAATATCCTCATATCAAAATTCTAATTTTAACACGTTTTCAACTTCAATAAATTCTAATATCTTCAGCCATTCAGTGAGTTTTAGTTTACAGTTTCTATAAGTCATAGGATATAATCTAGTACTTTATTTATTTTATTATATCAATGAGACGAGATGTTTTTGTACTAATTGCGAGCAAATGTAGTCTTGGTGTAATTTAGTGTGGCGACTCTATCTTTTCTTCTTTTAGTAGAATATTGGAGTCAAATTAAAGGACATATGTTTTTTCAGAACTACGTGCAATATGTATAGTTTACGAACTGTCAGTAAATCTGAATATAAATACAATGAATTTGTTGACAACTGACGTGTTTTGAAATACATAATTTTTAACAATCCTCTTTGAGCCCGTTCTAATTATATAAAATGTGGTTTTATAGCACCACCCCATATCGTTATATAATAATTCAAAACAGATTGTGCCAACACAATATAGATCTGATCAAGTAACTTTTTATTTGCAACGTGTCTTAGTGTTTTTAAAAATCCACATTAATTTACGTAATCTGCCAGAAACTAATTCGACATGAGACATCCATGAAAGTCTCTGGTCCACTAAGACACCAAAGTACTTCGTAGAAGTTAGTCTAATTATAGTGGGGCAGTTACAATTCGTGCTAACTAGCGGCTGACAGCAGTGAATCTTAATATCACTGGGAAACTCAAACAGACTGTTATTTGTGGAAAACAAAATATAGTTTGTTTTGCTGCTATTTTTTTTATAGGATAAGGGTGACAAACGAGCACACAGTCCACCTGATGGTAAGTAGTTGCTGCGGCCCATAGACATCTACATCTATCCTCTATTACAAATCAAAATGTAGATGCGTTGTCACCCGTGAGCACTAAGATGGAATGCCTCATTTCCAGTAAAAAAGAGGCTTCGGCCACCTGCACTCACCAAGCGAAACGCAGAGGTAAACCTCTACTTCATGCTGGTTTTCTGTGAGGTCGTGGTACCACCCCGGTTCGAGCTGGCCCATCCGTGCGCCAGCAAAAGCTGCCGCGTGGCTCTACCACTGTTATGATTGTTATATTTAACCTTAGTAAGTTAAGACTTAGCAATTGCGAAATCACAGCCAAACCGTACTCTGTATTAATCTTTAAATTGTTCAAGGAGTCGCCTGTAAACACAATGGCAGTGTCATCAGCATATGAGAATATACTAGCATGTGGGATCTTCATATCGCAGAGTTCGTTTATGTATAATAGAAACAGGGTGGGCCCTAAGACGCTTCCTTTCGGTACGCCATAAGTAACACTAGTTTTTTGACTTATATGTTTTTTCTTTTTTTTATATGATAAGGGTGACAAATGAGCACACAGTCCACCTGATGGTAAGTGGTTGCTGCGACCCATAGACATCTACATCTATCCTCTATTACAAATCAAAATGTAGATGCGCCGCCACCCGTGAGGAGCAAGATGGAATGCCTCATTTCCAGTAAAAAGGGTCTCCGGTTCTCTACACTCACCATGCGAAACGTTAAGCTGCTGGTATTCTGTAAGAGCGGGGTCCTTCCCCGGTCGAGCTGACCCATTCGTGCTACAAATATACTACTAATATAGCTGCAGCATGGCTCTACTTACTATAATTGCTATTAAAATTACTTCCTTAGGCTTGCTTTTTTTTATATTATAAAGGTGACAAACGAGCACACAGTCCACCTGATGGTAAGTGGTTGCTGCGGCCCATAGACATCTACATCTATCCTCTATTACAAATCAAAATGTAGATGCGTTGTCACCCGTGAGGACTAATATGGAATGCCTCATTTCCAGTAAAAAGGGCCTCCGGCCACCTGCACTCACCAAGCGAAACGCAGAGGTAAACCTCTACTTCACGCTGGTTTTCTGTGAGATCGTGGTACCACCCCAGTTCGAGCCAGCCCATCCGTGCGACAGCAAAAGCTGCCGCGTGGTATTTTTACCCTCTGAGTCCTACCAGTCATGTAACTTTTAAGCAAGTCAAGGGGCACACCTCTAACCCCACAGTTGTCTAACTTCTGCAACAGAATGGGGGTAGACACGGTATCAAATGCTTTTTTAAGATCAAGAAACAGTGCGAGGCAGATTGTCCTTTTATCAAGATTATCAACAACTACAGAAGTTAGGGCTTTTACAGCGTTTTCAGTCGATTTCCCTGCTTGAAAGCCAAATTGTGAACTGGATAAGATGTCGAACTTATTGAGGAAACTTATGACCCTCTTGTTGATAGGTTTTTCCATAACTTTTGATTTTGCTAGTAATACCGAAATTGGTCTGTAGTTCTTGATATCCTTCTCATCTCCACTCTTATGCACAGGTGTTACTAGGGACTCCTTGAGCAATGACGGAAATATACCTTTGTGAAAACAAAGATTGACTAAATGACAAAGAACCGGCACAACTTCTGCTCTTGCAAGTTTTAGAAAACTATCTGGAATATTATCCCAGCCTGGTGCACTATAGATTGTAATGCCATCAGAATAGAGTGTACTTCTTCCATATCTTTATCGTAGAGAGCAAAAGATGATGTTTGAGAATTTGTACAAAAATTATACATAAATTGTGTCTTGTTTGGCTGGACAATCGCATCGGCCAAGTTTTTGCCCACACAATTAAAGTAGTTATTAGCTTGATCAACGGAATCACTTGCGCAAGGCCCAATCTGCAGTAACCCTGTATTATCCCTTTTGGAGTGCTTCCTATATGTTACTTTAGCAATATTTTTCCAGAGATTCCTAGAATCACCCACCGAGACCTCCAGAAGCTTCTGTTCATATATTCGTTTCAAATTTCTAACTAGATTTTTGCAATAATTTCGGTATCTTCGGTAGGAAATTGTAAGAATCTCGTTTCATTTTCGTTCCATAAATATTTTCGTTACATAAAATAGTAAGTATTTGTCCAGTTAGAATATAAGGGTCTTCAACAGGACGAACTCCAATTCAAGTTAATAAAATAATAATAGATACTAAACATCAAAATAATATTTGGTTAATTGGATAAAATTGAATTCCTTGAATTTTTTTATTAAAAGTTAAAGGAAGAATAATTAAAATTAAAATAGATATTACTAAAGCAATAACTCCTCCTAATTTATTAGGGATAGATCGTAAAATTGCATAAGCGAATAAAAAATATCATTCAGGTTGAATATGGATTGGGGTTACTAATGGATTAGCGGGAATAAAGTTATCAGGATCCCCTAATAAATAAGGATTAGTTAATGTTAATATAATTAATAATATTAATATTATAATAAATCCAATTAAATCTTTGAAGGTAAAAAATGGGTGAAAAGGAATTTTATCTAAATTTCAATTAATTCCTAAACGTTGGGACGATTCTCGTTGGGATTTTGACAGAGCTTTTGCTATAGTTTATTCCTATGCGTGATACAAAGGAGCACACCTGGAATCATCCAAGGCTTAATTATACGTTTAAACTTAGGTACATGAAGCAATCTTGTATTTTCTTTTAAAGATTGCATTAGTTTTCCTAACAATAATTTGGTTAATACATTTGGATCATTACATAAAAGCAGTTCATGTATGTTTTTATTTTTTAAATCGATTATAGCTTTTTCAAAAACCGCAACAGACTTTGTTTTATTATACGCTAATTGAGGTTTAACATTAGTAATGTGTAGCAATACCATAGTATGATCAGTTATTATCGTGTTCAAAACTGCAACCTGGGCCACTTTATCGTGCGTAAGCTTGAGCATTATATGATCCAAAGAACTATCTTCCCTAGTAGGGAAACAATGTCCCATTATTACACTATGAGTACCTAACATATCTAATATTTTAAACGAATATTCCGTTCCAAACTTTGTTCTGAGTCTCTGGAGATAATATTAATGTTTATATCACCTGATAATATGATATTTTTACATATACCTATAGATTCCAAATTATCATTTAATAAATTTATAAAGATGTCTGCATTTGTATTAGGTGATCTATAAATAGCCGAAATTATATCTGTTTCCATTTCTATTTGAAGACACGAGGCATTTTGAAGTAAAATTTCATTTACATTAACAGCCATATCATTCTTAACGTAAGCGACTACACCATCACTTTTATTAAAATATCGAGTAGAAGAGTATGATACATAATTTGTGACAGCTGGTATTGATTTATGTTCTGAGAGCCAACATTCGGTCAAAATAATGATTGGTGGACAAAATTTAAAACTAGTTAGTGTAGCAAGCAGGTCATCAAAATTGGAATAGATACTACGAATGTTTTGGGTTATCATCGTTAAATCCTCATAACTTATATTTAATAACTTTTCAACATCTTCAACATTATATTTTATTGATTGTGCAATTTCTAAGTTATCCATGTTAGTTATAGTATTTATTGAGCTAATCATTAAAAATAGATATTGAAGTATAAAGTGGTAGCAAACAGTTTGTTTTTCTCGCATCATTATTAAGGATATTTACGTTTATATCTAAGTGATTTGGTGTATGTGTGTGTAAGGGTGTATATATGAGGGTGACTGTGAATGTGTATGTGTGATTATGTGACATTCTGTGTTTGTGTGAGATTGATTTGGTGAACAGTATAGCAACAATTAATTTTATGACAAGTTGCATGCACTATAAATATTTACTATTGTATAACAAAACATAACTAAATATATATAAAATGCTTCGATTTTGCACATGACATCATACCAACAAAACCATCTAGAACATAATATATTCTAGGATCGCGGAAAAGTATTATTTTACGACTATAATAAAGATACGTCACTAATATCCACTAACTACTTAATAACAACTTTCGTGTGGCTCCAACGATGACGTGTACAGCTGTCCATAGAACCTCTCAATCTCACTCAAAATGTCAGGTGTCCCGGAAACGATGCTGCCACACTCGGTCTTCAGCTTTGACAGTTGGCTCTTTCTGGCAGACAGATTTGCTGGCAAAGACTTTGGAGCCTTGGTTCCGCTCGATCGCTTCTTCAATACAAGCTGTATTGAAGTTGCGTAAGTTCCGCCGCATGCATTTGGAGATCTGTCTGTTCATCCTTGGGACAGAAGGTCGCCCTCCCGGTGATAGAGCAAGTTGCCGAATTCGAGGATTACCGTGTCCTCCCCCTCTCTTCGGACCTCGAATAATCCTATAATATGCCAGCGTAACTTGCTATCTCTTCTTCCAGCACCACGATCTTCTCGTCAGTCCTCAGGTGAGTCACATTGCAATATACGTTCTATAATTATAATAATTATCTAATGTCATCGTGTATACATATACGTCTTACGTACTATAGTCGGATTGGAGCTTGCAGTCCACATGTAGGTATATAAATAAATACTGCAGCTCTTGGAAAACTACTGATAAATTCTAATAAAGATGATATAAGATTAAATAAAGAAGAAGATATATACCCTGAGACGGCTCCGTGACACAGTGGCTTAGCAATGAGTTGATGCGTTGGGGCAGTGGGTTCGAATTCCGCACAGATCACGCATTTGTATGGCCTAAAAATAATTGTTCCGGGTCTGGATGTTTGTCCTCGTAAAACCTCGTGCAATCTATGTTTGTAAACTGCCTCCACGATACAGGAGAAAATGCTAGTGTGGGGGAACGTTTTTTTTTTAAACATAATAATAAACAAACATAATATCCAATTTTACTCGTGAAGATGAACATGTTATGTTCACAAAGAAACATGGTAACACAGAACACTAATACCCTTATGTAATAGATGCACTGATTCAGGTCTAGAGGTCTACCAATCCTGCCTGCTAATTTGACCATTATCAACAAAAGGACCTACAGTCAGTTCATATATGTGCTAATTACGTCTTTTTAAGACAAATATCATTTCAAATTTTCTACACAGTAATTTAGTTTTAAATATGTATGTTTAACAAAAATACACAATATTCATATTCAATATTTAAGGTTGTTTTGATGATATAGACCAGAATGAACAATTAAAAATTTATTAAAGTAATTCACCTTAAAAATACAAAAGTATGTCATCTGAAGATACCGATTAAAATAAAGTATATAATATCGTGTCGGTATATTTTTTGTAGGTTACATGGAAGTTATACAATGTTATATAATAAGTAATAACGTAACGTTAAATGTAGCAAACACTGAGATAAATCAGGTAACGTGGTGTCGGATCACGGAACACGAACTTAATATGTATTATAAGATGAGCGTTTATTTAGTTTTATTTCACGCGTGATAGGGTTACCATATCTCAGGATTTGTCCTGAGATTTCAGGATTTTTAGACTCTTCTCAGGATTGCGGCTGTATTTTGCAAATCTTATGAAATCTCAGGATTTTTTGAACTTTCAATACAATACAGCTTACATTATAAAGATATATTTAATATAAAGTTAAGCAAACTAAAAATAATCTTCCTTTGGTAATATTTGCACAATTAAAATCAAAACTTATTTATCCAAGTAGGTACTTAAACAGTTTTATCATACTTAATATGTGAAGATACCTTTTTAAGTGAGGTGTTCTTCCCAAACTGTAAAAAATCTCAGGATTTTTAAATGGACATCAGGCCTTTTCTCCGGACTTTTAATTTTTCATCTGGTAACCCTATACCGTGACTATACTATATGACTATAGCGTGACTATAATACGGATTATTATTTTGGATATTAGCCAGTTGAGAGTTCAGAGATAATAAACAGTTGAGTCGGACAGTATTTTCATCAGTGTTATTACGATAGCTGTTTTACATCAAAGTAGATAATTTATTTGATACAAGCGATCTACCCCGGCTTCGCACGGGTGATTTCTAAATCTCGACAACAGTGCCAACTACCGGGTTTAATTGTGAATCTGAACCATCCATGGACCCACTCAAACACACACAAAAATTTTCATCGGAATCGAGTCAAGCCAGTTCGAGTTTTAGCAAGACTAACGGACAGTAATTGATCTATAAACATAGATATAATGCGTTGGGAGCACTAACTATATTCAAATTTCACTTACTAGTGGAGGGAAGCATCATGTAAGTGCTAGCTCTGCATTCACCAAATCATCTGCAAGCTCGGTTTCGCACGGTCTAAATCTTCGCATTTTTGATGGGAAAGGTCGAATCCCCTAACTGTGTAGAATGTGGCCAATTAGAGAATGTGGTGCACATTTTGGTGGAGTGTGTTCGTATCGAGGCAGAAAGAATAAATTTTTGCAGTAAATACAATGTAAATAGATTAGATATCGGATTTAGTAACAGTACTCTGGCTTCACCATTGTCTGAGGAAGCCAGAATGTTGTACAAAATGGTCCAAGTTGGACTTAAAAGAAGATAAAAAAAATGTAAATACAATGGGGGTGGTTTTATATAACCCTCTTTAAAAAATAAAAGATTAAAAAAATCTTCCAAGTAATACTTGTCAACTGACACTTTCTTGGTAGGGTCGAAGAATTGATTTAAAAAGCCTGTTGATTATGATGTTTGTATTCGTATGCATACATATAATTTACGTAGGTTCTAGTAGGGTATGAACTATTAACTTTTTTTAAATATTCAGTAGTAACTTTGCTATTGAAATTGGTGTAAAAATAAAAGCTGGTAAGGAAACATATTATTTTTAGATAATAATTTATAAAAATAATTTATTTCCGTATTAATTTGTTTACAAACTGTTTTATAAGGCACTTCCAGACGAAACTAACTACGCTTACTAAATAATCAAGGAAAATAAATTTTAAACAGTATGTAATGTTTTTTTGAATCATGCCGTATAATATCATAAAACTCTCACCTTACTCTTAGTCACAGTTATCAGAGTTTCGCCTTCGCCATCTCGCCATTAGATGTAACACTGCGGTTAAATAACAAACTGGACTGTCTTGCAACATCCGTATTATACATACTTGGTATAAACACTAAGATACCCATAGAACGGTCATCTGTGTCAGTCGATGCAGGTAGTTGTTACTAAAATGGATACAGTAATTTCCATTAAATTAAAGTAGAATTCACATTAAATATCTAGTAAAATTTATTCAGTTAAAGCTAAATTATTGTCAGTGCACATACCGACGATTAAGTATCATTAATGCCGCAAATTGTAAAGCCAGCTATTGGATAGTATAAAATTGTTTTTTTTTTTTTTTAATATTACAAGAATGACAAGACTCCACACACACACACACACACACATTCTATCTAATGGTAAGTCAGATAGCTATACCAAACATCGACTAAAAATCAAAATGCAGATGCGATGTCGCTGTACTATGACAGTAAAAAGGAGACCCCTTTTATTGTGGACAAGTATTTTCCAAACCAGTGGTGAATAAAAAAATAATGTTCAATAAGTATCATGTAATATAATACATATTGAATAACATAATTCTATTCTATTCAACACTCATCATACGAAAAACATCAGCATTATGCTTCTAGTTCAAGCTGGTATTGTGTGCGAGCATGGTGTCCTTTGTAGTCATTTATTGAAACAATTTATTATACCCTTTGGATGCAGTTACGCAAAAAGATCCAACCCACAAGAAGCAACCATTTTGATTTTTTTCGATTTTCCCAATAACACCACTAATCTACAGTATTTATTAGTTATACGAGTATTTTAGCGAATCCTATGTCACGTGTATAAATATTATTTTGTTGCTCTGGATGCATCGATCATTAATTTAAAAAAGGCATACTTTTGCACAAGGTGGACTATGTGCTTTTTTGTCACCATTTCTACTACAAAACACTTCTTGTATTACTGTGAGTGTAGCCTTTTAACAATATGGTCCGAGAGCTCATGACGCATTTTTCATGAAGTGTTTAATGCATCATGAAACTTTGTTTATAGGTATCAGTCGACTCAATAAGCAGGTATATGACTGTTTGCCTGGCCTACCTGGGTACACCTGATACTGCGCATACAGAGTAGTCGCAAAAAAATTGCCCAAAAAAAGTGTTTGATTCAAACAATAATAATGACTATCCGCAGTTAAGTTGATAAAAAATTAAGAAAAAAAATGGCAGACACTTCTCAAGGGGTGTACATAGGGGCAGGCTACCCCAAAGTTGTATTTTCAAAATATCCAAAAAAGTGTTTGATTCAATCTGCCATTTTTACAGCGTGTTTTATATTATATATAATAAAAAATTCTCACAAAAGGGCAGACAGTTTCTTCGGGGGTTAATAATTTAAAAGTCTATACAAATAAATAAAATTGAAGTGTCTGTTGTGTGTAAAAATAACTGCTTTTTACTAAAATATGGCTTTTTAAAAAAATGCGTCATGAACTCTCGGACCAATATATAACTTTATAATACCGACACCACGATGAAGTGTAGAAAGTATTAACAATTCTTCTCAATATATTCTTTTTATCATAATATCAACAAATTAAAAAAAATACATCAAACGGATTACGTTTAAGAAGATTCTTCTCGCATTTACTTTCACTTAGCTCTTATTTCTCTATAAATCACATAGCAAACCAGACATTTTTATTCGCATGCCGTGCCCTAAAAATGTTTATAAAGAAATGCATGCGTATTAGCAACATTTTATTAATTATATGTATCATCGTCATTATTACCAAATTATGATTTCAACAACTCGTTATGCGTTATATTTGGAATAACGATTAACTTTCGCGCCGTGAAACATAATATTGGGTAACGACGAAGTGAAGGGCACTGCTCAAGTTATATTTATATATGATGTAAACATTATCAATTATGGCTTTAATTACAGAAATTAAGTACTATACATATGGTTCGTTATTTGGCATAATAAAATTCTGGCGCGATTTATGTCCGCGGCGCGTGCGGTTGATAAGTCATCTTTACGATATTTTTATCAAGCAATTTTTATTTATTAATTGTCTTCTATCTTCTATATAGGTATATATAAAATATTTCCACATATGTACTGACTGAAATGGATATCTCTGGAACCATAAGCCTAGAGACTTAAAATTTAGTAGGAATATTCCTTTCGCCGAGTAGAGGTCAGCTAAGAATTTTGTCGGATTTTATGAAATTCCAACCGCAAGGGGGATTGCGAGTGCCTAAATTTAAAAAAAAAACACATTTTCAAACTATAGCTCTTATAGATATAAAACTTGGCCAGAATATTCTTTTTGTATGTGTTTTTATGGGTTCCTAAATGGTTTGGATTCACGATTAGAGCCGCTAGGTGACTATGTTGTCGATATCCAGAAATACCCGTGCGAAGCCGGACCGGATCGAATATAGGATATTTTTGCCTAAATAATAATTAATCAACATTAGTCGCGGGATATTCTTATTTATCCTGTAATATATTCTAAATATCTTTATATTTATATTATACTACTGTCCGCGTGTATGTGACTGAACTCCTAAGCGGCTGGACCGATTTTGATGAGATTTTGTCTGTGTATGTGATTCAGTTGATTCGAGAAGGACTTAGATTCACATTTGGACACTATAGGTGGCGGTGTTGTCCAGATTTAGAAATCATCCGTGCGAAGCCGGGGCGGACCACTAGTCTTCTATATATGTATATAAAAGAAGATATTCTGGATGACTGAATCATCTATAAACTCAGCCCAAACCCTAGATCACACAAGTAAAGAAAGTCAGACAAAAATTTGAAATTTGGACAGTAGCTACCTTTTTAAGATGTAGACATCCACTGATAAAGGATTTTGGAAAATACAACTCCTTAGGAGTAAAATAGGGTGTTACAATTTGTATGAAACTTTTTATTTTACGGAGCGATTGTCTCCAATCTTACTAAAAAGTACTCTATAAATGAGATAAATGAATATACATTATTCGATTTTTCAAAACAAAAAGCTATTATATTATTCCACTTTTAGTGGCAGTTTGAAAAAATTCACTACCCTATGCTCACCACGTGGGTGTCATAAGAGGTGACAGAGGGAAACAAACCAGGATATAAGCTGCAGTATCTTCCTGATAAAAACTCAAAATAATAAAAAAACTGTGGTTGCCAAACCACTTGCCAAGCGACAATGCCAATTGAGACAATATATGAAGGAGGCCTATGTTCAGCAGTGAACTTCTATCGGCTGTAATGGATGGATGGAAAAATAAAAATTTATTAAGCTTTTATATTGTACCTCTTCTTTATTTTATTTTTATTAACAATATAAATTTAAATATTTTTAATAGCATCATTAAAAAAGTTTGTTGTATCCGTGGATGTACAAAAAATTCACATCAAAAACGTGGATTTTATATGTTTTCGCGGAGCACACTTTGTGACCAGTAAAAAAATATTAAGCATATGAAGTAGATAATCTAAAGAAAACCTGAGAAGAACCGGCAAGAGACCCAGCGAGACTTATTTAAAAGAAAAATAACAGTTTACAATCATGTGTTATATCACACAATTAGGTAGATACTCAAAACATATTAGAAATAACTTGGTAGCGATCACCAGGTGACCATCACCTTATTTCCTGGGGTTATTTTATATTTGTATAATAAAGTTTTTGAACTTGTACCGTCTGAACGACTTGGGTCACATTCACACAATCCAAATATTAGTATTGTGGTTTATAGCTGCTATGCTAGGATCCGATTGGAGACGTCTATCCGATAGGTTAAATTATTAATAGATATGTTTAAGAACCAAATTTATAACCTATATTTAAGGAACAAAATAACCTAATTAAAAGTGTGTTATGATGGCTTAATGACAAAAAACAATATCACAAATCTGAGACCTATATAGGTGGCGCTGTTTTATTTTATATTTACTCTGTAAAAGCCTGAAATAATTTCGGCAGCCACGACGTCTGCTTGACCAGCTAGGACATATCTGTAATTGTTGGTGCTTCTGTTAGTGATCCTTTAACTACGGATTAAGAATTACACGTGATCTATATTGAATAAAAAATTATTCTATTCTCTTCTACATAATCACACAATAATATATTATTTGTTTTGTCAAGACCATGATTTGTAGCTGTGCTAGACTCCGATAGGTGGCGCTGTAGTCAAGTCATTAATAAATTCTATATATGATATAAACTCAGATTCCCTATGTTATATGTTAGTTTAGTCGAGATATTGTTAAATTTTATGTTACGCTATAAAATTCCTAAGTGAATTTGAAGGTGGTAGAAGGATTACTATTTTGCTTAAAAGTTCTCCCTCTTATCTACCTATTGTTGTCGCTAAACAGCAGTGTGTGCACTGCTATGTTCTAGTGTGCAGTGTATGGAGAGTCAGTATAGAGCTGATTTAGAAACTATTTTTGTTTTGCACAAGAGTACCATAAGAGCTATTTACAACCTTAAACCGAGTGAGCCTCTTAGAGACAAATTTAAAGAAATAAATATATTAACTTTGGCCTTTTAGTATATTTACGAAAATTTAATGTATGTTCACAAAAGCAAAGATAGTTTTAGTAGAAAAGTGATATACATTCTGTAAATACCTACTAGGAACAAATCAACAAACGCAAACTAGTGATACTGGTCTCTCAATTCCACAGAGTCAGTAATTCATTCCTAGGGCAATGCATACGCTATTACAACAAAGTCCCAGAAAATATCCAAGGTATCACTATTACCAAGTTTAAGTATTTAATTGAAAAAAAGCTGTATAAAAAGGGCTATCTTTCTTCTTTCTTTATATATAAAAAGTAAGTGTCACGTTGTTTCTCCGCGATGGACTCCTAAACTACTGAACTGATTTCAATGAAATTTTTGGTCAATGTGGAGTTTGGTCCAACTTAAAAGATAGGATAGATTACTTTATTTTTTATTACTTACATCTCAATTTATAGTCGCAATACAATATTATTTTATTGAAAATTATTTGTCTATTATTTGAGTCACAATTATCTGTTAGCTCCAAACGATTCTGTCAGATGACGATATCTGTTGACTGGATTGAGTAAATATTTAACAGATGGCGCTATGTTAAAAATACAAACGTTTAATATAAGCTACAATTTAGTAGTATAACCACCACGTGTTGCTGTAAGTATTCAACAGATAGAACCGATTTAAAAAAAAATTGCAGACTGTGTGCAGTTTGGTCCAACTTGAGAGATAGGATAGTGTTTATCCCGATAAGTGACCCTCAATTTTTTTATTGTTAATTTCAGGAGTTTTTTTGGGAAAGCAAATCGTCGTTCGGAAAGGGCAGAACAACGTCTGCCTGGTCAGCTAGTTATAATATAAATGAATACGTGGTTGATAATAACTCCTGGGAATGAGGTGGTAGCTTCCAAGCTGTTTCTAAAATAAATTTTGTAAATAGTTTGTAATAATTTATATTGCAAAATTTATTTAAAAAAAGTCCCGCTGGGTTTCTTGCTGATTCTTCCCAGGACAGAGGATTTTTTCAAACCAGTGGTAAAGTAAACAATTACTTTCAATGAGAATTACTTGTAATCGATATTGAATAAAAAATTATTCTATTCTATCTTATACTATTCTATAATTACAGGTGGACCAGTATAAATACATTTTCAGGTGGGCAACAGCATCTTCCGGATAACAGCTGAATAAAAATATAAAACTGCGATTGCCAACTCGCTTGCCCAGCGTGGCAACTATGACAAATTTGACCTCCTATGAGGCAATCTATGCGGGAGACCTATGTTCAGCATTTGACTTTTGACAGGACGTAATGGAATGTAATAGAAAACAAATATTTGTGGTATTCACTATTCATTTCATATGTTACAAAAAATCGGAGCATTAATTACTTATTTTATTACTTTATATTTTTCCTGGAAAAATAAAATATAAAAAAAATATCTATTCCGCCTTGAAACAATTTCAACGGACATTACAACTTCAAATAAATACCTATGTAATCAACATTTACAGCATTACATTAAATTTTAATTTTTGTAGAACTAATTATTACCGTAAAATAAATTAAATTCATGCTTACCAAATTTTTAACAAAAGCGAATCAAATACTTTCTATAAAATATTTATATATGTATAAATGTCCCACGGCTAAGCATTATCCTTTTCTCCATGATAGAAATGACAATGGATGGAAAAAGAAATACGACGCAGCTCGTGGGAGATCCAACCATCTCATATTCTAGTACACTAAGTCTTATTAATATATATATATATATATATATATATATATATATATATATATATATATATATATATATATATATATATATATTTAATATTAAAGATTAATGCCCAAATAATCAAACGCTGCTCAACTTTAAGATGCCGTTAAGTCTCCTACTATCTCTAAAATCAAACTGACCGTGACACCACGAGATTTTAACAAATTTACTTAACGACATTTTAGAATTGAATAGCGTTTGAATATTTGGCCATAAGTTACTATATCATATTTTAAATTGTAATAATAATATAATTATGTCCATAAAATGATCCTAAAAATTATAAAATTAATTCATTGTTTTTGTTTAAGGAATAAATTAGTATCAAATTTTATTTTCTAATTAGTTAAAAGTTGCGTAGTCCCACTTTAGTGTATGCATAACGGCGTTCCTAATCTTTATTTCCTAATCGGAATTGCAGTGTTAACAATGAACACCTGATTCTCTATTGGGCATTAGAATTACAATCAAAGGTATTTGCCAAATGAATAATTCAGATGTCGTCGCAAAAAGACACTACGCGCACAAATGTGACCATCATTTTCATTTGTTTTTCTTTTGCGCTATCTATTTTTGTATATATCACATTTAAATCAGTAGGTTAAATCAAAAAGTAAACCAGCGGTTGGCAAAACTTAAAAACTTTTCACTTTGCTTCTCATTAACATTAATTTAGAGGTTGCCACACATTTTTATTATGCAACTACAATATTTACGTTAAGATAAAAAATCAGGAAACTAACAAAATCCTGCAAAGTATGTAATATGTAAGTTAAACCAAGTTATAAAAAGTATGTTTTGAGGTGCATGTAATGAAATTAATGTCATTATTAAGCGTAGTGGTAACGGCACTGTGCCCAGTTCACTGTTGCGATCACACTGTTCTCGTTTCGTCAAACACAAGGCCTCCTTTTATGCCTAATTGCCACATCATTCGAGAGACGTTATATAAAAAAGATGATGTGATAATTACTTCAATTGAGAATTTTATCAAAAATCTTTTTTAATTTGTAATTTTATAATGTACTAGCGATGCGGTCTGGCTTTGCACGGGCACTGGCAATTTCTGGATCTCGACAACACCTTCACCTACCAGATCCCATCGCAAACCGTTTAGATCATCCAGGGACCCACTCAAACACACAAAAAATTTCATTAAAATTGGTCCAGCCATTTTCGAGTTTTGCGAAACAGCATTTGATTTTATTTATAGAGATAAATTCATAATGAGACATCATAATGTGAATATGAAAGAATACGATTAACTAAATAAAAGTCGCCCAGATACGATCTAAGGATGAGCTTTGTCTTTCCCTTATTCTGACTGGGTTTTGAAACTAGCATGCATATTGGCGGACTATAATATTATAATATGCCTACACAAATTTCTAATGATATATCTTTCACTGACAAACTACCTTAGTACGTACCTACTGTTATTTTTTTGTGTCCGAGCACATAATGTAGTGTCGCTGCCGGGGATCAAATTCGGAATGAAATTAAGACATTTAGGGCTCTCCAGCACTAGAGTTACCGCGAATGAACACGTAACTAAACAAACATTTAAAGGATCTTTTAACTTGCGGCAAGATTTTACTAATTAAAAAAACTTTGTTATAAGTATATATTTTTTTAATATTTCTCGCTCAATCACGCTAAAGTAAATGAAATGATTTATTAGAATTTAGAGAAAGAGATCGTCTTGGAGTTAATCATTTAGATATTGTTATTAAATTTCTGGACAAAATCCCCTTCAGGGTTCCCATGCCTTTCTTATATAAACAATTACCATAGGAAAGAATCCACAGGAAAAATGTTTACATATTTAAATAAAATATTAATATCAATAAAAGAAAGTAAAAAAAATAAAACAGTAAATAATAATACTAATTTTTATCTCGACTTTCGTTATTAAAAAAAATCCGTCAGAGATATTCTGTGAGAATTTTTGAAAAGTCATAATAGGCCTGAATAGTATAAAGCATATTCATATGGCAATGGCACCCCCACTGCTACATGATAACTTTAGAATCATTTGTTCTGCAATGAAGGATTTATCAGAACCGGCCACAATGCTTTAAAAACCTAACATCTTTATATATAAATATTACCTACGTGTCACATTGTTTGTCCGTGATGAACTCCTAGATTACTGAACTGATTTTCATGAAATTTTCCACACTGTGGGAAGTTTGGTCCACCTTTAGAGATAAGATATTTTTAAATACGAATTTAAGGATTTTTTATAGGGCAAAGGGTATTTATAAATATAGGTATATTATAGGTCTTTTATAAATTAATCACATGGTTAACTTTGAATAATAACTAACATTTTTTATAAAATGTATCAAGCCAATTTTTTTAATCTTAATAAATATTCGCGGTAAAAATTCCTTACTTTAACATTATATAATACAAAAATAATCAAGAAACCGTGTCATTTCATCGATGGACAATGTGACTAGTTACAAGGCAACATGTCATTTCTCTGCCTCATGTCGTAACGTTAAACCACTGAGAATATTAATGAAATTAAAGGAAAAAACAATTTCACATTCTCTGCATGAGTCTGCGAGCACGATCGCGGAATCCGTTCGGCAACAAAGTTACGATTGTGTAGCATAGCTAGCTGGATTTTGTGAACATTGGGCAAACAAAGTTGTCTATTTAAAATGTCAATCACGATCAATCAGATACTGTCGTATTAGTATTTTTAAAGGTGTAAACCATCGAACCATCACCTCAAATGTTCTCATTTTATTTTTTTCACGACATATTACATATAGAAAACGTGTCCCATCTAGGGTTCATCGCCACTTGGGTGATTCGGTGGGATTATAACCGAGCATTAGCTTATAATACAAAAAGCTTATTAAATAAATATTAACGTGTTTATTTAATTAAGTTTAAATAATTACATCGTTGGTATGAATCAACGGTGTTTGGGCCACAGCAACCACTTACCATCAGACGGTGCGCAAAAGTCCTTTAGTTTTAGTTTTTTAGTTTAGTAGTTGTTCCTCTACTTGTATTTAAGAGATAACTACATTTTATATGTGGTACAGCCACGCGGCAGCTTTCGCTGTCGCACGGATGGGCCGGCTCGAACCGGGGTGGTACCACGACCTCACAGAATACCAGCGTGAAGTAGAGGTTTACCTCTGCGTTTCGCTTGGTGAGTGCAGGTGGCCGGAGGCCCTTTTTACTGGAAATGAGGCATTCCATCTTAGTCCTCACGGGTGACAACGCATCTACATTTTGAATTGTAATAAAGGATAGATGTCTATGGGCCGCAGCAACCACTTACCATCAGGTGGACTGTGTGCTCGTTTGTCACCCTTATCCTATAAAAAGAAAAAAATATATAAGTGCAAAAAGTAAAAATAAAGTTATATGTATAGCAGAAACAGAATTTTTTTATTCAATATAGATTATAAATAATATTTATTAAAAGTCACTCTTTCGTTTGATTATCACTGGTTCGGGAAAAAACCTGTCCTGTGAAGAACCAGCATGAAACCCAGACGGACTTTTTCTTAAAAAATAACAGCTTGCAATCATATATGAAATAGCTTAGCAGCAATCACCTCATTCCCAAGAGTTATTATCATCCATAAATTATTTAATATTATAGGTAATAACCCTTCTTATACAAATTTAGTTTAATAAAGTTTTTGAACTTTAAGCATATATCTTCTGTCATATCTAAAGGAGTTTTTGGAGCAGTTCATCCGGCGGCATGTACTTGTTCATATCCTTCCCCATCTTCTCAAAATATTTAATTTTTCAGTAATACAGGTTTCCTCGCGGTGTTGTTTTGACCCTGATAAGCTGTATTACTGGTATAGTTGTAGCACAAATGGGTTGGCTCGACCGGGGAACGACCACGCTCTCAGAGAATACTAGCGTAAAATAAAAGCTTAACGCTGCTGTGTTAAGTATGGTGAGTGTAGAGAATTGGAAACCCTTTTTACTGGAAACGAGGCATTCCATCTTGGTCCTCACGTGTGACAGTGTGCATTTTGATTCGTGATCGAGGATGGATGTAGATGTCTATGGGCCGCAGCAACCACTTACCATCAGGTGGACTGTGTGCTGGTTTGCCATAGTTATTCTATGAAAAAAGCTGTTTTTACCCGACTGCCTTAGAAGGAGGGCAATGATTTTCTATTGTATGTATGTATCTATTTTCTATTTCTTTGGCACGCTCTTACTACACGCTTTAGTTCTTTATATAAAAAAGTACTCTGTGCTCTATAGTCTAACGGCTTGATAGATTTTAACATCTTCGTTATATTCATATTCGTCTTAGTTGTGACATTGACATAGGATTTAATTTTTTTATTTTTTCAGTCAACTTTTTTTACACAGTCGGGTTTTTAAAATTACTGTTTTAACCAGTGGACTTGTTTTTCACTCAAATATAAGTAATTATATACAGTGAAAAATAAATATAAATGGCATATCCAACTCTGACAAATCAGTAATGGAAAACAGGATTACTTTTTGGAGTTGACGCATCATGTCTTTTGGCGCATTTTTGAAAGGTCTGTGTCCAGTTAAAAACCTAAAATTAGGAACAATTAAGATGAATATATTGATTTGTTAATTATTATTTTTTTATATTATCTACATACTACAAATCTACATACAACTAAATCGATTTAAATAACCCTCGCATCGTTCAACAACTCTCGGTAGAGTAGTAGTCCTCTCCCGAGGAGAGGCCGCCATGGGGCGGCCAGCGCAGGTGGGGCGGCGGATGTGTGCAAAAGCGTTCCCGTGGCCCTGCCAATATGCGACGAATGTGGAACACCATGGGGTTTTAGTCGGTGCGAGTCCGACATAACCCGTCCTTGCCCCTGCGAGGCGGATATGCGTAGGCATTTCCCCATGTAAAAAAGGCTAGGCAGTTTATGAAATTCAAGTAATTTGTATTTAAGAACTACCTACATGTAGCTATTCTCCCATATCGCAGAAATGGCGGCCCACGTGTTGCTGACATGTCCGGAGGTCGCTGCATACAGGGCTAAACATCTCGGCACGCCGGGATTACTCCTCGATGTTGCTCACAACATCAAAGGACTGTTGAACTTCGTCGGGAAGATTTCATGACTTGAATAATCACATTGTTGAGGACAGCTAGAGACCCGCCGCCCCGTCACCCCTTCGTACCCCGCTACGCCCCGCGCACCCCGCACACCGGCGCTGATCCCGTGATGTCGGCGACCAATCAGCGCGCGTGCGGCTTCATTATCGTCGCACGGCACTACTCACAGACTGAGACACCTTCTTGTGAGATATAAGAAGGGCGTTTCGGTCTGTGAGCTGGGTCATTCTCGTGTCATCTTGCCTGTGCCATCGCCCCCGAGCGGTTGTGTACAGGTTTGTCCGCGTGCCTAGCGTCCCAACGCTAGTGCCTCCCGTTCCGCGCCTCGCGCTTTCCAGATAGTGAGCGCCTAGCGCTGAAGCACCGTAAGTGTCTTATTGCTAACTCGCAGTTCCTACCCCCCCGTCCTTCAGTCGGGGAGGTCTGACTGTACGCTTTATTATAGTAGAATACTAGTAATTTATATGTTTATTAGTTTATTTTAATTATTTGTGTAATATATATATCGTGTATTATAGTTTCTTGGGATACGTCTCTTGCTCTTCCGAGCAAGCCCCTGTCCTTTTGAGGATAAGGGGAACAGTTTCAGAGATATTAACGTCCCGTACTTTTGAGTACGGTGACCCCCCCTCCCCTTACGTTTACGTTTAGTTATAGTTTTAGTTATAGTTTTATAGTATAGTTAGTCATCATGTCCACTCAGGACTTGAAAACGTCATTGATAGATGCCATCAATAGGATGGATAACCCGCAGGCGCTTGCTGCCGCCCTGGCCCTTCTGGCTTCCCCTGCCCCTAAGGCAATCGTCCCGCCGCCCGTGTTAGCGGCCCACCTGGAGTCACAGAACTCCTTCGCCCTACTGGATGCTGAGATGGAGTGCTCTCACTCCGACTCAGCGTCGTCAACATCGTCAGTGTCTGCCTCCCGTAAGAGGTCCGCGACGTCCTCTAGAAACAGCACCAGGACATCGGAGACATCGGACTCCGAAGACACCAGTGCTGCCTCGGATGATTCATATAAAACGGTATCGTCAAGGCGCGCATCTAAGCGTGCAGCGAAAAACCGTTCTCCCGTTGCCGTAGCGGCCCGTGCCGCCCCCCCTAGCCCCGCAGCCCCCGCCGCTGCCGCGTCTACCTCCGCAACCCCCGCCGCTGCCCCTACCCCTCTGTCGTCGTTAGACGTAACGGCGAAAAACAAACCGGCCTCACGATGCGCGCCTAAGCTCGCGAAAAAGCAAGTCCAGGGCCGTCATCCGAGGCGTCCCATATGAACTCTCCAACGAGAAGATTGTTGCTGACCTGAAGGCTCAAGGATTTCCCGTGAAGGCTGTGCACAAAATGCACAGTAGGACAGGGCTAAGGTACTCGTTAGAACTAGTTATTTTAGCCAACGTACCGGAGGCTCGTAACATCTTCCGGCAAGTGCGCACAGTGTGCGGCTTGTCTGGAGTGAGGGCCGAGCCACCGCATAGGCGCGGTTTCCCGGCGCAGTGCCACCGCTGTCAGCTGTACGGACACGCGGCGGCCAGTTGCTCCGCCCCTCCCAGGTGCGTTAAGTGCCTGGATCCCCATTACACAAAAGAGTGTCCCCGGCCTAAAGATGCCGTATCCCCGCCCGCATGTGTCCTGTGCCAGCAGACAGGACACCCGGCGAGCTACAGAGGATGCCCGTGCGCTCCTCGCCCTCGTATTCCCGTCTTCAGACAGGCCCCTGCGCCGGTAAATGACCGTTCATTTCCGGCACTGTATGCTAGGAAGCCCCGTCAGGGTGTAGCGTCTCAGGGAGTTGCACGACCCCCTCAGGGTCCCCCGAGACCTCCACAGGCGCCGCTTAGGCCGCCACCCGGATTCTCAAAGCCTATGCAGGCTCCAGTTTTTCCCTGGCTCCTCAGCAGAAGCAGCCTATAATTGCCGACGACTTAAACACGGTCTACGCCGTGTTAAAGAACGTCGACGTCAATGAAATAACAATATTAGCAAGCAAACTGCGTGCTGCTAGGTCCCCACAGGACCATCTTTTGGCTCTAGTAGAGCACAATAATTTATTGCGTTCGTTGTAAGTTAAGTTAACTTAATTAGCTTAACTTACAATGATAGAGCCTTCTGCTCTGCCATAAAGTCACGGTCGTATTAAGCCCAAAGGGCTTTCGCTTATTTCATTTAACATTCGCGGATTGCGAAATAACCTCCCAGAGCTTAAGCTCTTCCTTAAAGATCGCGAAGCTGATTTTCTCCTCTTACAGGAAACCAACCTAAAATACAAAGACATCAAAGGCTTAGCCATTAAAAATTATTCTCTTCTTCGTAATGAAAGGCCCGATCGCCGAGGCGGCGGGACGGCCATTTATTACAAGAAGACACTACATTGCTCTCGTATTGATAAGCCGCAGCTTACCAATATGGAAGCAACGATATGCAGGTTAGCTATGACGGGACATCAGTCTTTAGTCATAGCCTCCTGCTACATTCCACCTACAAACCTCCCCCTCAAAGATGATTTTGAGGCCATCTTATCTCTAGGCAATTCAGTCATTATGTTTGGAGATTTTAACTCTAAGCATACTGAATGGACATGCCAACAAATCAACAGTAGTGGCAGGACACTGCTTGATATTACGCAGTCTCTTGACCTTACCGTCCACAGTCCTCTCGGTGCAACACACTATCCTGATGCGACCGATTATAACCCAGATTTACTAGATTTTGCGTTACTCAAAGGAGTTTCACTCAACCTCAGGTCTATCGAGACACTAGACGATATAGGATCCGATCACCGACCGGTCTCTCTTATTCTTGGCCATCAGCCACCCCCTACTATAACTACGAAAACCTTCATTAACTGGAAGGGTTTCAAGGACTCCCTAGCTAAAGCTATGGACTCGCAGGACTCCCCCAATTACCTTCCGTCGGACTTAGATTTAGACAGTCCCGAAAAAATCGACACCGCGGTCGATTCACTTTCAACCCTTATTAAATCCTCCCTTAAGGAGAATGAAAGGGTCGTCCCGGTTGCTAATAATAGTGGGCTTCCCCTACATATTAGCAACATATTAAAAGCTAAAAAAGCTGCTTTTCGGAGAGCAGCAAAATATCCCACACCCGAATATAGGCATACGGCTAATCGTCTTCAACGAAAACTCCGTTTATGCCTTGCCGAATTTCGAGACCTCCAAAGGAGTGAACTCATGGAGAATATAATATCTCCCTCTCATATAGCGTACTATCGGATGGCTAGAGCCCTCCGTATAGACGCCATAACACACCCCCCCCCCTCTCCCGCCCCGACGGAACGGTGGCCTTCGAGGACGACGAAAAGGCTGAGTGCTTTGCAGACAGCATTGCCGCGCAATGCTCTCCTAGCTCTCAACCTGTCGACCCCTCACATATTCAGGAAGTGGAGGATGAGGTCCGCCGCCGGAACTCATCCCCCATAACCTCTGACCCTATTACGGTGTCCAATGATGAGATTTCATCCCTCATCAAAGGACTTAAGCCCAAAAAGGCTCCGGGCGCGGATGGCATCTCCAACCATGCCCTAAAACATTTTCCTGAGCAGGTGTTAACCCTTTTATCTATTATCTTCAACGCCTGCTTCAACCTTAGTTACTTTCCCACTTCGTGGAAAGAGGCAACTGTGATTGGTATTCCCAAGCCAGGTAAGCCTCTTAACCTCCCCTCCAGTCATCGTCCCATTAGCCTCCTAAAGGCCATGGGCAAACTCTTTGAAAGAGTAATTCAAAGTAGAATGAGGCGCCATCTGTTTCCCACAGACGGTGACCCTCTTGTAATCCCACATCAATTTGGTTTCCGTGAGAAACATTCATGTCCCCAACAAGTCCACCGCATTGTGGAATATATCCTCAGCGGTCATTATCCACGTCGAGAAAAGACAATCGCGGTCTTTTTCGACATTGCCAAAGCCTTCGACCGAGTCTGGCATGAAGGCCTCATTTTCAAATTATATAAAATAGGACTCTCCGATCGTCTAGTACGTCTCGTGGCCTCTTATTTACATCATCGTACCTTTCGTTTTAGATACGAAGGCACGTTATCCCCACAGCGCCCCATCAAAGCTGGTGTTCCTCAGGGATCGGTACTAGCTCCCCTCCTGTACATCTTGTATACCAACGACGTTCCAATCCCATCGAATGGTGTACAACTATCACTCTTCGCAGATGACACTGCTCTCTACTTTAAAAATAAAATATTATCTCACGCAAGGAACAAGCTCCAAAAGTCAGTCGATGACCTAGGAGATTGGTTCCAAAAATGGCGCATCGATGTGAACCCGGAGAAGAGCTCCGCAGTTCAATTCGATTGGAAACAACGCCGTTATAAAATCCATAACAATATTCCACCAATACGTATGTTGGGGACCCCTGTCCCTTGGCATACGTCGGCTAAATATTTAGGTGTCACCCTAGACTATAGGCTCACTTTCGAGCCTCATGTCAAAAGAGTAACACATCTAGCCCGTTTTTACCTAGGTAGGCTTAACAGTATGTTAGGCCGACATAGTAAAATGTCTCTAAGAAATAAGCGAACCATTTATAAGGTTTGTATACGTCCCGTAATGACTTACGCGGCCCCTGTATTATAATAGCAGATAATAAAATTATTAACGAACTACAAGTAGTTCAAAACTTATTCTGTCATCGAGCTACGAACGCACCTTGGTACGTCCGTAATGCCGACCTTCACCGGGATTTAGAAATCCCAACAATTCAACAATACATTAAAGAACACTCTGAAAACTATTTTTTTTTTTTTTTTTTTTTTTTTTTTATTCGTATGGTTTACTAACAGTCAACTAACACAATACAATCTTAAATAATAGAAAAGTTTCTTAAGCTAAGTGTAGTGACTACTTACTAGTAAACACAGCATGCAATATAACAATAACTTAAGTGGATTTTGATTTTACTAAATAAAGTTAACAATTTTAAAAGGAAAAAAAAACATTGTTTATCCGTATGGTAAAAGAGAACACAAGCTGGTTGCACGAAATTAAATACTAGTCATACTGTCGACAATCTTTTTACGGAAATTATAAGCGGAATCAAAGTTTACGTCAACTCTGTGTTTGTAGCTATTTAGCAGCTTACACAGTCTTGGTAATGGAGAGTTGGAGCCAAGAACGGTTCTGCGGGTTGGTGGTCTCAGTGGTGCTATCGGATGACGCGGATATCTTGAAGGCGCGCTAAAATCAAATGAGTTCAGTAACTGAGGGCAACTAATTCTATTGTTGAAAATTTTATACAAAAACAACAAGTCTGTTAGCTCCCTACGTTTATCTAAGGATAACATTTTGAAAAATTTTAATCTATCCGCATATGAGAAATCTCTCTTTGCTTTACCAACTAATCGTGCCAAATGCCACAGAAACCGCTTCTGAATACGCTCAATGCGTAGATTGTGAACCGCAAAGTGTGGACGCCAGACAACAGAACAGTACTCGAGTGTGCTACGAACGAGAGTATTATACAGCATTTTCTTAGTATTAATGCTGAATCCTTTGCTATTTCGTATGACGAACCCAAGCAGCCTTGAGGCTTTTTTAACGATGTTTTCGTAATGAGGTCTAAATGTCAGCTTCCTGTCAAAAGTAACCCCTAAATCTTTTATAACCTCCACCTCTTGAATAATATACTCATCTATTTTATAACTAAATGAAATGAGGTTTACTTTTCTGGTAAATTTAACATGTTGACATTTTTTCGGATTTAGTGCCATTCGGTTGTCTCTGCACCAATCAATAAGATTTTTCAGATCCCTTTGTAATAATATTGAGTCTTCTATTGAATTTATATGTCTTAAAAATTTCAGGTCATCGGCATACATAAAAACATAAGAGTTAGTTAAGTAGTCTGGGATGTCGTTAATAAAAAAGTTAAAAAGGATAGGGCCAAGATGTGATCCTTGTGGCACACCTGAGGTTATACTAATATTATCAGATCGAAAGCCATTGACCACAACGTAAAAAGTTCGATCCTCTAGATATGATGACAACCATGTTAAAAAAGAACCAGCAAACCCATAACATGCTAGTTTATTGAGCAGAATGTCATGAGGCACTTTGTCAAAAGCTTTGCTGAAGTCAGTATACAGGACATCGATCTGTTGTTTACGGTCGAAGGCTTGGGCCAGATTCTCGACAAAGCTTGTTAGATTTGTGCATGTTGATCTGGATTCAACAAATCCATGCTGGTTGTCTTTAATGTAAAGCTTAAGGTGATTTTGAATTGAGGGACATACTACAGCCTCAAAGATCTTTGCGAATGTAGACAAGATCGAGATAGGTCTATAATTGCTAACTAAAAATTCATCATCAGATTTGTATATCGGTACCACTTTAGCTTCTTTCCATTGCTTAGGAAATATACCAGTCCGTAATGATATATTATATATGTAACACAGCGGGCTGACTAACATGGGGGCACACAACGCTATGAAAAACGGTGGAATGCCGTCTGGCCCAGCCCCTTTAGAACGATCCAACCGTTGTAGTTTACTCAGGAGCATTTTCTCTGTAATCACCGGTACAACAACAGTCTGACAGTAATTATTAATAGCATTTAACGAGGAGTGATGATAACGTTCACTCACGTAGTTACTGCGACAGTTATTATCATTATACGCTAATGAAAAGTTCTTGGCAAACATACCACATATAGTAGGACCATCAGATGTAGTAACGATCTCGTCACTCATTGTTGCAGGGTAGGACCCTTTTCCCCCACGTTTACTTTTAACGAATGTCCAGAAGAGTTTTGGGTTAGAAATAAGATCCTTTTCCAATTTCTTAATGTAAAATTTTAAAGTTGCAGAGTCGCATAATAACACACTAATTCGTGAGGCAGTAACTTATACCGTCCCACTCCCCTTCCGCCATACCGTCCGCAGGCCGAGAAACACTCTCTCGGACCAGCCAAATAAACTTTCAAACGACCTGAACTGCCTCCTGGCGGCTCAGGCCAATTCTAATTAAATTAAAAATTATTTAAAATTAATATGCCTTCGTAGGCAGTCCCTAAACGGCACTTAGCCGTCTGCGCCCTCTTTTTCCCCAAAAGAGGGTCGCTTTAGATACGGTATATGAAGCTTTCGACAGCTAGTTGCCAGTCCCCAAAGGCAGTTTTTAGGGGGTATCACTTAGGCTCCCCTTGTAGGCAGTGAGTCCCCCATAACCACTATAGACCGGCTATAGTGGTATGCGTAATGCATTTTCTGCCTCCCTCTGTGGTAGCCCATTTCCAATTGCTTCGGGCGCAAAAAAAAAGTCTGTGAGCTGTTCATTTCACTTCGGAGCGGTACTCAAGAAGAAAACCTGAAGAAGACTCAAGACTCCAATTCAAGACCTCCCTCTGTACATAGTGTTAGATATAGTTATTCAGTGCCGAATCATTGTAAATAGTTAATACAGTATATTAAAAAGTACCATCTTTTCTTCGAGCAGTCCCCTAGTATAGCTAACCTCAGATCAGTCATTAATCAATCAGTAGCATAAATAAATATACAGTCCACTTTCATCCCTTATATTCTTGGTCCATCGCCGCCGGATTCAAGCCAGAAGAAAGAAGGCAATTATAGAAGAAAGAACATAATTATAGAAGAAAGAACATAATTATAGAAGAGAGAAGATCATTATAGAAGATCTTCAAGGAAGAAAGAAGTTCGTCGACGAAGAGAGAAGATCGTCGGTACTAATTTGTTCCCTGTTTCTTGTTACGACTACGTCATATACGTCTATTGTCTGTTTCCAGACAATTTCTTGTTTCTTTAACCGCGTTTACGCGGCCAGGTGGTTACTCCCTAACGGTGCCAAACTGTGACCATTAGGTAACGCCCTTGTGGCGGGAACGACATTCAATACGTGCGTCTTTTTGAAGACGATACGTACGTCTTTTTTAAGACGACCGGAGGTCGCAACGTGGGACCATGAGGAAGACACGAAGCCAGAAGACACGGAACGAGGACGACACGCCGGTAGGAATGCGTATATTCGAAGAAGCACCCGCGTCCCCGTCCGATTATCTCGCGATGGCACAAGCGCCCTCCGCCACGCCCCAGGCCCCGCTCGCGCCCGCATCTACATCCGCGCCCGCGCCCCGCTATGTCCGTGTCTACGACCGATCGCTTAGGAGAGGTTAGCACATCCGCGCCGCGCACAGAGACGCTCGTCGCGATTATTGAAGATCTTCCGTCTACAGAAACTAGTTCGATAGTACGTACCGTCGCACCTGTAACAGACGTCGTACATAGGCCCGCACCTCGCGCTCCGTCGGTCCGCTCCGTTCGTTCAGCCCGGTCGACAGCTAGCGCGATAGCTAAGTTAAAACAAATCGAATATAACGCCGCGGAGGAACTAGCTGCAATTAGGAGGAAGCAATTGCAACTCGAAGAAGATCTTATTAAGAAAAAGTACGCTAGGGACGTCGCGCAACTGCAAGAAGAGACAGATAGGGAAAGTATTAACGAAGACGAGTTAGTTGAAAATAGGGTACGCGTTGATAGGTGGTTAGAGAACGTAGAGACTGTGCGGGGGGAGTCGCCTTACCGCCCGTCTCAGCCCGCGCCCCGCATCGAGACAGAGCAAGCCCTACCGAATAGGGAAACCGGTTACGACCACGCTGAAGATGCCCAGGGGAGGACGGTAGCGAATGAGGTTCAACCACGTCGCGTAGAAACGATACAGAGGGATAGTGGAGTCGCCGTAGAAATGAACCAGGTGGATCGTCGTGTACGGGTTACGTCGCCGTCGCGCGTCCAACGCCGCACTCTATCGCCTACACATAGATCGCCACATCGCCACGCGGATCGTAGATCACCGTCGCCGTATAGGGATGTAGGTGTACATAGATCGCCATCGCCACATCGCCACGCGGATCGTAGATTATCGTCGCCGTGTCATAGGGATGTAGGTGTACATAGGACGCCAGCGCCACAGCGTAGGCTAGAGGGAGATAGGGATAGAGATAGGTCGCTTACTCCGCGAGGGAAAGAGAGGGGTATAGAGCGACTAGCGGAAGCTCTAGAGAATATGATTAGAGTCAGGCCCACTGCCGCGAAGCAGACGCAGGACTTGCCTATTTTTAACAGTTCGGCCGCGGAATGGTTAGCCTTCAAAGCCGCGATGAAAGAATCCACGCGTTTATATGGATTCACAAATACGGAAAATATGGCAAGGTTAAGAAACTGTCTACGCGGTGAAGCTAGGGAGGTAGTATCGGCACTGCTGTTTACCGCGAAGGATCCAGCAGATATTATGCGAACATTAGAGCAGTGTTTCGGCCGCCCGGAAGTAATTATCGATCGAGCGTTAGAGGAACTGAAACGCCTTCCGCGCCCGGGTCAAACCGCTCAGGAATTGAATTCGTTCGCGATTAAGTTACAAAATATAGTATGTATTTTGCAGAACGTCGACGGCAAAGGGTATTTGCAAAATCCAATGCTGACTAGGGAAGTAACTAGTAAACTAAGCCCTCACTTACGGTCGCGTTGGTGCGATTATGTGGAGCACTACGGAAGTGCAGACGAACCGGACATCGTTACACTGTCTAGGTTCATGATGAGAGAGGCTGACCGTGCGTTGAGTCATGCCTATACGTACGTAGCGCCGACTAAGGAATCGCCCGTAGGACGAGAGGCGCCGCCGTCAAAACGAGTTGTATTAACACGCCGCGTAGAGAATAGGGCCCGCGACGTAAAAACGTTCACCGCCCAGGAGGACACCGGTAGTGCCTCTTGTATGTGTTGCGGGGGTGAACACGTGATCGCCAAGTGTAGAAAGTTAGCGCAAATGGGTGTGGACGACCGGTGGAATTGGGTAAAGGAAAAGGGAGTGTGTTTTCTGTGTTTAAATAGTAAACACCGACGGTTTAGATGTAAAGCCAAGAAATGCGGCGTCGACGGCTGCAACGCCCCCCACCATGCCCTCCTTCACACCCGCAAGACCCGCGCACCTGAGACATTGGCCAAAACCGGATGAGACCGTGCTCGTCGCGTCTAACGTTGGTAGTAATGCGTCAGTATTATTGAAAGTGTGTCCCATTACGTTACGTGGACCACGCGGTAGGGAAATAGATACGTATGCGTTGCTTGACGAAGGCTCGATTTCGTTGATCGACGACGACTTAGCGCGCGAGTTAGGAGCGGAAGGACCGGTAAAGCCGCTGAATATTAGAGGCGTAAATAATAGCCAGCGCGAGGCCGATAGCAGGCTAGTTAGCATAGGCATACGTGGCAAGACGCGCAGTGAGATGTATAGAATAAATGCGCGGACAATTGCAAATTTAAAGATAGGTTCGCAATGCGTAAGTAAGGAGTGTTTACGTTTAAAACACTTACGCGACCTACCGAGTTCGGTTTGTTATGACGACGCAAAACCGAGATTATTATTAGGCGCCGACAACTGGCATTTAATAATCACCCGTAATTTAAGGATAGGACGTCGAAGGCAGCCCGTAGCTGTACGAACGTTGCTAAGATGGGCCATCCAGGGAACCGTGCCGCGGTCAACGTGTAGGGAAGATGGTGAGACCGTATTACACGTCGTAAGCGTTAGCGGACGGTTGGATGAGGACGTCCAGGCGCTCGCCAGTCCGGATAGAAAGATTTTACGACTGCCGAGACGCTACGTTCCCACGGGGGGAGTAATAGGGATGCCACCGCGCGACGATAAGGCGTACACGCATCGCGACGGTAGGGACAGGCCTACGATCGTAACGGCCAAGGCGAAAGTCGCCCCGATAAAGGCGCAAAGCATACCGCGTTTAGAGTTGCAGGCGAACTTGATAGGCGCGCGACTCGCGGAATTCGTACAAGGCGAACACAGAGTGGTAGCCGATAAGGTAGTGTATTGGACAGACTCCACTACGGCGCTCCTCTGGATACAGAACGATACGGCGCGTTACACTCCATACGTGGCTCATAGGTTAGGGGAGATAGCAGAGAAGACATCACCCGAGCAATGGAGGTGGATACCGACCGCATACAACATCGCGGATCATGCGACGCGTGTGAATTATATGAATAAAGAAGAAAACGACAGATGGTTCACGGGACCGCCATTCCTGTACGAGGACGAAGACAGATGGCCTCGCCGTCAGGAAGAGAAGGCAGGCGATAATGATGAGGAACTGGAGGAAGTCGTGGCGCACCAGAGCGACACCAAGGACGCTCCACACCTGCCAGACATAGAGAGATTCTCTTCCTACGAGAGATTAATAAGGGCCACTGCACGGATACTACAGTTCGTCGATGCCATAAGAGGAAGGGCCCACGGACTGACGTTGCAGCACATCCAGAGAGCAGAGCGGATGTTGATAGAGCGCAGTCAGCAAGAAAGCTTCACTGAAGACATCAGTCGACTGCAGCGAGGAAAGAACCTGGCAACCGGCAGCGCGTTGAGGAAGCTCGACCCCATATTGGAAGATGGCATATTACGAGCTAGAGGACGAATCGACGCAGCCGATGTGAACAGCCAAATGAAGAGGCCCATCATACTGAACGGACGCCACCAATTTGTAAAGCTGCTTGTGGAAAAGGCGCATCAGGAAGCAAGCCACGCCAACAGGGAGCGGGTAGTAAACGACCTACGCACGAGATATCATATCCTTCGATTACGACCAACCGTAAGAGAAGCGGAGCGGAGATGTCTGCGGTGCAGGGTACGCAAGGCGACACCACGGCCAGCGGTTATCGGAGATCTACCACCTGAACGGTTAGGGGCATTCGCGCGACCATTCACCTACACCGGAATCGACTATTTCGGGCCTATAACGGTTACGATAGGACGTAGGCATGAAAAACGGTGGATAGCGTTATTCACTTGTCTAACGACGCGCGCGGTGCATTTAGAGATAGTTTATTCCCTAACGACGGATTCGGCGATATCGGCATTGCGGCGCATGGCGGCTAGGCGTGGGTGGCCACGGGTCATCTACTCTGACAACGGGACTAATTTCCATGGGGCGGACACCGAACTACGACGGGCAATGGAGGAGTGGGCACCCCTGCTGAAGGACTACGCGTTGACTCGGCGGACAGACTGGAAGTTCATCGCGCCGGGCGCGCCAAACCAGGGAGGCGCATGGGAGCGTCTCGTGCGCTCAGTGAAGACCGCGCTCGAAGCCACTCTACACCAGAAGAGCCCGCGGGAGGAGACGTTGGCGACGCTCCTCACAGAAGCAGAGAACACGGTGAACTCTCGACCGTTGACGCACGTACCGGTCGACATCGACGAGGAAGAGGCGCTGACACCCAACCACATCCTGCTGCTGGGACCATCGAGCCTTCCAGTAACCGCGCCGTGCACGCCTAGAGATCGTCGGGCGTGGAGAGCGGCGCAAGGACTTGCCGACGAGTACTGGAAGCGCTGGATGAAGGAGTACCTGCCGACGCTGGTTGCGTGCGGGGACTCGCGGGATGTGCAGCAGCGACAGCTACAAGAAGGGGACCTCGTCGTGGTGGCAGACAGTAGCCTGCCAAGGAACGTGTGGCCGCGGGGAATTGTAACACGGACCTTTCCCGGACCAGACGGCGTGGTGCGCAACGTGGAGGTTGGAGGAACCAGGGGCGGATTGCTGCGGCGGCCGGTCAGGAAGATCGCCGTCCTCCCGAAAGAAGATTGGGCTCGCGAGCTACGCCGGGGGGAGGATGTTGAGGACAGCTAGAGACCCGCCGCCCCGTCGCCACTTCGTACCCCGCTACGCCCCGCGCACCCCGCACACCGGCGCTGATACCGTGATGTCGGCGACCAATCAGCGCGCGTGCGGCTTCATTATCGTCGCACGGCACTACTCACAGACTGAGACACCTTCTTGTGAGATATAAGAAGGGCGTTTCGGTCTGCGAGCTGTTCATTTCACTTCGGAGCGGCACTCAAGAAGAAAACCTGAAGAAGACTCAAGACTCCAATTCAAGACCTCCCTCTGTACATAGTGTTAGATATAGTTATTCAGTGCCGAATCATTGTAAATAGTTAATACAGTATATTAAAAAGTACCATCTTTTCTTCGAGCAGTCCCCTAGTACAGCTAACCTCAGATCAGTCATTAATCAATCAGTAGCATAAATAAATATACAGTCCACTTTCATCCATTATACACATTATTCCTGCCCACATGGAAAACACGTGTTTAGACGTGCAACTCCACGTCTATGTGCGGAAAACAGCTCGTTGCAATCTAATCTACTCGTAATCTAATACAAACATATAGTTTAACACTTTTGCAACTATATCTGCCGCCAAATAACAGTGCTAAAACTGCTGTACTGCAGTCTGATATGTACAGAGAATCCGAATAATTACAGGCAGTGATCCATCATTGTCCGATGGTAGCTTTAGCCAGGTGTCAATAATTGTAGTAGCCACTTACCCTTATGGGGACTGGTGGATTAAGAGGTGGTGTATCTCTTCAGTTTTATAAAAAATAAATAGAAAAAACTTTTCATAAATCCAAAAGTGCATACCTTAAGTACTCGTCATCATCATTACAGCCTTTCATAAGTCCACTGCTAAACATAGGCCTCCTCCAAGGAATGCCACAAAGCACGGTCCTGAGCCACCTGCATCCATCGACTTGTCTTACCAGGTCATCACTCCATTTCGTGGCCCTACACTTCGCCTACCGGTACGAGGCTGCCACTCAAAAACCTTTCTTCCCCATCGGTTGTCTGTTCTTCGAGCTATATGGCCGGCCCATTGCCACTTCAGCTTACTAATCCGTAAGTACTCATGTTATACGTATTTTTTTAAAGGAGTTTAAATACACAAGTTTTCACTAATAATCTTATTACTATACTTCCAATTTTCCGATAATTTTATGTCAAATGTCAGTATAAAAAAGTTTGGATAATCCAAAAGTGCACGACTCATAATGCTCATATGATCATGAAAAAATTAAAAAAATTGTAAATTGTCTATTTGTCAAAGAGTTCCAGTAGCAGTCACTAAAGTACACCTTCAGGTCATTCCATAAAGTGCGGAGCTAAGATCTTATCATAACTAACAAAACGAGCCCAAACTCGACACACCTAGTTCTACTCGTCAAGGAGTTCCAGTAGCATTCACCGAAATACACCTTAGGTCACTTCTCAAGCCCGGAGGAAAGGTGTCACGATCAGTGGCGTAGCTACCCAGGGGCTAGGCGGGGCAGTGCCCCGGGACCTCCAAGCTAAAACGGCCCCTCGGCCTCCAAGAACAAAATTCGAAAAATTATGTACTATCCTAGTTGTATAAAGAATTTTCGAGTTGAAACTTTATGGCCCCTGACCACGAACGGCTCGAATTCAAATCACAAAAATTACTCCCACTTCCAGAACATAAATAGAACATTGTTAAAGATAATTGTCTTATTATCTTTTTTATATAGAAGAGAGGAACAAACGAGCATGCGGCTCACCTGATGGCAAGTGTCGACCACCGCCTATTAACAAATACAACGCCAGGGGAATTTGCCGTGGCGTAAGGCGTGTTGCCGGCTTTTAAAAAAGGAGTAAGCTCGTTTCTTGAAGCTGCCTAAGTTATAGTGATCGCCAAACATTCCAATGATGTGGATTTGTCAAATGCGTTGATGAAATTTTGTGGCTGGAATTAATGCGAAAAATTCCTCTGAACTTTTCGGATTAATTCCAGCCAAATCTTTTTTTTAATATATTTTATAATTATGACAAGCAGATACTGCAGCCCATATACTCGTACATAGGTAACCAACTTCGGACGAAAAAGGTAGGATTTAAGATGGTTAGATAATTCGTATTAAAATCAGTATGTTCATACATGTTAAAGGACTTTTACTTTGAATGGAGTTAGTGAAACCACTATTCGTTCTGAAGAAATTTCATCGGTAACTAAGTATATTTTGCTGAAATGATCTCAATCTATAACATAAGTAATATCACTCTATTATGTGGAGGAAACTTAAGACACCGAGGTCGACGATAATACTCAAAACATCGTTGAATAATTTGAGGAACTAAAAACTGGACTTGGTGACGTATAATAGATGGACTCCGCGGCAAGACGGAAATATCTACAAATTTGACGCTGTACTGTAAATATGTATATACTATTGCATATTGTAGGATTGAGAGATCAACGAAGAGAGTAGTAGGACACGCATACTCTCAGAGTTTCGCTCACTAACACACATCCATGGGCTCGACAAGCCCAGAGTGGACACCTTGGGTCAGCCCTTCACCTCGGGCCAGCCATGTGAGTCACCCTACGTTTACCATGGATTATCAAGCCACGGCTACTAACCCCCCCTCCTTCCCTCACCACGAAAAGGCGGGAACCCATTCAGGGTAGAGTTATTTCTCATCTAAACTCATGCAAACTCATTAAGGATATTAATAATTTTACAGTTCGAATATAAATTTATTCCCTTGATACAATAAATTGGTTATAATAATTATACAGATTTAGCAAACTTACATCTTGTAAACACAAAGTCATCATCAGGCGACCTTTCTACCCTTGGCTATGGCCTTTGAATCTGGGGAAAAATAAGGAGAGAAGAAATAAAAAAAAAAACATTAGAAATAATAAACTAATAGTTTTATACATACCGGTACTACCGGAAAATATTGTTGGTATACTGCACTTTTTTAAAGTCATGTCCAATAAAACAGTCGTCGGTGAAGTGTTTAGATCAAAGATAATCTTTTCCTCTTTTTTTTGTTATTAAAAAACTTTACTCCCACACTAGGATTTTCTCCTGTATCGTGGAGGCAGTTTACAAACACAAATTGCACCAGGAGAAACATCCAGACCTGGAACAATTATTTGTAAGCCATACAAATACTTGTTCCGTGCGGGATTCGAACCCACGCCCCCCAGCGCAGCAACTCGTTGCTAAGCCACTGCGTCACGGAGCCGTCAAATAATTTTCTTTCGGACGCCAATTCACAATTATTGTGTTTTTAGCCATAATTTTAGTCTAGGTTCAGTTGGAAACCTGTTCATTAATAAACATTTGATAATTATCTGTTCTCGGCGACTTTGGTTGTGACAACCCTACAACAACTCTATTGAATTTTATTGTTTATCAAAACCAAAGAGATTTAAAATATATATATATATACTATAGAGTGGGCATTGGCAAAATTTACATACAAAACCTTTAAGCTCGTGCGTGTGTGACGCCCTCTAGCTAAAAATAGCAAAACTACGCTATCATTTATTAAGACAACATTTTAGCTATTCCCCAGTAGGTGACGCTTAACCTCTCAGAACTTGACATTTTTGGACATACTTAGTCAGAACTATGGTCAAGCCTAAGAGTATAGTAGGTCAGGCCAAAGACAATTTTTTTAAAGATGGTAAATATAACTTAGAGTCATTACTATGTTCTTATCCAAAAATAAAAAAAATATTAATAATAATTAAAATATCGAATTATTTGTATGAAGGTCAAGTGAGCGCTAGAGTAACGACGATTTGTCGATAAATGAAATGTTTCGAGAAATTATCAATTGCTGTGTAGTGGCGGTGTATGAATATTCATATCATTCCGTTGGTTTCGTAAGAGGCGACTGATCCACTGTTAAGTTCCACGGTATACGTACCTTGTTACACAGTAACAAGGTATGTGTACCGTGGAACTGAACGTGGCAACTATGACAAGTATACCCTCTATGAGGAATATAGTGGAGGCCTATGTTCAGTGGGTTTTTTTTTTAGGATGTAACGGTGTTTGTTGTAATAGTGATAAGAAAACATGTTGGAGGAAAAAGGCGAACATTTTTTCTAAATTTAATCTCGGTGAAATGCGGATACGCCGTACGATGTTTAGGACAGGATTGCAAAGGTGGGTGATATTTGTGGCAGCAAAATTCTGTGCTCCCCGTTATTTCCATGGCCCATGATCAGCAGTGGAAGGAAACTGTAAGGAGAGGGAAGGGTTAATTTTATTATTTGAAACAATATTTTTGTGTGTAAAAAAGTCATCAAACATCATCAAACAATTTATTAAACAAAAGTTGCGTAAACAAGTTCAATAGTTAGAACAGTAATAAATAACAAAACCAAACAATTCCACTGAAAAGAAAAAAAGAAAATATTATGTCACTTCTACAACTAAAGCAAATCTTACGAATCGTCAAATGTTAAAATCAAATAAATACTATGTAGAAAGAAACAAGGATATAGAAACACTCAATTTTCATAAAGAAAAGAAATATATAATATTACTAGCTGGCCAGGCAGACGTTGTTCGGCCCTCTCCGATGACCCTGTGTCCTATAAAAATTATTAAATTCGTAATAAAAAATATTGAGGGTCACTTATCGGGATAAAAACTATCATATCTTCCAAGTTGGACTAAACTGCACACAGTGTGCAAAATTTCATTGAATTCAGTTAAGTAGTTTAGGAGTTCATCGCGGACAAACAATGTGACACGTAATTTTTATATACAAAGATTATATTGATATACAGTAAAAGCTCTTTATTCGCGGGGTATATGTTCCGTAAATATGCCGCGAATACAGAAACCGTGCATATGGAATGGTAATTTATATGAAATTATAGGGGATACGTTCCTAGGTGATAAAATAAAAAAGAAATATTAAAAAAAATCAATTTAATTTAATTTTTTGACCATATTGATTAATTATTATCTTCAGGCTTAAGCAATGGTTTAAAGAATTTTGTAATTTTTTCTTGGTTGGCAGTTTTTAAAAGTTCCTTCAATTCAGACTGATATTCAGCAGTGGCATTACCAATTTTCGTCTTAAAAAAATAAGACTTCGTTCCATAGACGGATAAATTTTTATACAGAAATCACAAAGCTCATTTGCCATTCTTAAACATTCACTAAGATTTTTTAAATTAAATGTCACGTTTCCAGTGCTTGTTGAAGTCTCTTTTTCAATGGGCTGTGAGTTTAACATTTCCTCCACGTCGTTTTCAGTCAAATCTTCATCTTGCGATTCAAGCAACTCCTGAATGTCACTTGATTCTATTTGTTCGAACTCATATCGTCCTATTCCATTCGCAATTTCGGCTGTGTTTGCAGTCAAAGTTTGAATTTGTACAGATTCATCGTCATTTTCCGCAGTCAGAGCAGGCCACAGTTTTTCCAGCATGATTTCAATGTGTATGGCTTAATTCTTCCAATAACTCTTTTATGTTTACGATATGCTTAGTTGAAATAAGATCTACATAATTTACTTTTTTATTAGTCCATTTGACGACGCGTTTACAAAAGATATTGGGTTGGATATCTATTGGAATCTTTTTTATTAATATGTATGTACCGATTAGATCCGCGAATAAAGAAATCTTTAGCCGCAAATATAGGAATTGGGTCGCATTTTTTTAATCCGCGACTAGTGAAAACGCGAATGAAGGAAGCGCGAATAAGGAGCTTTTACTGTACTCAGTAGGAGCCTTAAAAAAAATTTAATTTAAAATTTAATCATAGGTATATACTTACCCCCCCCCCCCACCCCCCGAGATGGAGTGACGACCTGGTAAGACATGCAGGAAGTCGATGGATGCAGGTGGCTCAGGACCGTGCTTTGTGGCATTCCTTGCGGGAGGCCTATGTTCAGCAGTGGACTTGTGAAGGGCTGTAATGATGATATACTTTATTATGATATCTTTGACCAACGCCATTTTTCTACTGATTTCAAACAGGAGGAGGTACTCAAGGCGACTCTATGTGTTTTTTTTATGTGTGTTACCTCATAACTTCTTTCTGGGTGAACTGATTTCGATGATTATTTTTTATTTGAAAGTTGGTGCTTCACATGTAGTTCCATATAAATTTGATCAAGGTCTGACTAATGTTGTTATTCTTAATAATTTATATTGAAGTTGGTTGAACAAAATTTTTAATTATTGTTGAAAACAACTTCGCCATAATGTTCATTATATATCGAAATTATAACATAAAACGTAATTTTAAAACTTTGTGGAATATGAAAATTTGTGTTAATTACACAAGATTTATAATGATCATCCACACCTTGTATTTAATTTTCAGTTAATTCTGGCTATTAAATACGTGAACGACACAGTATTTGAAATGGAAATTTTATAAAGTATATAAAATTGTTACGAAGCAAAATATAAGGAATTAACTTTTAAAGACAGTGTAATTACTTACCTTTTATATAAAAACTAACAAAAATTTCTATTGTACCCACTTAATTTTTTATAAATTTGTAGTTGCCTCTTACACTCACACGGCGAAGGAAATAACACTGAAGTATGTGACGTAAATGCGACGCGTAGGTAACGACGGAAACTCGTCATTTGAAGTAAATTCTGTTAATTTAGAGAAGCGTAATTTAGTAACGAAACTAATTCTAATAAAATATTAGTTTTATAATTCATATAAATAAAAAATAATTGTTCTGAGCACTCTTAACTATGGTTCTGACTAAACGTAGTTATCATATATATATATATATATATATATATACAGGGTAATTTTTAATTCACTGAAGACCTTTTGGGAATATATTATTTACATCATAACAATAACATCTGTAAGAAAAAAAATATATATTTCTTCAATTTATATTTTCATACAAAAATAAAAATATTTTAATTGGACCTTCTAAACGGCAATAGCCCTAGTAAGCAAAAGAAAGCGCGTGGCGGGGTAGGCCTGGAGGGGTGTGGGAGGCGGCGCTTGCTCATTTGAACTTGACCTAATTACCTGTGTCGTCAGTCGCCTTTGATGCGTCCGCGACGTTGCTCCTTCTGTTGTGAGATTAATATCGCGAAAGTTACGTTGTACGTTAGTATCGGTAAGCCATCGGGCTTACCACAGGTATCACAGTACTACGCATGGAGTGTCATACACAATGAAGGGAAGTACCCATTCCACCTGCATCGTGTTCATGAACTCAGCGAAGCTGACAAACCAGCGCAAGTTACATTTTGTAACTTGTTACTAACTGCTGAACGTGCTAACATTTTATGGACTGATGAAGCAACATATGGCAGAATAGGATTATTTAATTCGCACAATGAACACTTGTGGTGCTATGAAAATCCACATGAACCAAGACCGCATAGCTTTCAACACCGGTTTAGTGTCAATGTGTAGGCAGGCCCGGTCTTCATAGAAAGATTAAACGGTGAAAGCTATCATACTTTTCTCACTGACACGCTGCCAGAGTTATTAAAGGACATACCACTTGCATCTCTACGCAATATGTATTACCAACATGATGGGGCGCCGGCGCACTATGCTCGTCAAGTTCCTTAACTTTTTATTTAAACAGAGAATACCCTGGTCACTGAATCAGTCGTGACGGGGCTTGTGCATGACCTCCCAGATCGCCAGATATCACACCAATGGATTTTTATTTGTGGGGGCATGTAAAGACATTAGTGTATACTGTTCGCGCATTCGAAACCCGTTGACATGTTGAAAGAAAAAAATAATTTGGGCATTCGATCAAATCAAAATGAATCATCAAGTATTATCTCGTGTCGGTGAACAGTTAAGTTTTAGGTGTCACCTATGCATAGAATGTGGAGGTGATTATTTTGAACGCTATGTGTGCGATACTCACCGCCATCCGCGGACAAGTACCTAGGTAAGTCTAATTATTAAATTTGTATTTTATAATTTTTATTGATATCTTTATTCAATTACTGTTAATTTTTATTAATGATTATAAATCTTTTATTGTAATATTTGTAATTAGTTTAACCTGCATCCATTTTTAAATACAACTTACATTAAATAAAAAAATAGTTAATAATACTCATTTAATTTGCACGTGCTGCAAACATCGATGGCTGCAAACCGAAAAGCGCAGGCGGCGCTTTTGATGACAATGACACCTGTGTCGACGTCATAATATACCTTTGGCTTGGCCTTGGGCCGCTGCATGTGCGACGTTGCTAGCAAACAGTATTCGTAAAAAAAATACCTAAATGTCTTTTAACGAATGTCTATTAATTCGTAAAGAAATTAATAAAATAATCAAATAGTTCATCAAATGGTTTTATGCAAAATAAAGAAGTATATGAAAATTTAATGTAGTCATTTAAAGTAGCGCGCTGGTGCAATAGGCACAGTGATGAATGGTTTAGTAGGCACTCGCAACGCAATCAGCTGAGCGCGGGCGTCGACCGGCCCGGTCATACTTACTTATTATAAATTTTAATATTTGCGATTTTTTTTGAATGTCATTTGCTTTTTTAATTATGTTTAATCATTTCAACACAATGTGTGATATTGATAACAAGTGTAAAATAAATAAGGCATTTTCTTTGACGATTTATTCTGACATTGTTTATGTACTACAAAATACAGACTTAAAAGGAGTCAGACATGACAACAAAAACTTAAAAGTAGTTTTTTTGTTAATGTATTATATTCTGTAAAGAGCGATCTCGCTAAAATTGTTTGTAATGATGTAACCAATATATTCCCAAAAGGTCTTTAGTAAATTAAAAATGACCCTGTATATATATATATATATACTCTTAGGTTCTGAGGGTCCTTTCTAAATATTACCATACTCTATGGGGTGTTCTACAAAGGTGACATTTGACTGCCCAATGTGTCCTTCAAAGATATGAAAGATTAAAATATAAGATCGTTCTAGGAATGTTACCATTTCGATACCAAAGTATCGATAATGTTGTTGAAGGTTACTAAGCTTGAAATGCTTTAAAATATAATAATAGGGATTAAAAGGGATTCTTTCATTGTATAAATCTATTTATCATGACTTCCATCACACGAAAAAAATCACTTTAACTTTTTATGCCTCTATTTTATACGGATCGTGCTTTTATATCTTTAAGTTATTTTAGTGAAAAATAACCTGTTACAATGTAACAACAGTGAAAAATCACCTGTTACAGTGTAGGTAATAGATAATCTCTATTTTACTTATTCTACAATTACTCAGCTTCTAGATTGACAAATCTTGTCAGCTATTAATTGTTTATATAAACGCTTTTTTTTAAAAAGGTTCTCGAGTGGCAGCCTCGTACCGGTAGGCGAAGTGTAGGGCGTCCCCCCACGAGATGGAGTGACGACCTGGTAAGACATGCAGGAAGTCGATGGATGCAGGTGGCTCAGGACCGTGCTTTGTGGCATTCTTTGGGGGAGGCCTATGTTCAGCAGTGGACTTGTGAAGGGCTGTAATGATGATGATGATGATGATGATATACGCTTTCAAATGGTACTTTCATCTTGTTAACACTTGGGCCCAAGAATGTATGGAGACGTCTTCTTCTCCTTTTATATTATTTTGTCAATTTGATCAGCTGCACTACTTAAAAGCCAGTACCCACATCAATAAAAATTGTTATATTACCTTACCTAATTTTTACCTTATTTCCTAACTCAGGCTTAACCTACAACTTCTTGAATCTAATATCTTTAACAGTACAATTTTTTTTAATGTCACAAGCCTATAGCACTCTCCTATCACTGTAAGCCAGGATCTATAATGGTTTTGTCCTTGAATACCACCAGACAATGAAGCCCGGTATGTAAAAAAGAAGACTTGCTGTATTGCTAAACATCAACACAGCAAGTATCCTCAGCATCTTCATAAGCAACACAGAAAATCTCAACATCATGCCTAAAAAAATTTTTCCACCCTTCCGCATAAAGTAGGCTACTTAGCATAGTTGGTATTTGCTACTCATTTTTGTTGGTATGGGTACAGTATCTTTGACTGTTTTACCTCCTTAAATATTGTAAATGATTAAATCGGCATCATGTATATTATTTTTATCGATAACCCCAATCGATTAACGTCGTCAATCACTAACTTTAAATAAATAGTGACGCTACAGGATAACAGAGGGCGCTTAGTACAATAAAAATAGATTTTCTCGAACAATCTACGAGAAATAATAAAATTTAAAGATTATTCGGTAAATATACGTTATATTTACGATAACAAACCAAAATCACCTTCATTTTTTGCTCCATATCGTGACTTACAATATCTTAATGCACTACCGGGCATATTTTCTATAAAAATATTTTTTAAAGATATGAAAAGAATGCGTCTTGACTTTATGACGATGTCACTAAGACTAACGGAGATATATCCTATAGGACATAAGTTACAGACGACAATTTTGCTGTTGATGTCCGGTCTATTACTACTACTACTTAAATGTCTTTGATCAAAACTTAGTAATATAAAGCCAAACATGTTGGTAATTACGATATTAACATTTTTAAGTACCTATATTATCAAATAGTTTTAATTTGGTTAATATTAGCTGCAAATTTACTTACTTGTGGAATTTTATCCCACTTTCCTTTTAGTAACGAGTTTTACATATTACGCACACTCATTATTACTAAAATAATTAATATTATGTAGCTAAAATCAAATATAATCAAACCGGATAAAATACTTTAAATTTTTAGGTTAAAACAAAAAGATTTAAATATATAGGTATACTATAGAGCGGGCATTAGGAACATTTATATACAAAAACTTTGAGCTAGTGCGCGTGTGGCACTCTCTAGCTAAAAATAGCAAAACAACGCTAACCATTTATTAAGACATTTTAGCTATTCCCCAGTAGGTAACGCTTTTAAATTTAACGTCGTTTTAGGAATGTTACCGTTTCGATATCAAAGTATCGATAATCCATCCTGTATATTTTTTATCGATAATCCCAATCGTCGTCAATCACATACTTTAACATTGGTAACTAAGTGACGTTTACTGGATAACAGAGGGCGCTTATTACAATAAAAATAAATGTAGAACAATATACTAGAAATAATAAACTTTAAAGATTATTCGGTAAATATGTGTTATATTTACGATAATAAACTGAAATCACGTTCAGTTTTTGCTCCATATCGTGACTTACAAAATCTTAATGCACAACCGGACATATTTTCTTTAAAAATATTTTTTAAATATATGAAACGAATGCGTCTTGACTTTTTGACGATATCACTAAGACTAACGGAGATATATCCTATAGGACATAACTTACAGACGACAATTTTGCTGCTGATGTCCGGTCTATTACTATTACTACTTAAATGTCTTTTTGTTAAAATTTCAAAATACGATTTAAATAATACAACAGACTTTGGCATAAATCATTGCGTTGCTGGCAAAACGTATCACGTAAATTTCAATCGATCGTTGCGGTGAAAATTTCAGAGCACCTAATTTTTAAACTTGGCACTTAATTAGCACCTAAAAAGCCCCTAATTTGGACTTTTTCTGGAGAAGCAATTTTGGTTCAATTTTGATTTTCAGGAAATATGAATTTTGCATCTGCTATGTTCTGAATAACGACTTTATTTTTATTAGGGGCGCCTTGTTATTACGTATACTTGCAGAACCTAATTAGCACTTAATTCCTTGCTATTAATATTTATCGTATATCTAATAACTTCATTTGGTTGCTAGCGAGACGTTTTACTAGCAACGCAAATTTCAACAGTTCGTTGCGGCGAAAATTTTAGAGCACCTAATTTTTAAACTTGGCACCTAATTAGCACCTAAAAAGCCCCTAAGTTTGGATTTTTCCAAATGCAAAAAAAAGATTTACTACATATACTATTGATATGATCTCGCATGGTCATGTCGGCATCAGAGAGTACGCCTAAATCTCGAACAACTGTGACCCTCTTAATTAAAATTCCATTAAAATTATAGGGAAATACTATTGGATTCAGTTTTCTGGTGAAAGATATACACTGACATTTAAATATACTTACATTTATGCCGTTAGCTACGTAAAAGTTATATAAAAAGTCAAGATCTTTTTGAATAGATTCGCATTCTTCAATAGTACGAACACTGAGAAATATTTTCTTATCATCGGCGTACAGTAAGTGATGGCAGTTACTTATAAATTTATGTACCTATATCAAATATATATATGCGTTGTAGAATAGGCGGCCAAGATGAGAGCCTTGAGGCACGCCAGATGGGATAGTAATAAAATCTGACCTGTATCCTCCGAGAATAACTGCCTGAGATCGATTCATTAGATAAAATTTGACCCATCTAAGCAGATCTCCATGAATTCCGAGACGCCTGGAGCTTTTGTAGCAAGACAACATGATTTACACGGTGAAAAGCTTTTTCGAAATCCGTGTATATCATGTCAACCTGACCACCATTTTCCATATGATTGAGAACGTACTCAGTGAAGCACGCAAGATTAGACGTGGTGGAGCGTCTCTTCAAGAAACTATGTTGTGGGTTAGGTATGCCTTTTATAATAATTGGATAAATTTTATCAAATACTAGTTTTTCAAAAATTTTCGTAGAAGTGCTAAGAATCAAAATTGGGCGGTAATTATCTATCTTAGATTTGGCACCTTTTTTATGAATAGGAATTATATGCGGTCTTTTCCATAACAATGGAAAAACAGAATGTTGTAGAGAAAGTTTAAAAAGTAAAGAAATTGGGTAACTTAAGCTATCGGCGCAGGACTTCGAGAACACAGGAGGTAAGTGTTTAAAATACTTAAGAACAGCTTCCCGGGATATATTTATGCTAGAGATCTGATCTATACTCATATCGGAATGGTTATGAAACTCATTTGATGGTAAAACAAAATCAGTAAATACGCTTTTGAAATAGTTATTAGATGCTGAGCAAATGTCCTGCCCATTAGAGTAATTCTTATTGTTAATAGAGAAATTTTGAGGATAAGTGAATGTCCCTCTCTTTGATTTAACATATTTCCAAAAGAACTTAAGCGACGTTTTCAAATTTTTTTCAGTGTTACACGTGAAGTGCTCGAAACATTGCTTTTGTATACGATGTTGTCTATCTCTAAGCAGTTTAAACTCTTCATAATCACGAGCATTCTTCCATTTTTCCATTTTTTATGGGCTTTAGATTTCTCCCGTAAAATTCTTATCAATGCAGGGCTGTACCAACATGGGTAATAGTTATTACAAGAGGGTACAAGAGGGACAAATAGGACAAATCATTCGTTTAATATTTTATAAAAATTTTCTACAGCATGATCTACTGACGCGGTATTCAACAGCAACTCATTCCAATTAACATTATTCAAAAATTCATTGATGATTGTGTAATTACATTTCCAGAAATTATACTTCAGTTGAGATTTCTCTTTTAAAGGTTTGATGGAGAGATCAGTGACATTAACCATGAATGGAGGGTGAAAATCATCTAATCTGGAAAGAGGATCCGATTTTTTTATTTCTAAATATAAGTTTGAAAAACACATTCATCGACACAAGTCGAGGACATTATTACAACGATTTTGAATAAAATAAATTGATTCATACCTAAAAAGCTCAGATCCTCAGCCAAGGTATTAGCAGCTAATTGAACCTCAGATTTGCCTATCGGCATTAAAGACCAACCATCAGTATTCCATGTTAAACAAGGCAAATTAAAATCACCAATAATCGTAAAGAAGTCCGATTGTGGCGTATGATAAAAACGCTCAAAACTGATTCTAAATTCATTAATATACTGAGCTAATTTAACTTCATCTGGTGGTATGTAAACTAGTATAATATTTAGGTTGTATTGTGAGCCGAGTAATCGGGCTGGCAAGCTGACACATATAGATTCAAAATATTTACAACCCCAGTCCACACGCTTAGTCGCACCTAGCTCACGACGGGTACAAATTTTCATTACACCTCCACCCGAACTCTTATTCGTAGCCACCAAGTCTCTATCGCAACGGAATATATCAAACCTCCCATCACATAATTCGTTATCAAATATATCATCTTGCAACCAAGTTTCTGTAAGGAGTATAACGTTGTAGTTGCACGATAGTATATTATTATATAAGTCAAGGCATTTAGTACGGAGACCACGTACGTTCTGATAAAATATACAGTAAAACTCGCTTAATACGATCACATTTAATACGATTTCTCGTTTAATATGCCATTTTATGTCGGTCCCTGCAACTTGAGGCATGTTTTCATACATTTTTAACACGCTTAATACGATTCGTCATCCCGTCTAATACGCCATCTGTGCAACACCCGAGCAAAGTCGAGAGTTGCCGAGCGTGCTCACTTACCGCCTTGCTGATCCCTCCCCCGCATGTATGCGCACCCCGCTCACTTTAGTTAGCTAAGTACACCCTAAAGATGTTGAGCTAAAGAACATCAAGCTTGTTTTCTTACCTCAAATCAGGGCATTATAAAGGTCCTTAAAAAAGGCTACAGAAAACGTTTGATACATCGCTATCTTAAGGGGCTACTCCATGCGAACGACCTTGAGCATTTGGTGTGCCGTGCCGTGCCGACTCGCTACAATATAGGATCGCGTAAGAAATATGTAAGACACCACCTACTGTATGGACGTAGTATTTTTTCAACATCAATAAACTATTTTATGGAAATACACAGCGTACAACGATAAATGTATTTTAATTTTTTTATTCGGTATATTAGTTGCATTATATTAGAATTATGTATTCTCATATATTATCTAATTATGAAATTTTATAATTAATTATACATTAAAAATGAAGCATTGAAAATTGTGAGTTTAAAAGATACTTACTCACTATAGGTAAAAAATATATAGATAGCTCGTCTTTTGTACAAATATTTGGTGCAATAAAAAATAAACAAATAAATAGGATGTTTCGCAGAGTGAGAGTAATATAGAATGAGAGTCGTGGAGGCAGTTTACAAACATAAATTGCACAAGAACAAACATCCAGACCCGGAACAATTATTTGTAGGCCTTACAAATATTTGTTCCGTGCGGGATTCGAACCCGCGGCCCCCAGCGCAACAACTGATTGCTAAGCCACTGCGCCACGGAGCCGTGGCCGGATTATAGGTAAAGTGACCATACGTCCCGTTTTGAACGGGACTGTCCCTTTTCTCGGTCACCTGTCCCATTGTCCCCAAATAAAGCTCCGGGACACAAAATTGTCCCGTAACTCGTTGGATGGAAGTATTCAAAGTCAACAATCTTCAACATAATTTTTTTTAATCGAATATATTTTATGTCTGCCTGGTACAAATGCTCCGGTAGAAAGAGTATTTTTTTATTTTGAATAAATTGTGGACGTCTGAAAGAAACATTTACGGTTCCAGTTCTAAAGGCGATGTTGTTAACAAAGATAACAATAAAAAAAACTTGAGCAGAATTTTATTCTTATTTAAAATCATTACCAATTTGATTAAAGCAAATTTAATTCACTGACAAATGTAATTAATAATTTTAAAAAAATATGTTGCATTTAATAATTACCGTCTATACCGAATATAATTTTATAGTGAACACTGATTGTATAAAGTTATAGTTTTTAGAGTATAAATAAACCCATGTCCTGTTTTGAGTTAAAAAATAAATGGTTAGTTTAGTCTTTTTAGTTAAATTTAGTTTAAAAAAAGTTTAGTTTATAGTAATAAGTAGGTATATTAGTACCTACTTAGATACTTTTTACCGAATTACAAGTATAGAACACCTTATGTACTCAATTATTTTTTGAAAAAGAAGAAAAAACAAGCAATAAATAACTCTAACTCTAGTTTCTAGTTCTAGTCAACGTAACTCTGCAACTAATTACGAGATTGGTTAACGAATATATTAGAACGAGCGTTTTTCCCGAAAATTGGAAAGTAGCCTCTGTGAAACCGATTCCAAAGAAACCAAACCCAAGTAACTATGGGGAGCTTCGCCCAATTAGTATTCTACCATTCATGTCCAAGATCTTAGAAAGAATTGTCTGTACACAGATGACAAAATACCTAGAAGAACATAAAATCCTACCTGAAAAACAATCCGGCTTCAGAAAGTCTCGTAGTACTACTACGGCATTGTTGGATGTCGTGGACGAAGTTTTAACGGCACGGGACAGTGGGCAAGGTACTTTATTGGTCTTGCTTGATTTTTCCCGTGCATTTGATACGATAAACATAACGCTTCTTCTCTCTAAATTAGCCTACCATGGTTTCGACATTTCCACTATAAAGTGGTTTACAAGTTACCTTTCCAATCGTCTGCAGTACGTTAAAATATCCGGTGATAACGGCTCTGATATGGTATCGTCAACAATGCCTGTTGTTAGAGGTGTACCACAGGGTTCTATTTTAGGGCCACTACTTTTTATATTATACATATCAGATATCGTTACTACAATCAAGTTTAGTAAGTATCACTTATACGCTAACGACCTCCAATTATTTATATCGTTTAAACCTTGCGATACAGAGTTGGCAATTAGTAAAAATCAAGCTGATTTGAAATGTATTTCAAAATGGTGCAGTGACAACAGTTTGGTAATTAACCCTTCTAAATCAAAGTACATGTTCCTCGGAATACGTAAACAAATTGACAATATCCTAGCATGGAATCTCCAAATTTCTGTTGACAGTTGTCCCATTGATCGCGTATCGGAAGTTCGGAACCTGGGATTGATTATTAATGACAGGTTGCGCTTTGAGGAACATGTTATAGAGACAATGCGTAACTGTTTCTATAGACTTAAAGTCTTATACAAAATTCGCGAGTACTTGACTGTGAAACTCTCATCTTGTCAAAGTTGTCGTATGGGGACGCAGTTTTTGGTGAATGCTTAATGGCAAGAACTAAAAATCTGTTACAATGAATACAAAACGCTTGCGCACGTTTCTGTTTTTCAATACCACCTCCATCTCATGTCACTCCATTCCTAACCGACGTGACTTGATGAACATGTCCACCAGACGGAAGCTTCACCTCGCCTCCCTGCTCTTCGGAGTGGTTAAAACTGGGGAACATTCTTACTTATACGACAAGCTCAATTTCTCACAGCGTTGCGTTAGAGCAGCACCGCGACTTAATTACACACCGTATAACACTGCTGCTTTCCGTGGTATTTTTCGTTTTTCCGCTACTAAGTGCTCGAATGATATCCCCCCCCCCCCCCCTCCCTATACGAAACTCGAAAACCATAAACTCATTCAAGTTCAAATTTAAAATGTTTTTGCTCTCCTTACAAAAGTCTAGCACTTAGTTGTCACTCATCATTTTCATCCCTGTCTCCATATCCCTCTCTCACACGCACACATGCACGCGCACACGCACACGCACACACACACACACACACACACATGTACCTTTGTTTGTTTTTATTATGATTTTTATAACCTTGTTGTTTTAGTTTTTTGTTTTTACTATCATTATTTCATATTTTAGGATCTGTTACTTGGTTTTTAAGATATTTGTGTAAGCTGACGGTATCGCAATCTACCTTCTTATATATAGGTTCCACTGAAAATCAGCTTTCATGAAGTTTCTTCTTATTAAACTTCGTGAATTTAACGCTGAGTGGAAACCTTTTTGGTGCACTAATAGCATAAAATATTTTTTCTCTTTGTAACTAAATTACTGTGTTTATGACTTTTATGTGTTTTTTATGTTTGTGTACCAAATAAATATTTTTCTTTCTTCTTTCTTTCTAAAAAACGAGGACACTAAAACTACCAGGAGGCACTAATGGCTGCTTTATTTTTTATATAACTACTAGCTGACCAGGCAGACGTTGTTCTGCCCTTTCCGACGACCATTTCCTTTCCTAAAAAATACTCCTGAAATTAGCACTAAAAAAATTGAGGGTCACTTATCGGGATAAAAACTATCCTACCTCTCAAGTTGGACCGAACTGCACACAGTATCCAAAATGTCATTGTAATCAGTTCAGTAGTTTAGGAGTTCATCGCGGACAAACAATGTGACACGTAATTTTTATATATAAAGATTATTATAATAATTACAAAAATTTAATAATTAAATACATTATAAAAATTAATTTTAACATTCGACTTAAATATGCCTTTAAACTTAATAATTTAAGTAACGAAACTTGTAGGAATCAGTTAAACTTATTTAGCTCTGTTTAAAGGTCAATATATTTATGTGGCTACTCTCTCTTTCTTTCATCTGTCCCTGAAAAATAACAAACTTATTATCATTTTAGCTGCATGAATTTAAAAACATAATGATCTTACACATACTAGCCAAATACGCAGGAGATATGAAAGTGTACCAGGTATCTGAGGATACAGATGCACTGTCTATTCTCTCAATCTCGGTATGTTAAGAAAACGGTGATCCATCCATGGACTGAATGTGACAAGCGCAACTTAATCTCGCAGAAGTTTTGATCCGCGCAGCTGTTAATAAATCACAAGTTCCTCTACTCTACGCATAACGCCATAGGCAATGAACCACGCTATTTAGCCTTAGAGTATTAAACTAACAGGAGATGACATTGGAGAGCGTTCCCCGCTGTCAAAAGTACGAGAGCGCGGATCATTCCCGTTTTATAAAACTAGTTGCGCCGCGTACGGCGTCATTTACCAAGTAGTCGTAAGCGTGAGTTGACCTCCAGAAAAATGCCGAGTTGCAGTGTGTTTTCTTGTAAAAAAAGATCACAGACCTCAAATTTACAAAAAGACGGCGTTACCTTTCACCAGTAACTATTTATTTTGATTTCAATAATTAATATAAGCATTAAATCACGAAAATTCTGATTAATATAGCTTTGCAGGTAGTGTTGCCAACTTAAAGTATTAATACTATAGTAAGGACTTTTGCACCACTAGGACATAATTAAATTTTGCTTAATTGTAAACAAATGTTGTTTTTCTTTGTTCTAATTACACAAGACAAAATCGTGTTATTGAATAGTCTTAAATTCATTAATATTATTGAGATCTATTTGCAAAACTATATTATTTCAAACAACATTAATAATCTTTAATTGGTTTTAACGAAATGTAAACATCAATTTAAATTGTTTTATTGTATATAAAACATTTTAAATAGATATTTTCATTTCGTTATGTTAGGTTATGAAACGAAAAGAAGGGGAATTTCGGGTATATAAAATGGTATCATCAAGACAATAATAGTGATGTTCACTGTAATCTTTAGTGTCGATATTTTTATTTGACTATAAGTAATACCTTGATTAATAATACCAAGGTGTTATTTAAAATTCTTTTTTGTACAATGTTTAAAAAAGATCTTTGGTTTTACAGTTTTCCAAAAGATCCTTACAGGCGCCAAGTTTGGATAAAAGCATGTGGCAATCATATAACTTGGGTACCTAAACGAAAAAGCACTATTTGTTCCTAGCATTTTGACCAATCGCTTTTCGTAATCCAATCAAACAATAAAAGGAAACTAAATGGAACTGCTGTACCGACTTTGAAATTGTTGCCAGTAAGTTTATTATTTTGCTACTGGTTTATTTTACATTATGAAGGATAAAATTTAAAACATGTAACAAATCGAAATGGAAGGTTTAGTGAACGATATTTATTCATTTGAAAATGTTATTTATAAGTTTATCGTCTTAGATGGTGTCAACCTAATTGTTGTTTTCAGATGAGACACGAATTATTAGGGCTTAAATAAATAAATAAGGACAAACAAATAATCTCAGTGTTAACCAAGTATTTGTTTTAGATAAGACACGAGTTATCAGCGCATAAAATTAAAGTAGGAATTTACTCATCGACTTTATCTAAAATAGCATTGAAATAATTTATTCGTTCTTTTTTATACTTATGAAATAACATTGCAAAATTAATAAATAATAGATATTTTACAAAAACATAATATAATACTCCTTCACTTTGTTTTAATTTTGGTAATTTTGTACAATTTTTTTGTACCTTATGTATTTTTTTTTTAATTTACTTTGAATGTAATATTAAACATTAAACATACTTTTGTCTTATTGTTCATTTTTATTTTATTTAATTTGCTAATGTAACTTGCATAAAATTTTATCGACATATCCATATCGACAAGGCCCTCGCACTTGTTGTTTATGCTTTATGCACTGTAACGATGAGACATTTATGAGAGATTTTCAAGGTTGTGTGCGTTTTGCTTAATCGTGTGCTCATATTATGCTGTGTGCGTGCGTAACGACGTTGCCCAATGTTTACGATTTGCTTAGTGTGCGTTACCTCGCCTCCCGCTAGAAGTGACAGACTTTTTTGTTTGGAACTTTATGCGCATGGCGTCTCCTGTTAGTTGAATACTCTAAGTATTTAGCCATCCACACTATCGTCGGGCACCAAGCATAAATCGGGCATCGGACGTTGTCAGTATCGAATACTATGGAATTTATACTATCCTGGCAAGCTGAACTACGGGTCTCATGCGCGGGCATCTAGTGGCGCTTCAGGAGCTTTACTAAATATCTATATCTAACTACATTAAGTTTTATCATTGTGACTTGGGTATATAATCCGAGGCTCCGTTCAACCCCTTAGGGAAAATAACGTGATGCTATAAATATTGTACTAATGAGGTGAGGTGCGGTTGGTTAAGTAAGGTTGTACATTTTTTTGGTTTATGAATAGATACTCAGTTGGGATCATAATTGCTTTAATAGGATAATCTCAGTTTTTTTTTTTTACTTTTAATATACTTCAGTTGTATAACGTATAAAAATTTATCTATATTTTTACCTAAAGTTTTTGAAGTTGTACTGTAACAATATTATACTTAATGGTACAAATAATGAAGGAATGTTTTCTTTTAATAAAATTGTTTTTATTCTACTTTTTATTGTATACTTCTCAAAAAAATGTTTGCTGCAAATTGTTGAGTTCTTCTTTGGATTCCAACCAACCCGTCCAATTAACGTTAACCATATTTGCTAATTATAGAATCCGAAGGGAATCTGTTTGACAAAAGGCAAAATAAAATTACATTTTACAACGCAAACCGAGGATTTATTTTCTTGTTGTGTGCACAAGTCTAAGGATTTATTATAAATATTCAAGATAAATATCGACATTAATTTATAATTTCAACTATATCAGTTTAATCAATCCCTAGCGTACATTTAAAATATTTTGTATTAAAATTTATTTACCAAATTCATGCAAATTATCAACAACGTGATTTTTCTTTGCAAAATATCAAAATTAACAAAATCATTGAAAAAATTTTATATTTTACACAGTATATAACATAAATTTTAACCAAAAATAAACGCGTCATAACATAGACAACGTCGTGAGGATTTACCTGTGAAAGATGCAATTATCAGCATTATTTCTATTATTTACACCACAGTCACTCGCAGATTAAGTAACCATTTTATATATATATATATATATATATATATATATATATATATATATATATATATTATAATAGCTATTTCTTGCGTGCCGAATTGCGCCGATCTGTCATTCAAAATCGGTTACAGAGTCATGAGATTTGGTATCCTTTTCTATCTTGCATTTTTTCCATAAGGAATTTTTTTCTCCCTTGCAAACTATGTAGGTCTATAGAATATACGTCAGTATATTCTAAGTCTATGTTTAGAACTAACATGGTAAAAATTTAGTTAATTTTTTAAGTTATTCCTTTTCGTGCACTAAACAATTTTTTTAAATCTTTTTACCGCTTCCTTAACAATAATTTTTCGATAATCCTTGTAAGTAAAATGTACATCACTATATAATAAAATATATAATATATATAAATGTATATAACGTAAATAATGACAAATGATTGCTAGATACGATTTTATTCGATAAAATGTTGGAATCTTAATTTTTAGGCGATAGTAGAACATACCTTGCGCTTTCGCTTAAGGTATGTAATAAAAATAGTCACGCGTTTTCGGGCTGTTAGGTCGTCTTCTTCTTCTTTCTTAGTTTTATGGCCCCTCTTTTTAGAATTCTGCCAATGTCAAGTCAGTCATGGGAGTGACATGAGAGTGTTTACAATAGTTACAAGTTATTATTGTTTGTGTAGGTCTTCACAATCTAGAACAAAAGACGCCACAAGTTTATAACCATCACCATGTTAGTAATCTTACAACTTAATTTTATTAGTTCTAATATAATCACACAAAATATTTACAAAGGGAGTAAACACAAGGGACAATAAGTATGAGAAATTAGTAGGACGAGGGATGTAGTTAGGGAGTATATCATATAAGGAGAAGGAGTCCTTGGGGCACTCAAAAAACAGGTGGTTAACTGTTCCTTCGCCTAACCCACATTCACAGATTGACGTATCCCTAATCCTTAATTTAGCTAGGTGTACAGGTGTACAGGTGTGACCGAATCGGAGACGGCAAACAGTTGAGGTAATCTCTTTACTAAAGTGACGAGTTTTAAAGAACCAAGGTTTTAGGGGGATATTATTTTGGACATTTGCATAACTTTTGCATTTTATAAGTTTTGACTGATGCCAAATGGTTTGCCATGAGGAGTGTAAACTTAAGTTAGCCTTTGACAGGAGGTCATATGAATAAATATTGTGTTTGGGTAGCAATCCAGATTTAGCTGCTTCCTTAGCTATCTGATCAGCAACCTCGTTGCCCTGAATCCCACAGTGAGCAGGTATCCACGCCAAGACGATCCTTAGTCCCTTTTTATGACATTTGAATAGTGACTCTCTGATATTTAAAATTAATGGGTATTTTACTTTTAATTGAAATGGGCTGGAAGCAATACTTTGTAAGCAGCTAAGGGAATCTGATAATATGAGAGTTTTTTTCAGGCTGTGAGATTCTGCATACAAAACTGCCTCTAATATAGCCAACGACTCACCTGTGAATACAGAAGAGTCAGAAGGGGAATTGAAATTTAAAATAATTTTATATTTAGGTATCCACACTGCGGATCCTACTAAACCTTTTTCGCTGGCCTTTGAGGCATCGGTGAACATAATCACCCAGTCAACCCACTTTTCAGCTAGAATCATGTTTAATTTAATATTTGGTTCAGTGCTGTCATTATAAATGCCAATATTTAAAAATATGTCTGGCTTATATATTAGGGCCTCATAGGGAATATTGTAGAGAGGGTTCCTAAGTGACTTGGAGATTGGAGAAGGAAGATTGACAAGTTTGGAATAGCTTTTTATAATGCATGGCAAATCCTTATGTGACCAATATTGGGATCGCTTGACTAACTGGTTAAGGGAATGTAGTTTGGGTAGGAGAGGATGGTGCGAATAACAGGCAGCTTTAAATAAAAATCTGTCTGATAAATACTGTCTTCGGAGAAAAAGAGGAGGCTCGACACATTCCACTTGGAGAGCGAGGATAGGAGTAGATTTCATTGCTCCTGTTATGATTCTGAGACATTTTGACTGGATTTTGTCCAGTATGTTAAGTGCCATTTTACTACATGGCTCCAGTAAAAAACAACCATAGTCGAAATGGCTTCTTATTAATGCATTATATAAAAGCTCTTGGGAATAAGGATGGGAGCCCCACCAGGAGCCTGATAGAGATCGGATGACATTTAAATTTTTTTCACATTTAGCAGCTACATAGGATAAATGTGGGATACCTGTCATTTTACTGTCTAGAAATACTCCTAAAAATTTCACTTGAGTCTGAGAAGGTATAAGAGATCCATCAATATGGATGGGCGCATCTGGGGAAAACCTTCGTCTAGTAAATACTACTGAGTTACTCTTACTAGCTGAAATGGACAAACCATGTTCTATAAGCCAAAAGTTGAGGAATTTAACTGCTTGGGATAGACGGGAGATTGCTTGGTCAAAGGAAATGTCGGATGCATATAAGACTAAGTCATCAGCATACTGTAGGACATTAGCTAAGTAGTTTACGGATCTATCAAGGTCATATGTATAAAGGCTGTATAACAAGGGGCTCAGAACTGAGCCTTGAGGTAATCCCTTCCAAACAGGTCTAGGTGATGTGAGCTTGCCTTCAGAGCGAACTAATATGCGCCTCTGCAAAAGCAGGTTTGACACGAAATTTGTGATTCTCTCCGGGATGTTCAGCTGTTGCATTTTCTGCCTGAGCAGCGGAAGAATAACATCATCGTAGGCCGAACGAACATCCACAAAGACGCCTATAAGATACTCATTGTTGGAAAAAGCAAGTCTTATGTCTGATACTAAGATACTAAGGCTATCCATTGTGCTAAAACCTTTTCTAAAACCAAATTGAGTCCTTGACAGAATGCCCCTATTTTCTAATATCCACTCCAGTCGATTCTTTACGAGATGTTCCATGACTTTAGATAAGGTTGATGAGATAGCAATAGGGCGGTAATTTAGTGCTGAAGAGGGGTCTTTTCCAGGCTTTAAAATGGGTATAATAATATGGGTTTTCCAGTCATCTGGGATAGGACCTGTCGTAAAAACCTGATTAATGATGTTAAGAAAGATCTGTTGACATGAAGAGCCCATATTAACCAGAAATGAATAGGGAATACCGTCAATGCCAGGTGAGGAATCCTTGAGGTGGCTGAGCACTAACTTTAATTCTTCTAAAGAGAATGGTTCATTAAGGTTATTTGGGATGCTGGGAGAGTGGGAGGGGAAACGTTTTGCAGTTGGAAATATCTCTTCCTCCATAGGAACCCATGGAGGAGCCAGTCTGCAACAGAAGTCGTTTAGCCATTCTGAAGGATCTGCACAGGAGGAATTATTGACATTTAAAGCTCCGCGAAAACGTCTGATATTTTTCCAAACTAAGGGAGAAGGAGATCGAGGGGATAGACTCTCACAAAATGAAAGCCATCCCTTTTTTTTCTTTTCTGAAAGAAGTTTTTTGGATTCAGCGGCAATTTTTTGGTAACTTAAGAAATTTTGCATTGACATATTTGAGGAATATAACCTTTCCGCTGCCTTGCGTTTTCTGATGATCGAGGAGCATTCAGAATCCCACCATGGAGGTGAAGATAGTTTCTTAGGGGATGTGTTTTTCAATGGAAAAATTTTGCAGGCTGAAGTATTTAATATTGCTATGAACTGATTATATACAGAATGTAGGTTTTGGGATGTAACATTAGGAAAATTCTGAATACTACATTCTGATTCTGTGGCAAATCCTTCCCAGTTGGCATCTGACAAATTGAATTTTAAAAGAGGAGCTGTATTTCTGGGAGGAGTACATCTATTGGACAGGTTTAACAGGATGGGATAATGGTCACTTCCAAAACAAGAAGGTAGTGTTTGAAATGACATACTGGCAGCTAGGGATGGAGAGCATAATGATAGATCGACTGCAGATCTAGGATTATGGGAGGGATAACACATTCTGGTAGGAGAACCATCATTTAGAAGACAAAGATTGAATTCATTAAAAACATCAAGCAGTAAGTATGAAAAAGAGTCCGATTTATGGGAGCCCCACATTACGTGATGGCTATTAAAGTCGCCAATAATAATGTAGAGAGGGGAAATGCTAGATAGGATCAAGTTTATTTCAGGGATACATGAGGGAGTGGGGGATGGTACATAAATTGAGACAATGGTTATATCCATAGCTTTAATGGCTACGGCATTAATGTTATCTTGTACTTGAGGAAGAAGGACAGGAGTGGAAGGAATGGTCCTGTTGATCACTACGATAGTTAGGTCGTCTATACGCCAGTATATTCTAAGTCTTCGAACTAATCTTCTTCTTAATAACTGGCTTTACGGCTCTGGGATCTAGCTCTTCTGAGTCTGAAGTTACAATATATTATAATAATTATCCTTCCTAGTATACTGCTTCACAATATGTTGATGTGTCACGTTGTGCAGCCTTTGGGAGATTTTGACGGCAACTTGAGCCAGCAGACAGCTGACGGTTGGCGATGGTATTTCAAGGCGCCTAAGCAGACAGACACCTTATTTTGAGAATCACCATCAGAGCACTTATTTCAGAGTTTCCACTAATAGTTCACATGCGCAGACACTTAATATACAAAATCGCACTACATTTACATATCAAAGTCCACTTCAAACCATTATTTAAACAATAATACAGGAGCAGCAAACCGCCGCCGGACAAGTTCCCGCCAAAACTCCCTCTTCGAACTAATGTGTACTGTATACCAAAGAGTATATTATAATCACGACGGTTTATTCACAGACTACTAAGAGGACTTATTGCTGTCCATCCAGTACCTATACTCTTTGTACGGGACTAACCAAACAAGTCGGCCATTAATGTCGCGCGTCTGTTTTTATTTATTAAACGACTATACACTCTTAAAATATGCCAAAAAACATTACAAGTGAAGTTCGTGAAATAATTCTTAAAGTAAAAGAATTTATGGATGAAGAAAAACGTATGCAAGTTCCCATAATTCCTCTTAGTAAGGTATATGTTAGAGTTTCTGCAGCTACAGGTTAGCATTTCTGCCTTAGTTACAATCTGAATCTGCATTGATTTAATTTGCAATTATGTGTTTTAAACAAGTTCTCATTTTGTCTTCATATATAAGGAGCCGGAAGCAATACAGAATAACAACTGAATATAATCAGACAACTACATATTTCAATCAAAATCATGCAATTGTACATACAAAGCATCATAAATATTTTTAAATGAAATTAAGTTATTGTGTAATGATATAAACCATTGCTTTATTCCACACGCACAATATCTTAATATGGGACTACACACTAAAAGCAGTGAAATGGGAATAATATAAATTATTTGACAATTGATCAAAATCGGAACTATTGTGGTTCCAAATTGAACCGGATATTCTGTTCTTTTCGGGTTTTTAAGTCAGGGAGACATCATGAAATAGAAAAAGTAGTAGTTAGTTTAGTTTACGACGGGCTGTTTTCCGCAACTCCACGTCTATGCTCGTGTTTTGTGTGTGGGCAGCAATAATGTAATTATTCAAACCATGAGATTTCCCCGAAGAAGTTCAACAGTTCTTTGATGTTGCATGCAACTTCAGGGAGTGATCCCGGTGTACTGAGATGTTTAGCCCTGTATGCAGCGACCTCTGGACATTTCAGCAAATTGTGGGCTGCTGTTTCTTCCTCCCCCATTTATGCCCTGCACAGAGGACTATCTGTAACACCTATGGTAAATAAATATTTGTTAAAGTGCCGTGTCCTGTGATAGCACTTGTTACTGTCCTGATCTGTACTTACTTACTTACTTATCTGCATGCACAATCCCTGACGGGGTAGCCAGAGAGAACAGATCGCCAAGTGTCACGATCCTTACATACCTCTTTCGCTTCTTTGAGATTCATTATCTTCTTCATACATGCATGTCTAGGTATCCGAGTACTCTTGACCCTCCCCTCTTCGAGCAGTTTGCTCACATGGTCTTTGAAAGTTAGTCTCGGTCTACCTCGACACCTTTTAATATTAACTTTCGCGCTATATATTTTCTTCACCATTCGGTCTTCACTCATTCGCTCAACGTGCCCAAACCATCGAAGCACGCCCTTATCAATTTTTGTGATAAGGTCATCTTTCAAACCTGCCATATTGCGAATCTCTTAGTTTCGCTTTCGGTCGGCCATGGTAACGCCGCACATTTTACGAAGAGATCGCATCTCCACTGCATTCAACTTGCTTTTATGCTTCTTCTGGCACACCCAGGTTTCGCTGCCATATAACAAAGTCGGTACCAACACTGCGTTATGTATTGCAAGGCGTGCACTCTTCACTACGCCTTGCCTTTTGACTAACGCAGTCAGGGCACCATTGACTTTGTTCCCGGCAGCGACACGCCTGTCCACATCTAAATCACATCTTCCATCCCGGCTAAAAGCACTCCCCAAGTATACAATTTCATTTACCTATTCTAGACATTCCTGATTTACCCATATTTCACACTTCGTTCTCTCTTCGTCCCTTTCAAATACCAGAACCTTAGTTTTATTAGCATTCAAACGGAGACCTTTAATTTCACATTCCTCTTTCATACACGTGACTAATGCCTGCAGTTCTGCCTCTGATGGTGCAATAAGCACTGCATCATCAGCATACAGCAGACAATTTACTTTTATGTCACCCAATTTCACATCCAAACAGCTATCTTTCAGCTTCTGTAAACAGCTGTCGAGATACAGTATGAACAGCCAGGAAGACATGTCACAACCCTGTTTTACGCCCGTTTGGACGCTAAACATGGGTGACAGGTCATGCCCTACCCGCATACAGGCTTTACAGTTACAGTAAAGTGACTGCACAGCCCTTAGCAATCGACCATCCACACCGTACCCCGGCAACAGTTCCCACATTTTCTTCCTTACAACCTTATCAAATGCTTTCTCAAGATCCACAAAAGCACAGAAAATCTTCTGGTTAGTAGCCAGAAGCTTTTCCGTGATCATGCGTAGAGAAAACATTTGATCCGTGCATCCTCTTCCAGGTCTAAATCCGCATTGTGCCTCCCATAGAAATCTTTCCGATTTCTCTTGCACCCTACGTGTCAAAACCTTCGAGTAAACTTTACTTGCTAAACTGGTCAAGCTGATCGCCCGATAGCACCCGCAGTCAAAATGTGAACCTTTACCTTTATATAAAGGCACAATAACTGCGGATCGCCAATCATCCGGGACATCCCCCGTCCGCCAGCACAAATTGCACAGCAGATAAAGGCTGTCCCAGACACGTGGCCCACCATACTTGACCATTTCAGCAGTAACTCTATCTAGTCCCGCAGCCTTACCATATTTCAAACTTCGAATCGCACGTTCAATCTCTTTCATACTGATGACCTCAGTGTCATCGAGGTCCAGGCCTGGCGTACCAGTCACGGCGTCACCCCGGATCCCTCACTAAGATCATCACACGCATACATTTCTCTATAAAATTCGCTCCATCGCTGCATGACGTCCGATTTTTCAGTGAGGACGTCATTAGTTCTCGAAAGCACTTTGTTCATTCTTAATTTCTTCAATTTGTTTATTCCTGATCTGTGGCTTGTTCAATCTCATTAGAACTTTGGTTAAACAACTGTTTATTTCAGGCAGGGTCTCCCTAGCTTGTCTACAGTCTACTAGATTTTTCCAAAGCTGAGCATGTTGATTAGTGAAGTGTCTACATACCAGTGAACAAACGTTACCAAAGGGGATTGGTATGATTGGTTCAGGCCCTATAGTGGCCAGAGCCTATATAGAGAGAGATCCTCTTCTGGCCAGTTTGTCTGCTGCATTGTTACCTCTGGATCCACTGTGTCCCTTTATCCATTGTAGAGTCAAATTGTTGTTTTTACATACCTCATTTAATCTTTGATGGCATTCATGTATTAGTCCCGAGTTCACCACATTGCAACTCAAAGCTTGTGGTACTGTCGGTCAGTATTCTAATATAGAAGTCATTAACCTTCCTAGCATCTATTTCTATGGCTGTTTGAATGATACCCACACATTCCACCTGAAAGACTGTGTTATAACCCAGCAGTATATATATATATATATGTGGATATTGAGGTCTTCAGGGCAATTCCATATGTGACTGACTCTACATTTGACACAATTTGCGTTTTGTTTTGTCTTATATTACGATTAGTACTATGTTTTTAGTTTCAATTTAAACATGGCTTTGTAGCAGTTTCAACAGTTATCCTATAGACAAAAAAAATGACAACCAATGACATTTTCAAATATTATTTATGTAGTAAAATATAAATGTGACTGACACTACATGCAAAAGGAAGTAGTTTTCGAGAGTGTTTTTAAACTTCAATAATCTTCCTCTGTGCTGGTGTAATGACTTTAATTTGTGTTTTTATCGAAAGTACATGAAACAAATTATTATTAAATGGTGAAATAAAACCTTTAAGTTATTTAAAAAAATATTTATTAGTAAAATAAATTGTGACTGACACTACAGCCCAAAACGTGACCGACACTACACTCACTTTGTGTAGTGTAAAAGTCAGTATTTTTACAAGAAACCTTAGAACTTTTTTTCCACTTTCAAGACAGACTATTGTTGTGTCTTTAATGCCAGGATTTTGGCGACTAATATCATCACGAACATAAAAAAAATTTGACTTTGTCAACTATGTCAGCAGAGATTGTTTTCTTCGGTTTTCTGTGTTTAGGCCTTATTATTTCAGGAGTAATTTGTCTTGCTAATGTATGCACAACTGCTCTACATTTCAAAGGACTGAATGGCAGATCTTTTTTTCGACCACTTTTCCATATGAGCGTTTTGAGGCAAATGCTTTAGTAGGAGTCTCATCTTTGGCAGGTGTATCAGTGGATTTTAACAATAGTTTTCTTTCCTTCATCTTGCTTCTGTACCTTCTCATCACTTCTGGTTTTTTTTTCACGTAAGGCTTTAAGCATGTCAATCAATGCTGTTTGTTTTATCAAACGTCGTTGGCGTTTCCTGTTTTCAGATTCCTTTTTTTTTTAATTCTTCGAATAATCCTTTAGCTTTCAGCTTCTCTCTCTGCCTGCTCTTCCTTTCTGCAGTTGTTTTCGCCATCTATGAGAAAAAAAAACAGACAAAAAGGTACATTTAATTTTACGATACGATAAATTTAACATTTAATGATACGGGCTGTGACTGACTCTACCGACTACGTGACCGACTCTACAATGTGACTGACACTACAAAAATATTTTTAAGAGTTTAGGCATTATAAAAATAGATAATAAATTTTTATCGTCGGCATCATTTGAGTAATGTCGTCAAGTAGGAAAAAATACTTATTTTCATGATATTGAAGTAATTTACTGTAGTTAGAGAGAAAAGTAATGTCTATTCTGTGACCGACACTACACCTTAACACTGTGATCTTACATCTTACAATACTAATATATCTAAAAAAATAAAATTTCTATGAATTACAAACTCTGTATCAATATGTCATCGTTTGAACAGTCACTATATAACGTAATATAACAATAATTGAAAAGACTTACCGTGAAAATTTAATCAAAACTCCATCACAAAAAACCACTATCAACTGAGTTTACAATGCCATCTCTTAAATGACAGTGTTGCCAGAAAAAAAATATCAAAAAGTTGTTGCCGCTATAAAAACTTAAAAGTAACATAATGTTACCACGATACTTAAGTATTTTTACTACCAAAATCAGATATTTATTTTTTTATTTATAGTAGACTTATGCGTGGAATTGCCCTTCAGAGAAAATTCCAGATCCTACACCTTCGTTTGTTTTAGAACCATCGGTGAAAACTTTAAGCTCTTTTGGGCTTAATCCTTATGGCTGGCTGGTTTCATTTAATTGTATCTTGTACTTCTTATTGCATACAAATTGTTTAGGGATCTTATCGTGCTTGGCTTGTAAGATAGGAAATTTTGAGTGAATTCTAACAATTAAGCCTCTATGAGGGACACTATTCTTACTCCAAAGATATAAGGTCTTGAGTCTGATGGCAGCTAAAGTTGCTTCTTGTTGTATATGTAGATGTGGTGGGGTTAGCTCCAGCATCGCTTCTAAGGCTGCTGTTGGTGTAGTCCTTATGCAGCCTGTCACAGCCGTAAATGCCAGTTTTGGGTAGTGCTGAAGCTTCTTTATAGTGTTGGCTTTATTTGTCTTGGTCCACCGTACGTATGTGATCATGGGCTGAATTATAGTTTTATGCAGCCACAGTATGATTTTTGGCATCAAACCCCATCTTTTGCCAATGATGTTTCTGCTTTGCCAGAAAGTTATACTAGCTTTGTTGATTTTGTTTTCTGTGTTTATTCCAGTTAAGTTTGCTGTCCAAGGTAAGACCTAAATATTTTACCTCAGAGGACAGCTGGAGTTTTGTACTGAAAAGACTTGGAAGATGATAGTTATTCAGTATCCGTTTTTGTGTGAACATTACTAAAACTGTTTTTATTGGATTGACGTTTAAGTCGTATTCCCTGCACCATCTCTCCACTATACAGAGAGCCGCTTGGGTCAGGTCACACACTATGCTTGCTGTCTTTCCAGAGACCAGTATTGTCAGGTCATCAGCATAATCTACTGTGTAGAAGTGATTGGCATTTAATTTGCTGATGAGTTCATTAATGACCATATTCCACAGGAGAGGTGAGAGAACCCCACCCTGCGGGCAGCCTTTATTAATTTGGATTGGTTGAGATTCACCAGCAATCTTAATTATTCGTGTACTGAGCATGTATACTATCCAGTCGATCAGTGCCGGTTCAACTTTATGTGTACTGAGTGCACCTTTTATGCTGGAGAAGTTTGTTCTGTCAAAAGCACCTTCTATATCTATGAAGGAACCTAGACATATTACTTTGTTTTGGATGGCCTCTTCAATCTTTGTAATTACCTGGTGAAGTGCCGATTCTGTTGATTTGCCTAGACTGTAGGCGTGTTGCTTGTCGTGTAGTGGTAAGTTCATTAGCGCCGACTCCCTTAATTCGCTTTCACACATCCTCTCCATCGTCTTTAGGAGAAAGGATGTGAGGCTAATGGGCCTGTAGGATTTAGGGTCAGTGTAGTCGCTCTTACCTGGTTTGGGTATGAATGTGACTTTCACTTCCCTCCATCCCCTAGGAACATATTTAAGATTCAGACAGGCTCTCATTATGGCAACAAGTCTGTCTATTAGAGCTTTACCCCCCCACTGTAGGAGTGCCGGGAATATGCCGTGAGGTCCTCCCGCCTTATAGGGGAGGAAAGTGTGAATGGTCCCATTCATCCATTGAGGTATTCATGGCCCTATTTAGGGCTTTTCTTACCTTCTTATGTTTCCTATCGAGTTCTTTACCCCACCACGGTTGCTTTACCTCAGCATGCCTTGGTGGAGTGATCTCTGGACATGATTCATGGTAGCTATCTATCATGGCCTTAGTAACAGCTGCTACCTGTTATTCTAGGAGCGACTGATCTGTTATAGTATTTATCCCATCAAAACCCGCGAATGAAGACGTCAGCCTATTTAGGTATTTTGTTTTATCCGTCTTGCGGGGATTTCTCCATGGTGGTGTAGAGGGGATATCGACCTGTAGTGCGAAGCAGATGGATCTGAGCATGAGGTAGATGGATCTATGATCTGAGCGTAAGGCCTCTTTCGACACATGCCATCCTGTAATTAGTTTAGCTGCTCCTTCTGTTGCAAGTGTGAGGTCGATTATAGTGCGACAACATTTGTTTATGAAAGTTGGTTCAGAACCTATGTCTAAAATGGTTAGGATAGTGATATAATATATATTATATCCCACGATTGGCGCTCACACTGTGAGATATATCTTTTAACCAGTGTGCGTTTGTCATTGGTTATTGGATTACCCCCCTTTACCCCGTACATCGTTCTGCGTGGGCGCGGAACGGTGTGTGGGGTACAGCGGGCGAAATATAATATGAAAATATCACTCGGTCAACCAAAAAAGTATTTATAGCTTGAGATGTAATATATTTTATAGCTCAGTGTAAACGGTTCCATATGAAATGTATGGTGAGCGATATTAATTTATATCTCGAGATGTAATATATATTATATTATATGCCATAGTGAAAAGGGGGCTTAATAACTACCAAATAATAGCACTCATTGTGATCGCTCACAAACTCGAATTGTAGACAAGTTTCTTGAAAACAAGTCTCCTGTTTAAAAAGACAATGCATTTGTCTTATTGTTTCATTTTGCTTTAAATGGTTGAACTACCGTCATATTACTATCATAAAAAAAGTAACTTACTCTCCATTTCTAGGAAAAATGTAGTTAGCCACTAAAAACAAGTATCGTTCAGTTTCCAAACTGATGTTTGATGTCAACTAAACTTAATCAGTTCTAAACAAGTGAAAAAAGCATAAAAAAGAACATTATTTTACACATGGCTGATGGCACAATAGTCGTGTCCATGGCACTTGACACGACAGGCGTGTCACGAAATATTTGTTCGCCGCCACAACTAAAAGTTGCCAAAAATTGTCACAATGAATCAGTTAATGCTGCTGAGTTTCGTATGGTGAGTGTAGAGACCCTTTTTACTGGAAAATGGTATTCCATCTTAGTTCTCACGGCTAACAATGCACCTACATTTTGATTCGCAAACGAGGATAGATGTAGATGTATATGGGTTACAGTAACCACTTACGATCAGGTGAACTGCGTGCTCGCTTGTTACCCTTATACTATAAAAAAAAGAACATATAAGGAGAAGATGAATATTTACACTCAGGCTCGACACTAGTTTTTAAGGTTCCATAGTAAAACAACAAGGAACCCTTATAGTTTGTGACCTCTCATGTCCCTCCATCCATCTGTTTCGGTTGTACTCAGAGACTAGCTGTTATAATATAATAATAATAATAAAGCTTTATTTCTCTACACATTTACAGAGTTAACAAAAAAAAAATACATAGAACTATTAGAAATTATTTGTTGGCTTATGTAGTCCCTCTTGGGTAAAAGCCTCCTCCAACTTGATACTTGTTCTAAGTTCAAATATTTTGACGGGCAACTATCCAACCCTACCTCTCCATTGTGTGTAGCACCATGCGCACTTGGCCAATTTATTGTTTGATAGTAATCTCTAATCCCACCATTTTAAAAAAGTTTTTATTCTATATTAATGGTCATTTTAAAGCTAAATATAGTTATAACATTTGAAGATACATTGGTGTTCCTCCTTCTCTGTGCTCTTTATTCCCCAAATTTTGCTGGTAGGTTTATTGTATTTCCTTAACATTGTCTTTTCTGCTTATATTTGCTATTAACAACTTATATCTTGAGTTTTCTTGTTTCTTTGTAAGATAGGAAAATATTGACAAATCATGTTTTCCTATGTAATCATTTATATTGTAAAATTTATTTAAAAAAAGTCCCGCTGGGTTTCTTGCTGGTTCTTCCCAGGACAGAGGGTTTTTTTTCGAACCAGTGGTAAAGTAAAAAATGACTTTCAATAAGAATTACACATGTAATGTATATTGAATAAAATTATTCTATTCTATGTGTAAAAAGTACTGTTTAGGATTAGTGAGGTATAGCAATGTTGCGGCTTAAAAATGGCGCCATTATTTGTGTCTTTTATGCCTATATAATAATTAATATCATATGTCTATGATAATTATTCATATTCTACAATTTCCTCAACCCAAATTTGATTGCGACCTCAACTGTAACTAGTGATGCATTGCAATGGCATAAATCCTCAACAATAGTTTTGATTACATTCAAAATATCAGTATTCATTCATTCATTAGAGCCTTTAATAACTTAAATTGAAATTTTAAAAACACCTGAATCAAAAAGAACTGATGATCTTCAAACAGCTGAACTGATTTTGATAAAACATGTCTAAGAACCACCGCTAAAAACCTGCTTTGAAACATAAAAAAAACTACACCGGAATTGGTTCACACATTTAAGAGCTACAGTGGCCACAGACAGACAGAAACACATAGTGGTCAAACTTATAACACCCCTCTGCTTGTGTTGGGGATTAAAAAATCCAATGTTGAATATAGATCTCCCTCAAAAAAATGCTTCATAGAGATATTTGTGATAGTTGCAATGCTTGTTAAAAAGGTTGGGAACAGTAGACTAGGTAAGAACTGGGTGAAACTGAGTACATGCTTGTTTTCAAACAGAATCGAAATCCATAAAATTTTAAGCTCATATATATATATATATATATATATATATATATATATATATATATATATATATATATATATATATATATATCATGTAAAGTTAGGAGCATCCATGTATTTCATGTTTTCTTAAATGTTTACTTTTAAATGCCAAACTATAAACATGAAAATTTCCCTCCAGTCTACAAATTAATTGTGATTTTGGGAAAAAAATTAGGGATTCCAGTGGGGTTGGTATATTGATAAAACGTTCAATAATTTTTTTTTATAAATACACCCTTCAATAATAAAGCTACCAAAATATAGGATATATATTTGTGCATCACTGAATTACTTTTATATATTGATAATATTAAAGAGACATTCATTGTTTTTTTTTATTTTTTTCTCATTTAGAATGATTATTTGGCACGTAAATCATATTTTTTGATATTTATTGATGTTGTTGATGCATTTAGCATGTTTTCGAAAGGCTAGGCTCATTAAAGGATTATCAGCTGAGTACCATTACACTCTGTTCAATTCTCTTTTCTTCTTTTTTTCTTGTGCTAAATTTAAGGAATCTATGGCTATCAGGGATACTCTAATATTTTTTGTAATACAGAATTATCAACAAAATGGTTACCTAATTGACTTTATCTCATAATATTTTTTATTTTGAAAAAGACAAATGTGACTGAAAACACATATTTAACCAACATAATGTCACTTATTTATACAAATTAATCAGCAAGAGAAATTCACATAAAGATGTCTAGTCATTTTTATTATTTTTTATTTTATTTTATGACTTTGGCCCTTCCCCTGAGGCAGTACCAAACATCGAATACTGGTCCTGATGTGCAGATGCAAAGTATTTATTACATATTACTTGTTGTGTGTGATTTTGTACTTGAGTCTTGAGAATTTCAAATAAGGATGAATAATTTTTATGTAAAGGAGCGCGCGCGCGCTTGTGTGCAATGTGGGTGTAGGTGTGTGGGTGCGCGTACGTGCGTTACGACTATTTATCTGTGTAGTTAACAATAATCTTTTTATACTTTTTTTCAGGAGTTTCCGAACGTACTGTTCTGAACATTGTAAAAGAAGCCAGATTAGTGGAGCAAGGTTTGCTTGATCCCGAGACATTAAAAAAGACACCAAAGAAAAGAGTGCGAACTAAAGGAAAAATTGAGGTTGATGAATATGATTTACAAGTGATAAGGAGAAAAATCCATGAATTCTATGCATTCAAGAAAGAAGTGCCAACAATCAACAAATTGCTTCAAATTCTTAAAGAAGAGATTAATTTTAAAGGCTCTAGAGAAACTTTACGAAAGATATTGCGTAAAAATGGATTCCAATTTAGAAAAACAAAAAATAATAAGGAAAAAGAACCAACAACAGAATCCACATCAACCGTTCCCCCGATGGTTCCACCATACATTCACACTATGTTTAGCCATAAGAATGTTCAATCATAAATTTTAAATTCGTACGATTAGATTACTAGCCTGTTTCTTCATAACTTAATTTAATTATTACGAATTCTGAAGAAACTGTTCCATGAAGTATGCCATTAATTATTAAATGGCAGATATTTTGTTTATATGTTTCAGAAATCAAATAAGTGGTTTAAATCAAATATCTGGCTATATGTAAAGAACTACCTACTCAATTTAATTACTAGTTTATTGAAAATTGTACTATTAATATGATTTAATGCTCGCTCCACACTTAGTGTGCGAATGCTGCATACATTGTGCTAATGTATAATGTGGATCCGTGTCGTACCTTCGCGCTTCCTTCACATAATATTGTTCACCGATATTTTTGGTTTTTAACGCGTATCAGAAACGCGAACTTAGTGCCAGTGTTAGGCTCCACACTACACACCGTTCGGTTTAGTATCTGAAATGTTTGATTAAAGTAGTTTATGGATTTAAAATTAGAAAAAACAAAACCAAGAATCTACATTATAATTAAATGCTACTTTACATTTTATATTTAGTTATAAATTTAGTGATTTTCACTTCATCGACAAGAGCTCAAATTCATTAATTAGGTATTTATTAATAACTACCTACTTAATTAAAAATATATATTTTTATATACCTATATTATAAAGAAATCTATCGAAAATAAAAGTCTATCCAATACGATCGATATGTTTTATCCTCAATTTTTATTTCCTCCGAAGATTACGATTTACACTTAATATATTCATGATATTTACAGCACGCTAAGAGCCTGTCCAGAAAGCGCGATTTACGCGCGCGTCCACTCGCGCGTTTTGATTTGTATTGCGTCCAGATGCGGCGAAATCACGCGCGTTCTTACGCGCGCATGAGATGAGACGGATTTGGTCAGTTATAAACATGGACTCGGCTACAGCGGTTGTGTTGTGGCTTGCATACCGTCGATGGAGACGTTGTAAACGAAGAGAAAGTCGACGATTTAACGTGCATCCCATTCTACGTGACAGAATGACGCATAGTATGTATATAACTTTATACCCAAAACTCAGAGAATATAGTGAAAAGTTTTTCAACTACTTTCGGATGTCAGTAGCATCGTTTGATGATTTACTAGAAATTATCAAAGAAGATTTGACTCCATGTCAAAATTATGTGGTACGGGATACTGTTTCTGCAGAAGAAAAACTCGTGATTACTTTGAGGTAATATTTTTTATTGCTTTAGTAATTATAAACTAAGACCCAATTAACAAAAATAAAGAATTTGAACAAAATTAACAAAAATTAGGAATCATTCTTATATAATATAGGTAGGTACTTAACATTTAATTTAATTATCGTATAGTTCCATTAATTCAGATTCATTGGAATCTTGTGTAGATGCCGGTGATGGGTTTTTGTAGCTAGACGTCTTTGGTGGTCGTGACGCAGTGCAATAACCTCGATTGTAAGTCGAAAAGGTTGCAGGTGGAAACGAAGATGTTGAAGGGTCTGTTGCGGTATATCCTGTTTCTCCAAAATAATCTGTCTGTCCACGTTGTGTCATTCCTGTTTGGTAATGACATTGTGTCGAAGGTTGGTAGTCGGAACGAGCAGCTGCAGGTTTAAGACACAGAGCTTGTTGAGCTTGAAGTACTTTCATTAATTCAATTTTTGTTTGAAGTCTGTTTTCCTCTGGTACTTTAAGAAGCTCTTTGTGTAAGGACAAACAAAATAGTTTGTCATCATCTGACTCCATTTGGTTTGATGTCTGTGGCTGATTTCCAGATGCTAAATTTGTTTTTATGATGGAGAGAAATTCTTCGTCGGCCGCATTTAGGTTTTTCTTCTTTTTCGCCTGACTACGTGGAGGTCTCATTACATCTTCCCCATCGCCCGAAAACTCTTGTTCTTCAGCTGCAATAGACGCGGTGTTGATGTTGCTCTCAGTTCTTTTATTCCGTGTCGATCTTTCGAGGAACATCAAACGTTCAAAATAAATATATTTGGCTTTGCCGGAGGCTCCTGATCCAGACGGTGTGGTTTTCTTCTTCTTCATTTCTCTTACAAAGCCATCACGCAACCCTTTCCACTTCTTCTGCAATAAAGTACCTGTAAACAATAAAAAGATTAGAATAAAATAATAATTCTTATGTAACTTTCTTTTCAGATATTTGGCTACAGGATGTTATTTTGCGGACCTGCATTATGCCTACAGATTAGGAAAGTCTACAGTTATCGAAATAGTACAGAAAACCTGTTACGTCATATGGAACAAACTGCAAAATATAGTAATGAGAGAACCAACGAAGGCTGAATGGAAAGAAATTTCGAAACAATTTCAAAAATACACAAATTTTCCAAATTGCATCGGCGCCATTGACGGCAAGCACATCCGTATTATAAAACCTAATGATTCTGGATCTCTTTTTTATAACTATAAGAGTTACTTTTCAACTGTTTTGTTGGCCGTATGCGATGCAAATTATTGTTTTATTGCAGTGGACATAGGCGCATATGGAAAAAGTAATGACTCCACAATTTTTAGAGACTCTATTTTATATAAAAAACTTGTCGAGAAAACTTTAGATATCCCAGATCCAAAGCCAATATCGCAAACAGATACAACCCCCTTACCTCATGTCATAGTAGGAGATGAGGCGTTTAGTCTGTCTGAAAATATAATGCGCCCTTATTGCGGTAAATCTCTAACAACTAAAAAAAGAATTTTCAACTATCGCTTATCCAGAGCCCGGCGTTACATTGAATGTTGCTTTGGCATCTTAGTAAATAAATGGAGAATATTTCATAGACCGTTGAATGTAGACATAGAATTTGCAGAAAATATCATTAAGGCTTGTTGTGTTCTCCATAACTACGTAAGGTTAAGGGATGGCTACAGGTATGATCACACTCTTTACGAAACATCTCTGATTAATTTGAACACTGAGGCAGTGAGGCCTAATGCGAGATCATTGAATACAAGAGATAGATTTGCTGATTATTTTGTTAACGAAGACAAACTCCCTTGGCAAGATAAAATGATATAGTTTATTAATGTAAAATATGTGCAAGGAATATTATTATTTAATAAAATATTATTTACTTACCTAAAGTTTTTTTTTTCTCCTCGGAATCACCAGCTTCACAAAAAATTTCTACTATTTCTTCCCAGTTCCTACGTTTAATGATTCTATTAGAATAATCTGATGATTCCATATCCCATATAGCTACCCTTTTCTCAATTTCGTCAATAAAAAGTTCCGTGTCAAAGTTATCACGCTCCATTTTGAACCAAATACGTCCACTCGCCACGGACACGCGCGTAGTACTGGACGCAGCAATGGCGCCGGAGTATCTCGACTCGCGCGGCGCACGCGCGTAAAACGAGCGAGTCGAGAGTCCCGCTCATTGCAAGCGTTTTACGCGCGTGTGAGGTAACGCGCGAGAGCATCTGGACGGCATGTATGTAGCTCTAGTATCTCGAGAACGCGCGAGTGCCTACGCGCGAGTGGATACGCGCGTAAAACGCGCTTTCTGGACAGGCTATAAGGCTTATCACGGGAGACATAGCTCTAGTTATCTCGTCCATCCATATCCTTCAAACATGCGAACCAATGAGCGAACTTTGTCATTGCCTTTTTCGCGATATTTACTCACCACATATTCGCGGATGAAGTGTAGAGCGAGCATAAAAGTTAATGTTAAAGATTTATTATTTTTACAAGAAAAATAACGATCCAAACACTAAATAACTTTCATTGTGTCGATATTCTTGTAATATCCGACCTGTGTAATGTTGGTAAGGTAGGTAATAATTAAAAATTGTAATGATGGTATTCTACACCACCACTACTGTATTGTATACAGATCTCGATTATAATTAATTCATTAAAGTTGTAAAAATCGTATCACTGAAAATATATTATTGTGATAATTTTATAGTAATAAAAATGTTGTTTTGATTTTAGAATCATTACATTGTTTGATTTTTCCACAAAAATCAGGTGGTCTCTAACGAAATATTTTTATGAATGTGATTTATATAATGAATAAATATTGTAACTTTTAGGTTTATAAAGATGAATGAATGAATGACAAATAATATTGAAAAATGTACAATTGTACACGAAAATTTAATTTTATATAATAGCCGACTGATATTTAATACATTTTTGTTTTATTATGTGCCTTTGGGTTGTTTTCAATTATTGACAATCATATTCTATACTACAAACAGTGCATTATTAAGGCGCTAACTATGTATGTTTAAAATAAATAAAATAGTGAACATTGTAGCTGTTCTTATTTTTTCACGCTTAAAATGAGCACCTATAACTATCTGTGTATGTATGAATGTATTGGAGGCTTGCAGTACCTTGATAACCCACTTCCAGACGTCTTACTCTGTAATTTTGCACACGTATTACGAATTGATGACAATGCAATTATTTCATCTTTATGACGTATTCTTACTAGGATCATCACAACTCAATATCAATTCGTGTTAAGTTTTCTTAACCTTTAATATTATTACCCTTGTTCATATACATACCGTAAGGTAATCAGGCAAACCGAATCTGCGAAAATCTTAGAGGCGGATGTTCAAAATCTTACACATTTAAGTAATCCGATTTATCCGATGATCCTAGTTTGCGGCTTTGGACTTGGACTCTACCTTACATCTACTTGCTTTTAATTAGGTATATTCGATTTATTCCTGGTTAAAACTATATAGGTGTATCCGGTAGATTAGTGTGGCCGCGAGCGTTAATATATAGGGTTACTGGTAATTCGACGTATTCCCGTCAAGGCGTGATAGTTGGGGTCATAACCTATCAAATGAACCATAAAATACATTATGCAAATGTGGACCAATTTCGAGATATTTAGGTTTAATTATTTTTTTCAAAAATCCCAAAAGTCTGGTGTCAAAAATTTCTAAAAAAAAACTTACAGCTGTATTATTTTCATTTTATTATTTTTACTTAATGAAAACCTGGATACTTATTTATCAATACTACAGTGTGCAAAAAGTCTCATCATTTTCGAAGTAACGCTACTAAAAGTACAACTTTTTCCAAACAGAAGATAAGTAATTAAAAATAAAAATGATTTTGTGAAAAATAATTGTATGTGACCAATTGTGCAAATCGTGTTAAAAACATCCCTATTTATCTAGCTACCTAATGAAGTATCAACTTTGTAGTTTGCTTATGTAGAAACAGAAAAAAAATTTAAAGAATGAGGTCAGGTAGTAGATTTCTAAGCAGACAAAGGAATTTGTGTTTTATTTTTAACCAATATTAATTAAGGAAATGAAACAAAGCACTTGATTGAAATTAGCTTTATTTATTTTAACACGATTTACAAATCCTGCTCAATATGGGAGCCCCTATTCCGTATACAAACACGCATTCGTTTTCTTAATTCGCTTTTAATAACGTTTGAGGTTAATGTACGTCTTATGTCGTTTGTCGCGTTGATAATGCGCTCTCTCAGTTGATCAAGGGTCGGCACTGGCACATTGTCGCAGTACACGATGCTCTTTATGTGCCCCCAGACATAATAATCCACCGGTGTTATGTCAGGACTCATTGCTGGCCATGGAATTGGTCCTCCTCTACCAATCCACCGATGTCGATAATTTTCGTCCAGCCATCGTCGCACAGTTGGACGACAGTGCTCAGGACACCCATCATGTTCATACCACATGTTTTGCCTTGTGGCGAGAGGGAACATCGTGTAACAATCCGGATAAGTCCTCCCTTAAAAATGTTTCATAATTTTCGCCGTTTAAATAGTTTGGCAGAAAATAAGGCCCAATTAAATTGTCGTTAATAATCCCCATCAAAACATTTAGTGAAAATCTTCTTTGTGATTTAGGTCTCTTTTTTGAGGATTTCTTTGCTCTTTTGGAGCCCAAAAATGTAAATTATGGTAATTTGTAATACCATCTTGATCGAACTTCGACTCATCATTTCCACAATATTTTTCTAAAAAACATTGGATCTTCTGCATCTGCGTTCAACATAAATCTACAAAAATCCAATCTTCTAACTCGATCTCCTTCTTCCATCACATGCACTGGTGTGTAGTGGTACGGATAAAGCCCCGCAGTATGCACAGTAGACAAGACTTTCCACTGCGATACACCTAAGCGACGAGCAACTATGTTCGTGGAAGTGGTTGGATCTTCTTGAAATTTACTCAAAATTTCTTCATCTTCCGCACGCGGTATACGGGGTATGCCACGTGGCCTGCCAGCATCACGTTGTTGCCTTTGAACATTTCCAGTCCCTCGTACTCTACGATACACTGCACTAAACACTGTGACATGGGGTGGTCGGCGATTAGGGTAGCGCTGTAGGTATTCACGGCGAGCAGCTGCAGCGTCACCGTCACAATATCCATAGAGATAAAAGATATCTGCGTATTCCTCGTTGGAAAATGATTGCCTTGCATGATCTCCGCGTCCTGGTGGTTTCGCCGCCATAAAACTTTGAAACTCAACTTCTTTAAGGGTATATGTATATAACAGGGGAGGGATATGCGCGCGTGTGTACGATGCCTGTAATACTGCTGTACTGATGACTAGACGTGGGCGTTATTTCACGTCACTAGTTACAATAACTGGCTACGCGGCATGTAATCGAATCACTAGTTTCGAGTCACATTACAAGTAGTGATTTTTGTAAATGCGTTATTACTGTTAACTGTGATTGTTGCGAGAGTCGACTGTCGGTCAGACAAGCGCAATTGCACATGTGGCATACAACAATAAACAAAACAGCGTATGTAACAGTATAATTGTACGTTTAATTTTCATACGTAAATCTATAGATATAGACAATATAAATTGAGTGATCTTTGTTTGTAAATAATTTCAATGGTTTGCGATTCCGGGAAGCGATAGTCACATTGAATTTAAGTAAAATAATTTAGTTTGTTTTAGATCATCGTTGTACTTGTGTATAATTTTGAATTCTATCTTGTAAAAATTAAGATTTATATGTTACTAGCTGACCAGGCAGACGTTGTTCTGCCCTTTCCGAACAATTATTTGCTTTCCCAAAAAAACTCCTGAAATTAGCAATAAAAAAATTGAGGGTCACTTATCGGGATAAAAACTATCCTATCTCTCAAGTTGGACCAAGCTGCACACAGTCTGCAAAATTTTTTTGAAATCGGTTCTATCTGTTGTATACTTATAGCAACACGTGGTGGTTATACTACTAAATTGTAGCTTACATTAAACGTTTGTATTTTTAACATAGCGCCATCTATTAAATATTTACTCAATCCTGTCAACAGATATCGTCATCTGACAGAATCGTTTGGAGCTAACAGATAATTGTGACTGTCAAATAATAGACAAATAATTTTCAATAAAATAATATTGTATTGCGGCTATAAATTGAGATGTAAGCTATCCTATCTTTTAAGTTGGACCAAACTGCATATTAACCAAAAATTTCATTGAAATCAGTTCAGTAGTTTAGGAGTCCATCGCGGACAAACAACGTGACACGTACTTTTTATATATAAAGATTTTGGTATTTTATGTAGATTTACTCTAACGTTTCTTTGTTATTATATAAATAAAATTAGTGTGGATTGTACAAGTTTAAATAAACTGTGAATATAAATAATCATTGTATATACAATCAAATTGACTTGTAAATACCCCTGCATTAATAATTTTATGAAAATCTTAGTTTCATTGTAAATACAAATCAATCATAAATACATTTAATGCAATCACTTCTGAGCCTGAATAAAGTATGAAGGGAAGTTAATTTATTGATTTAACTGTATAGCTACAAACACTTAGATAGTGATGAAATTTATTTTCGTTTCGTGTGTAACTGTATAGTTCGTGGTGGTATTTATGCAAACAATCACAGTAGCCGAATAAAAATAGCCAGTTACAAAAATCACTAGTTTTGAAACAGGTGACGCCGACCAAGTCACTGGTTTCGTTACGTTTCTTGAAAATGACGTAACGACCCACGTCTACTGATGACTGATTGAACAGTTTCTTCTTGTTTAACTTGCTTCTAATTTCACACTAAATGTAAACAATAGCGTAAGTTCAATCGCACAATCGTTTTACGAGCATTCCCGCAGCTGTTGATTAGGTTCCGAGAAGCGATTGTTTGGGATTACCCAAAACATTGCTACTCGGAACTTGTCTACCTGACCCCTTTTTTTCAAGTTTTTTCTGTACTATTTAAGTTACAAGCTAAATAGATACTTCGTTGGGTAGCTAGATAAGTAGGAATGTTTTTAACACGATTTGCACAATTGGTCACATACAATTATTTTTCACAAAATCATTTTTATTTTTAATTACTTATCTTCTGTTTGGAAAAAGTTGTACTTTTAGTAGCGTTACTTCGAAAATGATGAGACTTTTTGCACACTGTAGTATTGATAAATAAGTATCCAGCTTTTTATTAAGTAAAAATAATAAAATGAAAATAATACAGCTGTAAGTTTTTTTTTAGAAATTTTTGACACCAGACTTTTGGGATTTTTGAAAAAAATAATTAAACCTAAATATCTCGAATTTGGTCCACATTTGCATAATGCATTTTATGGTTCATTTGATAGGTTATGACCCCAACTATCACGCCTTGGCGGGAATACGTCGAATTACTAGTAACCCTGTATAGATAACGCATTCCGCTCGGGGTTTGTCTGTTTAGAATCCTAATGTAGAGTTATTCAGATTTAAGATAATCAAAAACTATTTAATCATTTTTTAATGTCCTATATTTTCTGATATAATTTTTTTTTATAGGATCGAGTGACAAACGAGCACACAGTCCACCTGATGGTAAGTGGTTGCTGTGGCCCATGGACATCTACATTTATCTTCGTTTGCGAATCAAAACGCAGATGCGTTGTCATTCGTGAGGACTAAGATGGAATGCCTCTTTTCCAGTAAAAATGGTCTCCGGTTCTCTACACTCACCATACGAAACACAGCAGTATTAAACTGCTATTTGACGCTGGTATTCTGTGAGAGCGTGGTCTTTCCCCGGTCGAGCCGACCCATTCGTGCTACAACTATACTACTAATATAGCTCCAGCGTGGCTCTACCACGTAAAGTAATAATCCTCATCCAGATCACTTCTGGCATTGCACACCTAACTGTTAGTGGAATTTCATTACAATGGTTCAGCCATTCCGAAAATTAGCCCGGACAGACAATAATTTCACCTCAATATAAGGCAGCTATTTCGCGATTATAGACTGACATCTCAGTTTTATTTAATGGGTCGGGGTAAAAGTTTCTTCGTATTTTGTTTGTATAAAATTGAAGAAAAATATCTTTGGTTGTACTGTCTGTATCTGGCTGGTTTTAATATCAATACCTATAAAAGAAAAAAAGTAAAAAACATTTTCCCGCCATTTTCAATTGTTTTTCTGTCCGCCATTAGTGAATCTAACGAAATTCCATATATTCTGAAGTTTTATTACAAAAAAGGGAAAAATGCGACTCAAGACGCGAAAAAATGTGTGACGTTTATGGGCCTAGTGTCAGTAAGAGTAGCACAAAGTTGGTCCAAGCGTTTACAGTCCGGGAATTTTAATGGCAAAGACGCAGCTCGCTCTGATCGTCCTCATAAGGATAAAGACAATGCTATTTTTGAAAAAGTGGAACAAAATCGGCATATTAGTAGTTACGACATAGCCGAGGTATTAAGGATTGACCACAAAACAGTTTTGACCTATTTGAAAAAGTCTGGCTATACAAAAAAGCTCTATATTTGGGTACCACATGAGCTCACTGAAATAAACCTAATGAACTTTATACTCATTTGCGATTCTCTATTGAAACCATTGAGATATGAATGAAACGTAATGAAACCGAACCAATTTTGAAAAGATTGATCACTGGTGATGAAAAGTGGATTACCTACGACAAGAACGTGTGAAAAAAGTCATGGTCAAAGGGTAGTCAAACTTCACAGACTGTAGCAAAACCTGGACTAACACGCGATAAGGTGATACTGTGTGCGTGGTGGGATTGGAAAGGTTTATCGTAAATACTAGGAACAAGTACAAGTTATTTATACCAGTTACTCGACTCCAAACAGTCAGTAATTCCTTTTATGGGGCAATGTATATGCTTTTTCAACAAAGTCCTAGAAAATATGCAGCCTTTTTCTATCAAATGGTTTGAATTATTTATTAAGCAAAAATTGTCTAGTAAGAGTTATACTACTAAAGAGTAGATGACTGATAATAAACCCTGGGAATGAGGTGATCGCTAGCATGCTGTTTCTAAATGTTTCCATAACTTAAATTTAAAACTTGTATAAACAAAATTATTGTAAAGTGAAATATGTTTAAAAAAAGTCCCACTGGGTTTCTGGCTGGTTCTTCCCAGGGCAGAGTTTTCATTGCGAACCATTGGTAAAAGTAAAAAATGACTTTCAATAAGTATTATGTATTGTAATCTATATTGATTAAAAATGATTCTATTCTATTCAAGAAATTGAGAAAAAACGGCCGGCATTGATCAACAGTAAAGGAGTAGTATTTCATCATGATAACGCCAGACCACACACATTTTTAGCCACTCAGCAAAAATTGAGAGAGCTTGGTTGGGAAGTGTTAATGCATCCATCCACGACATAGTCCTGACTTTGCACCCTCAGATTTTCACCTTTTTCGGTCTCTTCAGGATTCTTTGGGTAGTGTTAGGTTAACATTTGGAGAGGACTGTCAAAATTACCTGTCGCATGTTTTTGATCAAAAATCCCAAGATTTTTATAGCAACTGGATTATGTCACTACCTACAAGATGGAAACAAGTTATCGAACAAAATGACTTATAAGTATGTACTAAAATTAAATTTTGAAAAAAATTTGTTTTGAATTTGTATATAAAAACCGAAGAAACTTTTTCCCCGACCATAGTATACGTGTATGTGTGTGTGTGTGTGTGTGTGTGTGTGTGTGTGTGTGTGTGTGTGTGTGTGTGTGTTCGTGTATAGTCGCGGATACAGTTCCTTTAATTATTGCTGCATTTAATTTTAAAATTTTAAACAAACGAGAATGAGAAATAAAAGGGCTAGAAAACACAAACATGGAGCAAATAGCGTGACTGACAAATCGACAATAAAGACCAACCATCACTTGTCCAAGGAAATATCAAGACATCCAATTTTTTTTGAAGTCGGATCTTTATCCGTAATTCCTTAGACATTGTACTTACCTACCTATCTTAACACCGAGTTCAGCGTCGCAACATTGACGTCGTATTTTGCAGAGATGTATCTATGCAGGCATTTCTTGCAATCAAATACTTACTGGAGATGAATATCTCAATGTTATGCAATCATATATATATATATATATATATATATATATATATATGTATTTATTTATTCTTTTAGGGAAGGGGGCCAAAAGCGGGCATTCTAAGGGAAGTTTAAAAAAAAGCAGGTAATAAATGTCATATTCCAACAACTTCAATTGCTATCGGTTATTAAATTGATCTTACAAAAGTGTAATTAAACAAATAGTGTTATCGTCTTATCGCGACGGTGAATATCTTTACACGGCTAAAATTTTGAGCACAGCAAAAGAAAGAATTGACGGATTCCAGTGTTCTATTTCTTCTATGCGTAAAATACTCATACAACTTTGGTACAAGTACACACAAGCTCGAGATGGTCGTAAACAATTGATGGAAAGGACTAACATCGTTTGTGCGCGGCTACAATTCCTGAGAAAACTCAAGACCCTGAGAGATAGTGAAGATACTCGACCAAGAATTTATTTAGATGAGACTTGGATGAACCAAAATCACAGCCGCAAACGAATTTGGCTAGAAAAGGATGGACAAGGCGGCTTAAACATAAAAACGGGAAAGGGGGGCAGACTAACTGGTAAATATTCTTTCATTTTTTATCTAAGAAATACGACATAATAATTTAATACAAAATATTATATTCATTTAATTATGTTGTTTCAGTTTGTCATGCAGGCTGCGCAAAATATGGTTTTATACCCGAAGCCAGATGGGTATTCCATACTGTGTAGTCTCAAAACGAGGACTTCCATTCAAAAATGTATGCCGAAGGCTTCACAGACTGGCTGACTACTATCAACAACAATAATGCGCATCACTATCCTCGCCCCTACAGCCCGTGAGAGGGAGAGAGAGCGAAATACTGCGATGATTTATGACCCAAACTGCACGGACAAAATAATTCTAGTATGGTTTTTCTTGCAAGAAGACAATTCAGGTACCGCTATTAAAGTTGCTTTAAGGATCCCATGTTAAAGTATGTTTAGTGCAGTAGTTCTTACTTCCTTCTGTAACCTTCTGGATTGCGTTTTTCCTTGTGCTCTCATCCTAAGAAGATTGTTATTTTTTATAATATTAAAAAAAATATTAATATCCACTTTTACGTAGGTAAAAATACCATTATTAAACACATAAAGGCATAGTAAAAGTAAATAATAGCATTTTGGTGAGTTCCATTAATAAAGAATTAAAATAAGGTCAAAAATTAATTGCATATAGCCTGTGCACGATAGCATCGAAGGAAGCCGTGCGGGCAGCATGCCAAAACTAGTGGGGCTCGACCACGTAGGGTGGGTGTACCAGTCCCAAACCAGTTAAGGACACATTCACTTCGAAATGCTCTGAACTGGTATTATTTAATTTTAACATAGAAATGTATATACAAAGTTGTTTATTGATCACTAATGTTGCAATATAGATAAATTATTTGATTCCAAATATTTAAGTTTTTTTTTAGATTTCATTGATTATACGAAAAACGGGAATGTGCCTAAGTTTGACCAGTGCGCTCCAATAAATGACCACTTTTGCGCCAATAATTGACCACTGAAAAACTTATCAAGAAAAGGTAGCTAATTGAAAATAAAAGACTATTTTGTTACACAAATTGACTTTCATATGATGACTGAAAGTTTATCTAGATTTACAACCAATTTTAATGGCACAGTCGAAGGTAACTAAAGCTAACTAAACTAAGCAAGGAAGGTAAAAATTAGAAGACAAACATGAAAATTAGAACATTAACGTTAACAACGCTTATTAGAAAACTACAATAGAAAAATAGCTTTGCACATAAATTATCAGTATTACCTATCAAGACTTTGAATTAAATAAATCAGTCTCATCACATTGAGGATGAGGTAGGCGATATTGACAAAACCTTATATAGAAACCGTAAAATTACCAAAAGAAGTAGAAAGCTTTATCTTATACTAGCTGTACCCCGCGATTTCGAATTTTTTGCGCAGAATCCTGAAATAAAAGTAGCCTAAGTTACTCCTTATAACATCAGCTATCTGCCAGTGAAAGTCCCATCCAAATCGGTTCACAGGTTTTTGCGTGATGCGTGTTCATGCCAAAATAGCTCGCAGACGACAGATTTTCTTCAGACTTACACGTTTATTGTTATATTTTGGTCAATTTACACAATATTTTTATGAATGTGTGTATATGCTTATGTGTTATCCTAATGTATGAGTTATGTTATTGTAATGTTTCATGAAAATGCATTCAGTAGTTTTTGCGTGACAGAATTACAATCATCCATACATCCTCACAAACTTTCACATTTATAATATTAGTAGGATTCATTGCAAAAATTTAGCCATGTCTTCAACATTGAAGGAACCTCTGGTATTTATAGAAACAGGTGCTTTTATAACTCCAATGATGCTATCACGGTCATACAATATAATCTTCTTTTTCAAGTAATTTGAAAATGGTCGCAGATGATAACATCATACTACTGACTTCAGCGTTACATCCATCAATGTTTTTGATTTTTCCAGGGAAATAGTTGTTTAGGTGCTTGGCTACCTTTGGCTTTTGGTGGTGTCGCTTCAAGATTTTTTACGTGGAGCCAGGTTACAGCTGTATTAGTAGTATAGTTGTAGAACGAATGGGTCAGTTGGACCGAGGCAGGACCACGCTCTCACAGAATACCAGCGTGGACAGCTGTACACATCATCGTTGGAGCCACACGCAAGTGTGAGTAACGATCCAAGTGCTAGTCTTATCCGACACTATTCCGAAGATATCCCGGACGTCAGTCAAAGCGAGATTAGAATGGCTCTCCAGCATCTTAAAAACGGCAAGGTCCCAGGCGAGGATGGAATTACAGCGGAGCTTCTGAAAGCGGGTGGAAATCCTTCAGAGGCTCTTTAATTCCGTCCTCCATGGTGGCATTACACCGGAGGCGTGGAACAGAAGTGCGGTGGTCTTGTTCTTCAAGAAAGGTGACAATGATCTCTTGAAGAACTTAAGACTGATTTCCCTTCTGAGCCGCGTCTACGTGCTGTATTCGAGAGTCATTACGAATCGTCTCGCACGCAGACTTGACGACTTCCAGCCTCCCGAACAAGCCGGTTTCCGAAAGGGCTTTAGCACCATGGACCACATACATACCCTTCGGCAAGTTGTATAGAAATCCGAGGAGTACAATTTGCCACTATGCCTGGCGTATATGGACTATGAGAAAGCCTTTCATTCCGTCGAAATTTGGGCGGTGCTGCAGTCCCTTCAGTGGTGGCAAGTTGACTGTCGGTATATCGAAGTGCTGAAGTGCATGTACAGTAGGGCTACGATGGCTATCCGAGTACAGAACCAGAGTACGAAACATATCCAATTGCAGAGAGGTGTAAGACAGGGTGACGTTATATCTCCGAAACTCTTCACCGCTGCATTGGAAGACGTTTTCAAACTTCTGGACTGGAAAGGATACGCGAAAGGAATCGATGGCGAGTACATCACTCACCTTCGATTTGCCGACGATATATTCCTTATGGCAGAATCGCTGGAGGACCTAAGCACTATGCTCAATGACCTCAATAGTGTCTCCCAACGGATAGGTCTTAAGATGAACATGGACAAAACAAAGATTATGTTTAATGTCCACGTCACACCAATGCCGGTAGCTATGGGAGCACTAAGCTCAAAGTTGTTGACGAGTATGTTTATCTGGGACAAATAGTCCGACTAGGTAAGTCCAACTTCGACCGAGAGGTCAATCGACGGATTCAACTCGGCTGGGCAGCGTTCGGGAAGCTACGACACATCTTCTCGTCAGATATACCTCAAAACCTTAAAACGAAATTGTACTACCAATGCGTGTTGCCAGTGATACCTTACGTATCTGAGACGTGGTCCTTCACTGCTGGCCGTATGAGGAAGCTCAAGGTCGCTCAGCGAGCTAGGGAGAGGGCTATGCTCGGAGTTTCTCTGCGTGATAAACTTAGAAATGAGGATATCCGCAGTAGAACCAGAGTGACCGACATAGCCCAACGGATTAGTAAGCTGAAGTGGCAGTGGGCCGGCCATATAGCTCGAAGAACTGACGACCGATGGGGAAGAAAGGTTCTTGAGTGGCAGCCTCGTACCAGTAGGCGAAGTGAAGGGCGACCCCCCACGAGATGGAGTGAAGCACGAATGGGTCGGCTCGACCGGAGAAGGAACACGCTCTCAGAGAATACCAGCATAAAAAAGCAGCTTAGCGCTGCTGTGTTTCGTGTGGTGAGTGAAGAGAACCCTTGACCCTTTTTACTGGAAATGAGGCATTCTAACTTAGTCCTCACGGGGTTATCATTACCTCAGTTTTAATTCACCTTTAATTCAGGGGAGGAATGCAATGAAATCAATTGGTTTTTCAGTGTTTGTTTATCAAAATAGTTTGCGTAATTTTCAAATAATGAATCTAATGCCTCTAAAGGAAAATTTGAACGATATTTTTCGAATTGTTTGTTATCGAACAATGGGAAAAAAATTATTTGAATATTTCAGAATATCGGCCGTTAATTTCTGAATATATGCTATCAATTATTTCAACAAAAAGTCGTTTATATTCTGTCTGAGCACAGCGCACATTGCGTCTCAAACGAGGAGCAGAGTTATTTTGCAATGTGTTTTCATAAATGTGATCAAAATCTGACTGAAGTTCAGTACGTAACCATGTCTGAAACTCCTTTATTTTATTACTGCAATAACCGACATCAACTTGTGATTTTTGTAAAATATTGAACAGCAGTCGGTATTTTTAAATACCCGGTGAAAAATTTAAATAAAAAAATTTAAATTAAATGAACGCAATATGTTTTCAAAATTCTCGGCGGCCAAGACCGTATCGCCGTCCCAGTTCTGCGGATTGTCGCACATACCCGAAAACAAATTAATCAAATTATCTTTTTGTTCGAATACTGTATTTACAATTCGTGACGTATGCGTCCAACAAGTTGCACACAGGTTAGAAAAGGAGCGATCGTCTTAGCCCGGTAAAAAGCCCACGCGTGCGAGAGAGACGACTAATCGCCCAACTCAATTCCTTTTTTATGACAGCAGTAGACAGTTTTGCCGCGACCGAGGTCCATCCATATTGCTTTGCTTTCATTAATTTTGACAGTACAATCCATTGCGTGTTCGCTTTGAGACAGAGAGGACACGATTCAGTATATTTCGAATTGAGAACAATCTGCCAAGTATTGACGTTACATAATAAGGCTACGAGGCCATGACCTGTGTAGAACAGAGGACCGCGCGGGAAATTTAAATAGTTTGCAACAGTTTACGAGTATTATTATTTATTTATTTTATTAGTAGATATTATTGATTTTTTATTTATTACTTTTATTATTGATTAGCAGTTTGATATGGCAAGCCCGGCTTCTCGGATTCTACGGAGGCTTCGCTACCGCTGATGATAACATTAGTGTTGTGCGGAGTATGATAGAGACTGACAAAAGAGTGACTTATCAGCAGATTCGGATAAGCTTAGGCATCGGTTTGAGTCAAGTGCACAAAATCCTCCATGAACATTTAGCGGTCAGGAAGCTTTGTGCTTGGTGGATACCTCATATTGGTATATGATTGGTGTCGTGAAATGGTTCAAAGATTTAACGGAGGTGACTCAAATGCTGTGTTCGACATACTTACGGGTGACGAAAGCTGTAGTTATTGTTATGATCCTGAAACTAAGAGACCTGCTTTCCGGATGTTTCCTACCGAGGAGTTGCCAACTAAAGTGAAGAGAGGTCGAAGCGTGGGAAGAAGATGGTGGCCTCGTTCTTCGGAAGGACAGGTCATTAGACAACAATTGTTTTAGAGGATCGAAAAACAGGTAACTGTAGAGTAGTACACTAACAATTGTTTGCCACTTATCTTGGAAAAAGTTCGAGAGAAACGACCTCGCAGTAGGATGCTCCTTTACCACGACAACCTGCGTCTTCTCTTTTGGAACCGGCCAATCCTTGACGGCGGCGATTTTCTCTGGATCCGTGCGGATACCTTCTTCTGACACTACATACCCCAAAAAGCTAACTTGCCATTTGTTTGAACAGTGAACATTTATTCGGCCTCAACTTGAGGTTGGGACTCTGTATCTTCATGAGCACGCGTTCCAGGTTTTGAAGGTGTTCCTCAAACGTTCGGCGTGATGTTTTGGCCATGAAAGGAAAAGTGGGGATCTCGTGACGGGCAAGGTGTTCTGCTCAGGGAGCGGCCAACGCTCCAAGTGATAGTTCAGAGCTATTCTATATATATGCTACTTTTATTTCGGCACTTTGATAGCGCGATTTAGGTTTCGATGTGTTTCACTTGTGGCATCGCCAATTAGCCCGGTAAGTACAAGCTCCATGAACCTTTCAAACGTTGCTGGAGCATTGTACCATCCAAACGGCATAACTTTAAATTTATACAGACCCTTTCCTGTCGAGAATGTAGTTTTGTTCTTGGCCTTAGGGTCAATTTCAACCTACCAGTAGCGACTTTTCAGGTCCAGCTTGCTAAACCATTTTACTCCTGTAAACATGTCCAGCGTCTCATCAATTCTTGACAAAGGATAGCTGTCCCTCTTCATAACGTCATTCAGACGGCGATAGTCAACATAAAACTCTATGCTAACATCCTTCTTCTTTGTCATTTTATAATAAAATCAACTAAATGTTATCTCAAGAGGGTCATAGACTCACAAGTACTGACGTTTGAAGAACTAACTACAGTTTTAATTAAAGTTGAAGCGATGCTGAACTCAAGACCGATTTGTCAGTTATCTTCTGACCCTTGAGAAGTTGATGTTCTCACAGCCGGTCATTTTATTATAGGACGTCTTTTAGTCGCTCTACCAGAACCGTCCGTTGAAGATATGAATCCTAGAACACGCTGGCAGTTCCTCCAAAAGCTCTTGGAAAATTTTTGGCGTATTTGGCATAATACTTATTATTTACATACGCTTCAACAAAAGGTTAAGTGGTTTAAGGAAGTTCACAAATACCCAAATATTGGTTAAATTTAAATTCCATTAACCGGTTCAGTGCGGATGATACGATTACTTTTGTGTGTGGCGTATGACACACGAGTCGTGTCCTTTTAAAAATCGTTATAACTCGCTCAAATTGCGTTTTTGGAAAATTTATCCAGAACAAAATATTCACTATTTTGCAAGTTCATGCCTGCAGCTTCGTTTCTGGATATTTTGAAAATTTGAAATTTTTAGGTGTTTACAACCTTTTCTTAACTTGTACATGGTACTCTTTTTACCTTGTGGGTTTTGAATCATGTTGTGGAAAAAATAGTCTAATACTATCGCTCTACGATCTAAATCGGTATATACGCTATCTACGATCGCTCACAAACTCAAGTTGTAAATACATTTCTGGAAAACAAATCTCCTGTTAAAAAAAAACAATGTGTTTGTCTTATTGTTTAATTTTGCTTAAAATGGTTAAACTGCCGTCTTATTACTATCATATGGCCGAATAGACCTACGAAGTACCATGTGCTCTTGTGATATGGTATAAGGTTTATTTTTGCTTGAAACAGTTTGAAACCGTTCATGCATAAAAACGTTCGCTAATAAATAGTCTTTCGTCAATCCGCCGCCGTATAGTGCCAGCGTGTGTTTCCTTTTGAAAACATTTGTTTTACTATTCTTACTAAGTAGACGTTTTCAAATCGACTTTACTTGTACATTTGTATAACATTAAATAATATTTAACATTTGTAAATATTAATGAATCATAAACCTTATTTTTTTCCAAATTAAGGTTCTTGATTGTTTGATATTTACAAATATTATTAGGTGAAAATTTAATTTAATAAAAACCAAGGTTTTCCGGGGTGATTTCGCTGTACCTACTTATATGATTTTTTTATAAAACAAAAAATAGTACAAAATGTTTGTAATCTCTGCATTAAAAAGGCACTTACTCTCAAATTCAAAGAAAACACGTAGTTACCTACTAAAAACAACTATTCTTCCGTTTGTAACAGATGTTTGATGTCAACTAAACTTAATTAGGTCTAAACAAGTGAAAAAAGCATAAAAATGATAATTATTTCTACACATGGCTGATGGCACAATAGGCGTGTCATCAACGTCTGTGTCGCTTGATGCCGCAACGAATCGGTTAACTTTAAATAAACACACACAACTAGAGCCGTGGTAGCTCAGATGGTTAGCGCTCGCTTTAAGTTTCACAGTACCCGGGAAACCCGAGTTCGATCCCCGCAATTTTAAGAGCTGATTTACCACGTGCTCGTCGGCGAAGGAAAACATCGTCAGGAAACCTGCATGTCTGACAAATAAGCAAAGAAATATATTTCGAAGACATGTGAAGTTCCTTTCCTTGCCCTAAAACCCTCTCAGAAATGAGAGGAGGCCTGTGCCCAGCAGTGGGACGTGTATATAGGCTGTAACTTTAACTTTTTTTAAACACACACAACTAATTTCTTAGCTAACGTTACGGTTGTTCTTAAATGCGTTAACTCTTTAATGTTGAGGTACATGGGCACCGCAGCATAGTTGCTGTCAGTGTGCACTTGCCTGATGTGATGCTGTAGGATCTCACGCCGTGCTACCTCACCAGTGCAGTGGGCCCAGGGCTTACTGTTTGCAACTGTTTCAATGGGTTTAAGCGTGGTACATTGATGATCTACGTTTGAGACGACCTACAACGGCAGCAACCCAAGATAACGTCAGACCTATGCGGCGATTGATAGGAACTTATATAAGACTATATAGCTTTCACGTGAATTCGTTACGCGACAGTTATAACAAGTGCAGTTACTGCAAACTGCTTGGTATTATTACAAATTGTTTGCTAATTGTCTTGTTGGACAGTAGTTGAAGAAGAAGCCTTCTTTAGCACGACAACGCACAGCGCTCTCTGCTACAATCTACCTTTATTACAGAAAATAACCATATTTTACATATGATTTATTGATAAAGCTGTTATCTTCTTAATTACATATAAGCCAGAGCAATATAAACCATAGATTACTACTATTCTAGGTAAATAGCATAATATGATTATATTAATAACATCTTAAAAACAAGTGACTCTTGCTATTTTTTTATTTAGTTTATTAGTATTGATGGAAATACTGCTTTTTACAAAATTAACAATTAAGAAAACTAGGTTTATTCCTGATAAGAACATAAAAAAATCCAAGAAAATAAAATTTATTTTTAAAAATCAAACATTTCCTTTGATCATCATTGATCATGACCAATTAATGTAAGTTCAAATACAACAATATATTACGTATATCCGATAACCAAACAAATAATTTAACACGTGATGTTTTCCTATTTCATAATTTTAAGCAGCTCAGTCATTACTTTAAAATTTTTATTTTTCCTTTTAAAATTATTAATTTCAATTTATATATTACATTAATTTAAAATAAAATAAGTTTCTTATAAACACACAAAAGTAAACAAAATGCTCTATTAAATCTATAATCTAATGCTATTCAAGAAACACTTAAGCACCTTATAACATAGACACCATAAATAATCACATTTCGAATTAAATTATTTAACATCGTTAAAATATTGATAGGGCTGTTATCTGGTTAAATATAAAACATAATTTGCACATGTCAAAAGCATAATGGAGCAACACGGGTCATCGGCGGACTGGAGGGGAGTAGCCATAGCATTTTTCCCTGATACACAGAACTGTCTGTCATTTTTTGCGGGGGGAAATATGCGCACACAAAAACAATCGGCTGTCACTAAGAAAATCACATGTATCAATTAAAACTATACACTAACAATTTTACACACACATACATTATAAAGGTATCGCTCGGTGACAGCGACAATTCGGATACAGACTCGGATCAGTCGCTCGACCGATATGTATGAAGGCGAGCGACCTGTGTTGGTAACCGAATCCAAAACAACACGACCGTTATTATTGTAATTTTTAAGTTCAAAAAGAAATAAACAGCAACAATGTGATTAAAAATTACTTATATATGAAAGGTGACATTATCGTTTTGTTTTTGCAGCAAAACACTTGACAGATATCTTTTTGCAGCAAAAAAATCTTAACAATTGTGCATTGTTCTAGGACATCGAATCAGCCGCGCAACTAGATTTAGTCCGGTGAGTAGTGCAGCTGCAATTAAATAGTTTTATTGTATGCATAGGACCGCGTGGACTTATACTTTGACAGAAGAAAACGTCTGAGTATAGCTACTCCCTTCCGATCCGCCAGTGGTCAAGAAAGGTTTTATATTTTCTTTTAAAAAATGAAATATATTATAACATATTTACATTGTTTACTTATGTATAAATTAATCAAAAGACTATAATTTATCACAAATCTCTAGTTTATAAATGTCACACTTAACATAATATTATATAAAACGTTAAATATAATATTATAATTGGAATATAATATAATAGAAATATAATATTATAAGTGTAATTTCAAACAAAAGTATATATTATGTACGTTTTTCCAGAGGTCTTTTCTAATTGCTGATTTCTAACGACAAGCATTTACTGAAAACTGCCGACTCACAGAAAACCAGCGTGAAGTAGAGGTTTACCTCTGCGTTTCGCTTGGTGAGTGCAGGTGGCCGTAGGCCCTTTTTACTGGAAATGAGGCATTCCATCTTAGTCCTCACGGGTGACAAGGCATCTACATTCTGATTTGTAATAGAGGATAGATGTAGATGTCTATGGGCCGCAGTAATCACTTACCATCAGGTGGACTGTGTGCTCGTTTGTCACCCTTATCCTATTTAAAAAAAACATTTTAAAAGCATACTATAAAATTACTAAGTAAGCGATTGTGAGCATTTATCATAAAAAATTACTAAGTACTTACACTTATTTTGTAAACCATTTTATCGTGTCTGCCTTTAAGAGGAATACTTTTCAATAGACGATGTGGATGAAATTTTTCAAAAGTAACATAACAAAGGCTATTGCTATGTACCTTATAATTCGAGCTAGGATGTGTCATTATTTAAATTTCATTCATTGTTCTATTGTAAGTTTAGTTATTTCTCTATGTTTTATTTTTATAATTATAATTTTAATAATGATAAATATTGATTTTATTAAAAATGCAATCGATTTCTCTATCGTTTATTTCTTAGAGATGTTTCCGGAGCATGGGAAATCAGTAACATCTTGACGTACTCAACATATGATTAACAACGTAAACTTGTTGTTTAGCCCGTGGTAAAGACAGAAACTAAATTACAAATTAAATAAATTCTACACGTACCTTTTAAAGCGAGCGACTTCCTAACTCCAGTTCATATCCTCTGAGCTACCACGGTTCACTTATTATTTACACACAGTGATTTAATAATGTAGCAACAAGTGTAAATATTTAATGACATCATAAACAATATCAATAACACAACAAAGATTAATTAGAAAATATTAAATAATGTGTAACTGCATTATTACGATTCCTAAAATTAGAAAACTTAATGTATATTTACCTCCCTTTCAAATAGTTTTAGGCCCAAATTATTGAATTAAGTCAGTTTGCATGGTTTTAAATATTAAAAACAATGCCACAATTTGAGCTCCCTGGAACGTTTCAGAGCAGCTTTTACTAAACATATAATTATGATATGGATGCTTTATGTTAAGAAGTCCTTGTGAATTTTGATGATATAGTAGTTTTTGAATAAAAAAACACGTCATTGACACTTTTTGGTGTTTTAATGGATTTTCAGCGTACGGTTTTAATCTATAAGCATATTTTCAGCTAATATTTAATAAGCATTTAACGTCTTATTCAGGACGAAGTAACATTTTAAAGGTATTTTTTATAATTGTAACATATCACAAAATGACATACTTAAATGCATATATTATCATTACATCCAAGCAATAGTTTTTAAGTATATTGCAAATATTGTTCATCATAATACAATCGGCAAATTACAACCATTGTTATTGTGAAATAATTAAATAATTTTTATAAACTTAACACTTTAGACTAATGTCTATGTTAAAAACAAATTATATAATTTTTTTATGTATACTGTGATAATTTCTGAAATTATTATTCACCTAAAATCAGATATACCTTAAATCAGAATTAACATAAACCATCTTCGTCGTCAGTCTTCTTTTCATCTCCGTTATAATCCATTTTGTTGTCCTCCTGTCGATCCTGATCCTAAAAAAAACATATCATGATAAAAATATTTATTTATTAAGCCTATTTTACTTTAAATAAATCTAATTAAGGTCGTGCAGTTCGCGTAAGAGAAACAGTGACAAGAGGCAAAAGCTAAGAGTTGCCAACTCGCCTGCCAAATGTGACAACTTTGGCAAATATCCCTCCTGAGGCAATTTACGGGAGGCCTACGTTCAGCAGTGGACTTTGATAGACTGTAATGACGATGATGATGAAATCTAAATTATTATCCTTTCTAAGATGAATTTATATATATGTAGGCCGTATGAGAAAGATCAAATATGTTCAAAAAGCTGCGAAGACAGCTATATTCCAAATATAATTTTGTGAAAGAATGAATTACCGTGTAGTGGCGATATAAGAACATCCATTGCCCCAAATCATCCCGTGGGTGATGTAAGAGGCGACAGAGGGAAACAAATTAGGGACATGGGCATCAGCGTTTTTCTAATGAGGGCTAATAATTTTCTGCTCACCAGATGTCGCTAGTTGACACTGAGATAAAGTTTTTTTTGTTAGACAATGTCATTTAATTGAGAAGTTGTTTTTTAATAAAAGTTTATCACTTTCTAGAGTATTATATTAATATCACAAAACAATGTGTCAGTGGTTTGCTCCTTAATTTTTTGCACATTTTTAACGTTTTTTTAAATTTTTATACTTTTATGAATATGTGTTTTGATTTATTTATTTTTTATAACTATTAATATAAAATTTATCTAATAGTACAAAAAGAAACAATAACTTTTATATTTTCCGAATAAATTAACTTCCCCGCTATGAAATCTGTCAAATATTATACCTCACTTTCTAGTGGCGCCGCTCTGGTAGCAAAATCCAATTCAAAGGTAATTAATAAAAGGAAGTATAATAATAATCTATACAAATAAATAAAATTGGCGTGTCTGTTTCTAATGTCAAAATTACAGCTTTTTACTAAATGCACATAAAAGTAAATACGGTACTAATAACAAAAATACAATTTTTAAAGTTTTGTTTGTCTATCCGTCTGTCTGTCTGTTTGTACAGGTTTGTACTCCGAAACGGCTGGACCGATTTTGACTGGATTTTCACTGGCAGATAGCTGATGTCACAAGGAGTAACTTAGGCTACTTTTATTTTAGAAAAAGAATTACGGTTCCAAAAAAAATTGAAACCCGAAATAACACGCAGGCGAAGTGTCGGGGAACAGCTATACATCTATACAAATAAATAAAATTGGCGTGTCTGTTTGTAATATCAAAATAACAGATTTTTACTTAATGCATAGGAAAGTATATACGGTACTTATAACAAAAAAGACATCTTTAAAATTTTTGTCTGTCTGTCTGTTTGTTCCGGCTAATTTCCGAAACGGCTGGACCGATTTTGACGAAAATTTTACTGGTAGATTGCTGATGTTATAAGGAGTAACTTAGGCTGCTTTCATTTTAGAAAACGAATTAGGGTTCCGCGAAAAAAATTAAAACCCTTGTAATAAAATAATACATAATATACCTAGTCAGGTCATAAATTCTGTCACATGTTTAATATAAAATAATTGAAACAAGATTATTCATTATGTAACCATTTATATACCAAAATGAACTTAACAAAACATAGATTCTTATGACACTAAAGTTTATTCAAAATGACCTCCGTGATTTTGAATACAGCCCTTCAATCTACGCGGCCAGTCGTCTATCGCAGCACGAACGAGGTCCATGTCAATATCGGCGGCTGCCTTAATCAAGGATGTCTTGAGTGACTCCAAATTGGGATGAAGCTTTGAGCACGCCTTTTCCTCCAAGTGTTGCCATATCTTGTAATCTAACGGATTCAAATCTGGACTGCAGGAGGGCCAGACTTCGTGCCGGATGAAGTCGATTTCACGCGCCGCCAGCCAGTCTTGTGTGCTCTTCGCTCTATGAGCTGGCGCCGAATCTTGTTGGAATACCCAGTGCCTGTTATTGGACATGGTATGAGAAACAGGTTCCACAAGGTTCGTCAGGACTGTATTTTGATACACAACTGCATTCGTTTTTACACATTTCTCACAAAAATGTACCTCTGTTAAGCCCCAATAAGAAACTCCCAACCATACCATGAGCGAGGATGGTACATGACCTCGTTGGACACACGGAATACGGTTGCTCGCTTCTTTACTACTGTGTGCGTACACCTTATCATTTTGTTTGTTGTAGCTCTCTTCTACGGTAAAAATTTTTCATCCGAAAAAAGAATTTACCGATATTTTTTTCCCGCGTACCGCTTCAACAAAGCGCGGCATCTCTTCAGTCTCAGGTCCATTAGACGAGCATTCAAACGATGTCCTGTTTTTCTTCGATATGCCCGAAGCCCTAAGTCTTCATTTAACACCCTTTTCACCGTGGTTCTGCTTAACCCCATCTGAAAGGCTAACAGTTTCTGCTTACGTTTGGGATTTCTTTGAATTCGCGCCTTCACAGCTTTTATCACTGCTGGAGTCCTAACAGACTGAGGGCGACCACTTCTTGACCTGTCATCAACACTAGAGTCTTCATTGTATCGTTTGATGGTACGATAAATGAATCTTTTGGTTATATTCAAATTTTTCAGTATGTCAAAAATGAGTTTGCGCATAACCGCAACGATGCAACGCAATAACTGCAACACGGTCTTCTTTAAGCGTCCACTCCATATTTAAAAATGAGTAAAATTCTAAAAAGTATACAGTTTTATGTTCATGAACAATTCGGAATTCGAATTCAATAAACTTTTTTGTGGCCAGCATTCTAAAAGAAAGTTTTTACTGTGTGACTTTAAACAACATTGACTTTTTAAGTTGACTTATGAACTGACTGTGTACATTCAATATAATCCAAAGTAAACACTAAGTATAATAATTATATAATAATAAGATATAATGATGACCAGTACCCGAGAGACATTATTACAAAGGCTACCTGTCGCGCGGGATCAGATCGCGATATGACATCGCGACATGTCACACCTATGCCATTAGTTATTGGGAGCACTAAGTTCGAAGTTGTTGACGAGTATGTTTACCTGGGACAATAGTCCGACTAGGTAAGTCCAACTTCGACCGAGAGGTCAATCTACGAATTCAATTCGGCTGGGCAGCGTTCGGGAAATTACGGCACATCTTCTCGTTCGGCATACCTCAAAACTTGAAAACGAGACTGTATAACCAGTGCGTGTTGCCAGTGATGTCCTATGGAATTGAGACGTGACAGAGGTCAATCGATGGATTCGACTCGGCTGGGCGTTTGGAAGATTACATTTTCTCGTCAGGTATAAATAATAAACCTCAAAATTTGGAAATGAGATTGTAAAACCAGTGTGTGTTGCCCGGGATCTGATTAGTGATCTATGGAGTGGGCTATGGTCGGGGTTTCTCTGCGTGACAAACTTAAAAATGAGGATATTCACAGTAGAACGGATTAGTAAGCTGAAGTGGCAATGGGCAGGCCTTATAGCTCGAAGAACCGACAATCGATGGGAAAGAAAGGTTCTCGAGTGGCAGCCTCGTAACGGTAGGCGAAGTGTAGAGCGGCCCCCACTAGATGGAGTGACAACCTAGTAAAACATGCAAGAAGTTGATGGATGCAGGTGGCTCAGGATAGTGCTTTGTGGCATTTCTTGGGGGAGGCTTATCTTCAGCTCTTCTTGGACTTGTGAAGGGCTGTAATGATGATGATGATGATGATGATTAGAAACGGTAAATGTGATTTTGTTAGACTACCAAAAACAGCCCTAATGTTTCCTCCTGTTAAAAAGTTTACAAAGACCATGTTGGGATATATATATTCAAGATAGGATTCTGTTTTGCACTGTTTCGTACATTCTGTTTTATCACTTACATTAATTTTATAATTTTTATTTATTCTGATGCCTCTTACGAATAATTTAATTTTACAGAAATAAAAACATTTTTGTATTGGGTTTGTTTTTAATTCTGTAACATTAAATTAATAATTTATGCTTATATATATATATATATATATATATATATATATATATATATATATATATATATATATATATATATATATATATATATATATATATATAATTTATTCACTGGCACTTATATTTAATCAAGATTTCGGACTTAAAAATAACCATAGGACGCTCTCCATCGCCCACTGGCAATTTTCGACTGCGAACCTGTGCTGATTTCCATCTTTACCTTGAAGACATATGGAGCATGAGCCTAGCAAAATGTGTAATTAAATCCATGTCTAAATAATATTATTATTTAAAAAATTGGTTTATCGTGTTTATATCCTTAGTAGTTCAATAAAACGTTGGCGCATTTTTAAAGAATATGACCACCACACTTCTGCTAGGAAGGTGGACGTAATCAAAGAGCTTCTAAAGGACTTTAAGTATTAGTTTTATTCCCGCTTTCAGAAACTTTACTGTAATTCCATCCTCGCCCGAGGCATTGCCTTTGCTTGAAGGCGCTGTAGAGCTACCAGTATCCAAATCTTGCTCAGATTGACGTCCGGGATATCATAGGAATAGTGTCGGATGAGTATTTTCGGATCATTACTAAAACTTGCGTATGGCACTCACGACGTCGCTGCTGTCCATAGAACTCCTTAATCTCGCTCAAAATCACAGGTGTCCAGGAATTGACACTGCCACAGATGGTCTTCAACATCAACAGTTGGCTCTTTCCAGCCGACAGATCTCTGACTAAACCTTTAAGGCTTGGTTCCGCTCAATCACTTCTTCAATGAGCTATATTGAGGTTGCGTAAGTCTCGCCACAATCATGTGGGTGTGTTTTTTCAGCTTCATTTCTCATCTAACAGTCATTAGATTAAGAGTGTGATTGGATTTTAAGTTCCTCTGTGATGGATCTTGCAGAAATTAGCTATATCCACATGAACAGTTCAGACAGGCTTGTCTTTTAAGCAATGAAAATAATTTTATCATTTGATCTGAACGTTTTAAATTACATTTATTTATACATAAACGCTAGATTGAATGAAATTAGGTTTCACGGATTTTATAGCATTTATTAAAATAAGTTAATAAAGGCGACAAAATCCGCAAAAACTAGTTTCACTTAATGTGTAGTGTTTGCGTAAACATGAGAATTCATTATAAATTCTAGATCCTCCTCATTAGACCGTTAATAATTCACTACTGGACATGGAGCCTCTTCCAATTAGAAGATTGGATTTGCTGCGGCAGCGGCAAAGGTAGATAATTAAATTAATTGAAAAAGTAAAGAAATTAATTTATACCTCCATGTTAACAGCATTCGGGCTGACATAAGATGGTGCTGCATTCTCCCTTACAACAGCCTTTGGCAGAGGTTCTATACCTTCTGGTAATGGTATCGAAGCAGCTAGCCGGGCATATTCCACATCCATACTACGTATAAAGGGCGAAGCAAGTGCTCTTTTAGCAGAATCCCTGTCTTCTTCATCATAAGCCTGCAGCAGCTGTTCAATAGTTTGCATCTCTGCTGCTTCACAGTTACTGCCCCACTCCTATGAAGTATGATAAAAATATATTGAGTTAATATGTTATTTGAATTACCTCACTGCTTTTAATTAACAATTCTAATGTAGATAAAATCACTTCGACTGTGTAAACTTACTTTATATGCTTTTTCAGCAGCAACAGCATCTCCTCTTGCCAATTGTACTAACACAATGGCTACCGTGAGTCTACCCACCGCTCCAATGTTGCCAGCTTCCTGGTGGTAACCTATCTCTCGCCGAAGGCTGTCCACAGCTTCATCGTATCTATAAATTAAAAAGCAAAATTTTGCTCTTGCCATGTTTTTATCTTCTAGTCTACTCTTATAGTAGTAATATTTTTCTGCACGTGTGCCTAAGTGCATAATTTTGCTAATTAATTGCCATATTCGATTATGGTCACATTTCCTTTGTCAAATAAATTGAAAGTAGGATATAGTAAAAAGACCTAACACAAATTGTGTTGGACAAAAAATTGGTATGTTGAAATACTATTTTTTGTCCAACACATATTATTTTTCAATTTTCAAACACAAAAAATACTGAATCTTACCTTTGCAGTTTGACCAATATCCTTGAAGATTTGCTGATATATTCAGATCCCTGGTGTTGACTGCTTTCAGTCTGTTATATTAAAAAGTTATAAGTTAACATTTATAAACACATTAAAGAAACAATACCGAAAATTTATCATTGCGATTTTTCTTAGTACACTTACTGATGACACATCAGCTGCTTGTTGATACAATTTGACAGCTTTCTCAGGCGAGTGTTCTTCTATAATCTTTGCAGCTTTGTCTAACACATTAGCCCCCGAATCGCCAGAGCCATGTTGCTGATAAAGACTGCTTGATTCACATGCCAAATTGTAAATCTAAAATGAAATAAAAATAATGGAGTCACGGCTATAAGCCTAAGTGTGAATACATCTCGGTTTAGCTGGCTATAACTGCTATGTCTGATATAACTAAAGGTGCAGTTGCAATTAGTCGTAACGAATGTATTATACTAATGCACAAATGCTTACTGTCTTTGGAATATTGACTAAACTACCCGTGTCGGCTACAATGATTGTGATGTGATGAGATTGAATGTATATTAAAATGAACCATACTCGAAAATAGACATGGAACGAGTAGTGATTCGCCGAGTACTCGGCCACCGGGTACTCGGCCTAGATTGGTTGGTGTCGGGTAGATTGGGCCGAGTATTCGGCCGGATACTCGGCTTCAAAAAAAACGCGGTAGCGGACGGCGTGTGGTTATTTCCCTTACACAGAGTTAGAGATGGAACGATACGAGTAAATACAAGTAGTTACTCGATACTTTTCTTTCTATACCAAGTACTTTGGGTATCGATACTTTAAACTTAGTACCAAGTAGAATAGAAAGAAAAGTACTTGTATCGGTACTCGATCAGTCACACACCCAAGGATACTGTTGATGAGTGTAGATGATTACTGATTACTTGTCAAATGAGACAACATGATTTCATGTTCGAGAGATAGTTTTCGTTATCTGGCGCGAAAATAACTACTTATAGAAATCGTTTTATCGGAAAACATCTAGAAAAATTATTGATATTCCTCTCCTAAATTTTAAATATTAGTAATAATAATTTCTATTAAAGATTCATATGTACGTTCTAAATATTTCTGCTGCTTCTCATGTTCCTGATATTTTAATGTCAGTCATTTAAGTGTCTAATATAATAATAATGATAAAAACTGGCGTTTTCTCTTTATTTTTCTCTGGAATATAAGGCCGAGTACTCGGTACTCGGCCGTTAATACTCGGTGCTCGGCCGAACCCTAAAAAAAGGCCCAATCCGCCGAGTACCGAATCCAAACCGAGTACTCGTCCCATGTCTACTCGAAAACTTCTGTACCTACATGCGATTATAATATATAGGTAGGCTTTTGTTAAGCTTATCGAGCGGACTATGCCATCTTCGACTACATCTTAATCCAGTGAGATAATATGCAACATACACTAAATACTACAATAATACCTTAATGTATAAAATATATAAATATTAGTATTAGAATTAAGGTAATAGAAGTTAAGGCTGGCTTTATTTAATATTGTTATGACCTTGCTGGGTGCATGTGCTGTAATGTGTCACACAAAACCACATGTAAATGCAACAAATAATAGCCAAGTAATGGCTTATAAAATGTAAAAAAGTAAGTGAGTAAGTAATGTAAGAGCTGCACACTTAGCAGAGAGCGACTTTGCATAGAGAGAACACTAAAAAGTGCAATAAAATACAAACTCATGACTAAGCCCTCGGATGATGCATTCTGTAGGACGTCATTAATGTGTGGACTTCTCTGTTATATTTATTTTATTATGTTGCATATTATTTATCTATTATGCTGCAAAACATTATTTTTCTTAATTACCTCATCAGGAGTGGATAACTCTTTGCTAACAATGATAGCGTTTTCAAGAGCTTTCCCTGCATGGAAGAAGGAACGATTCTTCTTGTACATCTCCGAAGCCTTTAGATGGCATTCTTTGGAATTTTTCAAGTCGCGGGCTATGCGGTAACATTGTGCTAAAAATAAGGTAACAAGTATTATAATAACAGTATTTATTATTTTTAAGGATAGTAAATAAATACATTCATTCCTACCTGCCTGACTATATTCATCAGCTGCAGAGTCATAATCAGGCTTCCAGCGTAGCAAAGATGTCTTCAAACTAAAAGAAGAATAATACAATAATTAAATTCAAGAGTACAAAATAAATTAAAACTAGATTTTAGTATTGACCATACTCTCTTGATCATTTTTTTTATTTCAGACATGGCATTTTAGCTAAACCTATTTAAGCCATCTCAAAACAAACACCTAATTATCTCTCCCTAATGACTATGTGTGCACCATTTTAGCACCTACAGGGTAGATGTTGATTAACCTTTAAAGAATGCTGACAGATAGCTTCAACAGAACAATGGTATCTACATAACTAACAATATTAATGTGTACGCCATTTATGGAATAGAAAACTCCTGCTCTGTTGATCCTTTCATTCAGCTGGTTTATATACAAATTAAGCAGCCTGGTCGACTTCAGCTCTCCTGTCTCTCTCTACACTCGTGTCTAATAGTGGCACAATATGTGACTGAGAGTTTGTAAATTGTAGTGTCATTTTCGCCTTTTATAGGAGATAGATTTGTTTTTATGCATGATAATACAAGCCCCCATACTGCCCGTAGTTGTCGAATACCTTTGAAACGTTGAAATCAATGTTATAATGTGACCAGCACGCTCCTCCGACTTAAACTCCATAGAGAATGTATATGATAAACTTGGAAGACAAATTAATAATAAAATCCTGCCCCCACTAATTTATGATTTTAAAAACGCATTACAGGAAGAATGGAACACAATTGTAGTATGCCAAAGAGACAAAGCAGTTTAAAGACCTAGAGGAGGCAACACTAAGTACTGATTATAGCCTTTCAATTAGTAATTCTAAACTTCTAAACTGTGAATTTTTTTTTCTTAATTTGTTCAATTTATTGTCATTTGGTTGTTTGTTTTTTCATCATTTGCAATTTTAAATTAACAAATAGTAAGCAAAATTTAAATTAGTAAACTTAATTGTCACAAACATCCATGATATTTTGTTTTATACACTTTTTTTGCATTACTCTAAACTTGTCCATGATTATATATATATATATATATATATATATATATATAATTCTATATATTTTTTCCGAATATTAAATAAGTAGTCAGCTAATAAAAAAATTCGCATGTAATTATCAAATAATACTGTATTATAGCATAATATTTCCTACACAAATCCAGATTTCTAATAAAACTGTGGATACACTTATCTGCTTCTAGTCTTTGCTTGTCTTCACTGCTGGTGATATGAGTGCTAGTTACATTAACATTCTCAAAAGCTAAGGAAAGCCATTGAGCAAAATAACGGATCCAGTGTTCTTGACAGTATACCAAGGGGAATAGGACTGTATAATAATTTTAGTTTTAGTTATTTTTATAATAATAAATATTGGCTATTTTTATGCTATTCACTTATAAAATATATTTAAAAATCCAAGTGACATACACTTCAATAACTCCAAAAAAACTATTCACATTCTTGCACAACTATGTTGTTAATCTAATAATTAATACAATATCTGCTTAATGTCACCTTGAAATTTTTTTAAAGAACGTTTTCATAACCCTGCTTTTTTTAGATGTACCCATATAAGTAAAATGTATACGAATGAAACTTTATTTTCACAATAGATAAATATCAATTTTGAGTACACAGTTTTCTGTGAAATGACAAAGGCAGAGCACACAACAAACTTTAAAAAGTAAATTGAAAAAAATACAGATTTCGCAAAGCAGATGAAAATGGAGCAGATTGTTAAAAAATTTGCTAGACAAAGATTTTCAAATCTGATAGTAAATACAGAAGCAGCAAGATGAATGGTTTATTTAAATTATATTTAAGGATGAACAAGTTCATAAAGTAAAAATGGGATTTATATGAGAAACAATGAATACAAAAGAAAACAGAAAAAATAATAATTATAGAAAATTATGTTAATGATTTCTTATATTTATGCGAACACTACACATTTAAATAAAACTAGTTTTACGGATTTTATCGCGTTAATTAACTTATTTTATACTCCCGACGTTTCAAGTACTTTACAGCACCCATGGTCATGGGGGGGGAGGGGGGGGACTGAGGTGATTGATATCCCAATGTCTTAGTTAACCACGGCTACCTCCAGATTAGAAATTATAAATTTTTATTCCGATCTACGCAGTATGAACTTACATTATCTTGAAGTCCATGTGTGCTGTAAAGTAGTCGAAACGTCGGGAATATAAAATAAGATAATATACATGAGAAAATCCGTAAAATTAGTTTTATTTAAAAGAAAATTATGTTTTTAGTTAACTAGCACAGAATATAGGTATACAACGAGCATTAAAAATTAAAAATTTTGTACAACTAACTTCAACATAAATTATTAAGAACAACTCAAAACTATTGGTCAGACCTTGATCAAATTTATATGGGACCACATGTGAAGCACCAGCTTTCAAATAAAAAAAAATCATCAAAAGTGGTTCACCCAGTAAAAAGTTATAAGGTAACAAATAAAAAAAAACATACAGTCGAATTGAGTATTGGCTCCTTTTTGAAGTCGGTAGAAAAGGAACAAAATTTTAGATCATAAATACTTTTGCAACGTCACATCATAATAATCAAACCACATGTATTTTTACATAGATTTTTTTTATTATTGATTCAGGCCTTCAGTATTCAGTCTATTAAAAGACCATTGCTTAATATAGGACTCCTCAAGATAGAGATAGATTGCCACATAAGGGGGCTAGTTGCCACTCTTGGAAGGCAAATAATTTAGGCTGCAGTTTTTTTAGTATTTTGAGTTCTTATTAGGAAAGATGTCATTGCCAATAAGCTGAATCATTTTCTTGTGCTGCTTCTTACAACACCCATGAGATGATAGGGGTACTGGATTCTCTTACATTACATGGCAGCGATCAGATGATTATACACATTAAAAAGTGATAAAAAACAGGTTTGTATATTTGTTTTGTATGTTTATCTGCAGCTGATTTAATAAAAGAGTCTAATTGTATAGCTCATCATTGCACAAACATAGCTTTTAATTCCACTGTTAAGAGTGTGGCAGCTGGTAAGCATTTTAAGTATAGTTTAGAGGCACACTTAATAACATTCATTCATTCAACTATGTTCAGCAGTGGACTTTCAATGGCCGTAATGAATGAATGGATGGATTTATTACAGCTCATCAATCGCTTAGTGAACATAAGCCTCACAACAGATGATATTTTCAATTGTTGCTACACTTGGCAGATAAATTGGCAACTGCAGATTTTTTTTCTATTATTGTATTGAGTTGTTTTCAGGAAGATGCAGCTGCACATCTATTTCCATTTCCTTGCATTGCCTCTTACTAAACCCACATCATGGATGATAAGAGTAGGGAGTAGGAGATGCTTTTACACTACCAATGCACAGCAAACTTAATAATATAGCCAAGCTTTATTGTAAAAATAATATGTAAAAGTGGTAGAGCCAGGCGGCAGCTTTTGCTGTCGCATGGATGGGCCGGCTCGAATCGGGGTGGTACCACGACCTCACAGAATACCAGCGTGAAGTAGAGGTTTACCTCTACGTTTCGCTTGGTAAGTGCAGGTGGCTGGAGGACCTTTTTACTGGAAATGAGGCATTCCATCCTAGTCCTCACGGGTGAAAAAGCATCTGCATTTTGATCTCTAACAGAGGATAGATGTAGATGTCTATGGGCCGCAGCAACCACTTACCATCAGGTGAACTGTGTGCTCGTTTTTCACCCTTATCCTATAAAAAAAAATTAAATGAGGTCCCAAACAATCATTACTTTAAAGTATGAAGTTAATATGCTACCCTCCCATTAATTAGGCATATTATTATTAATGACAAATCTATTATGATAAATATTAAAAGGAACGATTACTTAATGATAACATAATACTAATAAATTACATTTGAAGCGGCACACTTTTTAATCCACATAAGGACATAATTCTAGAAGAACTTAATTTTAATTTAAAATGGCAATCTACTCCATAGAGCTTTATACAACTATACCGCAGTGGCTAAGCAAGATGTTATATATCATTACTATAGTTTTTCCATTCATTTTTAAACGAAGCAGATGCAGACTCAAGAGTTAAAAATGATATAAATAAAAAACATGTGTAATAATAGGTAGTACAACAGTAACAGTACTGGTAACATAGCATTCCACAGATGATTTTATTGTAAAAAATGTAAACTAATAGGTTTTTTAGTTCTCCATTATGGGTTCAGGAATTCTAACTATAAATTGACAGCAATGTTATTAAATAAAAGTAGTAAAATAAGTGCTTACACATCAGTAATTTTCAAATTATTTAAAGCCGATTAAGAATATCAAATATGTAAACATACAACAAGGTTTTTATTATGAATCGATTTTGTTAGCACAACGGCTTTATAATCTACCAGAGTCAATATAAACAATAAAAACATGTACAATCATGAGAACTATGGCTTTGCCTTTCTCTGCAATACTTACAATTTTTCAGCTGTTCGATAATGTTCTTGAGCTTCGTTTAATTTTGCAGACATCTCGTAATCACCAATATAGTTTAAAGTTAAGTACCAAGAGAGTTTAATCACTTTATCTTCTTCGTAGCTTCGTACAGGAATCAGAAATTACAAAAATCAATAAGACTAAGTTTTTCTTAAGTGATTTAAAGGCATAAGGATCCATGACTATACAGCCTAATTGGACGATCTGACGTACTTTTGGTAAGCAATTACTAAGACTTTATCTATAAACTTGATCGTCGAGGGATTGTTACTCCTGTTTTATGTTTTAAATAATAGTTTGAAGTGGATTTTGATACGTAAAAGTGAAGCGGTTTTGTGTATTAAGTATCTGGGCATGTGAACTATTAGAGAAAACGAACGAAACAAGTGCTTCAATGTTGATATAAAGCTTTAGTTATTTTGATTATACTTAGGCGCATTATGAACTTAAGTAACTGTCGTGATCGACTATCCGCTAGTTTGAGCTATCATCAAAAATCCTAAAATCATCGCAATGTGACGCAGCAGCATATATTGTATAATTTTCTTCTAATCTTAAGATTGTTTGGAAGAAAACACTTTTAGCAGCTTAGCAATAAAACCACCTTATTGTACCTACCTCTTAAGTTTTACTCCCTATAATTTGTTTTTACAATAAAGTATATAGTGATAATATGCCTAATATGTAAGTAAGTACACTCGTATCTTCTGATTTACTGAAATAAGACATTTCTATTGTAATAGTATTATGGGTGACGTTCACAATGTTAGTAACAATCGATATCGATATATACAATATATAAAGTAATTAACGCACATCCTCAGGCACCCCAATTAGTATACTACGTTATAAGCATAATACATACACTGACTTTTTAATTAAATTTGTTTATGCATTGATTATTTATTAAATTAGTTATACTAATTCCTGAACAATGTTGTGGTCACAGTATAAATACACGAACGCACGCAGTCGCACACGTACGTATGGGTCTTGAGGGTCTTGCTAGCCTAGTAGGTATTCGCTCGCGTTCGAGAAGAGTGAACGCCGCCGCCGCTTGACACAACTATAGGTATAAGTGCCGAAAACAGCCGACAATACACAATTCTTTATGTTAAAGAAATACCTACCTATGAACATTAACTGATGTTCGTACTCCGAGCATCGAGTTGTTTGTTAATTCTAGTAAACATTTAATTCCATTTTTTCATCACAATTTTCAAGCTTTGGACTGTCGGCTCTGAATAACTTTGTTTATTGATTATGATACAATGTTAGTAGGCAATATTCGTTACAAAATGTTATGCATTAGCATAACATTTTAATTGTAATTGTAAATAATAACGAACTGCTAAAAATAAGAGGTGATACGATACCATAATTTAAAGACGGCGTGTTTAAAAATATTTACAATAATTAAAAAAAAATCTAATACTTAACTTACTGATAGCCTAAACTCTCATGTAACATTGTGTTTTTAATACACTTTCAAAATGTCCACCACCTTGTTCAATACATTTTGAATAATTTTGAATGACTGTTTTCTTAACTGGTATTTTAATTTCGAAAGCACTTCAGTGTCATTTTTCACTATTCCAAAAGCGTTCACTATCCTATTTTTAGGTCCTCTGCACTTGTTGTCTCACTAAAATAAACAAATGATTTAATACGTCCCCACAAAAAAAAAGTCAAGAGGCGTCAAATCAGCTGATCTGGGAGTCCACTGGACAGGGCCGCCACGTCCGATCCAGTGCTCTCCAAACTCATTATCAAGGTGCTGTTGAACACTCCTAGTAAAATGAGCAGGGGTACCATCGTGTTGATAGTATACCTCTTGTAAATTATTAAGAGGTATGTTTTCTAGCAGCGTAGGTAGAGTTTCTCGTAAAAACCAGGGATGTTACGGATATGATATTTCGGATATGGATACGGATACGGATATGGGAATAATATTATATCGGTTTCGGTTTCGGTTACGGATATAAAATTATTTCGGATTATCCGTTAGTTTCGGATCGGATAAGATTTTTGAGGTATTTAAGTAAAATACAAATAAGTAGGTAATCATTTGGCTTTATATCTTGGTTATCATTTGGTATTACAATCAGTCATTTATTCAAGTAATTAACAATTTTATAAGAATAGTATACTAATTAATGTAGCTACCTACATATTTTTAAGTTATCTACTTAAAAATGCTATTACAAAATTATTATAATCAAAAACAATGCTATTAGTTTTTTTTTCTATTATATTCTTCAATATATTTCTAGGAACTATTACAACGCATAAATCAGTCTTCTTAAGTCTTTGCATATTGAAGAATAAAAACTAAAATCTGAACATAACATAACAAAATATTTACTTGTCTTTCACTTAATGATTTCTTTTAATAGTCGAAACTAAGCAAAGGTAAATTATACTTAACAAAAAGCAATTTCGCAGCCTTATCACCAGAAAGTCGATTTCTTAAGGGGTCATAAATTAACCCAGCTGCACTGAAAAGCTGCTCACTTGGTACACTTCCAGGAGGTGGAGAAAGGTACTGTCTTACTAAATCACTTAAGCAATGGTACTTGGTATGCATTTTCCACCATAAAAGTGGATCTTCATTGAGTGTCAATCGTTTCTCCCTGTTGTATTCATTTAGTAATGTCTTTTTAACAATAAATTGATTGTGCACATCATCACCACAATCTATGTTTTGCTCTTCCTCGTCACTTAAGCTTAATATTTCAGCTAGACAAGATTGAATGTGTGAATAGTTGCTTGAGCTTGTTGTCGGAATCTCATTCCGTGATCTCTTAGGTGAAGAAGGACCTTCATCACGAGAAGCTTTTGAACACCCAAGAATCCCCAGAATCTCAGACTGTACCTGTTCCTTCGTAATTTCAGTAAAAAACTTGAGTTTAAACCGTGGATCTAGATAAGTAGCTATTGTATATATTTTATTATTTTCAATATCCTGAAATCTGACATTGATGTCTTGGATCATTTTCGTAATCATTAATTTGAAGTTCTCAGAAGTCTCTTCTTTACTCTTCTCTGTTTCTAGTGTGTTTTTAAGAGTATATATTAATGGAATCACTGATGCTATTGTTGCAGTAGCACTACTTAACTCCTTTGTAATTTCTTCGAACGGCTTTAGTATTGCAACACACTTTTTCAAGTCGAGCCATTCATCAGCATTAAGAATTGGTATATCATGCGCGCCCGAATACAGTACTAAGGAGTCTTTTAATGTCAATATTCTTTTCATCATATAATACGTCGCGTTCCATCTGTGAAAAAAGAAAAAACAATGTCAAATCAAATAAAAAAAAATTACATAATAGATAGGTGTATAAAATAGAATAAAAAAATCTCACCGTGTGGAACATTCCTGAATTATACTTAGTCCTGATTGGTTCAGTCTTTCTGTTTGAATTTGTTTCAATTCATTTTGCGCGATTAGGGAGTGATTGAAGTGAGTTGCAATTTTCTTGCACTTCGTAATTACTGACGAGAGAAATTCTTCGATTTCCATCGTTGATCGCACACATAATTGTAGTTGATGAATAGTACAGTTTGCATCAGTGAAATTGGCCATATTCATAGCTTTTATCATATTAGATCCTCTGTCGCGTAAAATACAATGAACTGATTCCGTGCTTAAGCCCCAATCTTTCAAAATATTGTTTAAATTATTTGCTATAATTTCACCTGTGTGCCGACCCTCTAATTGTTCACACTTGAGTATTATAGAAACTCTTTCATATTTATTGGTGATGCCATGAGCAGTAAGACTAAGTAACGATACATTTGAGCTGGGCTCTGACCACACATCTGTAGTAAATGACAACTTTTCAAATTGCTTAAGTAATCCCAGCACCTTTAATTTAATTTTATTGTATATATCAGTACACAGCAAATTAGTAAAATACTGCCGACCTCTTAGATGATAGCGTGGTAATGCTGCCTGCATTAATCTTTGGAAGCCGACACCTTCCACAAAGTTAAATGACAAGTTTTGTAATGCAATCATTTCAGCTACTAATTTATCAATTTCTTTTTGCTTGACATTACTTTCATCCCAGGCGCCTTTATTTTTTAAAGAATCTGTTATTGACAGCTGTTTTTTACACTCTTGTAATGGTGTCAGCTGTTTCGTGGTATGTGGTATTTGTTGGATATCTTTTTCTAGTAACAAAAGTTCTTCGTACTTATCACCGTGTTTTGATTTAAGATGAAGTTTAAGCGAAGTAGTGCCACCTCCTTTTCGTGAAAAGGTTTTATCACACTGTTTACATTTTGCGGAATCTGCATTAACTTGATTAAAAAATGTCCAAATTAAACTAGACTTAGGTCGCATTTGGTCCAGATTAGGTAAACAATTTAATAACACAACACTTTTCTTTCACTTCGTCGAACTAAACTAATTACTCGTACCTAAATATAAAACTGACTGACGGGACTTATGTATGACTGCAACATAAATAATAAACAAACAATGCAAGAGTAAGAGACACGCGCCGCTAATGTAAAAAAGAAACCTGTTATAACAAGTCTCATTTAGAGTTTAGACTCAGCCCCTACCCTTATCCGAAATTATCCGAAACTTTTATATCGGATTCGGTTACGGTTACGAATAGTTTTTTATTTCGGATATCCGATAGTTTCGGTTACGGTTACGGAGCTCCATAACATCCCTGGTAAAAACAGTAAATATGCGTCTCCTGTTAATCTTTGTAAGAACACAGGTCCCAGTATGTGTCTACCAATGACACCGGCCCAGACGTTAACTGAGAAAGGGTGTTGGAAGGAATCTACTATGCATGCGTGAGGATTTTCGTGCATCCATAAATGTGTGTTGTATTGATTGTACATCCCCACACGTTTGAATGTACTTTCATCTATCCAAATTATGTTCCGCTGACAATTTTTTAATAACCAGCGGCTGAACTGCAAGCGTGGTACGTAATCGTTTGGAGCAACTCCTGGCATCTTCTGATGTGGAATGGATGTTCTTTATCACCACGAAGTGTGCACCACACATACATATGACTACATTGAAAGCGTGGGGCTGCTTCTCGAGTACTGGCATGGGGATTCTCATCGAAATAGTCCAGTATTTCGTTTTAAAGACGAGTACGTGTTCGCACACTGGCTCCCCTGTCGATGGCCATGTTCGGACAGAACATTCCGTGGTCGCGATGCCGTTGAGTTGCAGCTAACGTAGTCCTGCGGTCTACTCTAGTACCATACCTTTGGTTGAATGTTCTGCAAGCTAGAGCCACATTATAACCACACTGTGCCAAAGTCCTTACCATTTCGGTGTACTGAACGTTGCTGTATTGGAAAGACATCGCTCGCGAAAAAATATTAGCAAACAATCTCGTAAGTACTTTCCACTAATACGAGTAATGTCCGCGCGTGAATAATATTGTTTTCATTTAAGTTAGCTTTCATCCTACGGCGGCTAGCGCGGACCGCCCGCGCCGGTATCATGCTATCTTGCTCTATCCCAGGTTCTCAGGAAATAAGGTTCATTTTTCTTTGAAACAGAAACAGAAACAGAAACTTTTTTATTCAATATAGATTATAAATAATGCTTATTGAAAGTCACTCTTTTGTATAATTACCACTGGTTCGAAAAAAACCCTCTGTCCTGGGAAGAACCAGCAAGAAACCCAGCGGAACTTTTTTTTTTTAAATAACAGCTTACAATCATGTAAGTTACACAAATTAACAACACAACAAATTAGAAATAGCTTGGTAGCGATCACCTCATTTCCAGGGGTTATTAACATCTAAAAATTCTTTAATACTATAATAACCCTTTTTATACAAAGTTAGTTTAATAAAGTTTTTGAACTTTGAGCAGGTCAAATTTTGTATATTTTCTGGAATTTTGTTGTAAAAGCGTATACATCGCCCCAAGAATGAATTACTGACTCGATGGAGTCGAGTAACCGGTACTACTAGCTTGTGTCTGTTCCTAGTATTTACAGAATGAATATCACTTAGTTTTGTAAAACTACTTTTATTTTTGTGTACGTACATTACATTTTCATAAATGTATTGAGAGGCCAAAGTTAATACATTAATTTCCTTAAATTTTTATCGCAGCGACTCTTTAGGCTTTAAATCATAAATTGCTCTTATGGCCCTCTTCTGTAAAACAAATATAATTTCAGTGTCAGCTGCGTGTCCCCATAGCAAAATACCATACGACATTATGCTATGGAAATAGCTAAAGTAAACTCGTCTAGCTGTTTCAACACTAGTTAGACTTCTAATCTTTTTTACGGCATATGCTGCAGAACTAAGTCTGCTTGCTAGTTTTGATATATGGGGGCTCCATTGAAGCTTCGCGTCTAGTGTGATTCCAAGAAAAATGGAGGTATCTACAAGACTCAGTTTCTCCCCATTTAAAATTACATTAGTATTTAATTGTTTGACATTTGGAGTCATAAATTTTATACATTTCGTTTTATTGCCATTTAAATGCAAATTATTAACATTGAACCAATTTACTAATTTAGATATAGCATTATTTACTTCGTCATATTTTAGCAATTGTCGACTTAATTTGAATATTAAAGAAGTGTCATCTGCCAATAATACTATATCATGGTTATCTCCTACTATGTAAGGTAAGTCATTAATGTATACAAGAAACAGAAAGGGACCTAGAATTGAGCCTTGAGGCACGCCCATCTGTACCATCGACCCGGAAGAACTCATACTGTTAATGACAACTTTTTGCGTTCTCTGACTTAAATATGAAATAATTAATTTAAGAGCATCACTTCTTACACCGTAGTGTTGAAGTTTACTGATTAATGTTTCATGGTGAACACAATCGAAGGCTTTGGATAGGTCACAAAATATACCCAAAGCATCCTGTGAATTCTCCCATGCATTAAATATATATTTAATCAGCTCAACACCGGCATCAGTTGTCGAGCGACCCCTTGTAAAACCAAATTGATTTTTATGAAGTAAATTATTTATATTAAAGAAATTAAACATTTGATCAAGAATATTTTTTTCAAAAATCTTACTAAGTGTTGGTAGTACAGAAATAGGTCTAAAATTAGCGGGGTCTAATGTACTACCAGATTTAAATAAAGGTATTACTTTACTATACTTCATTAAATCAGGAAACACACCAGATTCGATACTAGTATTAAAAATAGTAGCTAAATGAGGCGCGATTGTATCTATTATAGACGCAATAACTTTAACGGAAATCCCCCACAGATCCGCAGTTTTCTTAACATCAATAGTTTTAAAATATTTTACAATATCTTTTGATGATACTTTATGAAATGTAAAATTCTTTGTACACGCATTTACATTTTGTTTAAGTAATGATTCGGCGACCGCAGGAGAAGAATTCAGTGACTTAGTGGTTAATATCGGAATATCATTAAAATATTTCTCAAAAACCATTGCAACGTCCTGATCTGATTCGGTTAATTTGTTATTAACACTTAACTGGTAGTTTGAATTGCGAGAGTTAATCTTACCAGTTTCGCTATTAATTATACTCCATGTCATTTTAATTTTATTAGAAGCCGTCTTAATTTTGTTGCTCAAATGCAAAGACTTGGCTGTGGAGCACACTCTTTCACTATGTTACTTCTAAATTTCATTTTTTTGTATTCTTTATTTTGTATAGAATGACGGAATTTATATTAAAACAAATAAAACTGCACTTTTAAAAGTCTTATTATCTTGAGTTACGGTCCATTTCAATTTTTTAGGACTGTACATGTTTAGTGTGACTATAATTTACGTAGTTTTAATTATTTTTGGGAAAAAATTACCTATAGTAAAAATGATGGAAATCGATTCAGTAAAGATTCACAAACTACTTTCAGGATGTGCGTTAATTATGTTACGTGTTGTGTACTCTTTATTATTTATTTATTATTAGGATATGCTTGCGGAGCTCCAATCGAGCAGTCGTGCCTATTAGAAATTATACAAGTTTTTTTTATATAATAGGGTGACAAACGAGTACATAGTCCACCTGACGATAAGTGGTTGCTGTGGCCCATAAACATCTACATCTCTCCTCGTTTGCGAATCAAAATGCAGATGCGTTATCACCCGTGAGGACTAAGATGGAATGCCCCTTTTCCAGTATAAAGGGTCTCCGGTTCTCTATACTCACCACACGAAACACAGCAGTGTTAAGCTGCTATTTTACGCTGGTATTCTGTGAGTGCGTGGTCCTTCCCCGGTCGAGCCGACCCATTCGTGCTACAACTATACTACTAATATAGCTGCAGCATGGCTCTACCACGTACAAGTGTTTAAATATTTGGAATAAAATTGTGGCCTAGATAAGCCATTGGGCAATTTATGCTAAATTGTGATTTTACAGTGGTGAATAACATATTATAATGAAAAAACATATGAGATAAATGATGCCTGATGTTTACGAAAATAGCCCTTTTAACCAGAGCACCATTACCACTATACCATGACGCTGCAGATTCCTTTGAACTTTTAGTCACCAGTAAAATTTAAATTTAAATGACCTCAATCGAAATGTGCCTTAATGAAGTTTACCATATTGCCCAGAAGGGAAAACTAAACTCTGAAAAAAAAGCTGAGAATCAATTCCCTATCGCGAAAGGTCGGTAATGCAGCCAATCAGATAGCAGTACACTACCAACAGTTGAAGCAAAAGGCTATTTACTGCACATGTATCTTCAAGCATTGAAAGAAAAACAAGACCTAATAGAATGCCTTAATGATTTTAGAAAATCTCTTAAGGAAACAATTCAAGAAAGCTGTGTTAAACAGCCGTAAGCAAATATGTCCTTTGCTGATATGGTTAAGACAAACAAAAATAAACCTAGCAAGCTAACAGCATAGCAAAGTGGCGAAGCAATCAGCTTTGTAGCGGTTTCTAACGGGAAAAAATCAAAATAGGAGGTTCAGATGCCTGGGTGATCAGTAATCGATTGCTGAAAATAGAATTTGAAAATTCGAAACCGTTCTCGAGATAATCGTGGGACAGACGGACAGACGGACAGACGGACGGACGGACGGACGGACGGACGGACAGACGGACAGACGGACAGACGGACAGACATCGTTAAATCAATAAGTGACTTCGCAAGCTTCGCCACTTAATAATTACTTGCGCCCCAAAACTTTCAGTTTCATTGCAATTTACCCGGAGAATAAATTGAAAACGAATAAAGACACAAAATCACTTGTCAAAGAAAATTATATACCCCGAATAATTGAAATTGCAACGTAAAACTAAAAATGGAAGCGTCATTATCAGCACTGAAACAAAGGACGATATTGAGAAGCTACAAAAAACCTACCCAGCTTAGTAGTTCCGGTCTAAAGTTAGTCTAAAGAGTCTAAAGAACCCCATAAAAGAAGACCAAGGATGATAATCTAAGATATATCTGTCGCTCTTAACGGACGAGAAGTCGTTGATTGCATTTATGAACAAAATTTAGCCGATAAGCTCTCTAATTTAACGTGGGAATCTTTTTTGTACTCAATAAAGTTAAGTCATTATTCGGGTAAAAAAAGCACTTAATGCAATTTTCTTTTGGAAGTGACAGCTGTCATCAGAAAGGCGCGTATCAACCAAGATCAAGTCTTCATAAATTGGACGTCGTGCCCAGTTCGAGACTTCACTTTTGTGACCAAGTGCTTCATATGTCAACAGTAGGGACATGCTGCAAAGACTTGCCGGGAAACCATCGACAGTGGATATTGTGATGAATTAGGCAACAAATATTAACACTGAATACGGACGATCCAAATATATTAATTAACTATTCAATAAATTTATGCACATTAATGTTGCCCATTCGCAGAGTCTAAATGTGATTGCCCAGTTATTTTAAATACGAAAACTATTAAATACCTTGGAGTAATTATATATACAGATATAAAGTTATGGGATCGAATGGAATAATTATATACCTAGGTCACATAGATCATCTGTGCAATAGAGTCCGTAAACTATAATGTTGGCATTCATTCTTTTGCTGATATTAAGGTAGTAAAACAAGTATATATCACATTATGTCAATCGATTCTCACTTATTGTATAACCTCATGGGGAGGAGCAGCTAAAAGTACACTACTGCCACTGGAACGCGCTCAAAGAGCTGTCGATATATAATGTACTCTGTGGAGCAGTCGTAACATTCCGCCTTATCTTATCCCCGTCCCATCACCTATCACCAGGGCTGCCACAAAAAACATACCGATGAAGTAACGTGTAAAAACACACGTAAAAGCTTTTACGTGTTTTATTTTTGATTGTTTAAAGCATAGGTTTATCACTCACACATGCATATACAATCAGTACATGTACGGTAAAACAGCCGCAAGTCCACTCCTGCTCGTGGCGTCCTACACTGAACCCGCACCCTACCCTCAAATTTACAAATAATATGAACATTATGATCATGGCATGGATACCAAATGCGATTGCAAAGTTTCGCCAACTAACTTTACTTCATACTTGTAAAATTAATAATACTTCAAGTTTCCTCATACCAACAATGAAAGACAAACGGAGCGCTGCGTACATTTCAAGGGATGCAAAAACCAAGCCAAAACCATACTCACTTTATTGCAAGAACACGCACTCATATACATTAATGCACTTAAAATCATTTTCAACCATTAACATGGTTTTAGGTGCATCTATGTGTGCGTCCATCAGTAAACTGTTACGGGCTGATAAAGAAAAAAAAAGAAAGAGAATGTATGCAAGAGTGCGTGTCATGAAGTTGACTATGGTTTCAGCTTCACTTAAAATGTACGCAGCACTGCGTCTTTCTTCCTTTGTTGGTCTGCGCATGTATCAAGTTTAGTTGGGTATAATATTGTTGGGAAAACTGTTTCAGCATGATGAGCATGCGTATGTTAATTTGAAATTCGAATATCTAAATTCGAGCACGTCAAAAATGTACGTCGTTAACAAAAAAAAAATGTTTTATTGGTAAAAATATACGTCAGTAATTCGCTTTGTAAATCCTAATAAAAAAAATAAAATACATTTATTTTATTATTTACCTCAAAAAAGGGGCATTAACTAAGCATGTTTCTAAAAAGGTTCGAACAACAAAGGCTTTCAACACAACATTTCCTTAATTTTTTTGGTTTCTTAAACTTAAATATGGGTAGAATGTTCTTCTGATGATAAGATGCTTGGAAATTATTTTGTTTGAGTAATCACACATTACATGAATATGTGTGTAGGTTATGTATGTGGATTTTATCAATTTTAGATTTTCCAGCCTAGCCCACTGCAGTACATAGGTACTTCTCCCACTAACTTTCCGATTGGCTGGTAGAAAATGTCATATGGCAATAAGTCCACCGTTTGTACCTTTAGTACAATAAAGTGTATAAGTAAATAAATAAATTCGTTATTGAGCTACAATGCTGCTCCATAATAGGAATGTGCTTCAAATATATACGCATAAATCCAGTTAAATTTAGCCGCAGAACTCAGACAGAACAACACATCCAAAAAGTGTACCTCCTACACGTGTCGTCAAAATAGTTAACAAGAAATGCGATATTAAGAGCGCCCGGCCCGACTTAGGACGGAAATAATTTAGTCTGTTTGTTATTTTGAACTTAATTTAAGATGAGCTTTGTAATGTATCATTGCAATGCATTATGATGTGCAAGTAAGGACTGAAACTGTTTTTTTTTTAAATAAATACTATTCATATCAAATACTTAGATATGTGGATATCCGCAGTAGAACCAGAATAAGCAACATAGCCCAACAGATTAGTAAGCTGAAGTGGCAATGGGCCGTCCATATTGCTCGAAGAACTGACAGCCGACAGCAAAGAAAAATTCTCGAGTGGCAGCCTCGTGTAGTGACGACCTGATAAGACACACAGGAATACAATGGATGTAGGTGGCTCAAGACCATGCTTTGTGGCATTCCTTGGGGAGACCTAAGTTCAGCAGTGAATTTGTGAAGGGCTGGAATGAATGAATGAACTTAGATATACGAAACCTATTTATTTTAGTAAGTTGTGTCTCGCCAGTAACGCAAAGTCAGGAATTTGCATTTAGAAAAACCCAAATTTAGGGGCTTTTTAGGTGTTAATTAGGTGCCAAGTTTAAAAATTAGGTGCTCTAAAATTTTCACCGCAACGAACTGTTGAAATTTGCGTTGCCAGAAAAACGTCTCGCTAGCAACGCAATGAAGTTATTAGATACACGATAAATATTAATAGCAAGGAATTAAGTGCTAATTAGGTGCTGCAAGTATACGCAATAACAAGGCGCCCCTAATAAAAATAAGGTCGTTATTCAAAACATAGCAGATGCAAATTTCAGGTTTTCTGAAAATCAAAATAGAATCAAAATTGGTTTTAGAAATAGCCCAAATTAGAGGCTTTTTAGATGCTAATTAGGTATCAAGTTTAAAAACGTATCGCTAGCAACGCAGTGACGATAATAGATATACGATAAATATTAATAGCAAGGAATTATGTGCTAATTAAGTGTTGAAAGATTATTGGGGTCGGATGTAGATGACGGTAATATTCTGGGAATCATCGGGTTCAGAACCACCACTACCTTACTATAAGATATGAATGGCATTGTTTGTTCTTTATCAGTTATATATTATATATAAGATAGGTCGAATCTGTACTAAAACCGAATCAGCACACCCCGACTCCATGTAGTCGTGTCTGCCCTACCGCTAGAGTGTTTTTGTAAAGCCGTAGGGGCGGAGGGAAAGCTGCCCCCGCCCGCTGTGGCAAAACGCAGGCATCCGTGAGAGCTGTAGAGGCTGTAGCTGAAGCTGTGGCGGTGAGCATGGGTGCTTGTGGTTTGCTACGCAAGGGTGAAGGGGCTGCACTCCCCGCAGCGCCGAAGCCGTTGCAGAAGTAACTATGTCAATATTCCTGCAACCCAAATTTCAACAGTTCGTTGCGGTGAAAATTTTAAAGCAACATATTTTTAAACTTGGTACCTAATTAGCACCTAAAAAGGCCCTAATTTGGGCTTTTTCTAAAAGCAATTTTGATTCTATTTTGATTTTCAGAAAACCTGAATTTTGCATCTGCTATGTTCTGAATAACGACCTTATTTTTATTAGGGGCGCCTTGTTATTGCGTATACTTGCAGCACCTAATTAGCACTTCATTTCTTGCTATTAATATTTATCGTAGATATATCTGATAACTTCATTGCGTAGCTAACGAGACGTTTTGCTAGCAACGCAAACTTCAACAGTTCGTTGCGGTGAAAATTTTAGAGCACCTAATTTTTAAACTTGGCACCTAATTAGCACCTAAAAAGCCCCTAATTTTGTGTTTTTCTAAATGCAAATTCCTGATTTTGCGTTGTTGGCGATACACATCTATTTTAATACCTACTATCCTATTAGGTGTACCCGCGACTTCGTTCCCTTAGAATCTCTTTGTTAGTAGTTTATTTGTTTTCAATTTTTCCTTCTTTGGGCTTAATTGATTATATTTTACTACACTACTGTTCTAGCTCAACAGTAATAGTATAGGTATTTTTAATCTTACAGGTTCTGTTTCATCATATATGTATATGTATACGATATGAAGTGCATGACACGGTACCATTCCTTCAAAAATATATATTTAAAATAAAACTAAGTAACGTACATATGCACTAAGAAAGTATTAAAAATACTAAGTAAAAGTTAAAAAGTTTTTTCGACCTATTTAAAAAAATTTGACGATATAACTTGCGACACAGTTTCTTTACTCATGTGCTTGCGGGTAGGACAGAAATGGGACGGCGGCGCTTCTAATGTTATTTCAGTATATCTAAGTATATTGGTTAAGTCAAAATATCTAGACCGGCTACGGGCGGCAACGTCAAAGGAAAGAACTTCTTGTATTGCGATTATCAATCTTTCTGACAACCGTGACAATTATATGAAATCACCCCTACATGACTTGCAGTAGGCTTACGGGCTGGTGATGATGAAGAAGAATAATAAATAATTCTTTTGATAATTTTAGGTCATAAAGTAATGCACAAATTTCTTTAGTCTCTGATTCACTTCAAACTTCAGATCGTGCCAGCGTGGCGTTGTTAATTGTTATTGCAAAGTTGTTGGTGTTTCTTTTAACGCTAAGTCGTGGGATTAACACTCATCAACATGAGCTGTTGTAGCTCAAGGGCTAAGTGCTCACTGTTCATTTAACTGTACGTTAACAACTTGAGTTAGATCCCCACCGGCAACGTTACCAGTAAACTTCATGACCGGTAGCAATATCTCGTCATAGTCGTACAATAGTGACGGATCTAACAAAATTGAAACTTTACAGGACAGCCATTTCAAATAATTATGATAGATTTTTTGGCATAACTTTTTTACTTCTAAATCTGTAATTATGAAAATTGACATACACGTTAAAAATAGGGGTTGTTTTAAACTAGAATAAAAATAACAACTAAAAATTTTACAGTTTTCCAGAAAAATCACATGCTTCATTTTACTTTGGAGTCAACACAGTCACATAGTATTATCCGACATTGTACTTCGGAAAGTTACTGTTAAAAGAATGACGGATGTTACTTTCCAATCATGTTCTACCAACTTAATGAGTAATATTTTGGCGGAAGTGTTATCTGTCATATTATATTTGACCATGAGTAAGTAAGTAAGTAGGTAGTTGGTAGTAAATAGGTAAGTAGGTTGATATCGTAGGTTGGGGTAAGGTATCTTATAAATAAAAAGGACTATTTGGTTAAACTCTTTTTTAATCAATATAATAAACATTAATCTTCAATAAAGTAATTATGAAAAACATTATTTTTGTACTATATAGACTAAAAAGATTATAATGTTTGAAGACGTTTTGACATGATTACTTGTTTTTGGTAAATTACTAATCTAAAACTTGAACACTAATCATTTTATTAGCAAAGTTATAGTAACACAATCATTCTTATAAGTATATAGGGTAGTAATAACATTAATTAAATGAATAAATTTTTAAAAATCACAACTTCAGAGATTAAATTAGTAACAACTAAGCAACTAAAAATATAAGTAATCAAAAAGTATAAAACAATTATATTGCACAATTATTTAGTCAGCTTCATTGTTATCATAAGAAACATTACGCCATGATTTAAACTTCTAAAATAGTTATAGTATTTGGTAGGTATTATTGAGGTATCGCAAAGACTAATAAGATCCTTATATTTATCATTACTGGTTAGAATTGGACCTACATATGCTTTGCGTAAGATTGGAGTATTGTAATATCTAGTATCCTTTCGAAGTACAAGGGTCAAACCACCACAGTGTAGTAGTGTAATAAGTACGTATTGGATTAGTGAAAGGTTAGTCCGGACAACTTGGGATAAATGTGACGGAAGCACTTTAATAGAAAAAAACATGAGGGGAAAACATAAAAATCATAATCGGATTGTTGACGATGAAATGGTAAAGTCGATTTGTGCCCACGTTACTTCATTTTTACCAGTAGAATCTCATTATAATAGAGCAGCGTCCAAAAGACTGCATTTAGATGGTGACTTGAGCATGGCTCGGATGTTCAATTTATACGAGTACAAAAAATGGCCTGAACTCAGTCATTATTCACATACAGCTTCTAGTCTTAGACAGTACAGAGACATAATTAACAGTCATTTTAATTTGAGTTTCCATATACCCTAAAATTTTGCTTGTTTCTTCCACAAGTTTTAACATAAGCTTTGATCGTCCTGTTTTCATTGTGGCACACTTTTAACATGATATGTAAAATAACTAGGCACGAAATAGCTAACAAACAGGCAAACAAAAATAAAATAGTGTAATTTTTGAAGTAAAATCTAATACGCTGCAACGCGTGGGCGAGTCCGACGAATAGTGGCGATTGCGCGGATTCGTCGGGAGCGGGAGGGGGTGACGGAGGATCCCTGCACGTCGTACAAAGACGAGTATAAACAAGCGTCATTTTTCTATGAGTGCCTATCAAATCCGTCTGTTTACCGACTGATTAATTTGAAATAGAAAATACATATAATTTTTTCTTTAATGTAGTAATATTATTTAGACAATGTAGTATCCAAATATGGTAAAAAGTGAATTTTGTGTTATTTTCAAAACCGACATTATTCTGCGATCATGACGATCTGTGTCTACCACATTCTTTTAAGAAACAATAATTTGAGCCGAGTACCATTGTTTACAAAAAATGGTACTCGACCACTCAAACAACTCTTTAATTTTGAGGACTTTTAAATTTAAACATTGACATCCGTCGACAAATCTTAAAAGAATTAAAAAAAAAACTTATTCTTCGGCTGACTAAATTGAATAGGTATAGCGAAGGTATGTTGTGTTTGACTTGTTTTATATAACGCGTTTTTGTTAACTTTTAAAGTTCCTTTAGCACAATATACATTAATAAAGTACATCATAGTAAATGTTTCCTGTAAATTAAGTTACGTTCGGAAAGTAATACAAATTCAAAACTTTTATTGATTATACCTTATTTATTTATATTTATTTTTTATATTTTAAGGATTATACCTATAGGTAAGGAAAATCAAAAGTATCATTCAAAATATGAGTTCAGTTAGTTTTTTATATTCGGGAACTGAACGATTTATATTTTTTTACAACCGTAATCCAAAATAGATTAGAATATATTCGTCATAATTAAACGACATAATTTTGTATTTAAACATAGATGGCGTTAGTATCATATGTTCTTAAAATTGAGAGATGAAAATTACGACGCGATTGATACATTATTTATCCGTACAGTGGCGCTGTATGAGTATCCACTACGCCACATTATCCTGTTGGTGTCGTTAGGGACGACAGAAGGAGTCTCAACCAGGAGATGGGCAACAGCATCTTTCCGATAACAGATGCATAAAAATAAAAAAAACTGCGAGTACCAACCCATTTGCCAGGCGTGGCAATTTTAGCAAATATCATTCATATGGGGCACTCTATGGGGGAGGCCTATGTTCAGCAGTAAACTTTTGACAGGTTGTAATTGATACATTATATGTAAAAAAAAACTAATAATATCTATAGATATAATAAAATAATCGGGGGCATATTGATAATACATACATTATTAAATTTATAGATTAACTACCTGATACCCGCGACATCGTCCGCGTTGCTTGTTATATTATCAATTTTTTTTTATAGAATATAGGGCAAACGAGCATGCGGCTCACCTGATGGTAAGTGACTATCGCCGCCCATGAACAACCGCAACACCAGGGGAATTGCAGATGCGTTGCCGACCTTTTAGAGAGGTGTAAGCTCTTTTCTTGAAGGTTCCTAAGTCGTATCGGTCCGGAAAATTCGCTGGTGGTAATTGATCCCACAAGGAAGTCGTGCGAGGGAGAAAACTTCTTCTAAATCGCACAGTGGTGGACCGCCGATCATCCAGATGGTATGGATATCGATGGTGAAATTGAGCGGCTGGAATTAGTCCGAACAATTCCTCAGAGCACTCCCCGTGATAGATGCGATAAAATACGCAAAGAGATGCAACATCTCTACGCAGTGCCAGTGTATCGAGCCGATCAGAAAGAACTCAGTCGTCGACGATTCGAACCGCTCTGCGCTGAATGCGGTCAAGTGGAAGGAGCTGGCACTGGGGTGCCCCGGCCCAGAGATGAGAACAGTATTCCATGTGGGGCCGAACTTGCGCTTTGTAAAGTTGCAAGCGATGTGCCGGCATGAAATACTGTCTCGCTCTGCTGAGCACGCCAAGTTTTTTAGAGGCCAATTTGGCCTTCCCTTCCAAGTGACCACGAAACTGCACACTATTCGATATGTCGACGCCAAGGATTCCGATACTGGCTGAGGCAGCAAGGGGAGTGCCTTAAAACTGAGGAGATACGACAAAGGATAAGACTTTTTAGCGGTAAACGCGCAAACTTGTGTCTTCTAGGGATTGAACTGGACTAGATTTAGTCGGCCCCAATCCGAAACTTTGTTAAGCAAAGACTCGACGTCAGACACAAGTTTGTCCCGGTACTCGGCGACGTTTTCCCGAGAAATATTGGCACGGTCGGTATATAAGGCATCATCAGTGCTGTCGTCTGCATAGCAATGAATGCTACCAGTTAGCAACATATCATTGATATGCCGGAGAAACAGCGTTGGTGATAGCACGCAGCCTTGTGGAACACCAGCGTTGATAGGCTTGAAATCAGAGCATGCACCGTCTATTACGACCTTGATGTTCCGATCAGCAAGGGAACTCGTGATCCATTTCCACAATTTCTCGGGAAGCCCATAGAAAGGGAGCTTCGAAAGAAGCGCTTTGTGCCAGACCCGATCAAAGGCCTTCGGTACGTCCAAACTAACGGCTAATGCCTCCCCCTTGGACTTTACTGCCTCCGCCCATCTATGTTTTAAGTAGACTAGAAGATCACCAGCTGATCGACGCCGACGAAAACCGTACTGGCGGTCACTAATCAGCTGGTGATCCTCAAGGTACCTCATGAGCTGGCAGTTTATAATGGCTTCCATTATTTTGGAGAACAAGGAGGTGATGGCGATAGGCCTGTAGTTGGACGGGTCTGAGCGGTTGCCTTTTTTAGGGATCGGGTGAACCGAAGCTCTCTTCCATGAATTCGGGACTACGCCTTGGGAGTAGGAGTACCGGAAAAGACGCGTTATAACCGGTGCCAACTCCGGAGCACACGTCTTCAGCACAATGGGAGGGACTCCATCGGGCCCACTCGACTTGCTGACGTCCAGGGAGAAGAGTGCTTTGCGGACCGAGCGCTGTGTAAATCGCACATCCGGCATGGAGCACTCATATCGCGGGATGGTCGGCGGTGTGTTTCCCCGGTCATCTAGAGTCGAGTTGGAACCAAAAAGAGAGCTCAACAGATCGGCTTTCTCCTTTGCGGCATGGGCCAGTGAGTGGTCCTCTCTGTGCAGAGATGGAAAAGATGGCTTGCAGAAGTTCACTTGGACAGCCGTGACGAGAGACCAGAATGCACGGGTTCCCAAAGGAAGGCGAACTAGCTTCTCGCCAATTCTGCCGATGTGCTCAAAGTTTCAAACTTCTCCGCGGCAAGAAAACACATCACTGAACTGAATGTAGTGCTTATAAAGTTCGTTGTTTATTAAAACGTTAATAACTTTATATTAAATGAAGGTATCGCAATATTTTTTTAACAGTGGTAGAGCCACGCGGCAGCTTTTGCTATCGCACGGATGGGCCGGCTCGAACCGGGGTGGTACCACGACCTCACAGAAAACCAGCGTGAAGTAGAGGTTTACCTCTGCGTTTCGCTTGGTGAGTGCAGGTGGCCGGAGGCCCTTTTTACTGGAAATGAGGCATTCCATCCTAGTCCTCACGGGTGACAACGCATTTACATTTTGATTATTTGTAATAGAGGATAGATGTAGATGTCTATGGGCCGCAGCAACCACTTACCATCAGGTGGACTGTGTGCTCGTTTGTCACCCTTATCCTATAAAAAAAAAAAAAAATTTTTAGATAAGGGCCAAGTGTCTAAGAAATAAAACTTAGAAAACCAAATTGAGATCTGTCCAGTAGTTTTTCCGTGATGGGCGCACAACTGCAATTCTCTATCATTTTAGTTATGTAGATAACGGAAGGACTGCCGTGGTAGCTCAGGCTCAGGGACAGAGGAAAACAAATAATGAGATGGTTAGCAGCGTCTCCCCAATAACGACTAAAAATAAAAAACTGATTTTGCCAACCCGCTTGCCAAACGTGGCGGCTGTGGCAAATAGGGCAACCCTATGAAGCAATCTATGGGAGAGGCCTATGTTCAGCAGTGAACTTTAATAGGCTGCAACGGTAACGGTACTAGTACACGAAAAACCTAAATTCTATTTTCGCCAAAACCAACAAAATAACACTTTTAAAATTTGATTTACCATAATACCATGCCATAAGCAAAACCTAAATTATATAAATTATCTATACTTATAATAAATCTGTAAAGAGGTCAATTCTGTCATCATTATAGCCTTTTCTGAAAACTAAGGTTCTGGTATTTGAAAGGGACGAAGAGAGAACGAAGTGTGAAATATGGGTAAATCAGGAATGTCTAGAACAGGTAAATGAAATTGTATACTTGGGGAGTGCTTTTAGCCGGGACGGAAGATGTGATTTAGACGTGGACAGGCGTGTCGCTGCCGGGAACAAAGTCAATGGTGCCCTGACTGCGTTAGTCAAAAGGTAAAGCGTAGTGAAGAGTGCACGCCTTGCAATACATAACGCAGTGGTGGTACCGAATTTGTTATATGGCAGCGAAACCTGGGTATGCCAGAAGAAGCATAAAAGCAAGTTGAATGCAGTGGAGATGCGATCTTTTCGTAAAATGTGCGGCGTTACCATGACCGACCGAAAGCGAAACGAAGAGATTTGCAATATGGCAGGTTTGAAAGATGACCTTATCACAAAAATTGATAAGGGCGTGCTTCGATGGTTTGCGCACGTTGAGCGAATGAGTGAAGACCGAATGGTGAAGAAAATATATAGCGCGAAAGTTAATATTAAAAGATGTTGAGGTAGACCGAGACTAACTTTCGAAGACCATGTGAGCAAACTGCTCGAAGAGGGGAGGGTCAAGAGTACTCGGATACCTAGACGTGCATGTATGAAGAAGATAATGAATCTGAAAGAAGCGAAAGAGGTATGTAAGGATCGTGACACTTGGCGATCTGTTCTCTCTGGCTACCCCGTCAGGGATTGTGCGTGAAGATAAGTTAAGTTAAGTTATTACAGCCTTTCATAAGTCCACTGCTGAACATAGGCCTCCCCCAAGGAATGCCACAAAGCACGGTCCTGAGCCACCTGCATCCATCGACTTCCTGCATGTCTTACCAGGTCGTCACTCCATCTCGTGGGGGGTCGCCCTACACTTCGCCTACCAGTACGAGGCTGCCACTCGAGAACCTTTCTTCCCCATCGGTTGTCGGTTCTTCGAGCTATATGGCCGGCCCACTGCCACTTCAGCTTACTAATCCGTTGGGCTATGTCGGTTACTCTAGTTCTACTGCGGATATCCTCATTCCTAAGTTAATCACGCAGAGAAACTACGGACATAGCCCTCTCCATAGCTCGCTGAGCGACCTTGAGCTTCCTCATACGGCCAGCTGTGAAGGACCACGTCTCAGTTCCGTAAGTCATCACTGGCAACACGCACTGGTTGTACAATTTCGTTTTAAGGTTTTGAGGTATGTCTGACGAGAAGACGTGTCGTAGCTTCTCGAACGCTACGCCCAGCCGAGTTGAGTCCGTCGATTGACCTCTCGGTCGAAGTTGGACTTACCTAGTCGGACTATTTGTCCCAGGTAAACATACTCGTCAACAACTTCGAGCTTAGTGCTCCCAACAACTACCGGCATAGGTGTGACATGGACATTAAACATAATCTTTGTTTTGTCCATGTTCATCTTAAGACCTATCCGTTGGAAGACACTATTGAGGTCAGTGAGCATAGTGCTTAGTTCCTCCAATGATTCTGCCATAAGGACTATATCGTCAGCAAATCGAAGGTGAGTGATGTACTCGCCATTGATGTTGATACCGTATCCTTTCCAGTCCAGAAGCTTGAAAACGTCTTCCAATGCAGTGGTGAAGAGTTTCGGGGATATGACGTCACCCTGTCTTACACCTCTCTGCAATTGGATAGGTTTCGTACTCTGGTTCTGTACTCGTATAGCCATCCTAGCTCTACTGTACAAACACTTCAGCACTTCGATATACCGACAGTCAACTTGGCACCGCTGTAGGGACTGCAGCACCGCCCAAATTTCGACGGAATCAAAGGCTTTCTCATAGTCCACATACGCCAGACATAGTGGCAAATTGTACTCTTCGGACTTCTGTACAATTTGCCGAAGGGTATGTATGTGGTCTGTGGTGCTAAAGCCCTTTCGGAAACCGGCTTGTTCGGGAGGCTGGAAGTCGTCAAGTCTGCGCGCGAGACGATTCGTAATGACTCTCGAAAACAGCACATAGACGCGGCTCAGAAGGGAAATCGGTCTGTAGTTCTTCAAGAGAGCGTTGTCACCTTTCTTGAAGAACAAGACCACCGCACTTCTGCTCCACGCCTCCGGTGTAATGCCACCATGGAGGACGGAATTAAATAGCTTCTGAAGGACTTCAAGTACCGGTCTTCCACCCGCTTTCAGAAGCTCCGCTGTAATTCCATCCTCGTCTGGGGCCTTACCGTTTTTAAGGTGCTGGAGAGCCATTCTAATCTCGCTCAGACTGACGTCCGGGATATCTTCGGAATAGTGTCGGATGAGACTCGCTCTTGGATCGTTACTCACACTTGCGTGTGGCTCCAACGATGACGTGTACAGCTGCCCATAGAACCTCTCAATCTCACTCAAAATCTCAGGTGTCCCGGAAACGATGCTGCCACATTCTGTCTTCAGCTTTGACAGTTGGCTCTTTCTGGCAGACAGATCTCTGGCAAAGACTTTGGAGCCTTGGTTCCGCTCGATCGCTTCTTCAATACGAGCTGTATTGAAGTTGCGTAAGTCCCGCCGCATGCATTTGGAGATCTGTCTGTTCAGTTGCCTGTATGCTGTCAAGTCTGTTGAAGAATGTAGCTTCATCTCCCGTCTAACAGCCATGAGATTAAGAGTGTGATCGGAGAGATTTTGTGTTCTTCTGCGGCGGGTCTTGCAGAACTTAGCTCCGACCGCATGGACAGTTTCCACGAGCTTGTCATTCATATCGTCCACTTCATTGCAGTCTTCTAGGCACTGAAAACGGTTTTGTAACTCGAGCTGAAAGGTTTCGGGACTTTGGAACAGAGCACGAGGAGGACGGAGCGTTGACTTCATTAGACGAGACCTCTCCAACTTAACGTTTAGGTTCAGTGTGCCTCTAACCATTCGGTGATCGCTACCAGTTTTACGTGTTTACGGAGACATCACTGAACAGTTGTCGTCTGGTCGTCATAATGAAGTCAATCTCATTTTTTGTCGAACCGTCGGGGCTCCACCAGGTCCACTTCCTGTGGGGCCGCTTCTGGAAGAAAGAGTTCATCATAAAGAGTCCCTCTTTCTCCATGAAGTCGGCCAGCTGCTGGCCCCTTGGGTTCCGTTGCCCTATTCCAAATTTCCCTACTTTCAGCTCACCGTTCTCTCTTGTGCCTAGTTTTGCATTGAAGTCTCCCATTAACACCGTATATTGGGTTTTGGAGGAATGCATGGCTCTAGAGATATCCTCATATATTTCCTACACCTCCTCATCGGGGTGTGCCGAGGTTGGTGCGTAAATCTGTATGACCTTAAGCGAATACCGTTTGGTGATTCTGAGTATAAGGTACGCAACCCTCGTCGACACACTCCCGATCTTTACAACGTTGTTAATGAGAGACTTGTGGACGATAAATCCGACACCTCCTTGGGGCAGATGGTCGCCCTCCCGGTGATAGAGCAAGTTGCCGGATTCGAGGATTACCGTGTCCTCCCCCTCTCTTCGGACTCAATTCTGTACATGAAATATATTTCCAAATAACTATCAGGTAGTGATGAGTGATCAATACTGATGCCAAAAATGCAAACAGTAAAATGTTGGTCTGTCTGTCTGTCTGTATGCTCCTTATAGAAACAAAAATTACTCAACGGATTTTAACGAAACTTGGTACAATCATTCTTCATATTCCTGGGCAGGTTAAAGTATACTTTTCATCAATCAATCAATCAATCAATCAATCAATTTCATTTATTCAGTTTAGGCACATAAAGAGCACATATGAACGTCAAAATTTTACAATCATGTCAAGAAACAATTAATATAATATTAAATAAAGTAAATAAATCATTTGAAAATGATTCTTTCGCTGGTTCGGTAAGTTGGTTTAAAATTACTATTAAATAAACTCAGTGAACAGTTTTATATATCCTTTCTTTTTTTTTTAAACAATGTGTTTTTTTTTTAACTGATTTATATTGTGCGAGCAAGCAAAAAGATTAGGAAGACCATGGATTTTATCTTTGAGGTATTCGTCTACTTTATAATATCCTTTTTTCATTAAACACTTTTTTATTTCTATTTTAAACTTATTTAGTGGCATGTCAACCAGGTCCTGAGGAATTTTATTAAACATTTTTATACTGTTACCTACAAACGAATTACCAACCTTATGAAGTCTGAGTTTTGGCACTACAAGTTTATTTTTATTTCTCGTATTATAATTGTGTACGTCAGAGTTTTTTTTGAAGAGATCTAGGTTCTTGCGTACATATAAGACATTATCGTAAATGTATTGGCAAGCAACTGTTAAAATATTAATTTCTTTAAATAGTTCTCTCAGCGAGTCGCGGGGTCTGAGGCTATATATAGCTCGTATCGCTCGTTTCTGTAATATGAAAATAGTCTCAATATCGGCAGCTGAGCCCCACAGCATCAGACCATACGACATAACGCTATGAAAGTACCTAAAATAAACTAATCGTGCCGTTTTCTCATCAGTCAGTGACCTTATTTTTCTAACCGCATAGGCAGCTGAGCTAAGTCTTCCTGCCAAGGCTGAGATATGAGAACCCCATTGCAGTTTACTATCTAGAGTCATTCCAAGAAAAACTGTGGTATCGACTATTTGAACAGATTCATCGTTCATTGTAATATGAGTATCTATCTGTCTTACATTAGGCATAGTAAACTTTACACATTTCGTTTTCTTCGCATTGAGCAGCAAGTTGTTACTTGTGAACCAATGCACTATTTTAGAAAGGGTGTTATTCACATCGTCAAGTAATTCTTTATGTCTATCAGTTTTAAAAATTAATGATGTGTCATCAGCAAATAACACTATTTCACAAAGATTTTTAGTGAAGTGAGGAAGATCATTTACATATATCAAGAATAAAAGGGGTCCTAATATCGAGCCCTGGGGTACTCCCATGACTAATGGGGCGCCAGATGAGTTAGTGTCATTAATATTGACTTTTTGTACTCTACCAGTGAGGTAAGATTTAAGTAAGCTAAGTGAGCTGTTAGAAACACCGTAATAATCTAATTTTAATAACAAAGTCTCATGATCAACACAATCAAAAGCTTTTGATAGATCACAAAAAATACCGATGGCATCCTGCTTCTTGTCCCATGCATCAAATATATGTTTAACGAGTTCAACTCCTGCATCCGTCGTGTTTCTGCCTTTAGTGAAACCGAACTGTTTCTCATGAAGTAACTTATTATAAGTGAAATGTGAAAGCAGTTGATTAAATATAATTTTTTCAAAAATTTTGCTGAGTGCTGGGAGTATAGAGATGGGCCGAAAATTTGATGGATCACTTTTGTCCCCTGCTTTGAATAATGGAATGATTTTACTGTACTTCATGAGTGTGGGAAACTGTTTATCATCGATACATTGGTTAAATATGAATGCAAGATAAGGGGCAATAGCGGGCATTACTGATTTTATTATATTGGTTGAAATGCCCCAAAGATCCTCAGTCTTTTTTATATTTAGTTGCTTAAAAGTTTTAAGTACGGTTGCGGTGTCAATATACTGAAAATCAAAGTTAACACTACATTTATCAACGCAAGATTCAAGAAGAGAAGCAGCTTCGGTTTTTGAAGATTTTAGTTTACTAGTAGTGGTAATTGGAGCATTTGTGAAATGAGATTCAAATGCATTGGCCACTTCAGCATCAGTATTGATGTGTTTATCATCTATTTCTAATTCGTAGGATCGATCACGTGACCTTGTTTTACAGGTTTCTTTGTTGATAACATTCCATGTTGCCTTAATTTTGTTATCAGATTTTTGTATTTTGGCCCGGATATAATTAGATTTGGCCATTGAACAGACTTTCTTAAACATTTTTGAGTACTTTTTAGTATGTTCAATGATTTGTGGATCATTTGTACATGCCTTTGTCTCGTATAATTCGTACAATTTCTTTCTACTCTTATAAATTCCAGGTGTAGCCCAATCACTAAATTTAATTTTGAGTTGATTAGTATTAATTGTTTTTTTTGTGAAAATGTTATTAAATTCGTATTTGATTACTCCGAACAAATCTCCGTATAGATCCTTCGGGTTATCAGCAGTATTTGGCTCCAAAAGAGGTACCTTATTGTTAATATTTTCTTTAAATTTTTCTAAACGATATGTTGTGATTGGTCTACATACAATATTTTTAGGCAATGGAACATGTTGGTGCTCAAATCTAGCTAACTGACCTACATGATCTGATTTTATGAACTTTATTACAGATTTGTCGTTTACATCGCTGTCAGTAAAAATATTATCCAAGCAGGTAGCTGTTGTGGATGTGGTGCGAGTTGGTTCACAAAAAAGATTTTGCAAGTTAAAAGATTTAAAAAGATTGAGGAACCTTAACGCATTCTGAGAGTTTTCTAAGATATCAACATTAAAATCGCCACATACAACTACCCTCTTCTTACATTTACATGCCTTTTTTAGGGTTTCTTCCATAATAGATTCAAATAGGTGGCAATCTCCGGAAGGAGGCCGATAGACGCTAATAATAATATATTGATCAAGCTCTGCACATGATATTTCAATATTTCGCTCACTTGAGAGTGCTACAATATCTTTTCTTTCTTTAGATTTTAATTTGTCATTAATTAAAATGAGTGACCCACCTCTTATAGCGGTATCTCTAGTAAACGAACTAATGATTTTATAATTGTCAATATTAATTAATAGTTCATGTTTTTTTAACCAGTGTTCAGTTACACAAAGTACATGAATATGCATTATATTTAAAAATAATTCTAGTTCTAACTCTTTGCCAGAAAAGCCCTCAATATTTTGATGAATAATATTCATGAACATAGACTTTTCCTTTGTCCCTAAAATTAAATTGCTAGAGATTTCCTCTATTGTCCTAGAATTAAATTTCAAATCACGTTACGATCAACAGGAGCAGAGCAGTGAAGGTAAATGTTAGGGTAACGGGAGAAATTATTCTATTTTTTAAGCTTCCGTCGCGTGTGCAGCCTTAATGGTTAAAGCTACACAGAAATCATGTAGACGAAAATGTTCTCCTTAAAATTATATAAAAAATATCCCACGACGGCATATGTCTATCTTTTATGATTGACTCACAATAACACGTGTAACGCCCGATAGCTTAGCAGTTCGGAGCTTTCTGATTATATTTGTCTACTCTTACGTTTATAACAGTCTCACTTATCCCTAATTAAAAAAAGTTAACATTATTATCTATTCAATAAAAAAGAATCACAGAAATCGGTATAGAAATACCAAAGTTATACATGAAATACGCTAATAAGCCATCGCGCGTGAATACTGAATCATGCTATAAGGATTATTTTTGTGTATCGGTCGCCGCGCTCGACGCGGCTCGCAGCGGGTGGTATTAAAAGGCGGGGGGTCCGAGTGCGAGCTTCATACAATATTTGGCTGTTGATGCGAATAGACGTTCAGAGTGTTCGACCTTATTGACAGACAATAATTGATTTTAACAAACCGTGCTTATCAGCGCGACTTTTAGTCTACTCTTAAGTTTAATAATTTATTTTTAGATTTCTTTGGTTGTTATTTTATAAAATAGGTATTAGTTATTTTGGTAGTATTTAAATATTTCTTAGTATTAGCTTAATTATAAATTATTTTTTTTTATTTAGCTGTAGTTTTAAATAGATACCTAGGTATCCAAAGATGTTTTATAGGTCCAGATACCGTGTACGCGCACCTAAAACGCTTCCATTTCAAAGGCGCCAATATTGGCGTATTCGTTCGATTGTTCCGCCATTACGCCAGCGACGTTCACTGTGAACATACGTCACACACCGGTGTTTTTAATTTCGCAAAATGACTGTTTGTGCTGTGAAATCATTTAAAAATTACTCTTGGAAAAAAGATAAGGATAAGAACATCACTTTTCGTAAGTAACTATACAATTTTATGGTGTATTTCTTTGTAAAAGAATACGAAAGCTAAATGTCAATTCAAGTAATAATACTGCGCAATAATATTCGAGTGTTGCCTAGTCTATGAAATGTTTTTACCATTTTTTAATGTCATGATCAACCGCAAGGGTTATCTGTATAGGGGTTTTAAACAGTCTAATTTTACAGATTTTACCCAACCTATAGAGCTAAGCCGTTTTAAGGGTTAGGGTTGGACTACATCTGGCAGCATGAAATTGCACTTTCCTGTGCTTCTATCCTTTTTGGTCATTCAGAACAGTTATTTACTAGAGCGAGAAAGAGGGCGCGAGTGTATAGTTCCACCCTCAAAAAGCCGATTGTAAACTGGTTTTAAAAGTTTATCTATCATTCTTGACAATCCATACTAATATAATATTATAAATGTGAAAGTGTGATTTTTTGTTTATTTGTTTTTGTCCTTCATTCACGCAGCAACGGAACGGAGAAATTTAAAAAAAATCAAACATTTTGCTATCTCTTGGCCAAAGTTTACGCTTAAACAAACTTACTTTTTTTCGTCATTTTACTTAGGATTGAAAAATAATTTAATGTCTTCGTAAAAAGCGGCAATATTTTGTGTTCTACATTACAAAAGTGTAGTACTCTGTATATATTTAGTAATAATAGATTATAAATATATGTTACATATATAAATATCTACTGTGGTTTTTTAATTTATTTTAACTGTTACATTAATTATAGGTTTTATTTATCTCCAATATTTTAGTGCGATGTTCGTACCTACATAAAACACACATAAGCAACCATATCCCCATACACACACGCACACAAATGCACACGCCTTGCACACACATTTTATACTCGTAGAATCAATAGGTACGTCAATATGAATGAAATATAAAATCTCCCACATTTTTTGGGTAATCGATTCGCACTGTTATTACCGACGTCACGCACATTAATGCAGCCATGGTGCGTAAGATATGCGCGTCACGTGGTACTCACGCACACATGAATCAAAGACTGTCTTCACTATGAACGTTGCGGTGTGTTAGCAACACGGTATCTGGACCTATAAAACATCTTTGTAGGTATCAATAATAATAAATAATAGGTTATTTCATTCTATTAGACGTAGTTTAGGTACCTACTTAAATATTTTTAAGAATTTAATTTTGGATTTAAGGATTTATTTAGGATCCGTTTTATTATTTAAGTAGGCATTTAGATTTTTAAGTGTATGGTAGCTATAGTTAGGACCTCTAACGTAGATTATTTTGTTAGGTAACTGAATGCCGTCGATTAAAAATAAAATACACAATACCACCTAAAAAACGATTATCTTTATCTCGAAATTTGAGAGAAGCTAAGAGAATGAGAAATGTGCGTTCTCAAGAATCGGCAGAGGAAAGAGCACATCGGTTAAACTCTATGAGAGTTAGTGCCTCAACTTCTCGAGCCAATGAAAGCTCTCCAGAAAGAGAGATACGATTAGCAGCTGACAGAGCGAGACAAGCTACATCACGGGCGTCTCAAAGTTCTTCTCAACGAGAGCTTACCATTGACCGAGAACAACATGTGTTATCCCGAGAAGGTGAAACTGCTTCACAACGAGAACTGTGGCTCACAGATGACCGCGAACTGCATACATTATCTCGCGAGTCCGAAACCTACACTGAGAGGGAATTACGTCTCACAGCTGACCGAGAATGGCATACATTATCTCGCGCGTCTGAAACCTACACTGAGAGGGAATTACGTCTCACAGCTGATCGCGGACGGCATGTACTATTCCGTAAGCCCGAAACCTTCACTGAGAGGGAATTACGTCTCACAGCTGATCGCGAACTGCATGTACTATTCCGTGAGTCCGAAACCTACACTAAGAGGGAATTACGTCTCACAGCTGATCGCGAACGGCATGTACTATTCCGTAAGCCCGAAACCTACACTGAGAGGGAATTACGTCTCACAGCTGATCGCGAACGGCATGTACTATTCCGTAAGCCCGAAACCTTCACTGAGAGGGAATTACGTCTCACAGCTGATGGCGAACGTCATATTTTATCTCGAGAATCTGAAACTTTTACTCAATATGAAGACCGTTTGACAAATGATAGGGTGCACCAGAATATGACCGGTAATACCACGCGGAACCCGAGCTGATGAGGTTAGGGCTTGCCTAATAAGCTCTTATTTGTGGCGTGATATACAATCGGTACATTTGACTATAAAGATACTAGTGAGAACTGGAGATAACCCGGATGATCGTCAATTTTCTGATAAATTATTAAAGATTGGGGAAGGTACCTATCCACAACTACACCAAGGAAAACTTATTCTGACGCCTGAGTTATGTTGTATAGTGCAATCCCAACCACATCTTATATCGTCGGTTTACGGTGACGTAACAATTATATTAAATAGGGACAATTTTTGGCTATGCGAAAGATTAATTTTAACTCGTCGTAATGACCAGGCATATGAGATTAATAACAAAATACTGTCGAATATAGAGGGAAAGCAAAGTTTATAGTTCAATAAATAGAATGGTCGATGAACAAGAAGCCACTAATTACCCGATAGAATTTTTAAATTCTTTAAATATGCCCGGACTTCCTTCTCATGAAATTTGTTTAAAAATTGGCATTCCGATTATTCTGCTCCAAAATTTAAGACCACCACAACTTGTGATGGAATTCGGCTAAAAGTAATCCAGTTGCAACAAAATATAATCGAGGCTCAAATTTTAACAGGTTGCGGTGCAGGAGAAACCGTCTTTATTCCCGGAATTCCCATAATACCAAATAATTTTCCATTCCAATTTAAAAGAACGCAATTCCCAGTATCATTGTGTTATGCAATGACAATTAATAAGGCTCAAGGGCAGACTTTTCATGTTGCTGGAGTAGATCTCGGTGTCAGTTGTTTCTCGCATGATCAGCTGTACGTCGCTCTTTCCCGGGTTAGCAGTTCTAGAAATCTTTATGTTCACGTGCTGGACGGGTCAACTTTCAACATAGTTTACCCGGAAGCTTTGCGCTGAAGTATTTTTGTTCTATAAGTACTTAAGCCTCATGTGAACGTGATCTAAACAATATTACCAATATATTAACTTAATAACACACAAGGAGTTACACTCCATCCAAAGCCCAGCGACACTATAACATAAATATAGGAATGACGTCTTAGCAAAAGTTGTTTAGTCTGATGGGTATTTCCTGTTGACTTACAAAAATGAAAGATCTAAAACGTCTCGAATCGTCTCGCGAATCACATTGTTTTCCCGTCCCCGGGCTCTTAGAATTCTAGTGACCGACCGAAGGTTCGGTTTCGGTTTCGGTTTCTGCAAGTTTCGGCAAAAAAATCTAGTTTAGTTAATAGTTTCGGTTTCGACAAAATATCTGCCGAACCTTCGGCGCCGCCGAAACTCAGTGTTCGTGGATTATCGTGCGTCGTTCGGATGAGTTCGTGACTCGTGTATTATTCATAATTATACAGAAACTGAAACAGAAACTTTTTTATTCAATATAGATTGTAAATAATACTCATTGAAAGTCACTCTTTCATTTAATTATCACTGGTTCGAAAAAAAAGTCTGTCCTTGGAAGAACCAGCAAGAAGCCTAGCGGGACTTTGTTTTAAATAAGAGCTACAATCAGATGCGTAGCGTGGACTAATATAAACGTGGGCGAAGTTGCATCAATGCGGCCGCTTTTCTTTCGTTTCCAAGGATCTACCCAATAGATATATCCTACCAAATATGCTTTGCACGACATACGAGGGTGATACTGAAAGTTTTTAGAATTGGCCACTTGTAAACGATATAAAAAAATATTATAGAACTCTTTGCCAATATTATTGTGTATGTATTTTTATTTTTTTTATTTGATTTAATTTGTCATTTGTTTACGATTTGGCGGCAAATTGAAAATTGTCTTTGTCACGTCAGCATGAATTTAACACGAGACAATTTTCGTACAATGATTTTTTCTTAGATTATTAATAAGTCATCTTCTAAGTCAACTTATCAATAATCTAAGGATTTTTTTATGAATTTCGATGTCATTTAAGTCAACAACAAAGTTATGACAGACTTCGATTGGCCTTTCACGATGAAGCCTCATCTCGTGCCACTATTTACAACTAGTTTAATGAGTTTAAACGTGGTCGCACTAATCTCACCAATGATCTGCGTGAGGGACGGCCTTTTACGGCGACAACTGAAGATAACATCAGTGTTGTGTGGCATATGATAGAGACTGACAAAATAGTGACTTATCAGCAGATTCGGACAAGTTTAGGCATCGGTATGAGTCAAGTGCACAAAATCCTCCATGATCATTTAGCGGTCAGGAAGCTTTGTGCCCGGTGGATACCTCATAATTTGACAGAGGCCCAAAAACTCCGCCGTGTTGATTGGTATCGTGAAATGGTTCAAAGAATTTACGAAGGCGACTCAAATGATGTGTTCGACATAGTTACGGGTGACGAAAGCTGGATTTATTGTTATGATCCTGAAACTAAGAGACAGTCTGCTGTCTACTACTGCAGAGTGGTACACTAACAATTGTTTGCCACTTGTCTTGGAAAAACTTCGGGAGAAAAGACCCCTCAGTAGGATCCTCCTTCAACACGACAACGCCTTGACGCACACCGCCAAGCAAACAATCGACTACATGGTCACTTCAGACGTAGAATTACTGGGTCACTCGCCCTACAGCACCGACCTTGCGATTTTTATCTTTTCTGCCGACTTTCAAAAAGGAGACGGTACTCATTTGGAGTGTATGTTTTTTTATGTGTGTTACCTCATAACTTTGTACTGGGTGAACCGATTTCGATGATTCTTTTTTTTATATGAAAGCTGATAGTTCTCGTGTGGCCCCATATGAATTTGTCAGACCAATGGTTATTGAGTTATTCTTAAATAACTTATATTGAAGACGCTTATATTGAAGTCGGCTGTACAAAATTTTTAATTTTAAATCATTCCGAAAATAAAATAAAAACTTCGAGAAAACGTTTTATGGATGCCGAGGAAGCTGCGTTTCAAAATGCCGTCAAAGAGACCTCTAAGGACGAGTGTGCAAAGTGATTTTCTCAGTGGTTCCATCGGATGCAGCAATGTATTCATGTAAATGGACACTATTTTGAAAAGATATAATAAAATTAATTACTTGCTAGTTTATTCAGTTTTTGATTCCCTAAGAACTTTCAGTGTCACCCTCGTACCTGTTCATATCTGACAAGTCTCGTATTCCGTCAATGTATAATCGCGGTCTTTGAAAGTAGTTACAACGACCTCGCAGTCGCATTTAAGAGGGGTTTCTTGCGAGGCCCCAAACAAACACACTTTTTGTGACTTTCTTTTTCGAGCGTAAAAGTGATCAAATTAATTAGTCATCTGTGGTAAAGTCTGGGGTTATCGCATTTTAGGAGGCCTCGCGAGGCCTCTTTAAGTGCGAGGGCGAGGGCCCATTTCGCCCATGCCTAGCTACTGTACATTTTGTGTTGTTAATTGTGTTATATACTTACAATAATGTGTATAACACAATTAACAACACAAAACAAATTAGAAATAGTGATCACCTCATTCCCAGGGGTTATCATCATCCATAAATTTCTTAATATTATAATAACCCTTTTTATACAAACTTAGTTTATTAAAGTTTTTGAACTTTGAGCAGGTTTGGTTTAATTTCTGGGATTTTGTTAAGTTGTGTGTATATTGTGTGTATGTGAGTGTGATATATTAAGTAAATGCTTTCATTGAATAATATTAACAATATTGTGAACACAATAAAATATGTTCTCAATTATCGATCAACTTTTTATGGGTATAGTGTTGATTTTTTTACAAAATTGACTCATAAAAGTATTTCTTAACGTTAAATTGTTGATTTTTACTTTAAAGTAAATAAATATATTGCTCTACATGACTATTACAATAACTGTTTTTCATTAAATATGTATAAAAATATAAAATTAAAATGTCTATATAAGTTTCGGTTTCGGTTTTGGTTCTGGCCGAAACTGACACCCAGACCGAAGGTTCGTTTTCGGTTTCGGTTTCGGTTGAAAATCCTGTTTCGGTCGGACACTATAGAATTCAACATCAGACGTTTCAGATCTTCGATTTAGACGACCCCGTTGTCGTTGGCATAAGCAACAGGATCCGCGTACGATGTCGCGGGCAGAAGCTAGTAAATAAATAAATGAATTCGTTAGTTCTTTCCCGTTCCAAATCATAACTATCGATGATAGACTTAACCGATTTTGCTAAAACATAGACTAAGTGTTACTCGAACATATGATTTATGATTTTCTTATCGACTCTTTTGAAAAATATATGTACTTTGGACGTAATACGTTACATACTTTCATAAAGAAACAGATAGACAGACAGATAATTCCAAAAATGATAGAAATGTATTTAATTACTTATTATAGTCCGTTTCAATCATTTTTGTGACTACAATTTGTTTGTATAATGTACAGACAAATTCGTTTACATTCCCGATTCCTACTTAACCTAACCAAACCAAACTTAACCCATTCCCCAATAAATCAAAGGCAATAAATGCCGGAAAATTGATACCTACCTACTTTTGATTGATATGTACAATGATTATATTTTTACCTTATATTAAAACCGTTCCCAAGACTACATTACCTAATAATTTTTTTAAATTTTCAAATGTGTTAAACTTCTTTTTATTGATACAGAAACCAAAACAATTCATTATTTATTTTTTTTCTGTCTGTCCCATTCAACACAATAGGTTCCTAAACTACTGGATGGATAATGATGAAACTTGGCATGGTTATTGTATTTTATACTCTGGAATAACATTTAGAAATATTTTTCAGTAACTGTCACTTAGCTCATTTAACGTGCGTGTTACATCAATTCATAATGAAGTATCTTTTTATACAATAGTTTTCTATTTATATTTATGTATGATTAAGAAGACAAGAAAAGGTTAAAATAATGATAAAAAATATTATCTTAAAAAATGACAAAGTTAGACAACTTTACGTGGCAGAGCAACGCTCCAACTATATTATGCTTGTAGTATGAATGGCCGACCCATTCAACCTTTGAGTTTTAATATTTTTTTTTGTCAATTATTTATAAATAATAGACGAAAGAATATTTTTAACGTGATAGATCCATGCTGCAGCTATATTTTTGGTGGACGAGACTGCTCGCGTCTATATGAAATACTTGAAATGTGACTCCCTTCATTCTCTCACAGAATACCAGCGTAAAATAGCAGCTTAATGCTGCTGTTTCATATGGTACGTGTAGAGACACGGAGACCCTCTTTACTGGAATCAAGGCATTCAATCTTAGTCCTCACGGGTGACAACGCATCTGCATTTTAAGTCGTAATCGAGGATAGATGTAGATGTCTATGGGCCGCAGAGGCCACTTACCATCAGGTGGACTGTGTGCTTGTTTGTCCTATAAAAAATATTATGGTTGTAGCACGATTGGGTCGGCTCGATCGGGGTAGAACCACGCTCTCACAGAATACCAGCATAAATTAGCAGCTTAATGATAGATTGTTAATTGAGGATAAATGTAGATATCTATGGGCTACATGATCCACTTACCTAACACCAGGTGGACTATCTGCCCGTTTGTCATCCTTATTCTATAAAAAAAACGAATCTGCGCGGTAAATTTTGTACCACTGACTTCAATATAAATTATTAAGAATAACTTAAAAGCTATTGATCAGACCTTGATCAATAGCTTTTATTATTTATATGGGACTACATGAAAAGCACCAGCTTTCAAATAAAAAAAGAATCATCGAAATCGGTTCAACCAGAAAAAATTTATGAGGTAACACAAATAATAAAAAGAAGAAACATACAGTCGAATTGAGTACCGTCTCCTTTTAGAAGTCGGTAGAAAAGGCATTGTCTGTCACATGTCACATGTCTGTCAGAGCCCAGAGTTGCTCACTCCTTGTGGTACGGAACCACAGAGTTAAAAATATTTACCTACCTACTTATTTAGATGCACAGATCATAGATACAACTGTTGTTTCTATTATCAGTGTTTAGATGCATTCATATTATTTCGAGAGACAGCTTATTTTATTTTTCGTATCAAATAACCTTGTATTTAGTTAACAAGTAAGAAATTAAAATATTATCATAAGATATAATAAAAAACCAGTTGCCAACCTAAAAGCCTATCAAGCCCCATGAGGTAATGTATGCGCTACGAGATAGGCCTTCAGTGGACATTTGTGGGTTATAATGAATGAATGAATGAAAAATAACACAAAAGGTATGAATAACTAATGTATACATAAGAGAACATTACTTAATAATAATAGACGTGAGAATGCGCGCGCACCCTTGATCCCCCGCCGCTTTCTTGTACAGCGCGGGAGATATGGGGGAAGTTTCAAAAGAAAATTGAAGTAACGGTTCCTGCTCTGTAAGCTATTTAACGATGCCTATAGTAGAATATTATTAATAAATTTATAATGGGATTTTATCTTTTAAAATTTATATATAAGAAAACTACGATTTTTGACCTCTTTGAATTATTATTATAGACACGAATACGTAACGGGCTGTAGTAACGGGTAAATATTTGAAAGATTGTAATTTGAAGTCACTACATTTGTCTAATTAATGACATTTTCCAGTTAATCCTTTATTCCGGTAGCGATACTTTTATCAGGCATATTTGAACTATACTCGAATTTACGGGATCTACTATCTATCTCATTATGACTATCACCTGACTATCATCATTATCATTACAGACCTTCACAAGTCCACTGCTGAACATAGGTCTCCCCTAAGGAATGCCAGAGAGCATGGTCCTGAGCCACCTGTATCCATCGACTTCCTACATATCTTACCAGGTCGTCACTCCACATAATGGAGGGACGCCCTACACTTCGCCTACTGGTACGAGGCTGCCACTCGAGAACCTTTTTTCCCCATCGGTTGTCGTTTCTTCGAACTATATGGCCGACCCATTGCCACTTCAGCTTACCAATTCGTTGAGTTATGTCGGTCACTCTAGTTCTACTGCGGATATCCTCATTTCTAAGTTTATCATGTAGAGAAACCCCAAGCATAGCCCTCTCCACAGCGACCTTGAGCGTCCTCATACGGCTAGCAGTGAAGGACCACGTCTCAGATCTATAAGTCATAACTGGCAACACGGACTGGTTGTAAAATCTCGTTTTCAGGTTTTGAGGTATACCTAACGTGACTATACGTCCCGCTTTGGTCGGGATAGTACCGCTTTCAGGCTGTCTTACCTACTGTCGCCAGCGAAGGCAAAATGGTCCCGCTTTCGTAAAGAGACCTAACTTCATTCTTCTGTAGCGTTCGAGTCGAATCTTTGAAAGAGTTTTGTGATTCAACTGACACAGAGTATCACGAACTGCTGAGCTACAGTAAAACAAGGTGGCTTGCGTTAATGCCCGCGCTTGAGAGAGTTCTAAAAATGTTTCAGCCCTTAAAAAGCTATTTTCTAGGTATTGACAAATTCCCAAATATTTTAAAAACATTTTTCGAAATTCCCAGATCAGAGTTATGGTTATATTTCTTGCACGTACAAGCAGCGACATTTCATGAAGCTGTGTTAAAAATTGAGGGCAAAGGTGTCTGCAATAGAGTCTGCGAAGGAAATTAATCGTCTCCGCGATAACCTGGCACTCAAAGAGTGCACGATTTTCCTTCCTCACACTGTCCGTAACCTACCTGTAAAATTACAAGGAACTGGAATTGCTGTTGACCAGCAGAATGTTGAAACTTCAGCGGTTGAGTTTTATGGGACAAGCAAAGAATACTTGGAGCAGTGGTGTCAATTCAACATAGAACTACAATTGTTTCAATGGGCAAATTTAATAAAAGCGCCTACTTGGGATGAGGTACAAAAAGTAATGGATTTGCTGATCACGCAAGGGCAAATTAAAGATAGATACAAGATACGAAAGTCTTTGACGAGTTTTCGCTTATTTCCAACTTTGCAACAATTGAACAAATCACTGGCTGGAATGATGAGAATATTGCTACTAAAAACCGTTGGGTTGAATTATTCCAGCACTTCCGTGCCAACTATCTTCACTTAACGAACTTTTGTACAATTATTGAGTACATTAATGCGCCGGTCGGAAGAGTTTTTTCTCTAATGAACAAAATATGGACAAGTGATAAAACTCAGATAAGTGTCGCAGTAGTGAAAGACATTTTAATTACAAAAATAAATATAAATAAATCTTATACTGATCTCCATATGTACCTAAAAACCAGACCCGAAGTTTTAAAACTAATTTGTTCAGCCGACAAATACAAAAATACTATGTAGAAGTCACGCCACTACTTAGTACAGGGTTAGTAACTCATGCATCCTACTTAATTATTTTGTAATAAGTGCTTTGATTATTTATATTATTTTTATATGTGTTTTGAATAATTGTCGGGCTTGATAACTTGATCTGTCACTGGCCTGTGTGTGGCACAGACAAAACCCTCGGTTTCTCCAAAGAGGCGAACGAAACGTAGCCAGCGGAGAAAGGCAACTGTACATACGAAAGACTCGTGTAGAGCGTTGTAGAACCTAGAACCTAGTAGAACCTCCCAGTACTTGCTAGGACAGGAAATGCTCTGCAATTCCGAGTCTTGCCAATACCATAAAATTATTATTATTATCATTCTTTAGCTTGTCGGATCGTTGCTACAGGCGTCGATTTTTTTGGGATTTTTGTCAAAATGACGTGCCAACCCCATCATACCTTATACCAATTACTGCTAACACTATAACAAAATAAAGATGTATAATTGAGAGTACTAGTTAAATTACTAACCCAAAAATAAAACTTATATTAGATAGAGAAGATAATTATTCCGTCCTAGAAGCAACCTGGAATAACCCTCTTGACATCTTTGGGAGCTTCCTTAGATATACTTCGCTTATCGGTATGACGCTGCAACTCGAGAAACTTTCTTCGTAGTGAGAAAGTCCCCATCTAAATTGAGTGAAGATCTGGTAAGACATGCAGGAAGTCGATTCATGACGATGTAGCTTTGAGACATTACCTGGGAGACGTTTTTGTTCATCAGTGGATTCTGTGGAGGGCAGTAGTGATGACGAATGATAATAATTTTATGTGCGCTCCATACAATAAATGTATTTAGTGATAGTGCGTTGGTGATTGAACAGTTTTATTCTTACATACTTATTACATACAGTCGCTCTATGTATAAGGCTCCATAATTTTTTTTTATCAAAATCGGTTTAGCCTTTTAGAAGGAGAAGAATTACGAATTCAAGCTCACCGGAATTTTACTTATAAAAAATTATAATATCTGTTACATTATATCTTATAAAGCTATTATTATTTATATAGCGTATTATTTCCCACGGATCAGAGTAGATCATTGTAATATTTTGTACATATAGATAGATAGCGCTCTATGTCATAAATGCGTTAATGCAATTTTTCTAATGCTTTTTGATGTTCTTGTTTATGTAGTTATTTTTCCTTTGTTGGTATATTATAATATACACTATTTAATTTTAATAGTAGGTTAGCAAACTAATTAAACTTAATATAAGAAATTCCGCAACTTTATTGAGCTTTTATTTATAGTATCAATTAATATAATTTACGTAACGTCTCGTATATTATTTATTCAATAATAGTAGTAATGTATGCATTAAGTTTGCCTTTTCGATATATTATTTTCCTTTATGAGTCGGGTTTACGGGAATATATTTCAGAAATTTATGGAATAAGTACGAATGCACTATAAGATTGTTGCTGTATATTGTTGTGTGTACACAAATAAATAAATAAAAACTATTTGAAAACACTGAGCTTTTCATGTTATAACAATTGTTAATTTCTATTTTACGTAAGCATTAATTTACTAAGTGCCTGGCGGCGAAGGTCTCTGTCGTAACCTGCATTTCTAAGGAATTAAAATATTTAAAAGAAGTGAACTTAAAAAGCAGTGAAGCAGCACAGCGGACTACTTGCTCCGTAACCCTCCCGAAATGAGAAGGCCTAGCAGTGGGACGTATATAAGCTCTTAAATTAACATTTATTAACAAAAGTAACAACGATTAGAAAAGTACGTCACAGGCACAAAAATAATATTCGAATGTTCTGAGTGGTGTAACAAACAAAATGTGTATAAAGAAGTCTTATATTGCACATTATATTTAAACATAATATATCAAATAAACTTATAACTTAAAGCTAATTTACAAATTAATTTTAAAATTAAAAGTGATATTAAATACTATAATGGTAAGTATAAATAAATACTTATGAAAATTTCAGTTACACTATTCTAAGTCTCGGTTTTCGTTTAGGTACTGCTTACTATATATCCTTATCGGACTCAGTTGCTTTGCAAATATTTGCGTAATGCGTACACGCGGATAAAATACTGTTAATCCCTACAAAGAAAGTTGGAATTCAGAAGTAATAAGTTTAGTTCATCGAATAAAACTTTAATTCTATTTGTCAGACATTTTAGCAACGTTTTGGAATCATGACAATTTCAATATGTGTAAATTATATATTTTCTTAATTTTTTAATATTTTATAGTTGTGAGTCGTGGCCGGTTATAAGAATTTTTTTTGGAAAACTTTGACTTGTGGAGGCAGTGCTTGGATGGACTGTATAGTTGAGATGGGGAAATATAATAATTATACGGTGAAATATAGATGTGTGTTAGGAACTAAGCACTCGTTGTTAATATCTCAATACGCGAGCAAACTGGATTGCTAGTTGCTCGGTGGTGACGGAAAAATTGTGAAAAAACCTGTAACTAAAAATTAAAAAGAAATATTTCGAAGACATATCCACAATAGAAGGAAGTCGGAACGGTAAAATTAATATTTATTTAAGAGGGTAACATAGACATTAACACAATAGTTGATTTACAGAATTATTTTTTTAAAACAGTGGAGTGGCAAACAAACTATCTGTCATAATCGTACTTCTCTATTGCATCCCAAGGACACTTATAACCACAGATTCGTTGTTTCCCTGAGGATTAAGATGGTATATACATACATACATACATACATGCACTATTATTTATTCTGTGCCTAAATAAACTTTCACGCCTGTCAACAAGTGAGGTAGACAGAGACTACGAACTTCCATTTGGCACAGTCCTGTGACACCTCTCTTTCTTATCACATCCATATATCTCCGCATACTGCGGGTGGTACACAACGATGGGACTCGTAGACAGAAATGGAGGCCTGTCAACTAAGGTAAATGCACTTAATCGAAACTGCGTTTACGAGCGATTTACGAGCTCTTTTTTACTGCAAGATCTCTTATAGAATAATATATTATTTTATACTAGACCTCTTATAAAAATAAGATCTGGAGTAATGTATATACGTTTTAAAATAATTTGTTAGTTTTCTGTCAGCAGCTGGTCCGAACCGCTTTACACTTTATATTTTGGACCTTGTGCACGTGAGTACCGGGTTTTTGGATTATATTTTTAATCGAAAACACTAAACATTTGTATGTTTTTCTAAATAAATCAAGGTGAAAATACGCCTTGAAAATACTCCAGACGGTTCCTTATCCCGATGTATACCGCGAAATAGCGATTTCAGATACTTGATTTCTTATTTAATTTTCTGGTTTGTTTTTATGATTAGACCCTTCCAATATAAGTACTGTATACATGTCGCAGTCAACTGGCTTATTTAGCCGTTCAATTAACAGCCTAGCCTTTGTACTACACTGTGCCATTTAGTTGAATGAAATTAATATGATGGCCATGCCATGTAATGTGATATTTAATGTGCCTAATTATGATATTAAATTAGGTATGATATAAATGTACGCGACTTTACGATTGTCCAAGGGAAATCCAGCCTCACTAAAACCTACTGTCGTTATATTACAACATAGGTATCAGACGCTTCGGCTGAATATCATTCAGGCTGCTAGTTGCACGACGTCGTTTAGTAAAAAGGGATAAGCTCTTATTTGAATGACTAATTAAGCTAGTTAGCTGTTGCATATATTATATCTTATTACTTTTAAAGTCTTGTTATATCAGATAACACAACAAGTAAACAATTATTTAAACCCGTATCTTGTTGACAAATAATACCTATATAATTTTTTCATATACATATAAAATTTGTTATTAACAACCTATCACATACGGAAGAAGCACAGCTACCGAAATAACGTTACCAAACATGAAATATTATGTCCTACCTACAAAACTCTCAGGTAACTGAGCTTATCCATCGCTGTTTGCTGTGTAATAAATATTCTAGAAAACATCATATCTTCATCTTGAAAGGCCAATTTTACTGATATGACACAATACGCAATTTTACTTTAATTCTACGCAATTTTTTTAAATCTACCACCATTTTGTATTTTAGGACAACTATTTCTTTATTTATAGTACACAGATGAGGATACAGAAAAAATAATTTAGTGAGTTCGTACAAAGATTCTATTTCTTTCATAATTTACTGAAATATCTTACAGTACACCCATAAACGAAAATATATTAAAAAGGCAAATTTAGTGCGTACCTTGCGCATAAATAATATAAATAATGTTATGTAAATTATATTAACTAACACATTACATTATATAATTTATACGATAATTACATACAATATATATAAACTAATATGATATAATATATAATATAATAATATATATACATTAATTAACAAGATGCAAAGAAAGTATCTCTTACACGTTTCTTAAATGCCAATAAAGTTTCAGAACCTCTTATATTAGGCGGTAGTGAATTCCACAACCTAACGGCGTGGACAGAAAATAAATAGAATTATGGACGGAAAAATTAAGAGGGTCTTAACAAGAGATCTTCAATATCTAACAAGAGTTCATCCGGAAGATGGGTGAAGTAAAATCGGTTTCTAAGGTGTGAGGGAGAGGATGCATTATACAGAATGTTATAGAGCAAAAAATTGCGTGTGCTTACGAAGTCCTATTGGGATTCACTTGTGCCGCTTGCAAAACTGAGATATTCGGACAAATTTTTTGAGACCTAATTTGAAACAGATATACTGATTTTGTAAGTGCTCGAGTTTATTAAAGAGCTCCTGTAGCATCCAAATAACGGGCGTCAGCGTAATCACGCAGAGGTAGAATAAGAGTGAGCGCAAGTGATATTTTAGCTTTTATGGGTAAGACATTTTGAAGACACTTAATTAAATGCAAGGTAAAGTGGACCTTACGACTAACCTCAGCGATATTTTTTTATATAGGAGAGGGGGCAAACGAGCATGCGACTCACCTGATGGTAACTGACTACCGCCACCCATGAACAACTGCAACACCAGGGTAACCAGGGGAATTTCTGATGCGTTGCCGGCCTTTTAAAAAGGAGTAGGTTCTTTTCTTGAAGGTCCCTAAGTCGTATCGGTCCCTATAAATCGCTGATGGTAATCGATTCCACAAGGAAGTTGTGCGAGGAAGAAAACATCTTCTAAATCACACAGTTGTGGACCGCCAATCATCCAGATGGTGTGGATGGTATCGGGAGTTCTGCCGCGATGTGCGTTCGTGAAATTTGGCGGCTGGGATTAATCCGAACACTTCCTCAGAGCACTAACCGTGGTAAATGCGAAAGAAAATGCAAAGGGATGCAACATCTCTTCGCAGCACCAATGAATCGAGCCAATCGGAAAGACTCGGTCGTCGACGATTCGAGCCGCTCTGCGCTGGATGCGGTCAAGTGGAAGGAGCTAGCACTGGGGAGCTCCTGCCCAGAGGTGGGAACAGTATTCCGTGTGAGGCCGAACCTGCGCCTTGTAAAGTTGCAGGCGTTGTGCCGGCATGAAATACTGTCCCGCTCTGCTGAGCACGCCAAGCTTTTTAGGGGCCAATTTGGCCCCTAAAAAGCCTCTCTTCCAAGTGACTATGAAACTGCACATCACTCAATATGTCGACTCCGAGGATTCCGATACTGGCTGAGGCAAGAAGGGGAGTGCCTTGAAACTGAGGAGAAACGACAAAGGGGTTCCTTGTAGCGGTAAACGCGCAAACTTGTGTCTTCTGAGGATTAAACTGGACTAGATTTAGTCCCCCCCAATCCGCGAATTTGTTCAGCAAAGTCTCGACTTCAAACACAAAATTTATTCCGGTACTCGGCGACGTTTTCCCGAGAAATATTGGCACGGCCGGTGTATAGAGCATCTCCAATGCTGTCAATGCATAGCAATGAATGTTACCGGTTTGCAACATATCATTTATATGCAGAAGAAACAGCGTTGGTGATAGCACGCAGCCTTGTGGAACATCAGCGTTAATAGGTTTGTAGTCGGAGCATGCCCCGTCCGACTCCCGACCGACTCTACCGCTTCCGCTCATCTATGAGTCAGTTAGGCCAGAAGATCATCAGCTGATCGAACCCAATAAAAACCGTATTGGCGGTCACTAATCAGCTGGTGATCCTCAAGGTACCGCATGAGCTGGCAGTTTATAATGGATTCCATTATTTTGGAGAACAAGGAGGTGATGGCGATAGGCCTGTAGTTGGACGGGTCTGAGCGGTCACCTATTTTAGGGATCTGGTGGACAAAAGCTGTCTTCCATGATTTCGGGACTACGCCTAGGCAGTAGGAGTACCGGAAAGGACGCGTTAGAACTGGTGCCAAGTCTGGAGCATACGTCCTCTGCACAATTGGCGGGATTCTGTTACGCCCACTCGACTTGTGGACGTCCAGGGAGAGGAGTGCTTTGCAAACCGAGCGCCATGAGAACCGCACATCCACATGGAGCACTTACACCGCGAGATGGTCGGCGGTGTGTTCCCCCGTCATCAAGAGTCGAGTTGGACGCAAAAAGGGAGCTTAAAAGGTCGGCTTTTTCTTTTGCGGCGTGGGCCAGTGAGTCGTCCTCCCTGTGCAGATGGTAGTGATAGCTTACAGAAATTCCCTTGAACAGCCTTGACGAGAGACCAGAATGCACAAGAAGGCGAAGTTATACTTCTTTTTAAGCACGCTGGAGTTTACATCTCGAGCCGCTGAAGCCTCAGCCCAGGCCTGATAATACTCCTGCTTACTGCGTAATGCTGTCCTACAGGAGCGACCAAACCAAGGCCGAGATCTGCCGCCGATAGGTACCACAGACGATGGAATAAATAGGTCCATTCCTTGAACCACATCTGCGACAGAATCAGCAACAGCGCTGGGATCATCCGGCGAGAAGCAAACTCGCCATGGCCATGGTTAGGATGCAAAGAGATTGCATTCCATCCCAATCCGCCGACCTGTAATGCCAAACATGCGGCAACCTGCAGAACACAACCGCGAGGGGTGCATGAGTGGCACCACACTCCGGATCAGCCAATGGTCCGAAGAGCTGATGGGGCATCGACGAAAACCTCATATCCATCTGGATGAGAGGTTAGCAGAAGGTCCAACAGGGAAGGTGTATGATCCTCCACATCTGGAATCCGCGTAGGCGAAGTAACCAGTTGTATCAGACCATATGCCAAGAAAAGTCATAAACAGATCTCCCCGCATGATCGGTTAAACGCGAACCGATCCATTCGGCGTGGTGGGCGTTAAAATCGCCAAGGATCACGGTCTCTGCGGATGGGACCTGGTGTAGCAAGGAACCTGTAGCCATTTGAACGTGGTCGATGAGTCGATCTGTTCAGCATTACCGCTATGAGACCTATAAAGGCACCCGTAGAGGCGCGGATTGTCGTCGCTGTCTACGTGTAGCAAAAGGATGGACAGGTTCGAACCTTCAAGACTACCGAGGTGTCGAGAACAGATATCCTCTCTGGCGAATACGCAAACTCCAGCCCGAGGTACAAAGGAGTGTTCCAATTTGTACCCCGGGTAGGAGAGATATGAAGTATCAGCCGGAGAGGACACCTGCGTCTCGGTCAGAAAGAGCAAGGCCGGCTTCGCCGTCCCGAGATGGTAGTGGACGGAGTTTAGGTTCCAGTGAAGTCCCTTGATGTTGCAGAAATTCACGAATAGCGTGGCAGGGGTTGCCTTGGTCTTGTTGCTCAGTTTGCCCTGAGCAGTTATTGTTTTGAGCGGAATTTTGCCCCCTCCCCCATCCTCAGAATACGCGGGGCAGCCTGTAGACTCATGCTCAGGAGTGGAGTAGCTTGGTCGTGGATGCTCAACGAGGGATTCTCCAGGGCTGCTGGTACCCTTCTGGGGTAGTCTTTGATTTAATTCCGCTACCATGTTGATGGGGGGGGGGGAAGAGAATAGGGCCTCCGGTCACCTGCACTCACGACGAGACGCTGAAGCAGAGCTTCCACTTCACGCCGGTCGTTTGTGAGGTCGTGGTACCAACCCGGCTCGAGCCGGCCCATAGGTGCAATAGCAAAAGCTACCGCGTGACTCTACCACCGTTAAAATATATACGTGAACCATGACAAACATCCTTATCAAATATGACGCCTAAGTTTTGACAGTATCGGAAAAGGCTTTAGGAAAGCCGTTAAGACGAACGTGAGGTAATGATGTCAATTCTAATTTATTACGCAAATGCCTGCTGCCTATAATGATGGCCTACGATTTCGTGGGATTAATTTTCCAAAGGATGCGTACAATTTACAGATGCGGCTCTGATCCTTCATGGCTTCACTCGCATTAGTTGTATCACATACCTTAAGATAACGATACAGCTGCAATGCTTCCACAATGGAAGTTAGATGTGATAACTCTCGTAATGGTGGAATTAATAAATATAGAAAATAACAAAAGAGAAAGAACGCCACCCTGAGGTACGCTTGTAGTAGTACCAGATCAATCTGAAAGAGTATCATTAATATGGACACAATGCGAGCGACCTCGAAGTTACGAATCAATTCACGCAATCGCGGATGGGGAAATGGTTATAGAATCTAGGATCCAGAGAAGAATATCGAAGTATAATGACTTCAGTAGACTTAAAAGCACTGCTAAAGTCAAGCAAGACTAGGGATGTAAGAGATTTGTTGTCCATTGATATCATTGCATACTTTAGGTAAAGCAGTGAAAATGCTGTGGCCACGACCAAAGCCCAACTGATGTAAAAAGGAAGGAGTTAGACGATAAGAAACGAGAGAGTTCTTTATGGATAATGTGTTCTAAACTTTAAATTTTATAAAAATAAAACAGTCTTATCATACAGTTTAGAAAAATTGATAGGAACCTCATTCGTTACAATCCATCCAGCCGTTAGGCTGCTTTGAGAGTATCAATAATCTTACAATTATTGATTACTAACAACCTAATTAATTATTACCTAAATAGGCGTGAAAAAAAGAGTATAAAATCATTGGACGACGGACACACAACAATAACTGTCTTGATAAATACTTTAAATGAAATCACTTAGTAGTAATATAACATTAAAGAATAAAATTTGAAAAAAAGACCACAATTTCTATAAAATATTGCTAAAATAATCTTTATTACAAATGTACAGTTGACCTATAAAGTTCCTTTCAGGATAAACACGTGTTCAGCAAATCTCCCCTAAGTATAATTCAATTTTTTACCCTTTACAACATATTGCTACTAGAGTGAACGATAACTACTCAGTATTCTACTTTGTAAAGCTCATATTCCACTACTGTCGCTATGCGATTAATTATTTATAATTTCTCAGGTGTAACAGATATTACATGTGTATTAAATATTGTCTATAAAATAAATATATGTACAACAAATCCATAGTAAGGAACGACTATATAAAAAGCTAGAAAAATGCTATGGCCAAGCTATGGCTTTCTATAACCATCTAGTTTACATCAGACGTATTGAGATATTCCTCTATACAACAAAACGAAAACAAGTTTCAAGTTTTTTATTTTAAAATAGTTCTTTTTTCCCGCGTACGTATCGACTGTCTATCGCGCTAAATATTACTCTACGAATAACATCATTCGTGATGGATTTAGGCTTAGCAGCATTAATTTGAGAAGAGAAATCATCTATTCCAAAATCAATTCTGATTTGTACTTTAAAAATAAATTTTAATACCCTAATAACATCATCGCTATCATCCTCAGAAGCAGAAGTCCACAGCTGGCCACCTTGGCCTCTGCCGTTGTAGGAATGGTTTGCTATCATCACCTTGTTTGGCACGAATTGGCGATTGATCTCCGACTCGGATCTAAGTATATTACATCTAGTGTAAGCGAGATGGTTACATCGCCTTTCGTCGTGAATTGTTATTATTTTCCTATATTTTGATTAGAGAATATTTCACAAGTACATAGAATTATTTAGGAATGTAATATAAAATGATAAGTGTGGCTTATTAAATAGGACCAAGGGCGCAATTGAACTTATACCGTGTCTGTTAACTCTTTCAAAAATTCTTAGATTCCATCAATACGGCCTTTTCTGGATCACTTACAGTCACATTAAATGCACTGAACACATCATTTCAGAAATCTCAAAGTATAATTATATAGATTATCTATTATAGTCTAGCATTAGTATGCATGGGTTTGGATAAAACATAGTAATTATATTATAATCTTCGGGTTTGGATTTAATTTGAGGTGGCAGCACGAAGCCACTTTTTCTATTGAAATTGGGATACTTTTTAAATTTTAGTAGCCTGACGGATCATCTGTTGCATGATGTTAAAATCACAAGTATTTTTATAGAAGTAATGGTGACGACTAAACATATAGTCCGTTAGATGGTAATTAGATGGAGTCCACCTATTGTCGGTTAAGAAACAATATGCAGAGTTATTGTTCTGCGAGCTAAGAACAAAATACCTCGTTATTCAATATATTTAAAAACAAGCATTTATAAACGTTGCTGGGGCCAGCATCCGGGTCCATCATCAGATAAACTCCATGGTAACATATTATTGTATTGTCATCGAAGTTACAAAACTATACTAAATTTCAGCTCAATCGGTTGTTAGCAAATCCTTCATAAATTGATTAAAATTTTTGAACCAGAATGACATACGGAGAAAGCAAGTTAAATAAACCTAGCAAGCTAACAGCATAGCAAAGTGGCGAAGCAATCAGCTTTGTAGCGGTTTCTAACGGTTGCCGTTGAGCAATCAGTTTCAAAATAGGAGGTTCAGATGCCTGGGTGATCAGTAATCGATTGCTGAAAACGGATTTTGAAAATTCGAAACCGTTCTCGAGATAATCGTGGGACAGACGGACAGACGGACAGACATCGTGAAATCAATAAGTGGCTTGGCAAGCTTCGCGACTTAATAAGAGTTTGTAAAAAGGATCTCCGTTTTCTTACATCGAAGAAATAGATCTAATTAAATTTGATTTCTTCTCAGGTCGAGTTGACCCATTCTGCTGCATCATAAATACAGCTGCTGCAGGTCGTGAGTCTATAAATTATATGTTTCTTATTTACATAACATTAGCTGTCCCCCACGACTTCGCCCGCGTGGAATTTATTACATTTGAATAAGTTTTTTTTGGAACCCTAGTTATTTTTCTTAAATGAAAGTTCCTAGATTACTCTTTGTAACATCAGCTATCTGCCAGTGAAAGTCCCGTCAAAATCGGTTCAGGCGTTTCGGAGATTAGCCGAAAGAAACCGACAGACAGAAAGACAAAAATTTTAATTTTTTATTTTAGTATCCTATATACTTTCATATGTATTAAGTAAAAAGCTGTTATTGTAACATTACTAACAGACACTTCTGCTACTTGCGTAGACACTCTGGCACCCTCTCATCTCAAGGGTACCTCGTTTAGAGCCGGGGCGGCATCAGAGGCAGCTGAACTGAGTAAGTGGCGCAAATATGAGTCTCTGAGAGATGACTACATATTTGCTGTAGAGACTATCGGTCCGTAGGGTCCACGAGCGGTGAAGTTCCTAAAGGAACTCCATTCGCGGCTGGTCGTTGCTGCTGGTGATAAGAGGGCTGGTTCTTTTCTCGCTCAAAGGCTAAGTATAGCCATTCAATGGGGAAACGCAGCCAGCGTTCTTGGCACGATACCACGAGGAGTAGGACTATATGATAATTAAGTTTCTAGTTTTAGTTTTTTTTTTATTATTATAGTTTGTAATATTTTGTTTGAAAGCTTTTTATAAAATATTGTCTGCCCGTGAAGACGTTATAAAGCACCATTATATTAAGATAAAAATTAATCATCTGAAGTAAGTTTGTGAATATTTGTTTTCACGTATTATTTAGAAAACAAAAAAGTTTACACAATTCAAACTATATGTTTGCCATGAATTCTCTTGTTAAATATATCGTGAATTGGAGGGCGCAGGTGTGACTCGTGAGAAATCTCACCCCTGCGCCTAGGTCTCTTAGAAGGCGGAGGGCGATTCGCACTGGCGTATAAGTGACTTATTCCCACGGATTTGTTGGGCCGAGTGATGACGTACTTTATTAAGCGATAACAATAGATTTGAAGGTGATGTAGGGGTGTAAAGGCGGAGTGACGCATTTGATTGACTTGAACAATAAGTAGAATAAATATAACTTATTTTTAATGCACACTTTTAAATTATTTTAAAAAAGAAGAAAAAGACCACTTAATACATAAACTTATACCTTTTCTATAAGGGTACAAAGTAAGAGAAACTGTTGTGAAAACTATCAGAATAGAGTAAAAACTTTTACGCACCTGAAACTACTTTTTAAACATATCGTTCCAAAAATTATAGTGCTATAATTTTTAGAACGAAGTTCCTTATCGGACGGTACGAATTTGGCGGATGGGGGTTAGGCAAGTAAAAGTGTAAGATTGTTCCCTCACGACCCCTTTTGGTCGTCTTCTTATCTCATTTTTTTTTAATTAATATATCTTTATCATTTGCCTATATTACTTATTATGAACCTTCTCTGCAAATTTGGCCGGTCATTGCAAAATAACCCTGTATACCTGTATATACTCGTACATATGTACATAGACTGCTAATTTAACACTTAAAAGAAAATATTATTATATTTATAAACCACACAAACTTATAACAATTATAATTCAAATATAAATTTTTCAGAGATAATAACAAAAAACATGATCCTTTATGCTATACAGTTGCATCACAGTTATTAAACAATTAGCCCTTCCATTCCAAATCGGGCTTAGGGCCCCCACACCCTAGTGGCCAGGTGCCACCCGTGAGAATCTCGCGACTACTAGCGGCTCCTTAACGTAGGGGGACACTTCGCAACCAGTTGTATGTAATTGTATGTGTTTATAAAAGAAAAATACTTACCCGAATGTATTGTAAATTGTTTTAAAATTGCCTGCACTATAATTTAAAAAGAAAATACTCCTTACAACCTGGAGAGTAAGACTTCAAAGGTCGTCATTTTTTTACTATCAGAAAAATAGACTAACGGATATTTTCTTGAAAAAGTAAGTAGTAATAAAAATATTGTCTTATGAACTGTAGTGATACGAGTATAAGGAAGCCACCATTTTGAAGCGATTATTATTAATATTAAATAATAATATTGAATGATATTTTAGGTATGGTCGAGCACAATAAGTTAAAAAAACATGCGTGAGTGTTGTGGAACACTCTGTTGAAACGATTTCCCTTTCGTAGTATATTATTATTGATAAACGTATTATATTATTGATTAACATATGCAAATAAATGAATTACTAACGTCTATCAAAAATAAGCGTCATTTAAAATAAAATAATATTTCTTTCATGGCAAGATAAGAAAAAGTGTGAGGGAGATGGATATTATTCCATCTCACTTCCTTATAACCGCCAAGGCCGTTTACTAGTGACCGACCGAAGATTCCGTTTCGGTTTCGGTGCCGCCAAGTTTCGGCAAAAAAATCTAGTTTCTGCCGAACCTTCGGCGGCGCCGAAACTCAGTGTTTGTGGATTATCGTGCGTCGTTCGGATGATTTCGTGACTCGTGTATTATTCTTAATTACACAGAAACAGAAACTTTTTTATTCATTATAGATTATAAATAATACTTATTGAAAGTCACTTTTTTGTTAAATTACCGCTGGTTCGAAAAAGAAGCCTCTGTTCTTGGAAGAACCAGCAAGAAACCCAGCGGGACTTTTTTTTTAAATAACAGCTTACAATCAGAGGCGTAGCGTGGACTAATATAAACGTGGGTGAAGTTCCCTTTTCTTTTGTTCCAAGGATCTACCCAATAGCTCTATCCTATCAAGCATGCTTTGACACTACATACATACTTATATCTATTAATTCCTGACAAGTCTAGTATTCCGTCAAACAGTCGCAGTATTTGAAGGTAGTTATACGTGGTAGAGCCATGCTGCAGCTATATTAGAAGTATAGCTGTAGCACGAATGGGTCGACTCAACCGGGGAAGGACCACGCTCTCACAGAATACCAGCGTAAAATAGCAGTTTAACACTGCTGTGTTTCGTATGGTGAGTGTAGAGAACCGGAGACCCTTTTTTACTGGAAAAGAGGCATTCCAACTTAGTCCTCACGGGTGACAACTCATCTGCGTTTTGATTCGCAAACGAGGGTAAATGGTGATGTCCCAACCAATATGGACGACAAGGATTTTCAGGTCGAAGCCTCGGAACCTACGAAAAAATAGAGTTAAATTGTAGTACTAAAAGAACCCCTTTGTCGTTTCTCCTCAGTTTCAAGGCACTCCCCTTCTTGCCTCAGCCAGTATCGGAATCCTCAGAGTCGACATATTGAGTGACGTGCAGTTCCGTAGTCACTTGGAAGAGAAGGCCAAATTGGCCTCTAAAAGCTTGGCGTGCTCAGCAGAATGGGGCAGTATTTCATGCCGGTACACCATGCCTGCAACTTTACAAGGCACAGGTTCGGCCTCACATGGAATACTGTTCCCATCTCTGGGCAGGTGCTCCCCAGTGCCAGCTCCTTCCACTTGACCGCATCTAGGGCAGAGCCGCTCAAATCGTCGACGACCGAGTCCTTTCCGATCGGCTCGATTCGCTGGCACTGCGAAGAGATGTTGCACCCCTTTGCATTTTCTTTCGCATTTACCACGGAGAGTGCTCTGCGGAATTGTTCAGATTAATCCCAGCCGCCAAATTTCACGAACGCAGATCGCGGCAGAACTCCCGATACCATCCACACCATCTGGATGATTGGCGGTCTACCTCTGTGCGATTTAGAAGAAGTTTTCTTCCACGCACGACTTCCTTGTGGAATCGATTACCATCAGCGATTTTTCGGGACCGATACGACTTAGGGACTTTCAAGAAAAGAACCTACTCCTTTTTATAAGGCCGGCAGCGCACCTGCAATTCTCCTGGTTCCCCTGGTGTTGCAGTTGTTCATGGGCAGTGGTAGTCACTTACCATCAGGTGAACCGCATGCTCGTTTGCCCCCCTCTCCTATAAAAAAAACTAATTTCAGATTGCCGTTTATTTATATACCGGAAATCGACTCCAAATTTATGATTGATACAGGTAGTACGCGATCATTCATTAGTCCATCAAAAGCTTATAATTACTTTCCAGAGTAAGTAAGTCACGAACCATTCGAAGTCATTAGCACACCTGCATCGAGCAGGCATGATCAAGTTATTGAAATCCCGTCTTTACCAATTTTCAACTGTAACGATATTCATAAACTATATATTTACAATGTCGACTCTAGGTATGATGACTTAATTGGGAATGATATACTTTGCAACCTAGAAGCAGTAATAGATTTAAAAAACGAGATTCTTAAAACTAAAACTACCGTAATACCTATAATACATAGTAAATCTTCTTACGTTTTGGAGTTATCTCCCCGTCATATAGCTACTAAGTGGCTCTACCACTGCTTAAAGACTCATATATACCCCCCCCCCCTGCCCATTAACATGGTAGCGGAATTAAATGAGATACTACCCCAGGAAACATACTGATCTAGCACCCCTGGTAATAAAGAATCCCTCGCTGGGCATCCACTCTTGACGTGGGTGCGCAGCGAAGGATTCTACCACACTCCTGAGCATAGGTATTCAGGCTGACCCGCATATTCCTGGGGAAAATTCTGCTGAAGACAAAAACTGCTCGAGGAAAGCTGAGTAACAATACCACGGCGATCTCTGCCACGCTATCCTTGAATTTCCGACTTCACTCGAACCTAACCGCCGTCCACTACCATCTGGAGACGGCGAAGCCGGCTTTCTCTTTCTGACCGAGATACGGGCTGAAGTTTGCGTGTAGATCACAGAGAACATCTGTTCTCAACGCCTCGCCAGTCCTGAAGGTTCGGACCTGTCCATCCTTTGGCTACGCGTAGACAGTAACGACCATCCGCGGGTCTACGGGTGCTCCTATAGGTCTCTATAGAGGTCCCATAGCGGTAATGCCGATTTAGGCCGACTCGTCGACCACGTCCAAATGGCTGCAGATTTCTTGCTACAGTAGACCCCATCCGCAGACATTATGATTCTTGGCGATTTTAACGCTCACCACGCCGAATGGCTCGGTTCACGTTTAACCAATCATGCGGGAAGATCTGTTTATGACTTTGCCTAGGCATATGGTCTGACACAACTGGTTACTTCGCCTACGCGGATACCAGATGTGGAGGATTATGCACCTTCCCTGTTGAACCTTCTGCTGATCTCTCATCCGGATGGATACCAGGTTTCTGTCGATGCCCCTCTCGGCTCCTCGGACCATTATCTAGTCCAGAGTATGGTGCCACTCAAGCTAACATCGCGGTTTCATTTTGCAGGCTGCCGCTGTATTTGGCACTATAGGTCGGCCGATTGGGATAAAATGTGTTTTTTTTTGCATTCTATCCTTGGGGCGAGTTTGCTTCTCGATCCTAATGTTATTGCTGATTCTGTCGCTGATGTGGTACTTCAGGGTATGGAACTTTTTATTCCGTTTTCTTTGGTGCCCAATCTTCGGAGGCAGATCCCAGCAATGGTTTGGTCGCTCCTGTAAAATAGCATCATGCAATAAGCCGAAGTATTACCGGTCATGGGCTGACGTATCAACTTCCTGTTATGTAAACACCAGCGATTTTTAAACGAAGCATAGTTCCGCCTCCAGGTCTTCCAAAGGAGTCATTGCCAAAGAGAGGTCAGAACACATCGGCAAAATTGGCGAGAAACTAGTTCGCCTTCCTTCGGAAACCCGTGAACTCTAGTCTCTTGCTAAGATTGTCCAAGGAAAATTCTGTCAGCCATCTCTCCCATCTTTCCGCAGGGAGGACGTCTCACTGGCCCATGCCGCAAAGGAAAAAGCTGATCTATTAGGCTCTCTCTTTGCGTCCAACTCGACTCGCGATGACGGGGGAAACACACTGCCGACCATCCCACGGTATGTGTGCTCCATGCCGGATGTGCGGTTTACACAATGCTCGGTTCGCAAAGCAAAGTCCTCTCCTTGGACGTTAATAAGTTAAGTGGGCCCGATGGAGTCACTCCCATTAAGCTGAAGAAGTGTGCTCCCGAGTTGCCACCGGTTTTAACGTGTCTTTTCCGATATTCCTACTCCCGAGGTGTAGTCCAAAATTCATGGAAGACGGCTTTGGTGCACCCGTTCCCTAAAAAGGCGATCGCTCAGACCCGTCCTTCTACATGCCTATCGCCATCACCTCCTTGTTAAGCGAAATAATGGAATCCCATTATAAGTTGCCCACTCATGAGTAGAGAGTAGAGAGTTGTAGTAGACGGTGCATGCTCCGATTACAAGCCTATCAATGCTGGTATTCCACAAGGTTATGAACTATCACCTATGCTGTTCCTTTTGTATATCAATAATATGTTGCAAACCAGCAGCATTCATTGCTACGCGTACCACAGCACAGGTGATGCTTTTTACACCGGCCGTGCCAATATTTCTCAGGATCACGTCATCAAGTATCGGAACAAACAGGTCTGAAGTCGAGTCGTTATTAAACAAAGTCCCTGATTGGGGACGACTAAATCTAGTCCAGTTTAACTTTCAGAAGACACCGGTTTGCACATTTACCGCTAAAAAGAACCCCTGTATCTCCTCAATTTCAGGGAACTCCCTCCTCCAGCGCAGGTCGGCTCGAATCGTCGACGACCGAGTTCTTTTTGATCGGCGCGATCCACTGGAGCTACATCGCCATACTATTGCCCATTTGTTTCACTGATTCGTATAGCCCAACAAAGTCAGTTACTCTTGTTGTACTGATGATAACAGTAGAACGGCATTATATAAGCAGATTTTACTTTGCTTACAAACCTACAATTTATTAGCCCTTATAAATGACAAAAACACAAATTACAAACAAATTATATTGTCTCTCATTATTGTAACTACTATTCTTCGGTTAGATGGTTTTAAAGGGATAGTATATTAAAAATAACGTTTAACAAACAAATAATATTAGTAGCGACGAAAAAATATGTTTCAATTCATTTTTCAACCGACTTAATACAAAGAGTAGGTTCTCAATTCGACTGTATTTTTTTATGTGTGTTACCTCAGAACTTTTTTCTACGTACACCGATTTCAATAATTCTTTTTTATTTGAAAGCTGGTACTTCTCATGTAGGAGACTATAGTAGTTTTTGTCATAATAATAATGCGTATTTAATTGACTTTGACTAATTTAACAAACATTAAATAGAATTCTGATATTCCACTTTAAACGTATTTGTATACAGAATTTTCACGGAAATTCAAATACAGGTAACGAGATAACCTAGAGAAATATTCAATTTCACTATCAAAGCGTATTGATTATGTACCTATTAACATATAGCGACAGAGCTCGAGCTCAAGGGTGCATCCTAACTGTTGCTATAGCAACCGCCTGGGGCTCGCATGTGACGCAGATGCCTACGAATCGAGGCATTTATATAAAATCAGTCTATCATCATAAAAAAATGAGGTGGAATAGTTTCCGTTACTCATGCGGCGATTCCTCCTAGACTATTACGAGATACATCAAAATAATGTACTAAAGATTTTACTGAACATTCTCCTGTTCGAAATAAGAACTGACTTACACTGAAGAAGTTTTACTTCAATAGTTGTTCATCACCTCATTACAGCGTTTCACAACTGCACTGTTGAACATAGGCCTCCCCCAAGGAATGCCACAAAGCACGGTCCTGAACTACCCGCATCCATCGACTTCCTACATGTCTTACCAGGTCGTCACTCCATCTAGTTGAGGGAGGCCCTACACTTTGCCTACCGGTACGAGTCTGCCACTCGAGAACCGTTTTCCCCCACCGGTTGTCAGTTCTTCTAGCTATATGGCCGGCCCATAATAGTGGTTAATTTACCACAATCAAGATGTAACTTTCAAAATTATGTGTATTAGTAGGAAGATATTTTGTGTGCATGTCAGCTTTTGCTAATAAGTACTAACACATGTGGTAACATTAAAAATTCTTTACAACCGACTTTATGTATATTGAAGTCGGTTGTAGGTACAAAATTTTTAACCTATAGAAATAAATAAAATTGAAGTGTCTGTTTGTAATGTCAAAATTACAGTTTTTTACTAATTGCATATGAAAGTAAATACGGTACTTATAACTAAAATACAATTTTTTAAATTTTTGTCTGTCTGTCTGTTTGTTCCGGCTAATCTCCGAAACGGTTGGACCGATTTTAACGGGACTTTCACTGTCAGTTAGCTTATTTCATAAGGAGGAACTTGGACTTGGTACTTTTATTTAAAAAAAATAATTAGGGTTCCGCGCAAAAACATAAAAACCCTAACACGCGAGCGAAGTCGCGGGGAACAGCTAGTTTTAAATGAGTACATCATCAGATGTACTCATTTAAACTAGCTATGTAAAAGTAAAGTAAAGTAAAGTTGCAGCTTATATATGTCCCACTGCTGGGCACAAGCCTCCTCTCATTTCTGAGAGGGTTTAGGGCAAGGGAATGTCCGCCGCGCTGCCCCAATGCGTGTTGGCGAACTTCACATGTCTTCGAGATATATTTTTGTTTATTTCTCAGACATGCAGGTTTCCTCACGATGTTTTCCTTCGCCGTCGAGCACATGGTAAATCAGCACTTAAAATTGCAATTAACAATTTCATTGGTGCAGGCGGGGATCGAACCCGGGTTGCTCGCGTACTGTGAAACTTACAGCGGGCGCTAACTATCTGAGCTACCACGGCTCTTCATCATCAATGTAGTCAAAGTCAATTAAATACGCATTATTATTAAATTAAAATTAAAATTAAAACTACTAATCTCCTACATGAGAAGCACCAGCTTTCAAATAAAAAAAGTATTATCAAAATCGGTTTACGTAGAAAAAAGTTCTGAGGTAACACACAAAATATACAGTCGCATTGGGAACCTCCTCTTTTTATTAAGTCAGTTGAAAAATGAATTGCAATATATTTTTCGTCACTACTAATATTATTCGTTTATAAAACGTTATTTTTAATATACTATCGTTTTAAAACCGTCTTATCGAAGAATAATTAATAGTTATGGTATTGAGAGACAATATAATTTGTTTATAATTTGTGTTTTTGTAATTTATAAGGGTTAATAAATTGTAGGTTTGTAAGCAAAGTAAAGTCTGCTTTTATACTTCCGTCCCACTGTTACCCGCAGTAGAACAAGAGTAACTGACTTTGTTGGGCTATATAAATGGGCAATAGTATGGCGCTATAGCACCATAAACTGACAACTGATGAGAAAAAAAAAAACGAGCCTACAGTGGCGGCCTGTAACAAACAAATACAATCTAGAACAATACTGAATGGAGTGAATTCTTAATGATACAGGTGGATGAAGGTGGCAAGACTATGCTCTGTAGCGATTTTTAGTGAAAGGACTTTTTTTAGAAGTGGAAATTGATGATCTTGTATTATGCACTAATTTGTTTCCGGAAGGAATCACCCATACCAACTACGCTATGCGGGCGGGTTGATTATCGCATTTTTGATGGATTTTACATCATTATAGTCACCCATCAAAGTATAAGGTGTCAGTTTAGAATCGGAGAAATTAAAATTTAATATATTATTATAAACTATTTTACGCCGTTTTTTAAATCCATCATAGAACGTGCCTTAGTAAACGATTGTTCTATTATTGTTTTCTATTCCGTTTATACATACTGTCATTATAATATTTAATTAAATATTACAAAAAAGAGAATACAGGCGGAGTTTCTTTTACCGTTCCTTTTCGGTCAAAGGAACATCGTTTCGAAACAGTAGAAGATCTTCTATATATAAATACAATTGCTGTCCGTTAAGCCAGAGAATAAATAATAGCTAGGCTCGCTAAACCTCAAAAACGGCTCGAACGATTTTGATGATTTTTTTGTGGATCCTTAGATGGTTTAGATTCACATTAAGACCCGGTAGGTGGCGATGTTGTCGAGATCCAGAAATCATCCGTGCGAAGTCGGGGTGAAACACAAGTTTGAAATAAAAATGTCATTTGATAAAAAAATATATATATTCGCCGAAGCCGTGCGTCGATAATTAAATATATATCAGTTCATTTTATTTCATTTATTTAAAATTTACTATAATCCCCTTTATATTGCAATTTTACATTTTACGCAAACAAAATAGGACCAACGCAACGTGATGCTTTTATATCTTCCGTGATCAAACTGAATAAACGGAAGAAATATGCAAAGAGATTTAAATACCTAACGTAAACAGTTGTCTTTGGTAAAGAGACACGAAAAACGGTCTATTTCTATTTTAAACTTCATATTTTATATTTATATTCCTCTTTACACTTTTCAAAAATACATACTTTGTTATATATTGCATGCATATGCATTTGCAAAATATTCCAAAAACCAAATTCATACTTGACCAAGGTTATTATTTTTATAATCACAGATTTTTATTACAATATTTAGTTTCGCTAAAAGTACGTGGATTTATATATAAAAAATATACTTATACGTCTTGGACTTTATGAAATAAGCTGAAGATGTACTTCGGTATCTGCTACTGGAACTCCTCGACGAGTAGAACTAGGTGTGCCGAAATTGTTCTTGTTATGTTAGTTATGACGAGATCTTACCCCCGGACTTGACGGAGTGACCTGAAGGCGTATGTTCTTCGGTGAATATTACTAGAACTCCTCGAAGAGTAGAACTAAGTGTGCTGAGTTTGATCTCGTTTTGTTAGTTATAATGAGACCTTACCTCCGGGCTTGATAGTGACCTGAAAGTGTACTTCGGTGAATGCTACTGGAACTCCTCGATAAAATAGTGGTAGGTGTGCCGAGTTTGGCCTCTTTTTGTTATTTATGAATAGACCTTACCTCCGAAATTGATGGAGTGACTTGAAGGTGTACTTCTGTGACTGCTACTGGAACTCTTAGACGATGAGAGTTACAATTTACAACAATTATTTTTAATTTTTTCATGATCTTATGAATCGTGCATTTTTGAATTTTCCAAGCTTTTTTTTTAATTGAAATTTGTTATAAAATTATCGAAAAATTGAAAGTATAGTAATAACTATAAGGTTTTTAGTGAAAACTTGTGTGTAATTAAACTACTTTAAAAATATACGTATAATCATGTTATACGTAATTTTTTCAATGCGCTTAAGGCATGCACAATTGGATATACCAATAGTTTTTATACTTAATTATATGAAAGTAATAATAATCCACAATATGTTTTTTATTAAAATATTTTATGTTTATTTGAATAGTATGTAAACGTATTGGTTTTGAAAATTCAATTCCAAGTTCCAAGCAAGGAGAAAAGCGATCCACATCTTTAATGCTTTTAAAATAAGGGTAGTTCTTTCAATTTCAAATTAATTTTAGTCCACTATACTTAAATCATATTACTACGCAAACATGTGCCTCAGTGGTTGGCTCTTTAAGTTTTTGCACAATTTTAACTAATTGTTTTTTAATTTTTCTATGTACTTTTATGAATATCTGTGGTTTGGTTTATAAAATTTTAATCTAATTAATATAAAATATAACTAATAGTACCGAAAGAAACATTAACCTTTACATTTTTAGAACAAATTAACTTCCCCGCTGTGAAGTACTAATCACATCATTTTGAAGTGGTGTTGCCCTGGTGGTAGAGAAAGTCGTGGATGCCCTCATTAGTACCACCAAGCGAAGCAGTAGCTTGTTTGTCACTTTAAAAATTAAACATTTTTTAATTTGTTTTACAAACAAACATTACATAGAGTATCTATATAAATACTAAGTATATATATGAACAAATGCGTTTTTTTATTATCGAATCATCTACTTTCGCATAATATGTGTAATACATAAATACATGTATTCCGTATATAATATAAAACGCGTCGTTCATACCTTTCAATATATATTAGGTACTGCCTGATTACAAAAAATCCTATTAATAACTTTCAATAAGGGTTTTGCAAGGATTCTCTTTCGGTGTTCCAAAGGAGCTTTCCCGAATGACGCACTGAGCTACTATTTACATCCGGAGCGTTCCGGGTAATCTGCTACCTTCTCAGACGTAGACTAACTAAAAAAAACTTTTTTCATATCTCAAAACATCAATTCCTCTCCATTAGTCTCGCTAAAACTCAAAAAGGCTCGCGCGTTTTTGACGAACTTTTTTATGTATATTTGAGTATACAGGGAGCCCCTGGATAGTTTATATTCATAATTGGACCCGGTAGGTGGCGCTGTTGTCGAGATGCAAAAATCATCCATGCAAAGCCGGGGCGGATCATTAGTTTAACAATAAAAATATTTTTATTAATTACTACGGGCGCAATGTAAATAATAAAAATTTCTACGATTCAAAATATAATAATAATAAAAAATGTTATTACCCTTCGTTTTATCTATGCACAACGTTATGGCATTTATTAAAAATATATTTTACACAAAAATATTAAATATATTTTAACTATTCTTTGCCTTCGTATACGTACGGAAACCTGTAAATCCCTTACAATCAATATCATTCATTCGATAGAATCTATATTTTTTAATAGCTGTCATCTGGTGGACACTGAACAGTCTGCTCGTTTGTCACTCTTAATTTAAAAAAATCCTTCGCACTCCAGACAATCCGATATTTTTTTCATAATGATGGCTAGTCTACATTTGAGTAGATATCGGTAAGGGTAAAAAAAAAATATATTGGCACTTGGCGGACCTAGAATATTGCTCATTCGGTGTGACGCATGACCAATTCCTCCTGAGCAAGATGAAATACATAATATAAGCCGCCGTGAAATATCGCCGCACTTTTTTTTTCTTTTATAAAAAACGTTACCCCCACACTAGTATTTTCTCCTGTATCGTGGAGGCAGTTTACAAACACAAATTGCACGAGGACAAACATCCAGACCCGGAACAATTATTTGTAGGCCATACAAATACTTGTTCCGTGCGGGATTCGAACCCGCGGCCCCCAGCGCAGCAACTCATTGCTAAACCACTGCGCCACGGAGCCATCAAATGTTTCAGTATATGAACCTTTTTAAATTTTAAATATTAATTTACCTTACTTCCTAACTTTAGCTCTGGACACAATGAACCGTCCAAAGCTCAGATTTAAATCTTAATCCCCAACAACTTAAGGCGATCGGTTTATTCAAATTTTATATTTCGAGAAAAAGAATCCAAGGAAGAGCCACGCTGTCTTGGGGGAGTGATATGAATCTTACAAGATTAGCACCGCCCCATTCAATGACTGCTTGTAGTGGGAAATTCACTCGCTCAATATGGCCTAGTTTTCGCAATAGATTTAATCCCCATAGGCCCAAACACTTATTTGCATCACTCTGCAACTGTGCTACCCATAGATGACAGGACTACGCAGTTGCAGAGAGAACAGACCCCCTGAGAAATGTCTGCATTCGTCGTTATACTCTCGGCAGAGTAGCCTACGACGACACCTTCCACCGACGACGAAATCAAAAAGTTCTTCACCTGGTCGGTTAAGCCAGGGTATAATCTGTACGCTGAAAGCTTACCTAAAAGTCTAGTGTACCAGACTCTGTCAAAGACCTTTGCCATCAAGTGAAACATCAATTGCTTACCCATGTCCCATATACGTGTTGCGTACACTATATGGTACTCTGTCAAAGACCTTTGCCATCAAGTGAAACATCAATTGCTTACCCATGTCCCATATACGTGTTGCGTACACTATATGGTATGTGAATTGTTAACATTAGATTGTACAAAAGCGGCAGGAATAAAAGGAGAAGAGAGGCCAGAAATATATTCCAAGTGTTTAGATGTATGGAACAGCTTATAATACATGCTCAAGATGAATACTTTGAAAATGTCGTCATTGTAATCTACACTTATAAATAAAAAAAATATATATACTGGTCGAGATTTGAAACAAAACCTATCTTGCATAAAGTTTATTGACCGCTGAACCGTTCATAATAATTTTAAAGCGTTAGATTCAAATTCTAAGTAAGTATTCGTCTTTCACTCACATATATTTTTAATAGATACCTTTCCAAATTCATTGGATCATCATTGGTGAACATATGTACCTACATGAGATTAAAAAATACGCAAAATCAGTGAAATCGGGTTAAATTATTTCAGAAATAAATAAATTAGTAGTAAAAAAACTTTTTTAAAACAAACTTTAATTTAAGTGCTATAAAAAGAAGAAAATCATTTTCCGATTTTTCTCAGCAAACCCTTTCATTTGATAGTTGATACCCATGTCATGAAAGCTTATAGAAAATAACTAAGTAGGTACGCCATCTTGGCCGGTCCGCCATATTGGATTTAGAATAACGTCACTTAGCTAACCGTGCATTATCATCTAAACAAAAAATTTGCATGCAAAATTTCAGCTCAATCGGTAGAGGATAACTGTTTTAAAATTCCGTTTCTAGATTTGACCCTAACAAACATATCTAAATTGCAAGTTAAATAAAATCTTTTAAAATCGTGTCAGTGCTAATGATAACTACATTTATATTAAAAACCTCCTGGTTTCTTGAACTTGGTACTTTATACTTTTCCTTCCATTAAAAGTTGTTATAGCCATTCTACAGTTATATTAGTAGCATAGTTGTAGCACGAATGGGCTGCTCGACCGAGGATGGATCACTTTATGTCAAGCACTGGTTGCAATTTGTTTCAAAAATATCGATATTATGTCATCAGGCGTTCATTATGTGTCGGAACAACAGCCGGATATGGAATTTGAATAAAAGTGGTACATCCTTTCATCGTAAAGATTCTTTGTGAATACGTTGTTATTGCCTTGGAATAAAGTCTGAATTTATGTAATGTTATATGCGTTTGTAACATTTATTTATTGAAATTTGTATGATCAATGAGCTAATTGGGTTTCTAGTAGTGATAATACGGTGTAACCGCTTGTAGGTGTGCTTCCGACGACACTGTGGTTCTCGAACAAAATAAGGTTGACAGCCATTCTATTGTGTATTATAATATTCTATGGGCCACAGCAACCACTTACCATTAGGTGGACTGTGTGTTTGTTTTTCACCCTTATCCTATAAAAAATACTCTTCCTTTTATTAAATAACTTTTTTTAATATTCTATTCCCATACTAGGAATGTCTTCTATATCGGGAATTCTTTACATTAGGCATGCATTAATTGCGCATAAACAAATTGACCGCGTCTAGCAGTGTAAGAATATTCATTAAGCCATTTCCTCCAGTGGGTGTCGTAAGAGGCAACAGAGGGAAACTAACCAGGGTATGGGTAGCAGCGTCTTCCTAATAACAAATAAAAAATTGAAAACTTCGGTTGCCATCTCGCATGCTAAACGTGGCTACTGTGGTAAATATTCCACTTAAAAAGAAGGCCTATGTTCAGCAGTGGACATTTTATAGGCTGTAACTGTGAGAGTAACGTAATTTTATAACTAAGGTAATTGCATCTAATAAGGGCCGGGTTTTTGGAAATCCTTATAAATCAATTTTGGCAAGTCTTTTAATTTGTAAAACATCATAATCAAATAAACTGTTTATATTTGAAGAGAAAATATTATACATAAACAAGGTACCAAGGTCGAGGTATTTACAAAATAACTTTTTTTAAAAACTTTTCTATGGTCCCTATACGGCACTAGGGCTCTAAATAAGGTCCATAATTGAACTGCAAGATTTTAGGCGTTATATACCAGAAAAGTCACACCTTTATAAAGCAATGGCTTTAAACTACTATTAAATTCGTGGCTTTCGCATAATGAAACGGAAATTCATATGAATTAGTGTCGTGGCCCTTATAAAGTATTAGGAAATGAATATAAATTATAACTAATTTATTTTATAGTTATAAATGAAACAAATTGTAGTTGTGTGCAGATTTTTATTAACTCTAGTAAAGAAAATCACAAAATATTAATAATCAGTCATTTTTTCAATCTTAGTACTTGGACCTTATTAGGTATTGTACTTCTGTAATCATAGTAGATTTTTTGTCACTAAAAGGATTTTTATGTTGTTTTTTCCACAAAATAAGTAAATTTGTTCACGTTTTACTTTGGTGTTAAAGATATCAGGCAAAGGTAATATTTGAAAACTTCTAAATTCTCTCTACCAATTCCTTTTCCTGTGTGTCAGTAAAACAGCTTTCCTTCTCATCCTCTTCACCACGCTTCCAGATTTTATGTGATTTTTCAAAGTTCGCCGTAGTATATGGTATTTTAAAGCTGCAGCACGCTTAGACATTTGGCTGTTTTTTCAAATCATCTAGAGTATCATGAAGATCAATTAGAGATCATCCTGAGCATCGTTTTCATTTTTGCGAAGGTTCCATTTTTGTCTTTACTGGAAACAGTATACTTATATTATGTATGAACAATACTTATGTCAAAAGCTACTGTTGATTTGCGTAAATAAAATCTTATAAAAATACGTAAAAACGAATGGGTAAATTGTGTTGCTAAGTATAAAACTCGAAAGCGTCTGGATTATTTTTTTCAATATTAGTTGAAGTGCAAGGAAGGAAAGGTGTCTAGCGATGTTGACATTTTTGTGCGATAGCTATGGCCTAGCGTGGTGATCTATCGTTATCACCGCACAATAGTGCCACTTGGCAGGCCAACTGGTTATTTACACTTATATAATTCATTTAAGTAACTGATCACGCCTATTTTAAATCTTCTTGCTCCTAATAAGGACCGGCCCTTATTTTGAGACAAAAAGTGGACCTTGTTAAGCTCTTAGATACGTCCTGAGAAAACATAACAAAATCGTGATAAAAAGCAATAATTTTGGTAACTTACCTCATCAATTCACCTTCTGAAAGTATTTTAACATTACTATTGCAGAATTATTACATAACGACCGGGTTTTATTACTAAAACAACGCAAAATTGAATCACAATATTTTATAGATTGAGTTACGTCGACCGCCCCTGAAGTTATACCTAGAGCCACTGAAAAAATGGCCACCGCGAAAGCAATGAACGCCGGTGCACTTTTGTGATTGGTTACTGGGGAGTGGCAGCGCGATATCCATTTTGGTTTAAGTATTAATTCCGATAAGTTTGAAGAGATGGACCTTATTTGTAACCGGCCCTTTTTAGGCGGACCCACCTTAGACCTAGAACAATTCGTCGCAAAGGGGCGAACCTTAATTTTTAAAAATATTACAGGGAAGCAAGAAAACATTTATTATACCCCAATTACTAGCTTTTTTTTTCATCAGAAAACTAATCATATTTGTAGTTTTCCATTAAGTCTAATATACGTGGTGTCAACAACGAATTATCTGCAGGCTGTACAAATAGTTGTAGGAACAAAGGATTGAACCATACGGCCGTAGCGCCCCGTAGTCAAACCTTCAGGCATTGCGCTACCGAGAAAGGATTAAGCTCTCACTTCTTATTTATTATTATAAATATAATACTAATATTAATATTGACAACATCTTCATATAGTACAGAAAAAAATATGTAAATAACCAGAAGTGTAGCATTAAAAATCATTTAATGTATTTTAGGTGCGTAGAGGGATTATGCCGTGTAAGGCACACAGCCTTTCTATCATATGTCCACATGTCCACTGCTGTGTATGTATCAGTAGGTATATATAATATAACACACTCAAACAATAAAAAATTCTACTGCAATTATAATTCAATAATGTCTCAACGTTATATAAATATGTTTAATTTATTTTAACTTATTATTACTTTATAAATATTTAATATAAGTTATAGTATTATAAGAAACAGTAGTCTAAGCTTTGCTTATTTTTATGTACATAGCATAATAAGAAATTTTAATATGAAACAGTGGTCTCTCATCTCAGGAATAGAGCGCCTCCCTTAAATATAGTACGCGTTAGTTCGATCCTTAGCTGTTGGCATCACTAAAATATCACTTGCAATAATAATTTTAAGCACTAATTTACCACACGTCCTTAGGTACTAAAGAAGAAATAGTAGTATTGTAAAGATACCTGGCACCCCGGTACAAGCGTGACGTCTGCCAACCCGCATTAGAGCAAAGTGGTGACTTCTTTTTTAATTATTACCTCAGAAATGACAGCAAGTTCGCACCCTACAGTAAATCTGTTTACCCAGTCATAACTCTTCACTCTGTATGTAATATATACACAGAAATTCTATAAAAGTGTAGAATATTCAAACAAATTCGGACGCAACATTTTTAAATGGCCCTAGCAAAAAAATATTTTCAATGTTAGACAATTAAGTAACTGCGTAATTCAAATAATCGAAAACCCTTTCGCGTTCCGTTAGCAACTCTTCTGCTCTTAAAACAATAACAAGGTCATGAAGTAGGCGTAATGTGAGATCGTCGCGGCTGATTATCCATTACTTATCTGAGCTTGGAAAAGACACCCACGAGCTAAGACAGCTGTTAAGGGTCGCGAGCCACCCCCGTTTCTCACGCGAACTCTACATCTGCTTAGAGTTCGGACCCTTCTTATAAACTTCATTACACGACAATAAACGTCGGCCTTATTATTTTTCTTCCCTAGCACTGATTTCATGTAACGGGACTCATTCACAGCGTCGACATCGCTCGTGCTGTATGGCTCAGCTCCCGACCTTTTTAACTTTTGATTTTACGACTTACGCAAGTTACGAGTTCTTAGTGTAGTGATTAAATAGTTTAAATTATTGGAACAAATGGACGCTATCATCGATGCGCAAAACTCACAACTAAGAAGATTAAATGTGCCGGGTACGTAGTTTAAAAGTTAATTTAGTTGCGGGTTACTTGATATTGTGTTGTTAAATTACTTTTTGAAAGTGATTAAAATTTAAATAGATTTATTTAAAAATTATTTAACTCGTAATATTAATACTCGTTATTTAGTTAGCCGTCAAAATTTTAAATTTTTGATTGTAAAATTATTTTTAATTTACACATGTTATTATTAAATTTAGAATGATTCCGAGGATGAGTTTAAGCATTCACAATTAAAATCATCGTTTGCTATTTTTATATTTAAGATGCTATTACTCTATCTACAATATTTACTAAAAACGTAATATGGCAGACCAGGTACACAACGTTATGGAATAGGTAAATGTTAACAGTTATTTAATGTTGCTTACAAGCTATTGTTTCCTTAATTAAAGGTAATTGATTGTTTATTTTAATAACGATCTTTATAGACCATGAAAACCCATTCTTAATGCATTCATTTTTTTACTCTCGTTAAGGAAAATGTCAGCATATCATAAGTTTGCTGAATACATATAGGCCTCCCCCATAGATTGCCTCATAGATATTTGATATAGTTGCCAAGTGGTGGTTAAGCAAGTGGGTTGGCAACCGCAGTTTCTTTATTATTTTGTGTTGATGTCATGATGATACTGGTACCCATTTCCATGAAAAGTGGATGACAATATAATTTCAAAAAATTTATATAGCGTAGTACGATAACTGTATTATGATAATAATGAAGTTATGCTCGAGTATAAAGACAACGCCGGAGTCTTGTTTCGGATTTTTAAAACCTATTATTATTGTTTCTTACATTGCCTCAAAATATAAAGATTTTTTAAATTAATAATGTGTACCAATTCAAGTAATTGTCAGTTGCCAGGATAATTGCTTTCGTTGCCTTTTTGACGTGTTACGTGTGACGCGCGAGATTACAATATATTATTACTGTATCTTTTATATCTGAACATCTACAGTAAAACTTGGTTAAGTGGGACCTGGATAAGTGAGAAATCTCCATAGCTGGAACTCATGCTTAGATCCCGACACTTTAGCACTGAATTACCTCTGCTAGTGGGACAAAACAAACCTCTATATCTGGGATTAGTTCTTTCGATTTTATCTTCATAATTACCTCTATAATTGAGCCGGCGCGTATATTTTACCTCTTTTACTAAGACTATATTTTGTGTACCGTTTAGTGTATTTCAAAGGTGTTAAAACTTTGCCTTTGAATTACCAAAATAATCAAAAAGCTTGGATGACATCTACTATTTTTGCCGATTGGATGAAGAATTTGAATCAAGTACTGAAGTCCCAGAAACAAAAAATTTTGATGTCTGTTGACAATTGTACAGCTCACAATAATATCTGGTGGATTCTATCATGAAATGGTGAAACGATTAACGAAAGTTAAAATAACAACAACTCAGTGAAGTGAATATTAGGGATATCGATCTGAGATCGATTACTTGAATTGTTGTTGTGACTGTTACATGTTGGAATTTTGATATTTTGTATTTTTTATTATTATTTTGTGGATATGCAATTTTTTTATCTCCCTAGTTAACACAGAAAAATAATCCAAAGTATATATTAAAATGCTCAGTTTAATCGAGAATCGATTATATTGCGCTCGTTTCAAATCGAATCGAAAATCTGTTTTTTCTTTTAAATAATTAGTTTGAAATTTGAACTGTCAAGTCAAGTTTCAAAGTGTGAAGTCCTTTATTGGAAGTTAATGAAAATTTGACTAGTGTATTCTTTATGGTAATCGATTAATTGCCATAAAGAATACATTACAATCGATTTTCTAACTTATTTCTTTTTTTTTTCGAAATCTAGATTGTAAAAAGAGCTACTTTTTGTATTTTACTTAAGAAAAATATGGCCAATTTTTTAATGTATAAACCAATTAGTTAACCTCAGGCCCAAAAATCCCATTCTTCTTTATAACATTGAAAAACATCTTACAGCTGATATGTCCAAAAACCAAACTGTAACTGAAACGCATTCTGTAAGCATTTTTGTAATGTTTATAAAAAATATTTTTGTTTAATAGCTTTTTTGACATATAGATTACAACTCATGTATAATGTTTACAAAATACGTAATATTATTTAATATAAGTAATAATAAGTTAAGTCTTTTATTTTTTTAAGTTCTTATTTATACCTGGATATCTGAGATACTGGGTAAATGGAATACCTCTTTAAGTGAGACATATTTGCAGGTCTCCTAAGGTCCCAGTTATCCAGGTTTCACTGTATAAAAAAAACAATTACTTAAAGTCCTTTTGATTTCTTTTTACAAACGTGTTCGAAAAATATTTATCTAAACCTAGATGTTTATATCGAAGTTTGTAGGTAATCTTTATGAAAACGATGACTAACATTTCCATTAACAATTTGCTCTATGTGATTTAATTTTTCGATAAATGTTGTTTTTCTAATCTGCGCAACGTGATTTTCCTGTATTTACCAATGACTTCTTACGCTCTTGTTTTCTACAAAGGACGATGGAAAATTTTACGCTATTTTAGGAGAGATTTTTATAAGTTGCTAAGATTACCTTGATATCAATTTTTTATATTTTATTGAAAGAATAAACACCTATGCACTACTTATTTCCAGTGTATTTGTTTTGGAAAGGTAAAACATTAGGAAAAAAAAGAGTGATATAAGCAAGTGTTATCTTTATATATATTCTTCTTTACATTTGTCACTGAACACCTCCAGGTAGACCAAAACGGTTAGACCAATTTAGATGAATATTTTGGATCCCTGGATGATTCAGGTTCACAATTGGACAGAAATAAACCGTTTTTAATATATAGGATACCGAATTGCTGGTATTCTATATATTAAAAAAAAACTAAACAATGCTCTACATTTCACATTCTTTAGTTCAAAAAAAAAACAAGTTAATATAGTACAATTAGACCTTGCTATTTAATTATGTTAAATAAATATATAATATGAATGAATTTAACTTTCTCATATTTACACAATATATTTGTTTTTTTCTAGAGGCTGGTTCATAGTTTTTACGTGGTAGAGCCATGCTGCCACTATATTACTGGTATAGTTGTAGCACGAATGGGTCGGCACGACGGGGTAAGGACCACGCTCTCACAGAATACCAGCTTAAAGTAACAGCTTAAAGCTGCTTTTTCGTATGATGAGTGTAAAGAACCGAAGACCATTTTTACTGGAAACGAGACATTCAATCTTAGTCCTAACGGGTGACAACGCATCTGCATTTTGATTCGTAATCGAGGATAGATGTAGATGTCTATGGGTCACGGCAACCACTTACTTTTACTGACTGTGTGCTCGTTTGTCACCCTTATCCTATATAAAAATATAGTTATTCAAGGATTTTATAAGTGGCGCTGCAGTCACCTTATTACCAATATCTATAATGGACAAAATGACCCATTATAAAATATTGCTTTAGAGCTAAAAAAGAAAATCACAATAGCTAGACCCGATAACTGGTGCTGAGATGGAGTTATATATTTCCACAAAGTTACAGCGTGAACGTATTTTTATCAAATCTCTAAGAAAAATGATTGTGACAGAAAGACATACACACCGGCAGACAACGAGGTGATCCTAGATATTGACATGAAACAACGACAAATTTTGTTTGTAAAGTAAAATCCAAGCGAGTAAAGCCGTGGGAAAACCTCTTATCTATATACTATAAAGAGTAAATCCTAAACAAAATTATTTTTCTATCAAAGCATTTGTATCTATCTACGTTTCTCGCTGCACACAGAAGTTTTGAAAATAATTCGATTACATTCGATTGTCTTTGAACACAACAGATTAGGAAGTGTCATAGATAAAAAAATATTATTCCACATTTACTTAATTCTTTTATAATAATATTGTGCGAAAAGGAGACCCCGAACCTGCTCAATATCACCCAGCGTTGCTATCTAATGTACTTACTTGCCTGAAGCACTTGCCTTGAAAAGCTCTCTACGTGAATAATGACTCTATCAAATTTATTTGATATGGAGCTTTTGTGAATATTGTTGTTTCGTTGATCATATACAAATACAATGTACGTGATAATGGAAATACATTTTAGTTCCTCGAAACTGTGTTTGATATCTGTGAAGCTCTATAATCCAAAAAAACCTACATGCCTAAGCTCATACGCAGGAAAATGTTCGCATGCCCGCGGCAGGTGGAGGCGGCGCGGGCGGTCCGCTGGTCCATCAGTTCAGTTGGATGGACAGTCGGGTGCGACGCGCGGTGGTGAACGGTTCAGTTATTTGTGAGTGCAGTGATCGGTCCGTGTGTGAATGTCCAATGTTTCCATGCAAGGTGCGGGGGCGGTGGGACCGGTCGACGGTCGCACGCCCGACCCGCCGACCTTACGTACCGTTCACTGTACGCAACACGACTATCGTGCCTCGGAGTGCATCCCAGGATCGAAAATGCAAAAGATAAAAACAACATTTGTGCTATAATTTCGCAAGAACTTATTAATCTGTGAAACGGACAATAACATACATAGATGCATCTGTATTTCAAATTTGGACATTGCTTTCGGAGTTATATTTATTATGTACGTTCTCTTTATTTAGATCTTAATATCAGATATTATACAATATATATTTCTAATACAAAATTATAATATGTAAAGGTTAACAATTTTAAACTTTAAATGACATAACTTTTAAAGGAATTTAACGTGAATATAATAAAAATTAAGAACATAGAGATTAACAAAACGTCTTATTTATGAATAAATCAGAACAATATTAAATGAAATAGTCTATGAATTTTTGTGTAGATAGTCAAAGGTCGTGATTATTATGAGCCCTAAACACGTTGCTATGTATTCAACCTTGTACACTTGAGGAATAGTAAGAGTGGATAAAGCATGTCGCAATTTATGTGTACCTATTAAACCCATGATTAGTCTTAAAAATAGACTTAAATTCTGGCTCTACTGTACAAAATATGAAATCCATTTGAAAGGTTAAACTTTAACGAGGGTCTTATTATAGTTAGTCTAGTCTTAAAATATTACATTGCGAAAATATATTACGTACTACTTTTAGATATTTTAGTTTTTGATTGTAGGTACTTGAAATCACATTTGCTTATATACTTAAAACACGTTATGATGTAAACATTTACGATTTAGAAATTATTTTTTGATTAATAGATTTTAATATAATTATGTTAATTAAATTACACTACATGTTATGTATATGTACCTATTTCCACTTTTAATTTAAATCTAATTCGCTATTAGTTTGTTCTTATTTTTGTTAGGTAAGGGCTGCGTACGATTATACTTTTGCCAGTGTAATGTAATGTAATAAGATATTATCTATCTAATCTGATGCATCACATTTGCATTACTTTTCATTAGTACTAAACCACTATCTAAACAATAAAACAGAAGCAACAATCTGCCAGCGGCGTTCTTGTTCCCGCCAAAACTCCCATAAAAATGTTAACGAAGTTATTCAATAGACAAAACAGTAAGTGATGCCCCATTAATTTAAAATTAAAGGCTAGCCAAATATCGATATTCCATAATGTAAAACTATGTCGGTTACTTAAAAAATTAAAAATAATCAAAATAAGCAAAAAAAATAATTTTCAGTCCGCTCTATTATAATTAAAATACATTTATCGGTATAGTTTATAGCTTAATATCGATTAGATTGTAATATCATATGCGCCTAATCGATATTTCTTTTTTTATAGTCTAATAATATATTCTAGTTAGTAAGTAACCTTTACGAAGTGTCTAATGGCTAATGGTCCGGTAACAGTAGGTATGTATCAATAATTATATTTTATTTATGCAGCCCTAAGGATTTTGCCGGCTACAACCACGTGGATCCGATGGTGGTTGATTAAACTTAGATGTGTTAAATTTATTTATAGTTAAAATTAGTTTAAGCCGTTTGCTTTCGGCTAATAACAAGGAGTAGTAAAGTTTGTTTAAATTATAATACTATGACTTCTGTTAACTTTTTGAGAAATTCGAAAGCACCACAGGTTATGACATTCCTTACTGAATTTATTGTCACATATTTTAGTAATATAAGTAACTTTAAATTAATTTTAATTCAGAATTTTCTGTAATACCTACTAGTGACACTTGACACTCAACACAAAAATTTGTGCCTTCGTAAAACATAAAAAAATACAGTTGTGAAGACAATCACTTTTTATGTCTTTTAATAAAAAAGAAATAATTGCGAAAATTATACTTAGTGCCACCAACTTTACTTCATTCATATTTCTTCTTCACTTAAGAAATTTACCGCGTAGATAGATGACTAAATACTCATAACATATTAGTATAGAACAATGAACATAAAACTTACCTACCTTCATAATTTTTCGTCATACGTAATTATTATACAGAATTTAACAGTTCAGTTGTCTAATCTTTACCATGACTTGCTAACTAAAATTTCAGTTTAACTGTAATATTTGTTTATTGTAGGCACATCGACTTTAAATTAATAAGTTAATGAATCATCAATCATTTGGTATCTTGTATAAAAATATAATAAAACAACATACCAAATGATTGATTAACTTATTAATTTAAAGTCGATGTGCCTACAATAAACAAATATTACAGTTAAAGTAAAAGTATGTAATGATTTCTTATATTTACGCAAACACTACACATTGAATTTATTGATTCCCCTGTGGCCCGTGACTAAAACGTCGAGAATTAAATACAAGTAAAATTAAATGCTAGAAAATCTTTAAAATAGTTTTATTTAATGAAAAAGTCATTATTAAATAGACGTAGGTAAATAGATCTTATTGTCAACATTTAAATTGAAATCCGCAACCACAGTATGTAGATACTATGCCCAGCCGTATGACCTGAAAAACTATAAAATAATCTGCAAAACAATCTTAAGAAATCTTGACCATACTAAAGTTTATATTTATAGAGGGTAGTCAACATATTCTGACAATAAATATTTGCCACATAAAACAAAAAAAAGCTAGGTACCCCTCTTACATTATTCTTGCTCGTGACAAAAAATCATATAAGCACCAAAAACACTCGATACCCATAAACTAAGTACCAAAACCTTAGGGGATCATCTTTGTAAAGCCGCAGATCCGTGTGATTGGTTGGAACCTTTATTCGCGTTACCAATGGGAAGCAAAGGATAAAGTTTCGCCCATCAATGGACAGATGCGCTAAAGGTGCATTGTATTATCTGTATTTACCAACGTTATGCCGTCTTGTTATAAAAATAAAGGCAAAAATATATCACCTGCTTTACACGTTAGGGGGTATGATTATATTGGTTTTCGTGATTATTTAGGCATTGCAGGTAGACAAAAATATGAATTAGGTAGTTCATTCAATTCAGTATTACCTGGCAAAAAATATTTAACAGACAGAATATTGTCATTATGAAGATTAAGGTACGAATATTATATTCATTCATGAGATATTTTTATTGTAGGTTGGCATGTGCCAGTGGGGACGCCAGTCATCGGGGAGGGCAGCAGTGGGAGTAGCATGGCGGAGGCGGCGTCCTTAAGTCGTAGTCCAAGATTCCTGCGCAAAAAGCGTCGGCTCTCGCGGTTACTGGACAAGCTGGCAGTTCAACTGCAGAATAACAATCACTATCCGCTCCCACCCTGGCTCATGCTTGAACCACCTTATTTCGAACCGAAGCCGCCGGAAGAGGCTCCGCTTGATCTCTCCGTGAAATCAGAGACACCGAAAATAGAACGAAACGAACCAGCCGGTTACAACTGCGAGACTTGCGGCCAGACGTTCGCTGTTCACGACCGCCTTGCGAAGCACGTTGCTTCTCGTCACCGTGACAAAACACCCGAAGCTGCCCGCGCATATGAGTGCGAGATTTGCCACCGGCGTTTCGCCCGCTCCGATATGCTGACGCGCCACGCTCGTTTACACAGCGGCATTAAGCCGTACTCTTGTTCAGCTTGCGGACAGGTGTTCTCACGCTCGGACCACCTGGCGACTCATCAACGCACTCACACAGGTGAGAAGCCCTATCGTTGCCCTGCTTGTCCCTACGCCGCCTGTCGCCGTGACATGATTACGCGCCACATGAGGACGCACTCACGTCGAGCGCCACCCACCGAAATCTAAAAGCAGAGTTAACTCTGGAGATTTTAATCGCCGTAAAAAGAAACGCCTATGCTTTTATTTAATCACTTCTTCTTCAAGAGATAGATGTTACTTTAGCTTATATTATATTATTATTTATTTTACACTTATATGTTGGGTGTAATAAATGTAAGAGACTGAAGCTTTTCCATTCCAAAGTTAACTGCGTCATATATTATAGTTAATTGGGTGTTTTTCTTTTTGCAAACTTAGGGTGAAGCGGCCCTTCGAGGACTTCGCTTGTGTACGTATTGGTAAGAACGACATACATATCTCATTGCAAAATCTGCAGAGCGGACGCAGTTGCGATTATTTTAGCTGATATGCGAATTAAAATTTTAAAATAAAGAACAATTTTTGAAACTACCTGCCAAGCGCAATGTGATGTGTCTGTTAAATTGTTGGTTAAAAACTTAGTTTCAGCTTTTTACTGAAATATATTTTGTACATAATGTTCCAATAAGGATCTATGCTATGCGCTTCTAATTATTGTTGTTCATGCTGGTAATAAAAAACGGTATTAGATGCATAGCACATTGTATAGTATTGCAATTTTGTATTTTAAATGCATTGCAATGCATTTTAAAAACATATTCTAATTTAAAACATATTGTTATTAATTGACCAGTGTATTATTTTTATAAATTTAAATTGTAAGATAAAAGAACTTAAGTAAATGTACTGTATTAACTATGGTAGCCCAGTAAGAGTCATTCTCATTATGCGTGTTTATTCTATTATATAAGTTTTATATGTTAATTACCACCTACACTTTACAAAAATTTACTTAATTATTTGTAAATTAATTAAAAACTAAATTCTGTTATGAAAACATCTAGAACGCTTATCTTAAACATAATAATTATTATTGCTGTTTTGTTTAAATTTTGTAAGAGATAGATAAAAGCTATATATACTCATGAATTGTTTTGAACTATTATAAGCCAGCGCTTGCTATCTTCAGTCCGACCCGCTGGTAAGTGGTGATGTAGACGAAGATGTGTATCTAAACGCACTAAGGCACTTGTCCCACCACCGACTAGGAAGCGATTAGCTATCGACAATTTCTCGCTCAAGAAACGAACAATAGATATAGATCCCGTGTCAATAAAAGAGATACATATATTAATAGTTGATCGCTGGCTGTTCACACTGCCGGCGAGAACTCTGTCTCCACTAGTTTGTCGCCGCGACAAGAGCTATCAAAGATAAAACTCACACAGCGATGCACGCTTGACGGTCAGAACTCACGCCGAGAGACCGACCAGCGGTTATTATACTCTACAGTGCAGATCTGAGTGCACTCGTTTATAGGCCCGTATCTGAGTGCACTCGCTGATAGCCCAGCGACAAAATTATCGGAACTACACGCTCGCTTCTCGCTGCTCGCCAACTCTTATATAGTTTCCATCTCTACTCGTTTTTCGTTCATCGTTGGCGGTGGTAATAGTGCCTAATCCAGCTTAACAAAAACCTATTCTCTTTTGCGTTAATGAATCAAATTATTCTATTTTTTTGCTATACGCATGACGAAATACGAAGCAAACCGTTTGGTTCAAATAAATGGTACGTCGACAACAAAGGAGTGAAGTCTGGATTAGCGTCTGTTTTCCGATAGTGGAAGGAAGGGGAAGTAATTAAATCATGCAATTCGCGCACACATTCACAGAAATTTTATTTTTTATAGTAGAGGGGGCAAACGAGCATGCGGCCCACCTGATGGTAAGTGACTACCGCCGCCCATGAACAACTGCAACACCAGGGGAATTGAAGTTGCGTTGCCGGCCTTTTAAAAAGGAGTAGGCTCTTTTCTTGAAGGTCCCTAAGTCGTATCGGTCCGGAAAATATCGCTGGTGGTAATCGATTCAACAAGGAAGTTGTGCGAGGAAAACTTCTTCTAAATCGCACAGTGGTGGACCGCCAATCATCCAGATGGTATGGATGGTATCGCGAGTTTTGTCGCGATGTGCGATGGTGAAATTGAGCGGCTGGATTTAGTCCGAACAATTCCTCAGAGCCCTCCCCGTGATAGATGCGATAAAATATGCAAAGAGATGCAACATCTCTACGCAGTGCCAGTGAGTCAAGGAAAGAACTCGGTCGTCGACGATTCGAACCGCTCTGCGCTGGATGCGATCAAGTGGAAGGAGCTGGCACTGGGGAGCCCCTGCCCAGAGATGGGAGGTCGTACTTCATGTGAGGTCGAACCTGCGCCTTGTAAAGTCGCAAGCGGCATGAAATAATGTCCCGCTCTGCTGAGCACGCCAAGCTTTTTAGAAGCCAATTTGGCCTTCTCTTCCAAGTGACCACGAAACTGCATGTCACTCGATATGTCGTCATCGAGGATTCCAATACTGGCTGAGGCAACAAGAGTTCGCTAAACGGAAAGGTTGGTTACTTCGCCCCCGTTGACTTATAAGATTAGCTTTATTCAAATTCAGATCACCATTAATCCTCTTAGCACGCCTTCTATTGAGTCCAAAACTACTAGGTGGCATTATGCAGCACCAGCCCTTATAAGACAGTATTACTCCATGCAGTATGCATGGATTAACAGTGGTAGAGCCACGCGGCAGCTTTTGCTGTCGCACGGATGGGCCGGCTCGAACCGGGGTGGTACCACGACCTCACAGAAAACCAGCGTGAAGTAGAGGTTTATCTCTGCGTTTCGCTTGGTGAGTGCAGGTGGCCGGAGGCCCTTTTTACTGGAAATGAGGCATTCCATGTTAGTCCTCACGGGTGACAACGCTTCTACATTCTGATTTGTAATAGAGGATAGATGTAGATGTCTATGGGCCGCAGCAACCACTTACCATCAGGTGGACTGTGTGCTCGTTTGTCACCCATATCCTATAAAAAAATGCACGATTGGACTTTCTTGACTTGACTTTATAAAGTGTAAGTAGCTGTCCCAACGTGGAGTACTACCATGCCTTAGCAAGGACACCCAACTACCCTGCAGCCGCAAACTTTTAACTTTGACTGAAGGCGGTCGGTGTAATCCAAAGATACATTTCGTAAAGGAGCTGAGGTCGACTGTTGCAATTTTGCGGTGAAAGGACTTACCTATTTGTCTTTTGGAGGCGTTAAAATTCACAAGAATAGCATCACTCCATTCAGAGATTGGCCGTAGTAAGAGATTTGAGCGCTCAACCATAGTTTCTCTTTCGGACGGGATTTTATCTCGACTGGCCCAAACACTACGCTGATAATTCTCCACTACTGTGCTGTCATCAGTGTACTCATGCCCCGCATAAGCAGGTCATTGATATAGAGCAAAAAGTAAGTGGCGGAGAGACCGAAACCCTGAGGAGTTCCGGCATTAGACGTCGCAGGCTCGGAAGATCAGCCTTCGACAACAACCCTGAGATCGTTCACTCATAAAGTCCTTCACCCAGCCGATCTGGCTAGGGGATTAGCAAGACCTTTACGCAGATTTCCTTTAATAACATAATGGATTAAATTAATGTGATTATTATATGTTTTGCTAAAAAGTATGTGACGCAATTTTATGTACAATGGCTGTACAATATTTTTCATAATTACAAGAAAATTTTTGACAGTAGAATATTTCTACGTGATAGGATCCTTAAATATCGCATATATATATATACTAGCTCGCCAGGCAGACGTTGTTCTGTCCTCTCCGATGACCTTTTGTCCTATAAAAAATACTTAAATTCGTAATAAAAAATATTGAGGGACATTTATCGGGATAAAAACTATCCTATCTCTCAAGTTGGACCAAACTGAACGCAGTGTGCAAAGTGTTATTTAAACCAGTTCAGTAGTTTAGGAGTCCATCGCGGACAAACAACATGACACGTAATTTTTATATATATATATATGCGATATTTAAGGATCCTGGGCATTACAAATATTGTATCTTTTTATGATTAAAATTTTACTATTTACTACTGCTAATGTTTTAAACTTTTTAATGACCACTTACAACAAAATTACACATTTTGTCATAACCCGTAGGTGGGTTGTATATATCTATGCCCAAATATGATATAAAAGTTCTTACAATTTCTATTAATACGAGAACAGTCATATTATAAAGATGTTTGTTTTAAATATTTTTATTGAAAACTGTTTAAAATGCATTTTCTTTAGCATTAAAGTGTAATAATAATTCATTGTTCTCTCTGGTTTAAATACAAAGGCACGATATGACTAACTAACGATTACATGCAAACAAAAGGCCGCTTTTTAATAAAAAAAAATATTATAAACACTTCGGTTAATTTCTGGTTTTAAAAATGCCAGTTTCACTTAAATTAGACCAGCGAGCCGCTCCGGCTTCGCCTGAATAAAATCTATTCATGCGGTGTTATTTATGTTTAAGATAGTCAAGGACCATTTATTATATCAACTTTTACGTCTTCTCAAAAAAAAAACTTCAAGGTTTTCGTACAAAAAATCCGTCAAATTTCACAACAATCGGTGCAGCCATTTCGAAAATTAATCCCAACAGATAGACAAAATTTGGTTATTTATCCTTAAAATAAACCTCTGAGATCGATAAAGCCGTTTATTTTAATGTTATTTTTTTAAACATCAATTTTAATTTTAAGTATAAATTACTTGACATGAATTTAAGTAGCAAAACTTTATGCATTATTCTTAAACTTTTTTTATAGAATAAGGGTGACAAACGAGCACACCGTCCACCTTATGGTATAGTAGATGCTGTGGCTCATAGACATCTACATTTATCTTCGATTAAGAATCAAAATGTAGATACGTTGCCACCCCTGAGGACTACGATGGAATTCCTCGTTCTCAGTAAAAGGGTCTCCGGTTCTCTACACTCAGCAGCTATTTTACGTTGGTATTATGTGAGAGCGTGGTCCTTCCCCAGTCAAGCCGACCCATTCATGCTACAACCATAATATAGCTGCAGCGTGGCTCTACCACGTAAAGTTACGTTAACTTAATTAAATCTTTACTCCAGAAAGAACCAATTTTAGATGTCTTAATATATTATTCTTCTAAGAAGAAAATGTGTTTGTCTCAAAGACTTTGTTACTGTTTTTGTATGGCTACTTCTACCAGAGTTAAAGGAACTTACTTGGTCAATATGGATATAATATGATTATGAAAATTAAAAAAAAATCAACATAGTATTTTTAAACTACTAAGTAATCAACTTATTTTGAATTTATTTAAAACCATAGTTCTACACAATTTACACTGTTCTGATGTGTATGTAATAGCTTTGTTTAAAAAATTGTGTGCGTGTGTATTACAAACGAAAACATAAAAGTTACAGCATATATGAGTCTACTAGAATCAAAAACAGCAATGTCCGCGATTGCAAAGTTGCAACAATACATCATTTTATTATTGCGGGTAGCTACAATTCACTGGCAATAAACTTAATATTTGCAAATAGCAGGGACATAACATATTCTCATGGGGATTTCTATAGGAATAACCGGTTTTTGATTCAAAATTAATATTGTAAGACATGTTATTTTGTCTATTGAATCAGCAACCATTGATGGACATTGCTGTTTTTGATTCTAGTAGACTCATATAATACATATACGTCCCACGGCTGGGCACACGCCTCCTCTTATTCCTTCTTTAGAATAAGTAATATGATGTATTAAATAAATGACGGACATATTATACGAGTACGAACAGATAAAACCTTAATTAATCTAATGACAATACCGTAATATACAAAATATTTTTAAATGTAATAATTATTGTGCTTTATATGTATAATATTGTATACAATGACAATATGCATGAAACTAAGTACCTACATTAAATTCCTAATTTCATAAATAAATTGTATCTTAAACATAACTGTGAATAGTTTTGATAATGTTCAATGTATAATAATATAATTATTAGATATTTATTTGAATGACAAAGTTTCATCCAAAATAGTAGGTACACATAATATGTTTCACTTGTACTTAAGTTTCGTTATGTGAATTTTAATCGAAATTTTAACTTACAATCGACGCTTCTACAAATCGCATCATCAAACTAAAACAATAATAATTAATAAATACTTAAATAAAAGACAAAAGGTCAAAAATTTAACCTAAAATTTTGTATGTTTTAGCTCATATACAATATCTATATAATAATTTAATTTTTTTTAATTAATTCTACACCCGCTTAATTGGTTCATATAATATTACGTAAGATATATGAACTAAATTCACATAACGTAAGCTATCCTTTGTTTTCAATGTGTAAATGTGAAATATGCATGCGATTATTTTCGTATCGGCCACCGTCTAAAAGCTGTACAACTCACTGTCTACGGTTGAATTAAGAATTCTCATGTTTAGTTTAGTGATAAAATTGTCCTCGTTGAAAGCACATGAGTAAAGAATACGGTACGGTTTCTTTACTCATATGTTGAAAGGTTTTGATCATATAAAAAGGAGGTTTCATATAATGACATTTTATAATCAAAGTTGAAAGGCTTTGTCGGGTGCAAGTGTATGTATTATAGTACTCTATGGATGTAAGGTGTATTGACATATTTTACGTCTATAGTTGTAATCTGACATATTTATAATTTAATTAAATTAATAAATGGAAATCAAACTTCTTCATAAAACGTTTCGATAATTGTTAGTTACAAATTTGCATACATAATATGCACTCTGCAATGCTCAACACTGCAACTGAAATCTATTTTAGTTTTAAAACTACTCGTTTGTGTTCAAACTCAGACTTTATTTTGATATGTTTAGTGCAAGAATTTCATTTGGATTTTTATCCTCTACGGAATTCCTTTCTTGTTTGTTATTTTTTGTCTGTTGTCAATAGGTACTTAAACTTTGCGCGTATTTTAGATTATGTTTATACTTTATATTCTAATTGGACTTATTGTTAGTAATAAGTGTTATATTCAGTTTAATTTTTATCACTGTGATAAAATTTTTGATTTTGTTTTTACAACAGCTGCGTTTTGACGATCTAAGTATTTAACGTCAATTTTTTATTGAAATAAATAAAGTTACTGGAACTTGACATTATTTATTTTTATGTTGCTTAACCAAAATATCGGCATCCTTGTTTCACCTTATCTTTTAGCAGTCATCAAAAAGGAGGAAGTTCTTAATCCGAGTGTACATTTATAGTACCTATGTTTGTTACGCGTTATCTTCGCTAATTGTACTTAACTGACATAACAATCCTTTTTTCATTACTTTCCTCAGTACCCTAATCCTAATCATTTTGGAATTACATTAAGAACAAAAGAGATCATAGAAATCCACAGAAAATTTAAAAAAGAACTGAAATATATTATCTGAGGAGCAAGGTGGTTAAAGAGTTCGCAAAATATTTCCTCGTAAAATATAGTACTCGACTGGCGGATCTGAATGTAGATGCAGCGGTATCAGAAACAGGAGGTGAGAATGGTGCGGCACGAGTCCACAAAGAGAGTCTACACTTAAATGAAGTGAGACAAGCGCTCCAAAAACTCAAACCGAAAAGGTCTACGGGTCCAGACGGTATCCCCCCTTATATCTTTAGGGATTGTCGGTTGGTTCTAGGTAGACCCCTGCTTTACATTGTTAACAAATGCCTAGTACCATATAAATTTTCCTGAGGGATGCAAAGAAATGGAATGAAAATTTTATTGTAGATTAGTATTTGGTCCACATTCTATGTACCTACAATTACTTTAAAAAATACGAGTAAGAAAGAAGTTTTGTTTAAGTTAAGTAAACAGAACTGTTGTATCAAGTGAAGTTTTTTAGCAATTTCGTGGAAACTTCTATGAGTATGTATTAAGTTTAGTTCATTGTCAAATCATACGATCTTGTTATTTTATTCTCAGAGCAAACTAATATTATTATCTAGTGCAAATTATTTGATAAATTTTTTAAAGACGTTAAACACTTGTAAAATTTAATTTTTCAAAATTTATGTTCTAGTAAGTAATTACTGTAAACAGTTAGTCTCATTAACTTACAACTTACATTCACGAAAAACGAAAGGTAAAAAAGTTGTGTGAAAAATTTCAATCAATTCTATATTAAAACAATACTGACTATTTTTATCAGATATTAAACTTTTTAACAAGTTTTGGATTTGAACTACAAAGTACCTTCTTTGAGCGCTGTGTCATTACTCAAACAAAATGTAAATGTCTGTACAAAATAATTCACATTTCTGGTAATACAGAAGATTTATTTGATGAAGAGCCGTGATAGCTCAGCAGCTGAGCACTTACTGTAAATTTCACAGTACGCGATCACCCGGGTTCGATCCCCACCGGCACCAATGAAATTGTTAATTGCAATTTTAAGTACTGCTTTAGCATGTACATGGCGGTGAAGAAAAATATCATGAGAAAACCTGCATGTCTGAGAAATAAGAAAAAAATATTTCGAAGACATGTGAATTTTTTCAACACCCGTTGATGCAGCGCGGCGGACATTGCCTTGTCCTAAAACCCTCTCAGAAAAGAGAGGAGGCTTGTGCCCAGCAGTTGGACGTATCTAAGCTGTAACTTTGACATTTTATTTGAAAAATATTTCAAAATTATTAATATCAAGAAGAAAAAATGGATTTTTGTTAAAATTATTGCATCTATAATAGAGCGAACAATCTAACTTGCTATTATTTTTAAACATCTGAACTTAAATCTGTGGACCTCACTAATTTTACAACTATTTCTGTATTTCAAATTTTTGAAAAAAATATTCTAGGGCAAATGTTAAGTTTTTTTTAATGTAAATAAAAATCAGCTTGGATTTGCAATTAACAAGTAAGTTGTTGAGCTGATTTAGAATATTTTCTGTGCTGAGGGGAACTCAAAATATACTTACTTTATATCAATATTCTTTGACCTTTCCAAGGCCTTCGACTGTGTTCACCATGAGACAATGACTGTAGTTCTAGCGGGTCAATGTGGCCTAAATTCTTGGCTCCTTTCTGTTCTTAGTTTATATTAATGATTTACCTGATAAATAATAACCATGATATAGTTAAATTTTCTGACTATACTTCGATGATTTTAAATAGCAATTTAGAACGGCGATTTTAGGTTGAAATATGACGTAATTAATAATACTATATCAAACTTAGTGGTTCACAAGTTTAATGTCAACAGTTTTCTTTTAAAAAGCGGTAATAAAACGAATTTATTAAATTCACAACACCCAATGTTAAACACGTGAATATCAATGAGCTTTTAATTGCCTAGGAGACAAGTCTTATTGAATCTGTGCTTTTCTCGGAATCATACCGTTGAAGCGAAGCTTCTTTAATGGGGCCCTTATAATTATATTTAAACTATCTAGACAACTTGTGTTGAAACAGTAAGATTATTTTAACTTAAATAAGATTAAGATTTATTTGTCAAATTAAGATCTATCTTGAACTTGAAGTGGAATTAGAATTTAAAAATATTGGATTCCAAACATTTTGCATGCCTTAAGCGCAAAGCGCGTGGGTATGTTTTACTAGCGCCTAAAAATCAAGATTCCAACGTTTTGTCGCATAAAATTGAATCTAACAATCATATTGAACATATAAATGATATAAAAAGCACACGGGCAGAAAGATAAATGATTGTTAAACTTATTACTTTTTTTTAAATAGATTAATTGCTATTTTTACATAAAAAAGTGATTTTAGTGGCTTATGGTGTAGATTTATCAAGCCCGCATGTAAACATGATAACTTTTGAAAATATCAATTGTTTAACTCAATCAATTTTTTAATCTCTTCATCTATCATGTGGGAAACCGTGAAATGTAAATGGGAGGTTAATTTTATTTTGTTTAGTTATAATTAATTTTTTTCGGCGTAAAAATCCAGAAATTTTCCGTGTTTTGAGCAGCCTTTATTAATTTTACTAAATATATTGCCTTGCTCACTCACTTCGGCCACTTCGGCCTCAGTTGCCGTCGTGAGTGGATACTATATCGGTTGTTTGCAGCAGCTCAAAAAGATCGCTGTACAAATACAAAATATTTGAAAAACCAAATGTGATACATACTTGATTATTATAATAATCACTGATTTTCATTACAATATTTTAAAAGCACAGAATAAATAATAGTATTACGTACTAAAAGTAAGTTAGGATGTATATATTTAAGTATATTTATGCTTAAATACGTCTTGGTCTTTATGGAATGACCTGGATGATGATATGATGATCATATTAGCATTATGAGTCGTGCACTTTTGAATTTTCCACCTTTTGTTTAAATTGAAGTTTGACCTAAAATTATTGGAAAAATTGGAAGTATAATAATAAGGTTATTAGTGAAAATTTGTGTGTATTGAACCTACTTTAAAAAAATTACGTATAATCATGTTATACGTAATTTTTTTTTACACAATTGGATTTACCAATAGTTTTTTTACTCTTACTAAATTGGTAACAGAACCTACCAGATGTTCATTTAAAAATATTTTTAAAGCTATTGATCTAAATCTATAGTAGATTATTTTACACAAAGAGACTATTTACGACTCATTCTTGCTATAGCTGCAGCACAGCACGAATAGCCCGGGTCGTTTCAGCTTGACCGGGGTAGGACCACGCTTTCACAGAATAACTAGCGTAAAATAGCAGCTTAATGCTGCTGTATTTCGTATGGTAAGTGTGGATAACCGAAGATCCTTTTTTAGCAACGAAGCATGGCAAAGGTGGATTCTTAATCGATATACCTATGGACGTCTGTGAACTACAGGGTCCACTTTCCATTAGATATGAGCGCCGAAGGCCAATTCCACGGCGGCGGCGTGGCCTCAAAATTTCCTCGGCGGCGGCGACGTCGCGGCGGCGCGGCGTGGTCCTTAGATATTTTTTTAAAAGGAAAAAAAATCTTAAAAAAAACTTAAAGGAAACCATTTTGTTGTTACCAAACACAGCTTTATATTTTTAATAAAGCCCTGTGGAGCTCCAGCTCATAGATGGGAACAGTATACAATGTGAGGCCGAACCAACGCCTTGTAAAGTGGCAGGCAGAGTGCCGGCAGAAATACTGTCCCGCTCTGCTGAACGCGCCAAGCTTTTTAGATTCCGATTTGGCCTTCTCTTCCAAGTGAACACGAAATTGCACATCACTCGATATGTCGACGCCGAGGATTCCGAGACTGGCTGAGGCAACAAGGGGAGTTCCAGAGAACTGAGGAAATGCTCCGATCTGCAAGAAAGCTGGTGATCCAATTGTACAATTTCTCGGGAAGCCCATAGGAAGGGAACTTCGAAAGAAGCGCTTTGTGCCAAACCCGATCGAAGGCCTTCGCAATATCCAAACTAACGGCCAATACCTCTCCCTTGGACTCTGCTACCTCCGCCCATCTATAAGTCAAGTAAACCACAAGATCACCAATTGATCGACCCCATCGAAAACCGTATTGGTGGTCACTAATCAGCTGGTGGTCCTCAAGGTACCGCATGATCTGGCAGTTTATAATGGATTCCTTTATTTTGGAGAACAAGAAGGTGATGGCGATAGGCTTGTACTTAGACGGGTTTGAGCGGCCGCCTTTTTTAGGGATCGGGTGGACGAAAGCCGTCTTCCGTGAATTCGAGACTACACCTAGGGAGTAGGAGTACCGGATAGAATGCGTTAGAACCGGTGCCAACTCTGGATCACACGTCATCAGTTCCATTGGAGGGATTTTCAGGCCTACTAGACTTGTGAATGCCCCGAGAGAGGAATGCTTTTTGAACCGGGGGCTGTGTGAATTGCACATCCGGTATGTAGCACTCACACCACGGGATGGTCGGCGGTGTGCTCCCCCCGTCATCGCGAGTCAAGTTGGACGCAATTAAAGAGCCTAGCAGATCGGCTTTCTCCTTTGCGACATGGGCTAGTGAGTCGTCCTCCCTGTGCAGAGATGGAAGAGATTGCTGACAAAAGTTTCCTTGGACTGCCTTGAAATGTACGGGTTCTCGAAGGAAGGTGAACTAGTTTCTCGACAATTCCGTTGTGTTCTCTGACTTTGCCTTGTCAATGACGCTTTTGAAGGACCTGGAGGCGGAATTATAATTATTTTTAAGGGCGCTAGTGGTTACATACCGGGACGTTGAATGGTCAGCCCAGGCCCGGTAGCACCCCTACTTACTTATAGCATGATCCTATTTTACAGGAGTGACAAAATCATGGATGAGATATGCTTCCGATGGGCACCACAGAGGAAGGAATAAAAAGTTCCATAACATGAAGTACCACAGTCAGCGACAGAATTAGCAACAACGTTGGGATCGTCCGGCAAGAAGAAAACCCGCCCACAAGGGTAAAATGCAAAGAAGGACTGCATCATATACCAATCGGCGACCTATAGTGCGAAACACGGCAACAGCCTGCAGAATGCAACCGCGATGTTAGTGTGAATGGCACCACACTCCAGACTAGACAATGGTACAAGGAGCCAAGAGGGGCGTCAGCGGAGACCTGATATCTATCCGAATGAGAGGTCAGCACAAGGACCAACAGGGAAAGCGCATGATCATCCACATCTGGAAACCGCGTAAGCGAAGTAACCAGTTGTGTCAGACCATATGCCAAGGCAAAAACATGAACAGATCTTCCGGCATGATCGGTTAAACGTTAACCGAGCCATTTGGCGTGGTGGGGCGTTACAATCACCGAGGATCACGATCTCTACGGAGGGGGTCTGCCGTAGTAAGGAATCTATAGTCATTTGGACGTGGTCGATGAGTCGGTCTGTTTCGGCATTACTGCTATGGCACCTATAGAGGCAACCGTAGACGCGTGATGGTCGTCGCTCTTTATACGTAGCCAAAGGCTGGACAGGTCCAAGCCTTCAAGACTGCTGAGGCGTCGAGAACAGATGTCCTCTCTGATGTATATCCAAACTCCAGCCCGAGGCACAAAGGGGTGTTCCAATTTGTACCCCGGATAGGAGAGATACGAAGTGTCCGCTGGAATGGATGCATGTGTTTCCGTCAGTAAGAGCAAGGCCGGCTTCGCCATCTCGAGATGGTAGTGGACAGCATTTAGGTTCGAGGGAAGTCCCCTGATGTTGCAGAAATTTACGGATAGCGTGGCTGGGGTCGCCTTGGCCTTGTGGCTCAGCTTTCCCCGAATAGTTATTGTCTTGAGCGGAATTTTGCCAGATGAAATGCAGAAGCAGAACTTCCACTTCACGCCGGTATTCTGTGAGGTCCATTGTTAACACCACACAACAATACACGTTCACTCGGTGAAATATTCGACTCGACTGAGTGAGTGACAAGCGTGTCGAGGCGACAAGGTAAACTAATGCGGCCGGGCCGCGCATGTGAGCGGGAAAGGAAGTTGCGACTCGTCGCGACGGCGCACCGCGTGCTTCAAGCGGCGGCGGAGCGTCGACATGAACTCACACTCGCGGCGCTCATATCTACTTACCATTATGTAGGCTATTATTTAGTTTATAAAAATAATTTAGAGGCTGAGAAATATTATAAAATTTAAAGTGATATATTTCCAATTAATTTGTTTCATTTGTACTATATTATATTGTAATCAAATCCACTTGTACTAAATATAATACACATAATATTATAATTAGTATAAGTAATAGGCCATCTACATTATATAGCTCAATATTATACAATATTAACACATCAATCAATCAATCAATCAATTCTTCAAGAATCATTACTTCGATTATTTGCCACCCATAAAAGAAAAACACACAAGAAATCTATACAAATAAATAAAATTGAAGTGTCTGTTTGTAACGTCGAAATAACAGCTTTTTACTATATGCATATGAAAGTATATACAGTACTTATAACAAAAACACGATTTTTAAAATGTTTGTCTTTCTGTCTGTCTATATGTCTGTCTGTTTGTTTTGGCTAATCTCCAAAACGGCTGGACCGATTTTGACCGGACTTTCACTGGCAGATAGCTGATGTTATAAGAAGTAACTTAGGTTACTTTTATTTTAGAAAAGGAATTAGGGTTCTACGCAAAAAATTAAAACGCATGAAATCCAATCGCAATAAATTACGCGCGGGCGAATTCACGGGGAACAGTTAGTATAATAATAAAAATTTAATCAGTGTAAGTTCACTCAGCGACCCGTCAGTGCGCAACGTCTCGTCCAGTATATAAAAAGTACTCTGTGGTCTCGTCTTATGGAAAAGAGCTCGCTACAAATTGTAAAAATTACTTAATATATTGTCATAACAGTGACGAAAAACATAAAAAAGTGATGGTATTACATTTCAGAGATAATTTCATATATTTAATTCATTATTATTACACAAATTACTCGTAAAACCAAAAAAGTACGTACCTAAGCTATCATGATACAAATGTTGCTAGTTGTGAGGAAAAAAATCGCACAATTTTCATTTAAAAATCTTTAATTTCTATTATTTTTTTAGACGTTAAATGTCAACGCTCTACGTAAAACTCAGACGTTAAAATGTACACATCTAAGTATTATCATAATATTAACAATGGGTACCTCATGGACGCCTATTTTAAACGATCTATTGACGCCATTTTAACGCTAACTGTTTTATTTTTATTGCGTTGTTCATTGGTCAAGTAAAAGTTTTAGACTAACTTCAAAAAATACCATTTAAATTTTAGCGTGTAGATTTTCTTGCAAATAAGAAAAATCCAAATCAGATTACAAGTAACAAAATACTAAGGTAAAAAAATTAAAATATAACACTGAAAAGAGAGGTTACAATTAAATATTACACGATGTACTTAATGCATTCGATCGAATAATATAATATCCTTTTTGTATGTTTAGCATAATATCCTTAAATTTTATTACGTCTGCATTTTTGTACCATTAAAATACGTATAATCTATATATTATGTATAAAAGACAAACCTGACTAACTCATCTATCAACGCACAGCCGAAACTACTGAACGGATTTCGCTAAAACTTGGCATACAGACATTTGCAATGACGTAGGCATCCGCTAAGAAAGGACTTTTTAAAGTTCGGCCCCTAAGGGGGTGAAAAAGGGGTTAAAAGCTTGTATTGAAGTCCATCATTTTTAGAGCTAGACGCATCAAACTTTGTTTTTAGGTTAACGATTAGAAATAAACAATTACGTGTCCTAGGGTTTGTGAAAATTCAACCCCTAAGGGGGTGAAAAAGGGGTTAAAAGTTTGTATGGGGACACAAGATTAGTTAAACTATTTTATTCGAAACTTCACAGGAATCCTCCTATAAATAAATGAGTAAACAAGTGTTTCAGGCTCTTTCAGAATTCCTCCCCTAAAAGGTGGAAAATGGGTGATAAATTCTGAAAATCAACAGGGGTATCGTTTTTTTATTTTTTTATTTTATTTATTTATATTTTTACTATCGGTTTATCGGGTCGGTGATTACGAAAACAACAACTATTTCAAAATCTAACGTAGCAGACGGGAAGTCGTTGATATGTCAATATGGGTGTCGTTTTATGTTTTTTTGGGACGTTAATTACGAAAATGGCATCGATTATGGTTTGAAACCAACGTAGATGGAAGGATAGATTTGTATGTACAAATCATCATGGGTTGGGTGACTTAGGTGTCATTTTTAAGGTTTTTGGGTCGTAAATAATATAAATAATTTTGATAAATATTTTAAACTTAATTTATTAGAATAGAATAGAATATACTTTATTGCACAAAAAGATAAAACAAAATAGACAAGAAGATTTATATAAAAAATTTGCACAAAATTACACCTGAAGAAAAAAAACTAAGTTAAAAATTAAAAAAAAAGACAATAAACAACCAAACCAAGTATGTATATTTTTTTACAAATTAATAAAATGGCAATACCAAAAGAAATACTTAGGTACCTACCTATTTTGTACCCATTGATCTTCAAGTTCCAGATGGGGTTGGTATCGTTTTGGAACGCGGTAATGTATGCAGTAGGTATTTTTTCGAACTAATATAAAGTGAATGGTGAATGAGCGCTTCAACTACACCCCCATTTTCCTAAAGAGGGTTGCTTCCGATTCCGCAGAAAGGCCACAAAAGCCAATGCCAGTCTCACAGATGGTGTTTAGTGGGTAGACCCTTAGGTTTCGCAGTGAGTGACATAACCACGGCAGCCGGCTGTCGTGCTATGCTTAAAGCATTCACCACCTCCTTTCCTCACTTCCCGGAGGGCATTTGAGCCCAAAAAAAGAGCATTTGCATCTGAGCGCAAAAAAAGAGGGCTTCAACCTGTACCACATACGGTACCTAGTCACTGTTAAAACGGATATTTGACTAGACTTCGACTTGGTTTGCTTGCTTACGGTTTCGGATTAGTTGCTTGATTTTGTCTGTTCAAACTTGGAATTCGATTTGCGTTGTGATTAGGTATTGAAGTATTTTTTCTCACTGAAAAAATGACTACAGAAACTCTTAATATTAAAGGAAAAATGGAAAACATACTGTCGTCCCCATTTTAGGTGACAGCGCTTGTTGGTTTCGTGCTCTTTCATTTTTAATGTACGGAAACAAAACAAATGCGAAGGTGTTCAAAATTTAAAAGTTTAAAATTAAAGTTAGGGTGGACTTTGTGAATTGGTAGCTGCACGATTAATATTTCCGTTTCGGTTTGAAGTATATCGACACGGTCTGCTATACACAGAGTCCGGAACAGATATCTGTCCAGTAAGGCGATTACGATTTAGCCATGATTTATCTAATGGACAATTTGACGCCTATCTGCCTATTGTTACGAAGCCTTTTGAAGCCGCTCACCGTAGCCAAGCAGGGCTTGGCATTTATTCCTGTTGGGCAAGCGTGCTCGGCATTTCCCATTGGACGATCATAGTCGGCATTTCCTGTCGGACGACTGTGTCCGGCATTTCCTGTCGGGTCATCAGGCTCGGCATTTCCTCTACGGGGATTGTGTTTTCATTTCCTGTAGCGCTCAAAGGCGTTTGGTGTTTTCTGTTACCAGGCGGGAGCGCTCACTGCTGCCAGGCAAGGGTGGAAGAAAGAAGAGGACGCACTCACTGTTGCCAGTCAAGGGTGCAAGAAAGAAGAAGAAGCATCCACTGCTGCTACCCCGTATCCCAACCCCCTAACGGTGCCAAATCGGTCGGGCTATGGCACAACACCTTCGGGTAGAGCAGTTCTCTCGAGCGAGACTGCGCTTGCACTACTAGCTTGACTGTTTCGTCATATTCCTTGGCGGAACAGTACCTAAACCTTTTCTCCATTCCATTCCTGCACGACTCCATCCCTGGACGGCTCACCACGGTAGGCCCCCGTCCAGAATTGATAGGGCTGATAGGGCTGTTAGGGTGGGAGTAGGGTTGTAGGGTTGGGAGATAAAGGGGGCGGGAGGGGTAGTGGGGTTAGGTTGGGGTGTAGAAGGGTTGTAGGGACCATAGGGACCTTAGGGACTGTAGGGACCAAAGGGACCGTAGGGACAGTTAGGGACCGTAGGCCAACAATCACCTTCCTGCAAATTGAAGAAGGCACAAGACCAGACCGAGTGGAGCGAGGGAACCAGAACAAGGACAGGGTTCTCAAGAAAGGCTAAAGAGGCGGAATCATCTGGAGCGACCTTAGCTACTGCTTCGAGTGGGGCAACTCCTTCAAGTGGGACCACCACCGACCACAGGCACGTGGAACTCAGGGGCGTTCGTGGCAACGACAAGCAACAGGACGGACACCAGTGGTACACAGACCGGCACCGCACAGAAATCCGTTATATCCAGGAGTGAACCGATAGTCGAAAAAGTAGGTCAAGGGACCGAAGAAGCGGCATCGTCAAGAATAGTAGACGGGCAGACTAGTGACAAAGGGTCACAGAGAGGTAGTAGGTCATCGCGATCGGCGAGGCTGAAAGCCGAATTAGAGGCGTGGATTAAATTCGAACGCTCAGAGCTCGAACGAGCAGAGGCAGCTGCTGCCTTAGCCAAGTCTCAATTGGAGTTGGCACGTCTCAACTGAGAAGAGGAATTCGATTCGAGTGAGGATGATGAAGAGCGGAATACCCAGGTGGAGCCTTTCGTAAGGAGTTGGGTTCAACAGAATGAGCGCGCCGGTTAGAGTAACGCAACCCGACATTACTGATAAGGAAGCGTGCAAGGGATCACGCCTCATTTTTACATATGCACATGCCAGTGCATTTACTGTACTAACAGTTGTAATTTGGGCTTCTTTACCCCCTCGTCCCCTTGCGGCGAGGTATTTTTATTGGGGTATCGATGTAGCATTCGATAATGTGCCATTCTACATCCTTCTACACCACATTTTTTCGCCCTACACTCTAACCTCCTATGGTTAGGTGACAAACATTGGAAACATATTTTCGCCTTTTTAACCGCTTCCCATTTTTCGCGATTATTCATATTCTTAAATTTGTAACAACTCACTATGGAGTGTTCCTTGTTACATATAACACAATTGCGTGTTACCCGACTTACAGACTTATCCTGGGTTATCATAACCACTTGTCGGTCGTGCCCTTTGTTACTTCGGCGTTCATAACGCTCGCTCTTAAAACGGTTGCGTACAGACCCCTTTGCAGTGTGTACGGTTTGCTTCCTGAATTCAGGACGTTAGGACGTCAGTAAATGCACTGGCATATGCATATTTAAAAATTATACCGGTCGAGTTGTATGGACCTAGAGGAAAGGTCAAGACCACAGCTCTTCTGGATGAAGGATCAACCTCGACACTCATAGAGGAGTGGATGGCTCAGAAGTTAGCGCCTCGCGGATCCAAAGAAGAATTGCATATTAAGGCCGTAGGGGGCAAGCGAATTAACGAGAATAGATCGTATCGCTTAAGTATTAAAATCAATGGCATTTTCACGAGCGACTTAGAGGAGATAAGTTTACAAACAATTAAGTCACTTAATCTTTCTCCGCAATCGGTAAGCCGAGAATTATTGCAACGGTGTTCTCATTTGACACCGATTAAGGACTAGTTAATTTATGAGAGGTCCAGACCTACCATATTAATTGGCTAGGACAATTGGCATCTCATAGTTACTCTTGAATTAATTTCAGGAGGTGAGAACCTACCTGTAGCATCGCTCACCAAACTTGGATGGGTTTTACATGGTCACATATCGGGTGGCATTAAACCAATCAAGATTGTTAACCACATTTTCACCAAGAATGAGGAGGACATGGAAAAGTTAATCAAGAATTATTTTGGTTTGGAATGTTTGGGGGTGTCTGTGCGTAAGCCCGCAAACGATCCAGAAGAACAAGCTTTAAGTATTTTGAACAAAACGGTACGTCGTATACCTAATAATAGGTACGAGACTGCTTTGTTATGGCGCACAGATAATGAGTGCATGCCGTCGAATAGAGCACAGGCTGAAAGTCGCCTGATTAATATCGAAAAGTAGCTCGATAAAAATATCGAATTGACAAAGAATTTAGGTCATTCTGAAGTACCTAGACCCATTGCTGAAGACGTCGGCAGGGGGAATTCCTCAGGACAAGTCCTGATTTATGGCCCAAACAAGTGGACACCATAAATAGCTTAGAAACGGGTGAAGAAAAATCACCGAAAAGCGTAAATTCGCTAAAAAAGCAAGAGCCGTTAAATCTACCCGGCTACGGACGATTTAGCAGCTTTAAAAAATTTCTTGGGGCAACTACACGCGCCTTACAAGCGGTAGAAATACTCAAGAGTTTAAAAAAATCGGTTGAAGGACCCGACAACACAGCCGAAAAGTCGGTTATGTGTTCCAACGAAAATTTAGCAAAGTCGGTAAAAGGACCCGATGGCGCGTTGGACATAACGCTCTTAAAAAGAGCTGAATTATTAATTTGGAAGTTTGTTCAAGACAAGTGTTTCCATTCGGAAATAAAATGCTTGAAAGTAGGCAAAAGCGTTAAAAGAAGTTCAATCTATGGAAATAGGATAAGACAACTTACTCCGTTTAAACGGGCGTTTACCTTTCAAGTCTAATTTGACTGAGGAGAGTAGAAAACCTGTCGTATTAGACGGTAAACACGATATCGTTAAAATGCTGATTAGAGAAGTTCATCATCATTTTGGACATGCCAATCACCAAACGGTGATGAATGAGGTGAACCAAAAATTTTATGTCTTGAACTTACGTAACGTAGTACGAAGTGTGTCACATCACTGTCAGTTTTTTTTTATAGGATAAGGGTGACAAACGAGCACACAGTCCACCTGATGGTAAGTGGTTGCTGCGGCCCATAGACATCTACATCTATCCTCGTTTGCGAATCAAAATGCAGATGCGTTGTCACCCGTGAGGACTAAGATGGGATGCCTCATTTCCAGTAAAAAGGGCCTCCGCCCACCTGCACTCACCAAGCGAAACGCAGAGGTAAACCTCTACTTCACGCTGGTTTTCTGTGAGGTCGTGGTACCACCCCGGTTCGAGCCGGCCCATCCGTGCGACAGCAAAAGCTGCCGCGTGGCTCTACCACTGTTAATTGTACAGTGGTGCAGGACATACAGGTCAAAGCCGCAGAACGTGCCACAAGGAAACATTCCTCTGGAGAGAATAGCTCACCGTGAGCCACCTTTTACATGTTCAGCCGTAGATTATTTCAGACCTATGAGTATGTCTATAGGAAGACGATACGAAAAACGTTGGGGTGTTTTATTCACGTGTTTGACCACCAGAGCAGTACATCTGGACTTAGCAGCCTCATTGACACCAGCGTCAATGATAATGGCGTTAAGGCGATTTATCGCCAGAAGAGGAAAACCACCCGTTATATACAGCGATAACGGGACGAATTTCAAAGCTGCAAGTAAAGAATTAATGCAAGCATGCGAAGAGTGCTATAAGGGCATGAAAAACGAGTCATTTAGAAAATGTATTAAATGAAAATTTATACCACCTGGAGCACTGCACATGGGGGTGCTTGGGAAAGGTTAATAAAATCGATTAAAATTGCGTTGACCGTAACGCTCAAATAAAGGAGCCCGCGAGAGGAGGTTCTGCATACGTTGCTTTTAGAAGCAGAGCATACTGTAAATTCCAGACCTCTGGTAACATTTAGTATGGATGGTCCTGAAGAGGATTTGACACCCAATCATTTTCTTCTCGGGCGCTCATGTGGAGATCGTCCACCTGGATTATTTTTAAAGCGACATCTGACGGGTCAACTCAATTGGAGGGCCGCCCAGAGGTTAGCCGACCATTTTTGCACGAGATGGCTGAAAGAGTAACTTTTGGTGCATAATAATGCCTAAACGTGGACAAACATTGAAAAGTGGAGCCCGTGAGTTAATCATCAAGCTGCAAGATTACTTTGAGCGGGAGCGGCAAAATGGCGGACCCCTGTTACTTCGAACAAGTACAAGAACGCGTCTCTCAGGCACTTGGAGTTAGCAAACGAACAATAACAAATATTAATAAAGAAAATTTTGGCTCTACTGGCACGGAAGATAATATTTTACGTACTCCGAAGAAGAAACGTAGAACTAAACCCGTGACAGATATTGACACTTTTGACGCCGATGCAATCAGAAATCATATATTATATGGTTACTATTCCAGAAATGAATATCTCAACAGGAAGAATCTTTTGGCATCGTTAAGAGAAGCTGAACTGTTTAGTGGGGGTAAAACTGCTTTAACCAAAATCTTAAAAGATATTGGTTTATCTTATAAAAAAACAGACAAAAGACAAAATTTTATTAGAACGATACGACATAATTTTAAAACGGATAAGTTTTTTGAGAGAAGCAAAAAATATTGATAACTGGGATAATGTCGTGTTCATTGACGAGACATGGCTAAACGCCAATCACACGGTTTCCCGTTCTTGGACGGATGATACACAAGCGTCGACGTCGAAAGTATCAATGGGTAAGGGGGCCCGTTTGATAATATGCCACGCAGGTTCTGCAAATACGGCTTTGTGGAAAACGCGTTACTGGCATTTCAATCAAAAACCACAAATAACTACCACGAGGAAAAGAGTGGTTCCAGAATGTGCTTTTGCCCAGCCTACCAGAGCCTTCTGTAATATTCATGGATAATGCCTCCTATCACTCGGTTCAAATACAGAAACCACCTACCCAAGCTAATAAAAAAGAAGAAATGGTGGCTTGGTTACAAGCAAAAGGCATTGACGCAAATATGCAGATGCTAAAACCAGAGCTAATTAAATTAGTTAAAGAAAATAAAGCGGCAAATGTGCGATACGAAATCGATGAACTGGCTCTGGAGTACGGTCATCGCATTCTAAGAATTCCACCGTATCATTGCCAATATAACGCGATTGAGCTAATCTGGGCTCAAATAAAAGGTTACGCCGCCCGCCACAATATTTCCCCGCCATTCAGCACGAAAAAGATGATGACCCTATTAAAAGAAGCCTGCGGGGAAGTCACAAGAGATGACTGGGCAAAGGTTTTTGAGAAGACTAAAAACCTGATTGTGGAACATTTTGACCAAGATATCAGGATTGATTCTGTTATTGATAATAATATAATTATACATGTAGGCAAAGATGATGATGAAGACACTACCTCCTCAAGCGAATCGGAGTCTGATTAATATTCCGTACGCACATTCAATTCAATGTACTTTATTGCATAGAAATACAGATTATAACTTTGTAACAAAGAATAAATAAAACAATTTTATTATATTAATATTACCTTTTTTTGGTTTCCCCTTAAATTACTAAAATATAAATTTTAAATGATTCCGCCAATTTAAAACGAAAATAATCTTAAAAATAACGCGGTGGTTCCTTTTGGAGGAACGGTAACGAACTCAGTGTTATGTTGTGCCCATCACTAGTCGTGACTAACTGATAGGTGTCAGGAACGCATTCTCTGAACGGCCGAACTATAATAGTTTTGTATAAGAAATTTAAAAGTGTTTTAAATAGTAAAATGTATGAAAAAATGTAAATTAAACTATTGTATTAGTTAAGATATTTGTATTTTCAAATAAAGAACATTGTTCCAACCTTATATGTTAGATATTTAAGAATTCTAACTTAGTACATAATATGTTGTAAAATAGGCATATTTTGTTGAAGAAATAAAAGGTTTCTTGTGATATGAAAATTTAATGTATATCGTAGTATAGATATTTTGTTGTGCTATCTTAATAAATAAAATGTATAGGAGACGGTCCATTTCTGGCCCAGTCTATGTACAATATACCGTAAAAATGAGAAAAATTCAGGGATTTTGTTAAAAATAAAATGAGAGAATAAATCAAAATAAATAACTTGCAAAAAATAAAAATGCAATCCCAAGTTTCTGATGGTTTTACAAGATGGTGCCCTTCAAATCATACAAAAGTAAAAAAGACACGGTTATTTGTCAAATGTCATTTCTGTCTGTGTTCTGTGTAGTTCAGAACTCTACTCTCTACTTGTTTGACTCTGCTTTTATTTTTGGACTTAATGATTTACGTAATATTTTGATTTCGTTTATATCGGACATCTGTATTCTGTAGAATCACATTTTGAATCAATAAGCAGGTATGTACGAAAGAAAGATGTTTCCTTAAGCTATTAAACGCATTTGAATGACATGCTTATATCTGTAGTCTGTTAATAATTATTAATTTCTACATAAGTTCATAATGGCTGCAAAATCTTAATATGATGTAATTATCTTTCAATTCACCTATTAAACATGTTGCACTGTTTAAAATGCGCTTCTGTAATATAGATAGTTTATTAAAATAAGATTGTTTTGGATCTGGATGTCTAGATGGATGAATATGCACCAATATGTCCACAATGTTTTGCAAACGTATTACAAGAATTATCTGTCGGCACAAATCTTGAAAATGAACTCCAGTGCCCTAATGCCAATACTATCAGTATATTGTATATTTGGTGTCAACGAAGACTGGGTAACAGATAAGTTGTGACCCAATTAACATCATCCCAACAAGACTGTTTTAATAAGAGGCCGTTTAACATCTCGGCATCACTCGGGAAGAGCTTATTATACATATTATATACTGTTGGCGAGACAACGGACAAGTTGGGATGAGACGATTGCAGGTTATTATTGCAGTTGCTCTTCTGGACAACAGACAGTGGGTTGCTGTGCCCACATAATGACCGTTGTCTGGTATTTGTGTTGGGCTCGGTATCAAAATTCTATAAGCGCACCGGCCTCAATTCTGGATGGCATTTTAGTAAGTGAGGATTTTGAAGTAGGATAAATAAATAAAAAATAAAAAATTAAGCTGTTTTATTTATGTTTAGTATCCAAAACATGACTGACCTAATGTTTCACTTTCTATAATTCATAGCACTGTTAACCTTTGTTATGACATTATCCAGGCTTCAAATGTCTGTCAAGGCTCAAGGCATACTCTGACACGCTGAGGACCTGTTATACGAAAATATTTGTACGCCGGAAACGGCAGAATATTTAGGATGCCAATTATTTTGTAACAACTGTAATGTACCATATTATAACAAATAAATTATATTATCTATGATTGTACCCTAGCACTTCAGCAGCCAAGATAGACACAGAAACCTGAACAGAAATTAGTATTCAGGATTATTCTATTTATCCAACTTAAAACAGCCACTCTAAGGTAAAATAAGTTTTTTTTTATAGGAGAAGGGTGACAAACGAGCACACAGTCCACCTGATGGTAAGTGGTTGCTGCGGCCCATAGACATCTACATCTATTCTCGATTACGAATCAAAATGCAGATGCGTTGTAACCCGTGAGGACTAAGATGGAATGCCTCGTTTCCAGTAAAAAGGATCTCCGGTTCTCTACACTCACCATACGAAACACAGCAGCGTTAAGCTGCTATTTTACGCTGGTATTCTGTGAGAGCGTGGTCCTTCCCCGGTCGAGCTGACCCATTCGTGCTACAACCATAATACAGCTGCAGCATGGCTCTACCACGTATAAAAAATAGTTAAATATGTTCTATAAGATTAGTGCAATAAAGTAGTATCTTAGGGTGGATTTTTTAGGGTAGAGAAACGGAGTTACCGTCTATTAAAATATAATCTCTGCTTTGAGCTATCTGGCACTAAATTGAGGTGAAGTGTACATTAGTACACACTAATGAATGCAATGAAATAATTTTGTGCATAGGCACCGTTGATTTATTTCACCAATTTTCATGTCTGGAATTAGGTAGTACTTTTTACATTTGTTTTCTCCTGAACTGCATTTATGATATGCAAATATGAACAAGAACGTTAGTTGTTTTAAGACCAAAAAAGCACATACACAATCTATAATACACTTTATTCGTGTTTTGAACAAAAAATACAACCTTTTTGCCCTACTTTCCCACTAGCTTTGAGACATTTTAGCTATTTTACATAATAAATCTACCTAATAGGTTATAGGTGATTTGAGTATATCACAGACTAACTAGTAGATTCTACCCGAGTGTACCTATATTTCAGAGATGACAGCTAACGTCAAATAAAAACGATATCAATCCGCCATTAGTGTTGCTTTTATTGATGAGAATAAAATATTAATTGCACTGAAATTAAGGCAAATTCGTGGATTTGAATGATCAAAAGTGGTTTAATATTTTATTTTAATTTATTTCCATACTGGTACATAAACTAGGCCTACACTCCATACAATTTTGGACCGTCTCCATATTGGTCAAACCGTGGGAGAGTGATAGTACAAATTGATGAAATTGAATTTCGAAATCGCACAGAGGGCGCGGCTCTCTTTTGAGTAAAGCATTTTTGATACCCCATTAGACTGGTTTTCATACAAATCTTTCGGGACCAGCTACCAGTATAATATATAATCAAGAAAGAAAAACATATAGGGAAGTGATAGGGAAATTAATTATTCGCTCACGGAGCGGTTTGAAGATAATTGCTGTTTTGTTCCCAAGGGATCCTTTTCACCTTTAAATATTAATACAGTCCACCTTGTGTTGCTAACGTAGCACATATTGAAGAATTAAGGCGCTGGGACCGGGACGACCTCGGAAGACCCGTAATTCCCGTCTGAATCTTTTTGAAGAAAAGGAAGCGGTGGACACTCACGTGTGTTACTCCTTCACGGGGTTCACATACGCCTCGTTGACCTCCCGAACCCAACATAGGTGTCAAAGGAGATTTAGGATCAAGGAATCAGCTGTTGAATGCTGAGCCCACGTTCCTTTTCAATTATTATCCGTTACCTTCGGGTTATTGCAGTAGGTACTGATTAACTTATTAACACGATCTATTTGTAAATACGTTTAGAATAGAATTAATATTTAATTGTTAATGTTGTCCTTGTTGTTGGTGTAATTCATACAAACATTATATCAAACTCACGAGGATGATTTTAAAACTGCATTGGTGTAGTTTTGTTTAGACCTACTAAGTATTTGTAACTAGATTTGGAAAATCTAGACATGCGTGTATTATGTTCGTGTAAGTATTTTTACGTATAATATGCATTAAAGCTAATAAATGCTAGTGTAGAAATTGACCGTGAATCAAGTCTGTATACTCGGCAAGCTGTGTTTCGTTTTCAACTGCACATTAATTATTATAATTTTTTTTTTGCTTATATTAATATCTACGTATACGTTAATAAATTTTTTCTTGGTATTAACTTTATCTATGTTGAATCTCACACATGCGCAAAATTTGTCTAAAAGAGTGTGCAGGGTTCTCTCTTCACACATAAATAAATAAAATTTAATGCTGTTATAATGAATTTTTTTTTTAATTTTATGCATTGTTTTTGTGTACTTGTGTTATCTTTTTTGTCTTTATTTCTATCCATATATTCATTAAAATACATTATATTTTCTTTTCTGACGTTCGAATTACACGTTATGGGCAAGCTACTTGGTGTTATTGCCCAAGTTCATAGTAGTTTATTCATCTCGAATAAAACAGATCAACATCTCTCGTGAGTTATTATTTCTGTTTCAGTCTGAGATGGAAGAACACAATAGTAAGGAAGGGTTAAACTCTCCTATATTACAAAGAAACGAAGATCTAAAGCAAGTACAAGGTCAACCTTCATTACGAAAGCGTGTTCGCAACCGTCGAGATCGCCAATCCCGAACACGTTCAAGAACATCTGAATCTTTAGTATGTAACCGGGTAGTGACGACCGAGGCTGAAGCCGGGCCGCAGTTGTGGCCTTAGCCACAAACGTGGCCTTAGCACCAGACCTGACTCCAATCTATCCAACTCGCGACTGCCATCCTATAGCCAGTCACGACACCGTCACCGCAGCCGTCAGCCCAGCGATCACGACAGGCGTGGTAATCGCTCATCCATCCGACATCAAAGAGTCGGTTCTTGGCGCAGCACGTCTCGTGATCTAATGGGTGGTCACTTCAGCCGTTCTCCTGAGAGCCCTCGACAACGCGAGTCACTTCGCAAAAGCTACACCAGAACCGGAATGCAAGGTAACTTCAGTGTTCATGAGCCCGCAATGTCTAATTCTGACAATAGTCTTAAGCTTTTAATGCACGCATTGAATTATTTAACGGCTTCAGATTCATATAGGATAAGTTCACTTAATCATGCTATACCGGAATATGACCCAGCTAGAAAGGAGCAAACAATTACTATGTGGTTACATAAGGTTAACGGGTGCGCAACCGTATATGGTTGTCGCGAACGGCAGACAATACACTTCGCTCTCCCGAAGTTAAAAGGCGTGGCACAAAGGTGGTACGAAGGATTGCCATCTGTACTCTTCTCCTGGTCGGACGGGCAATCTAAATTATTGTCCGCATTTCCATCTGGGGAAAACTATGGTCAAATGCTTAGTGATATGTTAGCTAGACGTGCTAGGTTTGGAGACTCGTTACAGGAATACTTTTACGATAAGATTTCGTTAATTAATCGATGCAGTATAACGGGGAAAAGAGCTGTAGAATGCGTATTGCACAGCATAGATGATCGGTCAGTCAGGTTAGGAGCGGAAGTGGTACAGTATGCAGATTTGGATAAACTTTTGACCTATTTGAGAAATTCTAGAAACATTAAGCAACACGATGATCGAAGGTTAGGTAGGGTCCAGAATTTTAGATCACGCACCACTGGTAATACGGCTCGATGCTATAATTGTAAACAGGAAGGCCATGTTATAAATAAATGCCCACAACCGATTAAAACCTGTAGTCGATGTTCTAAAGTAGGTAATCTGACAGAAAACCTTTATTCCAAGGTATTGCCATCTCAAAAGGCCGTCAATTTTGTGATTAATAACCATAATATTAATAAATATTACAAAACTGCCATCGTGAATTCCATAACAATTGAATCGTTTGTTGATCTTGGTACTGAGTGCTCTATGCTCAAGCAATCGGAATTATCGAAGCTAGGCATAAAAGACGTTCAAACTGATAATCTACCCTCGCATAGATGTTTTGGTAACGCCATTGTAAGATTCTTGGGTAAAGTTACTGTTAAAATCGTAATAGATGATGTTGAACTGTTGATTGTCCCCGATGACGTTATGACTGTATGGCTTATGATAGCTCAGACATTCACCGAGCAACCGCATATAATCATTCAGAAGACTAGCGATGCCCTTAATGTATCAAAATTATGTAATAACGCAACGATTAACCATAAGATTGATATATTTTGTGATAGAGACGTTAAAGTTTGTGGTGTTTCGCTTATTGAAGTTTATACCGAGCCAAAGTTTATCGGAGTCATGTATGTTGAGGGAGGTATGAGACGAAAGAATTGTTTCGAATATAGCGTGTTAACTGGGGTCTATAAATTTGATAGTGAGGGCTGCGTTAGGATAATAGTTAGATCCAGAACCAATTAATTTAGTAGAACATTTACTTATTGCGCGTGGTAGAATCTCTCTGGAAGAAGCTGAAAATAGAGTTATGCAAGTTTCGTTTCGTTCCCCATGTAGTGGCGGGTAAGAATACTCAATACCCCAAATCTTTCCGTGGGTGTCGTAAGAGGCGACAGAGGAAAACTGAGGCAGAGGATGGGCAGCAGCATCTTTCTGGTAACAGCAAAGCTACAATAGAAAAACTGCGGTTGCCAACCCGCTCGCCAAGCGTGGCAACTATGGCAAATACCCCCCACGATAAAAGTTGCAAAAAGGCGGCCCCCAGTCCCCGGCGGCCCCGCTATTCCTGGCTACGGTGACGACCATGGTAAGGGCGGGGCAGGGGGTGCTAAGAATCTCCGGTGGAGGTTCGGTTACCACCTACGACGACTCGACCTGGCAACTTATAACGCACGCACCCTGAGGACTGACGAGAAGATCATGGAACTGGAAGAAGAGATAGGCAAGTTGCGCTGGAATATCATAGGATTATCCGAGGTCCGAAGAGAGGGGGAGGACACGGTAATCCTCGAATCCGGCAACTTGTTCTATCACCGGGAAGGCAACCATCTGTCCCAAGGAGGTGTAGGATTTATCATCCACAAGTCTCTCGTTAACAACGTTGTAAAGATTGGGAGTGTGTCGACGAAGGTTGCGTACCTTATACTCAGAATCACCAAACGGTATTCGCTGAAGGTCATACAGCTTTACGCAACAACCTCGGCACACCCCGATGAGGAGGTGGAGGAAATGTATGAGCATATCTGTAGAGCCATGCATTCCTCCAAAACACACTATACGGTGTTAATGGGAGATTTCAACTCATAACTAGGCACAAAAGAGAACGGTGAGCTGAAAGTAGGGAAATTCGGAATAGGGCAACGGAACCCAAGGGGCCAGCAGCTGACCGACTTCATGGAGAAAGAGGGACCCTTTATGATGAACTCTTTTTTCCTGAAGCGGTCCCACAGGAAGTGAACCTGGTCGAGCCCCGACGGATCGACAAAAAATGAGATTGACTTCATTATGACGACCAGACGACAAATGTTCATGGATTATCAGTGATCACGAGGGTGAAAACCGGCAGCGATCAACGAATGGTTAGAGGCACACTGAACCTAAACGTTAAGTTATAGAGGTCACGTCTAATGAAGTCAACGCTCCGTCCCCCTCGTGCTCTAATCCAAAGTCCCGAAATCTTTCAGATCGAGCTACTAAACCGATTTCAATGCCTAGAAGATTGCAATGCAGTGGACGATATGAATGACAAGCTCGTGGAAACTGTCCATGCGGTCGGAGTTAAGTTTTGCAAGACCCGCTGAAGAAAAACACAAAAACTCTCTGATCATACTCTTAATGTCATGGCTGTTAGACGGGATATGAAGCTACAGTCTTCAGTAGATTTGCAGCTGCTGATTTACAACATACAGGCGATTGAACAGACAGATCTCCAAATGCATGCGGCAGGACTTACGCAGCTTTAACACTGCTCGTATTAAAGAAGCGATCGAGCAGAAACAGGGCTCCAAAGTCTTTGCTAGAGATCTGTCTGCCAGAAAGAGCCAACTGTTGAAGCTGAAGACCGAGTGTGGCAGCGTCGTTTCAGGGACACCAAAGATTTTGAGTGATATTGAGAGGTTCTATGGGCAGCTGTACACATCATCGTTGGAGCCACACGCAAGTGTGAGTAACGATCCAAGAGCAAGTCTTATCCGATACTATTCCGATGATATCCCGGATGTCAGTCTGAGCGAGATGAGAATGGCTCTCCAGCACCTTAGAAACGGCAAGGCTCCAGGCGAGGATGGAATTACAGCGGAGTTTCTGAGAGCGGGTGGAAAACCGGTACTTGAAGTCCTTCAGAAGCTCTTTAATTCTGTCCTCCATGGTGGCATTACACCGGAGGCGTGGAGCAGAAGTGCGGTGGTCTTGTTCTTCAAGAAAGGTGACAACGCTCTCTTGAAGAACTACAGATCGGTTTCCCTTCTGAGCCGCGTCTACGTGCTATATTCGAGAGTCATTACGAATCGTCTCACGCGCAGACTTGACGACTTCCAGCCTCCCGAACAAGCCAGTTTCCGAAAAGACTTTAGCACCATAGACCATATACATACCCTTTGGCAAATTGTACAGAAGTCCGAAGAGTACAATTTGCCACTATGTCTGGCGTATGTGGACTATGAGAAAGCCTTTGATTCCGTCGAAATTTGGGCGGTGCTGTAGTCCTTTCAGTGGTGCCAAGTTGCCGACAGTCAACAGTATATAGAAGTGCTGAAGTGCTTGTACAGTGGGGCTACGATGGCTATACGAGTACAGAATCAGAGTACGAAACCTATACAATTGCAGAGAGGTGTAAGACAGGGTGACGTTATATCCCTGAAACTCTTCACCGCTGCATCGGAAGACGTTTTCAAGCTTCTGGGCTGGAAAGGATACGGTATTAACATCAATGGCGAGTACATCACTCACCTTCGATTTGCCGACGATATAGTCCTTATGGCAGAATCGCTGGAGGACCTAAGCACTATGCTCAATGACCTCAATAGTGTTTGCCAATGGATAGGTCTTAAGATGAACATGGACAAAACAAAGATCATGTTTAATGTCCATGTCACACCTATGCCGGTAGTTGTTGGGAGCACTAAGCTCGAAGTTGTTGACGAGTATGTTTACCTGGGACAAATAGTTCGACTAGGTCAATGACCGAGAGGTCAATCGACGGATTCAACTCGGTTGGGCAGCGTTCGGGAAAATAAGTCACATCTTCTCGTCAGGTATTCCTCAAACTTGAAAACGAGACTATACAACCAGTGTGTGTTGCCAGTGATGACTTATGGAACTGAGACATGGTCCTTTTCTGCTGGCCGGATGGGGAAGCTCAAAGTCGCTCAGCGAGCTATGGAGAGGGCTATGCTTGCAGTTTCTCTGCGTGATAAACTTAGAAATGAGGATATCCGCAGTAGAACCAGAGTAACCGACATAGCCCAACGGATTAGTAAGCTGAAGGGGCAAAGGGCCGGCCATATAGCTCGAAGAACCGACAACCGATGGGGTAAAAAGGTTCTCGAGTTGCGGCCTCGTACCGGCGAACGAAGTGTAGGGCGTCCCCCCACTAGATGGAGTGACGACCTGGTAAGATATGTGGGAAGTCGATGGATGCAGGTGACTCAGGACCGTGCTTTGTGGCATTCCTTGGGGGAGGCCTATGTTCAGCAGTGGACTTGTGAAGGGCTTTGATGATGATTATTATTAATAATAATAATATTATAAAATCTAATTTTAATAACCAGTGTTGCCACCTTCAACATTAATTACACATCGACATCGATTGTTCTTACTTAAAATTGTTCTTTGCAGGAGTTCGTAAATTTGTTCCGTAGTGAAATTTGGCGGAGAACCTCTCAATGCTTTTCGTTGTAACATGTCCCAGGCATGCTCGATAGGATTTAAGCCGGGAGACTGTGCAGGCTAGTCCAAAACACGAATATCGTGGTCTCGGAAAGCGGCTGACACCAGTTGCGCCGTATGGGAAGGGGCATTATCGTGTATGGTTAGAAATTCCTGGCCCATTTGGATTCTGTGTGGGACAATAACAGGCTCTACTACCTCCTCGTGGTATTTTTGCGCAGTCTTGCTGCCTTGGATCCAAACGAGCTGGGTTCGTCTGCCAAGACGAATTCCTGCCCTCACCGTGATTGTCCCGCCTTGGTATGAGTGGAACTCCTGAGCGTGCCGTAGAGTTTTCTCCCTGGAGTTCTCCGTGGTAAAGCAAGACAAATGTGTATTTAAGTTGTTACGCCCATTACAGGAGTTAGAGGAAAGATTATTTTTTATAGAAGAGGGGGCAAACGAGCATGCGGCTCACCTGATGGTAAGTGACTACCGCCGCCCATTAACAACCACAACACCAGGAAAATTGCAGATGCGTTGCCAGCCTTTTAGAAAGGTGTAAGCTCTTTTCTTGAAGGTTCCTAAGTCGTATCGGTCCGGAAAAATCGCTGGTGGTAATTGATTCCACAAGGAAGTTGTGCGAGGGAGAAAACTTCTTTTTAATCGCACAGCGGTGGACTGCCAATCATCCAGATGGTATGGATGGTAACGCGAGTTTTGTCGCGATGTGCGATGGTGAAATTGAGCGGCTTGAATTAGTCCGAACAATTCCTCCCCTTGATAGATGCGGTAAAATACGCAAAGACATGCAATATATCTACGCAGTGCCAGTGTATCGAGCCGATCAGAAAGAACTCGGTCTTCGACGATTCGAACCGCTCTGCGCTGGATGGCGGTCAAGTGGAAGGAGCTGGCACTGGGTTGCCCCGGCCCAGAGATGAGAACAGTGAGGCCGAACCTGCGCCTTGTAAAGTTGCAGGCGGTGTGAGGGCATGAAATACTGTCCCGCTCTGCTGAGCACGCCAAGCTTTTTAGAGGCCAATTTGGCGTTCCCCGCCAAGTGACCACGAAACTGCACACTATTCGATATCTCGACGCCAAGGATTCCGATGCTAGCTGAGGCAGCAAAGGGAGTGCCTTGAAACTGAGGAGATACGACAAAGGCGTTCTTTTTAGTGGTAAAAGCGCAAACTTGTGTCTTCTGGGGATTGAACTGGACTAGATTTAGTCGCCCCCAATCCGAGACTTTGTTAAGCAAAGACTCGACTTTAGACACAAGTTTGTCCCGGTACTCGGCGACGTTTTCCCGAGAAATATTGGCACGGCTGGTATATAAGGCATCACCAGTGCTATCGTCTGCATAGCAATGAATGCTCCTAGTTTGCAACATATCATTGATGTTACGGCCTACAGCTGCGCCTGCAAAGGTTCAATATCCGGGGCCCATTAGCGGAGATTCAACGAGCAGCCGCAGGTTCGAGCCCGAGTGGCTATATGGAAGAATGTCCTATTATACTAAGCTATATGGGAGAAAGCTAAAAACACATAGTACTTACCAGTATCCGAAGATAACTTCGCACCAAGACTTGGTCAGGCCGTGAGTTTGTGTAGGTTGAATGGCGAGTAGTGTTAAGTGATGTGTAAATGTCTGCAACCTGGGCAAGCTTAGGTAACCAACAGCAGCCGAGTTCCAGGCTGCCCCGAAATGCTGCATGGCTCCAGCAGGCTCCATCGCTGGACCATTTCTTTCTTCATTGTCACTATTTCAGTCTCTTAGCTTCATTGTACATTTAACTAACTTAAACTCGCCTAATTCCACATTCCTCGTAGAATCGAACACGAGATACTCGACACAGTAAGGACAGTAGTTCAAAGTACATCGTTCAATGTCCCGAAACAGAAACAGAAACAGAAACTTTTTTATTCAATATAGATTATAAATAATACTTATTGAAAGTCACTATTTTGTATAATTACCACTGGTTCAAAAAAAACCTCTGTCCTGGGAAGAACCAGCAAGAAACCCAGCGGGACTTTTTTTTTAAATAACAGCTTACAATCATGTATGTTACACAAATTAACAACACAACAAATTAGAAATAGCTTGGTAGCGATCACCTCATTTCCAGGGGTTATAATATTTTTTTAAATATTATAATAACCCCTTTTATACAAACTTAGTTTAATAAAGTTTTTGAACTTTGAGCAGGTCAAATTTTGTATATTTTCTGGAATTTTGTTGTAAAAGCGTATACATCACCTCAAGAATGAATTACTGACTCGATGGATTCGAGTAACTGGTACTATACTAGCTTGTGTCTGTTCCTAGTATTTACAGAATTTTGTAAAACTGCTTTTATTTTTGTGTACGTACATTACATTTTCATAAATGTATTGATAGGCCAAAGTTAATATATTAATTTCCTTAAATTTTTGTCGCAGCGACTCTTTAGGTTTTAAATCATAAATTGCTCTTATGGCCCTCTTCTGTGAAACAAATATAATTTCAGTGTCAGCTGCGTGTCCCCATAGCAAAATACCATGAGCGGATTTCAAATAAAATGACGCGTTACGTAAGCGGAACCTAATATTTTTCATAAATCGTAATAGACTTAAATGTGGATATTTCGGTGGTAAATTTAATAAATTGTCCGGTAATGTAAAAAATATTAACAATGTTTTAATAATATTCATAAAAATCCAATTTAAGTGACCGCATACTCCAGTATTTATTCAGTTTCGTAACTTTTTTAATTACTATTTTAATAAAATAAAACTATTATTATTCATGTAAATTTTATTGTTTGAATGAAATCAAAGAAAAATCTTTTTAAAAACTAAGCTTATTACAAAATTATTGGTAGAAATTTAGATAATCTACTATGTAAAGCTCCATTACGTAACTTTTCAGATATTTTGGGAAAAAAAAATCATTTACCACAATATTTGAAACACGTTCAATATCAAACTCTATTAACGAAATAAAAAAATTAAAAAAATAAACACTATGAAACTCTCAAAAACACTCAAATCAACAATATTTGTAAGATAAACGTAAAAATTAAAACTAATAACTGTGGGACAGTTACGTGAATGGAATGATGTATTACGAAAAGGAACTGCTTAGGGGTTTTCCATAAGTACACCATTTTTCTATAAGTACTAAATAACACTAAATTACTATAATTTTAAAAGTTTTTGTCTACAATTCAGTCTTCATTAAAATACTTATGGTTATTTAAAAAATGTTCTTAAGATTAGTGATTCAAAAAATTAAAAAAATATTAAAGTCTGTAAAATAATTCACATCCTGAAATTTCTTAGCTATTTGAGTCATCAAAACTAAAAATGTATGTAATATATATATATATATATATATATATATATATATATATATATATATATATATATATATATATATATATATATATATAAACAATAAAGAAACAATACTTAAAGTTCTTTTAATATAAATAATAATTTAACGGTTACGTTTTAGTATAAAATTCAAAATTCAAAAGATTCAATCTCTACTTAGTGTAATACTATAGTAATAGTTTTATAAAATATAGGAACTTAAAAAATCGTCCTACTAATAAGTAAAATCTTTCTTCATTTTTTTTTCGATTGCATCGCATCGATCGATCGCGAAGAAATATTATCTCCTTCAAATGATTACAAATTTTAATGTTTCTTGGTTCAGAAGTCTTACTTTCTTATTTTCTTTCTTCAGAAGATACTTTCTTTTCTTTTTTGCTGTTTTGATGTCTATTTTGATTTCTCCAGTGCCTTCTTTTTTCTGTTTTTCTTCTTCGCTGAGCTCATTTATTCTTTGTTGACATTTCTTTACTCGTACTAATTCTTTTTTCTTGTAAACTTCACACTTTTCCTTATCTTTTTTTTATATTTTCTCGGAATCGTTTTGCCCGTTCGGCCCCAGTGAAAAGCATTCTTTTTTGTAGGTAGGTTTTAAAAAGATAACTTTTAAAAGTATCTGAAAGATGAAAAAAATTTTTTATAGCTGCAGAAATATTCAGACAAACGACCTACTCTAATTCAAAGCTAGACATGCCCTTATAATTCCGTTACGTAACAAAAATCGTTCCGCTAATATGTAACGTTACGTAATTGATGTTACGAAAAGTGGGCTTGAAATTGAAATCAATCATTTTTAAGCAAAAAGTAATGAATATTAGACATTTACAAATTATCAACATTATACTATTTTGAGAGAAAATTAAGGAAAAAACAAAACGTAGCAACCTTCTTACCTGAGAAAACACGAATTTGTAATGGAACAAAATTTTATAACACACAATCACCACCGCGTTTCGTAACGAATTACGTCAAATTGGCAGATAGGCGTTCAAACTTTGTTTGACGTTTACTTTGAAAATGTTACCAGAAGTGCGAAAATCTACAAATTTAATATATATTCACTTTGTAGTACGTGTTACATGTGTTACGTTAAGGAAAATTCCGCCAACCTTGTTTTTGAGGACAACAATTAAAATGAATTATCTATTTTATTTCTTTTAGAAAACTCTAAAACATGCATTAATTTTGTGCTCTTGAATAAAGTTTTCAATATAACTGTCAAATATATGAACTGTTTTAACAAAAATTTGTCTAAATCAGATCTTTTTGTTGGCAGGGTATAGGGTGGACATGTTGAAATTGATGGTTTCGTCAACATAAATGTTTACTTTATGGCAATATTTTACAGGTTTATTTAGTTTTTTTTTTAATTTGAAAATAATCTTTATGTTTCCTATCTATATTGTTACCGACAAAAACAAAAAGCTTGATTCCCTTATGAATAAACTATTGAAAAAGTACGTGGACAGGGAAGTTTTCCTAAGGTCATTTTATTTGAAATCCGCTCCCATACGACATTATGCTATGGAAATAGCTAAAGTAAACTAGTCTAGCTGTTTCAACACTAGTTAGACTTCTAATCTTTTTTACGGCATATGCTGCAGAACTAAGTCTGCTTGCTAGTTTTGATATATGGGGGCTCCATTGAAGCTTCGCGTCTAGTGTGATTCCAAGAAAAATGGTGGTATCTACAAGACTCAGTTTCTCCCCATTTAAAATTACATTAGTATTTAATTGTTTGACATTTGGAGTCATAAATTTCATACATTTTGTTTTAGTGCCATTTAAATGCAAATTATTAACATTGAACCAATTTACTAATTTAGATATAGCATTATTTACTTCGTCATATTTTAGCAATTGTCGACTTCATTTGAAAATTAAAGAAGTGTCATCTGCAAATAATACTATATCATGGTTATCTCCTACTATGTAAGGTAAGTCATTAATGTATACAAGAAACAGAAAGGGGCCGAGAATTGAGCCTTGAGGAACGCCCATTTGTACCATCGACCCGGAAGAACTCATACTGTTAATGACAACTTTTTGCGTTCTCTTACTTAAATATGAATAATTAATTTAAGAGCATCACTTCTTACACCGAAGTGTTGAAGTTTCCTGATTAATGTTTCATGGTGAACACAATCGAAGGCTTTGGATAGGTCACAAAATATACCTAAAGCATCCTGTGCATTCTCCCATGCATTGAATATATATTTAATCAGCTCAACACCGGCATCAGTTGTCGAGCGACCCCTTGTGAAACCAAATTGATTTTTATGAAGTAAATTATTTATATTAAAGAAATTTAACATTTGATCAAGAATAATTTTTTCAAAAATCTTACTAAGTGTTGGTAGTACAGAAATAGGTCTAAAATTGGCTGGGTCTAATGTACTACCAGATTTAAATAAAGGTATTACTTTACTATACTTCATTAAATCAGGAAACACACCAGATTCGATACTGGTATTAAAAATAATAGCTAAATGAGGCGCTATTGTATCTATTATAGACGCAATAACTTTAACGGATATCCCCCACAGATCCGCAGTTTTCTTAACATCAATAGTTTTAAAATATTTTACAATATCTTTTGATGATACTTTATCTATACTAAGAATTTTACATTTCTTCTTTGTACACGCTGTGGCGGCGCTGTCGACGCGCCACAAGCAAAACACATCGAAGCCTAAATCGCGCTAACATAATTCCGAAGTTAAAACAGTATATATAAAATAGCTCCGAACTACCAATCCGAGCGTTGGCCGCTCCCCGGGCAGAACACCTTGCCCGGCGGGAGATCTCCCCTTTTCCATCCACCGCCACAACGCATTTACATTTTGTTTAAGTAATGATTCGGCGACCGTAGGAGAAGAATTCAGTGAATTAGTGGTTAATATCGGAATATCAGTAAAAGATTTCTCAAAAACCATTGCAACGTCCTGATCTGATTCGGTTAATTTATTATTAACACTTAACTGGTAGTTTGAATTGCGAGAGTTGATCTTACCAGTTTCGCTATTAATTATACTCCATGTCATTTTAATATTATTAGAAGCCGTCTTAATTTTGTTGCTCAAATGCAAAGACTTGGCTGTGGAGAACACTCTTTCAAATATTTTTGAATATTTTTTTACATATTCCCTAAATTCGACGCTATATGACCTTTCATGGTAAAGATCATATAATCTATGTCTGCTCTTATGGACTCCTACTGTCGCCCATTCATTAAATGACTTCCGACTGTTCAAGGAGAATGTTTTAGAAGTAAAAGTATTATTAAATTCATTGCAAATAAGCTTAAATAATGTTCCATACAAAAAATTTGGATCATTTTGGTATGAAAGTGATGGAAGTTTTTTCACTATGTTACTTCTAAATTTCTCCAAGCGACACACAACTTTCTTATCTACTTGCTTTTTGTGAACATATGGTAACGAAACTACTTGTCCACAGTGATCAGAACTTAATTTTTGAATTATACATTTATGCAACGGCTTCACATTTGTAAAAATGTTATCTATACATGTTGCACTAGATTGAGCAATACGCGTTGGCTCTAAAAATAAATTAAAAAGACCATATGATTTAAACAATGATCTAAATTTAATATTGATTGAGGAAGCTTCTAGGAGATTGATGTTAAAGTCCCGGGTTCACTTATCACAAAATTATAAATAGGGAACTAACGCAATCTCTTCATGAGCCACACGGCTCAGCGTTAAACACAACTAAGTTCCTTCGTTCGATATCAAATACCACGCCGCGACAAGAATCATAAATACGCCTTGTTGACCCGTAAACGAACAAACCGTCAACACACAAAAAGGGGACTTAACGCGACGGCTCAATTACAATGATTTCCAAAACGATCAACCGGGAAACGACCTCAAAGGGGAATGCGCTGTTCAAATTCTAACCGTATTTCTAATCGGCGCGCAAGCAAAATTCCACGTTACCCGAACAAGTTGAGTATTACAAAAGGCACTTCAACACTCCTTCACTATCTAATTTGCACAATTACTTTCAAAGAAATTACTTAATCTGTAAAACCCAATAAAGGCCTCTTGTCCAGGAACTTAAACCCGAAACAACCAAATCCGAGGCGGGTTTTACGAAACCCAATTACGTATCGAAATCACGCGCACAAAATCCAAAATTCTAGACCCTAATAAAAAAAACACGGTCTCGCGCAACCTCAGCGGCGGGCATCCAAAGGCACTAATTAAATGCCCAGCCGCCGTCGAACCACTACCTCTCGCCCACGAGCGTCACACGCTGGGAAGCTGCCTAGCGCTCCGCCTCACCGCGACGCGCGTGACACCTGGTGCCATCGGACGACTCACGAAGTCGAACGTGATTGGATGTCGTACAAATTACCTTTTTTGGCCTAAACAATTGATATGCAGGAGAAACAGTGTTGGTGATAGCACGCAGCCTTGTGGAACACCAGCGTTGATAGGCTTGAAATCAGAGCATGCACCGTCTACTACGACCTTGATGCTCCGATCAGTAAGGAAACTTGCACAATTTCTCGGGAAGCCCATAGGAAGGAAGCTTCGAAAGAAGCGCTATGTGCCAGATCCGATCGAAGGCCTTCGCTATGTCCAAACTAATGACCAAGGCCCTTGGACTCTACTGCCTCCGCCCATCTATGAGTCAGATAGACTAGAAGATCACCAGCTAATCGACCCCGACGAAAACCGTACTGGCGGTCACTAATCTGCTGCTGATCCTCAAGGTACCTCATGAGCTGGCAGTTTATAATGGCTTCCATTATTTTGGAGAACAAGGAGGTGATGGCGATAGGCCTGTAGTTGGACGGGTCTGAGCGGTCGCCTTTTTTAGGGATCGGGTGGACCAAAGCTCTCTTCCATGAATTCGGGACTACGCCTTGGGAGTAGGAGTACCGGAAAAGACGCGTTAAAACCGGTGCGAACTCCGGAGCACACGTCTTCAGCACAATGGGAGGGACTCCATCGGGCCCACTCGACTTGCTGACGTCCAGGGAGAAGAGTGCTTTGTGAACCGCAATGTGCATCCGGCATAGAGCACTCACATCGCGGAATGGTTGGCGGTGTGTTCCCCCCGTCATCTAGGGTCGAGTTGAACACAAAGAGAGAGCTCAACAGATCGGCTTTTTCCTTTGCGGTATGAGTCGTCCTCTCTGTGCAGAGATGGAAGAGATGGCTGACAGAAGTTCCCTTTGTCCAAGGGCCTTGGCGAGAGACCAGAATAAACGGGTTCCCGAAGGAAGGTGAACTAGCTTCTCGCCAATTCTGCCGATGTGCTCAGAGCTTGCCTTGGCAATGACGCGTTTGAAGGACCTGGAGGCGGAATTATACTTCTTTTTAAGTGTGCTGATGTTTACATCCCAAGACGTTGTTGTGTCAGCCCAGGCCCGGTAGCACTCCCGCTTATAGCGTGATGCTATTTTACAGGAGCGACCAAACCATGGCTAGGATCTGCCTCCAATGGGCACCACAGAGGATGGAATAATAAGTTCCATACCCTGAAGTACCGCGTCAGCAACGACGCTGGGATCTTCCGGCGAGAAGCAAATTCAAGGGTAGGATGCAAAAAAAGACCGCATCCTGTCCCAATCGGCTGACCTATAGTGTCAAACACGGCGGCAAGCTGCAGATAGCAACTGCGATTGGAGCGTGAGTGGCATCGTACTCCGGATCAGACAATGGTCCGAAGAGCCCAGAGGGACGTCGAGAGGGGCATCGACGGAGACCTGATATCCGTCCGGATTAGAGGTCAGCAGAAGGTCCAACAGGGAAGGTACATGGTCTTCCACAATGGGATCCCCGTAGGCGAAGTAACAACTTGTGTTAGACCATATGCCAAGGTAAAGTCATAGACAGATCTACCCGCATGATCGGTTAAACGAAAACCAAACCATTCAGCGTGGTGGGTGTTAAAATCACTGGGTATCACGATCTCTGTGGATGGGACCTGTTGTAGCACGGAGTCCGCAGCCATTTGGACGTGGTCGATGAGTCAGTCTGTGTCGGCATTACCGCTATGGGACCTATAGAGGCACCCGTAGACGCGGGGATGGTCGTCGCTGTCTACGCGCAGCCATAGGATGGACAGGTCCGTACCTTCAAGACTGCCGAGACATCCACCGAGACCGACCGAGACAAAACAGATGTCCTCTGTGACGATACGCAAACTCCAGCCCGGGGCACAAAGGAGTGTTCTAATTTGTACCCCTGGTGGGAGAGATATGAAGTATCAGCCGGAGAGGACACCTGAGTCTCGGTTAAAAAGAGCAAGGCCGGCTTCGCTGTCTCTAAAAGGTAATGGACAGAGTTAAGGTTGGAATGAAGTCTCCTGATGTTGCAAAAATTCACGGATAGCGTGACAGGGGTCACCTTGGTTGTATTGCTCCGCTTGCCCCGAGCAGCATTAGTCGCGAGCAGAACTTTGCCCCCCCCCCCAGAATACGCGGGGCAGTCTGAGCACCCACGCTCAGGAGTGGAGTAGTGTGGTCGTGGATTCTCAGCGAGGGATTCTCCAGGGATGCTGGTACCCTCCTGGGGTAGTCTTTTATTTAATTCCACTACCATGTAGATGAGGGGGGGTAGGGGTTGGGAGTTGGGCCTCCGGCCACCTGCACTCACCAAGCGCAATGCAGAGGTAAACTTCTACTTCATGCTGTTATTCTGTGAGGTCGTGGTACCACCCCGGTTCAAGCCGGCCCATCCGTGCGACAGCAAAAGCTGCCGTTTGGCTCTACCACTGTTAAAGCATATCAAATAATATGCTTTACTCTAAAAGCATAAAGTTTGCAATATTTGAGGTTACGCATATATGTGGCTGAACAGTGTTATACGTTAAGGTGCAATTAATCAATTGCTTAATCATTATACTGGTAATAGTTTAATTTTTTTGGTTTGAAACTTTACTTAGTATGTTTAAAGTATATATTATATTTGTAGGTGTATTTTGTACTTTACTACTTATCTTAGTAATATAGTTGTAGTACAAATGGGTCGGCTCGACCGAGGAAGGACCACGCTCTCACAGAATACCAGCGTAAAATAGCAGCTTAACACTGCTGTATTCCGTGTGGTAAGTGTAGAGAACCGGAGACCCTTTTTCTGGAAAAGAGGCATTCTATCTTAGTCCTCACGGGTGACAACGTATCTGCATTTTGATTCTTTATTGAGGATAGATGTTGATATCTATGGGTCACAGCAACAACTTACAATCAGGTAGACTGTGTTCTCGTTTGTCACCCTATCCTATAAAAAAAATTATATTCCCTAGTCACAGCACAGTGTAGTTAGGTAGGTATAGATATATAGTAATGCTCCTAAAGCGGCATTAGATTTTTTATTTACGTGGGGAAATACTCATGGATACCTTCCGCTGCGGGGGCAACGAAAAGGTTATGCCGGACTCATACCGGCTAAAACCCCACGGTGGTCACCATCAGCGTATACGAGGGGTCCCGGGATCTCCGTTCGGAACGCAACCGGGGCCCCTCCATCGCTTTGCTACGCTTATAGCACGTCCAGGGGACAATAATTGCTGCCCCCAGCACCCTCGCAGTGCTATCACGATGTCTCGAGACCACTTCCGAGTCATCGTCCTCCTCGGGGGTTACATTACTAGACGTTCGAGGCCCCCGCCCCGAGCGTCTGCAACCCCGGAGGCCCCGTTTCTGGTAGGGGAACACCGTTTTCAAGAGGAGGGCCGTGACGAACGCCTTGGCGACGTCGTCTCCGCGCGGGATCCGCCCTCTCCTGATCCCGCTCAGAAGCCTCATTCTGAATCATAACAGATTCACAGAAGGTGGCTACGGCCCTCCACGCCGAATCCCCGCTCAGCATCGCCGACACGACTGCTGGCAGGAAGAGGTACCGTCCAATGCGGTTCACCAGAATTGTCCGCTCCCGTTCCCACGCTGGCCATGCTACGACCGTATGGGAAGCGGAGTCCTGGTCCCGTCCACCACAGTGGAAGCAGTTTGCCGTCGCCTCGCGTCCGATCTTACACAGATCACCGAAGCACCCATGCCCGGTAATTATCTGTGTAAGTCTGTAGATGAGTCTTCTTGCTCGTCGCTGCATCCAGGCTTCGAAGACCGGCAGGATAGCTTCAATGACGCGTTTGTATTCATAGCGCTCCTCAAGTCGAGCGCGCCATGTCGCCAGGGCATTTTTTCGTTCCTGCCGTTTAATTGATTCGAGCGCCTCTTCTGGCTCACTACCAACGCTCTGGCGGAGGGCACGGATTCGGTCATACACCTTCGCGTCCATCTCCGCCAGTATATCTAGTGGTGGAAAGCGAGCCAGGATTGTCGCCGCCTCAAAGTATATAGTGCGGTATCCTCGTACGATCCGTATAGCCATCCTCCGCTGGACACTGTAAATTTTAGTTCTACAGCGTCGGATGGCCAGCCTTTTTGCCCATACAGGCGCTCCATACAGAGCTATGGACCGTATAACTCCCGCATAGAGGCGACGTACTTCCTCCGTCGGTCCCCCTAGATTGGGCAGCAGTCTATGTATTGCACCCGCCACCCTTTAGATCCGGGGGACTAGGCGCTCGAAATGTTCTTCGAAGCCCCAGCGACTGTCAAGGAGGAGGCCTAGGTACTTCATTTACCTCCCCACTATGACTTCGGACCCACCCACGCGGACGCATGAGTCGGTAGGTTCCCTGCCCCGTGGTAATTTATGGAACCATAGAGCCTCGGTCTTGTGAGGCGCTATTTCTAAGCCCAACTCGTGGATTTTGGCGACGACGACTTCCACCCCAAGATCGGCGAGCTCCTTGGCCCTCTCGAAAGTTATCCCGCTGGCGATCACCAAGGTGTCATCGGCATAGAACACGATATTTACGCCAGCGGGAAGGTCAACTCGCAGAACCGCATCGTACGCGAGGTTCCACAGTAATGGACCCAGCACCTAGCCCTGTGGAACCCCACGTCTGATCTCCCTCCGAATCTTTCTACCATCTTTCCCCATGTACAGAATGTACCTGTCGCGCAGGTAGTCCCCAATAATACCTTGCAGGCAAAGGGGCACTTGATGATGTGCCAGTGCCCTCCTGATTGCATCCCAGGGTAGAGAGTTAAAGGCGTTGACGATATCAAGACTTATCGCCAACGCCACGCCACCCTGTGATACTGTTTGTTCCGACAGGGAGCGGACGCGCATAAACGCATCTACTGTGGAACGCTCCCGTCGGAACCCAAACTGGCTGTCAGACAAATCGGGACCGACGCGCAACTATGCCCGCTGAGCTGAGTGGCAACTATCCTCTCGAACAATTTGCCAATTTCGTCTAGCAGGCATATGGGGCGGTACGCAGAGGGAGAATCTGCGGCTGTGCCCTCCTTCTTCAAGAGGACCAGCCTTGCCTCTTTCCAGGTTGTGGGGAACTTGGCATAACGCAGACAGCTGGTAAACAGCTGCCTGAACCTGTTTCCCAGGGCAGCCAGACTCAGCACTAGGGCCCGGCCCGGGATTCCGTCGGGCCCCGGTGCTGTGTTCCGGACTTTTAAGCGGCTGATGGCTCGGTCCAGCTCCTCGATGGTCACCCCCATCTGATCTTGCCACTCCCATGAAGACGGCGGGTGACCTTCGGGACTTGACCGGTCCTCTGGAAAGAGCGTGCTGATTACCCTTTCCAGAAGATCCGGATCGAGAGTCTCCGTCAAAGGGGGCGACCAAGGCCGGATCTTACCCAGCACTATCCTGTATGGTCGCCCCCAGGGATCTTTGTTGAGTCCCTCCAGAAGCTCTTTCCAGGCCCGAGACCTGGCGTTGGTAATGGCGATTTGCAACGCCTTTGTAGCCGCTCGGTATGCCCCGTAGAGTCTGGCTATCTCCTCAGGCGGAGCTCGCCGTCTTCTCCTTCGGGCTCTAGTGTACTGGCGCCGATACCGCAAGCAGATTGCACGGAGCCGTGTGATTTCTGCTGACCACCAGTACACTGCTTTGCGCTTGGGGCGACTGGTTCTGGGAATCGACAGGTCGCAAATTTGCGCCATCGTAATCCGAAACCAGTTCGCTTCCACTTCAGGATCGGACTGAACCTCTTCGGCGTTTTCTGGCCAGGACGCGACGATGGCGGCGGCTTCGAGCTTATCTCGATCGAGCCGCTTGAGACACCAACGCCGCGGTGGGCTGCTATCTCGGCGACTGGGGTTGCTGTCGGGCTGTCGAAGTGCGACATCGAATACGATGTGGCGGTGGTCAGACAAAGTGACCACCTCCTCCGCCACTCGCCAGCCCGACAGCATTTGCATTGAAGGAAGAGTTGCCCACGTAAGATCAACGATGGACTCCCCCTGCCACCGTACACATGTGCTTACGGACCCCCGATTCATTAATCGGAGGTCCAGCCCAGCCGCCCATACCATCACTGTCTCTTCCTTGGGATCGTCTCTGGAGTTGCCCCAAGCCCTTGTGTGGGCGTTAAAATCTCCAAGAGCGGTCAACGGACGAGGTTGACATTCGCGAACACAATTCGCCACCTCGTCTAGGTCTCGCCTACGCCTCGTAGTCGGCAAGGGACCTATTAGGAGAGACATAGCAGCCCACTATGGCCAGGGGGCCCCATTTCACTGCAACAAATCCCTGCCCTCTTCTCAATAGAGCGCAGGGTGGGGCACCCTCTCCCCCCCCCCCCCCCCAATAGATGGCGACGGAGCCCGATTCATCAACGAACCAGCGAGGATGGTCGGGGACGGCATAGGGCTCCGCTACTACTGCAAGGGCAACCCGCCACTCCGCAATGGTTTGCATGAGCAGATGCTGCGCATTGCGGCAGTGGTTAAGGTTGCCTTGGAGGACTTTAAGGGGCGCGAATATCTAATTCAGCCACCTCCATAGCCGAGCTAGTACTCGGTGCAGCGACAGAAGTCGTTGTGGCCGCCTTGCTGGTGGGTGCAGATACCTCACCACTCTTCCTTCCCTTTTTTGGGAGGTGGGATGCACTTCTTTCCTAGTCTGTGGCCAGCAAAATGCCCAAGATCGGAACACAGTAATGCTCCTAAAGCGGCAATAGATGCCCGCGCATGAGACGCGCGGTTCAGTGTGCCAGGATAGTATTAATACTCACAACAAAAAAGTAATAATAGTATTTGGTACTCACAACGCCCGATACCCGATTATGCTTGATGCCCGACGACAGTGTGCCGAGTGCTTGTTAGCGTGGTTCATCACCTACAGCGTTAGTACACTGTAGGTGAATAACCACTACGACTACGTAGTGAAGAGGAACTCGTGGTTAATTAACAGCTGCGCAGATCAATAGATCTGCAAGATTAAGCTACGCTTGTCGCAGTCAGTCCATGGATGGGTGACTGTTTTCTTAACATACCGAGAATGATAGAACAGACAGTGCACCTATATCCTCAGACATCTAGTATTCTTTAGTATCTCCTGCGTATATGACAAGTCTGTGTAAGATCATTATGTTTTTAAATTCACGCAGCTAAAATTAATTACTAAAGTTTATTATTTTTCAGGTACAGATGAAGGAGAGAGTAACCCCATAAACATATTGGCCTTTACCTTTACCACAATAGAATAGAGGTGGTACGTGTATCTTGACAAAAAACAATATTAATTTCAACGAACTGACACACTTACAAACATATGCTATGCAAAAAGTTTTTGAGGTATGTGGCATAGAAATACCTTTTTACAAGCTAATTGTTATTTGTATTTACAGAACCCCTTCCTCTGACCCTACCATACCTAGGTGGATTGAAAAGTACTCGGCCTAACACAGATCCATTCAATTCTAAAAATCAAATCTACCCACATTATTTAGTTCAGTTCAGACTAGTTCTTTGTGTGAAGTTCGAAACGTGTGCGATAATTAGTTGTGATTTTATAAATTTATTAACAAAGTAATCGGACATAATTTCCGCGAATGGAGCAAATCGAACAGCGTGCCGTCATTAAGTACCTCCATAAGAAGGGGCTATCATCAAAAGACATCCATGATGACATGGTCAGTACATTAGGCGATTGTGCTCTGTCATATTCATTCGTCAAAAAATGGATAGCAGAACTTAAGCGTGGTAGAGAGAGTGTGAAAGATGAACCCCGCTCTGGAAGGCCTTCGACGTCAACTACTGACGAAAATATTAAAAAAGTACTTGATTTAATAATGGGAGACCGCAGATTAAAAATTAGAGAGATAGCCGAGATTATAGGCATCTCTTATGAACGAACTCAAAACATCATTGTCAACGAGTTGGGTTTCCACAAGGTGTCTGCGAGGTGGGTTCCGCGACTGCTTTCAGTTGAACAAAAAAGGACGCGATTGACTATTTCACGCGACTGTTTGGAGTTATTTGAAGCCGATGCAGATGATTTTTTGAATGGTTTTGTTACTATAGATGAAACATGGGTTTATTACTATACACCGGAAACAAAACAACAATCAAAACAGTGGAGAAGACCTGGTTCACCACCCCCTAAAAAGGCTAAGTCGATTTTGTCGGCAAATAAGCTGATGGCTTCAGTATTCTGGGACTCGAAAGGTGTGATTATGATTAATTATCTTGAAAGGGGTCAGACTATAAACTCTGATTACTACTGCACCTTACTACGTCGTTTACGAGAGGAAATAAAAGAAAAACGTCGAGGAATGCTCAGAAGAAAAGTCCTGTTTCATCAAGATAACGCCCGTGTTCACACGTCAGTACAGTCAATGGCTGAAATTCACAACTGTGGCTTTGAACTGTTACCGCATCCGCCGTATTCACCTGATCTGGCACCATCAGGCTTCTTTCTGTTCCTTAACCTAAAAAAGCACTTGGGAGGTCAAAGATTTTCGACAAACGACGAGGTCAAAGCAGCTGTAGACGCATATTTTGACTCTAAGGAAGAATCATTTTTTTTCAACGGTCTAAATGCTTGGAAGGGGAGGTGGCAAAAGTGTATTGAACTTGATGGTGATTATGTAGAAAAATAAAAATATAACTGATTTAGTATGTGTTTATTTTCTTGGTTAGGCCGAGTACTTTTCAATCCACCCTCGTATTTCTAAATAAATTGAGGTATTTACTACATGATTTATCAAAAAAAGTATAACCAAATTACAACATTGTTATAGTAGATGATTTTAATATAAATACCTTGAAAACTGGTACCTTAAATACCACTTAAAAGATCTTTGCAATAACTATAATTTGAAACTCCATATCGATGTTCCAACTCGGAAAGAATTGTATAGATAACATTCTTAGTAATGTGAAGGACGCTACTGCTCATGTACTGCCTTTCTGTCTGTCGGATCATGAAACAGCGCAACTACTGAGTATTCCAATCCAAAAATATATTCCTAAAACAGAAAAATCCTACTACTCATTCTAAAAAGACTATTCTTTAGAAAATATTAAAAAGTTTAAGAAACGCTTGAATAGTCTCTCTTGGTCTGAAGTATATAGTCAACCTAACTTGAATATAACCTTCAATAACTTTCATTCGAACTTCTGGTTGTTCTACGATTTGTTTTTCCCAACTAAAAAAGTAAAGGTTAATAACTCAAACAAAACCAATCGCATGTGGTTTAGTAAAGGCTTACAAAAAAGTTGTAACACAAAGAGAAAACTCCGAGATAACTATTATACACATAAATCAGCAAGCAATAGACAGAAATATTTTACATATTCAAATATCCTAAAAAAATATATAAATAAATCTAAGAGACTTGCAAATATTAAATTTATTCAAACAGTAATAATAAATGTAAAGCAACGTGGTCTATAATAAAAAATGAAATAGGTATAACACAAAGCGAAGCTTCTGTTGACTATCTAAAAATTGACGACTCCGACATAGCAAACCCGGAAGAAATATCCCAAATATTTAACAACTACTTTACAAACATCGAAAAAATTAGTATTAATAATGTAAACAATGGCGAAGGCTCTTATATTACGAACAATTTTAACTTATACACAATGTTCCTTAAACCCATGTCAGTAAATGAAGTAAAATTAGAGGTAATGACCTTAAATAAAACCAACTCTATAGGCTACGATGGCATAAATACACACATATTGAAGTCATGCATTTATAAAATAATTGATATTTTGACTCATCTTGTCAATTTGTCATTCTCATCAGGAAGCTTTCCAGAAACATTAAAGTCCTCCATTGTAAAGCCTATACACAAACGTGGCAACAGAAACGTCGTTAGCAATTATCGCCCTTTTACCCTTGTACCTATACTTTCAAAAGTATTTGAAAAGTGTATGCATAAAAGGCTCCTAGAATTTTGCAATAAATTGAACTATTATATAAAAATCAATATGGCTTTCAAAAACATAAATCGACTAACTTAGCTATTCATCACCTAATAAATATATTGGTGACCAATATTAATGATAATTATTTGACTACGGGACTGTTTTTTGACTTAACTAAGACATTTGACTTCGTATCACACGATCTATTATTAAACAAATTGGAAAAAATAGGAATAAGGGGTATTACGTTGCAATGGATTGCTTCGTATTTAACAAATCGTACTCAAAATGTGTTACGATAACAAAATTAATCAATAAAGAACTACGAACATATAAATCCAACTGCCTTGAAAATGTTAATGGGGTTCCACAAGGCAGTATCTTAGGGCCCATATTGTTTATATTATATATTAATGACATATCTGATGCGACAAGTCATGAATGTATCACATACGCTGATGACATGTCGGTTATAGTTGGGACTAAAAAAAATAAGAATTTAATATATAATCACGAATATAATTAACATAAATAATACAATTGATAATATAATTAATATATAATTGAATGGCTACAAGCTCACAATTTAAAAATTAACTTGGCAAAATCAAATTTTATTCAGTTTAATAAATCAAAACATAACCAATACAATTTCAAGCTAAACATTACAAAAATAAATCAAATAGAAAAAATCAAAAATTTTAGGTGTTGTCATAGACCAGAATCTGAACTGGAAAGCACATATCGATGAAGTTTGTAATAAAGTAAACAAATGTTCTTATGCGCTCAACCAAATAAAAAAAGTGACTGACATAAAAAAGTCTGTTATGACTTAACGAACATATGCCGAGTCTATACTCCGTTATGGACTGGTGATGTGGGGAAATAGTTCGGGTTGGAATCGGGCTTTTATTGTGCAGAAAAAGTGCATTAGGGCAATCTGCGGAGTACCACCCGATGAATCGTGTCAGCCTCTATTTAAAGGAATACTGCCAATACCAACGATATATATTTTAGAAGTTTGTGTTTTTGTGCAGAGACACAAACAATTATTTGAAAAAGCTCGTGACTACTCGCTCACGTAGGGACCCACACAAGCTATTTCTTAAGGATATACCTAAATCACAAAAATATGGCAAAAGTTGCCTTACCATGTATATCCGAATATATAACAAACTTCCTGACGAACTTAAAACCCAAAATATTACATTGTTCAAAAAGAAATTGTACAAATGGCTGAATGAAAATAATTTCTATAGTGTATAACAATTCTTGGAAAAAAATTAGTTATGTACTGGATAATATTTATTTAAAAAAAATCATTTAATTATTGTAATAAGTATAAAATAATAAAATATAGTATTGTTACAATATATCTTTGATTAAGCTATGCGACTATTACTAGGTATTGAAATTGACATGTAATTAATTAATTATTATAATATTATTTCTCTTTGTTAACTAAATCAGGTGACTAATGTATTTCGAATAAAGAAAATTTGAGATTGTTTAAAATATTTGCACGCTAAGTATGTAAAATAAGCAAAACATGAGCGCTCGATTTTTACCTGCGAACAACATCTATACCCTGTTTTACGCAAATAAAGATTATTATTATTATTATCATCATCGTTACAGCCCTTCACAAGTCCACTGCTGAACATAGGCCTCCCCCAAGGAGTGCCACAAAGCACAGTCCTGAGTCACCTGCATCCATCGACTTCATGCATGTCTTACCAGGTCGTCACTCCATCTAGTGGGGGGACGCCCTACACTTCGTCCGCCGGTACGAGGCCGCCACTCGAGAACTTTTTTTCCCCATCGGTTGTCGGTGAGCTGTATGACCTGCCCATTGCCACTTCAGCTTACTAATCCGTTGGGCTATGTCGGTCACTCTGGTTCTACTGCGGATATCCTCATTTCTAAGTTTATCACGCAGAGAAACTCCGAGCATAGCCCTCTCCATAGCTCGCTGAGCGACTTTGAGCTTCCTCATCCGGCCAGCAGTGAAGGACCACGTCTCAGTTCCATAAGTCATCACTGGCAACACGCACTGGTTGTATAGTCTCGTTTTCAAGTTTGAGGAATACCTGACGAGAAGATGTCACGTAATTTCCCGAACGCTGCCCAACCAAGTTGAATACGTCGATTGACCTCTCGGTCGAAGTTGGACTTACCTAGTCGAACTATTTATCCCAGGTAAACATACTCATCAACAACTTCGAGCTTAGTGCTCCCAACAACTACCGGCATAGGTGTGAAATGGACATTAAACATGATCTTTGTTTTGTCCATGTACATCTCAAGACCTATCCGTTGGCAAACACTATTGAGGTCATTGAGCATAGTCCTTAGGTCCTCCAGCGATTCTGCCACTAGGACTATATCGTCGGCAAATCGAAGGTGAGTGATGTACTCGCCATTGATGTTAATACCGTATCCTTTCCAGTCCAGAAGCTTGAAAACGTCTTCCAATGCAGCGGTGAAGAGTTTCGGGGATATAACGTCACCCTGTCTTACACCTCTCTGCAATTGGATAGGTTTCGTACTCTGATCCTGTACTCGTATAGCCATCGTAGCCCCACTATACAAGCACTTCATCACTTCTATATACCGACAGTCATGACTCGTCGACCGTACCTCAAAAGGAAAAAAACGGAACCCTTATAGGATCACTTTGTTGTCCGTCTGTCTGTCTGTCAAGACCCTTTTTCTTAGGAACGCGTGGAGGTATCAAGCTGAAATTTATATCAAATCTGAAGTCTACTGTCCCTTGGAACTGTGAAAAAATCAAACTTCTGAGCCAACGCAATCATACAGCCGTTTATGCCGCAAATTTTCGACATTCGCAAGGGAATCAAAACCTACAGGGTACTTCCCGTGAACTCAGAATCTTGAAATTTGGTACGAAGCAACGTTTTGTTAGCACAGATAAAGGAAAAATTGCGAAAAGCATAAATTTTTAGTTAAAAATATTTTTAATAATTTTAAACTTAAATACCCACGGATTTGCTCGGAACCCTCGGTGCGCGAGTCCAACTCGCACTTGACCGGTTTTTAAGTTTTGAGGTATAACTGACAAGAAGATGTGCCGTAATTTCCCGAACGCTATCCAACCGAGTTGAATCCGTCAATTGACCTCTCGGTTGCACCTGCAGCACCGCCCAAATTTCGACGGAATCAAAGGCTTTCTCATAGTCCACATACGCCAGACATAGTGGCAAATTGTACTTCCCGGACTTCTGTACAATTTGCCGAAAGGTATGTATGTGGTCTATGGTGCTAAAGCCCTTTCGGAAACCGGCTTGTTCGGGAGGCTGGAAGTCGTCAAGTCAAGCGATTTAGTGTTCTTAAAATGCCTCTATCATAACCATATTCCACGTATACTACAGCATAATGCTTATACGATAGTATGAGTAGCCGTAACAAGAAAACACTAATTAATTCATCTTATATTTTTTACAAAATCATTTTATATTGCTACATTTAAAATAAAAATTGGTAAATCCAATTGAGCATGCCTTCGCATTAAAAAAATACGTATTTTTTTTAGTATATTTTTAAAGTAGTTTAAATACATTTCGACAGCACTATCGGCTTCAACACCTTCAAAAACCATGAAAATGACACGCATGATAAAAAAGTTGGTACCTGCTTCAGCCGCCATCTTTGATTTTTGACCTACTTCAGCCGCCATCTTGGATATTTCGACAGCACTATCGGTTTCAACACCCTCGAAACCCATGAAAATGACACCCATGATGAAAAAATTGATACCTATTGTAGCCGCCACCTTAGATTTACATTTCGACAGCACTATCGGCTTCAACACCTACGAAAACCATGAGAATGACACCCATGATGGAAAAATTGATATCTATTGCAGCCGCCATCTGGGATTTACCTTTCGACAGCACTATCGGCTTCAACACCCTCGAAAACCATGAAAATGACACCCATGATGAAAAAATTGGTACCTACTTCAGCCGCCATCTTGGATTTACGTTTCGACAGCACTATCGGCTTCAATACCCTCGAAAAGCATGGAAATGACACCCAAGATGAAAAAATTGGTACCTACTTCAGCCGCCATCTTGGATTTACGCTTCGACAGCACTATCGGCTTCAACACCCTCGAAAACCATGGAAATGACGCCCAAGATGAAAAAATTGATATCTATTGCAGTCGCCGTCTTGGATTTACATTTCGACAGCACTATCAGCTTCAACACCCTCGAAAACCATGAAAATGACACCCATGATGAAAAAATTAATATCTATTGCAGCCGCCATCTTGGATTTACATTTCAACAGCACTATCGGCTTCAACACCCTCGAAAACCATGAAAATGACACCCATGATGAAAAAATTGATACCTATTGCAGCCGCCATCTTGGATTTACATTTCGACAGCACTATCGGCTTCAACACCCTCGAAAACCATGAAAAAGACACCCATGATGAAAAAATTGGTACCTAATTCAGCCGCCATCCTGGATTTACATTTCGATAGCACTATCGGCTTCAACACCCTCGAAAACCATGAAAATGACACCTATGATGAAAAAATTGGAACCTACTTCAGCCGCCATCTTGGATTTACGTTTCGACAGCACTATCGGCTTCAACACCCTCGAAAACCATGGAAATGACACCCAAGATGAAATAATTGATATCTATTGCAGCCGCCATCTTGGATTTACATTTCGACAGCACTATCGGCTTCAACACCCTCGAAAATCATGAAAATGACACCCATGATGAAAAAATTAATATCTATTGCAGCCGCCATCTTGGATTTACATTTCAACAGCACTATCGGCTTCAACACCCTCGAAAACCATGAAAATGACACCCATGATGTGAAAATTGATATCTATTGCAGCCGCCATCTTGGATTTACATTTTGACAGCACTATCGGCTTGAACACCCTCGAAAACCATGAAAATGACACCCAAGATGAAAAAATTGATATCTATTGCAGCCGCCATCTTGGATTTACATTTCGACAGCATTATCGGCTTCAACACCCTCGAAAAGCATGAAAATGACACCCATGATGAAAAATTGATACCTACTTCAGGTGCCATCTTGGATTTACATTTCGACAGCACTATCGGCTTCAACACCTACGAAAACCATGAGAATGACACCCATGATGAAAAAAATGATACCAATTGCAGCCGCCATCTTGGATTTACATTTCGACAGCACTATCGGCTTCAACACCCTCGAAAACCATGAAAATGACACCCATGATGAAAAATTGATATCTATTGCAGCCGCCGTCTTGGATTTACCTTTCGATAGCACTATCGGCTTCAACACACTCGAAAATCATGAAAATGACACCCATGATTAAAAAATTGGTGCATACTTCAGCCGCCATCTTGGATTTACATTTCGACAGCACTATCGGCTTCAACACCCTCGAAACCTTAGAGTATTCAATTAACTTAATTTAGTTTAATACTCTAAGTCTTTGTCTGTAGCTCCCCATTTACAGAAATAATTTACATACGAGGCTACCAAATCAATGAAAATTTTGCCATTTTGGAGCCGGAAAAAATTAATTATAGCTAAACAAAACAAAATTACACTGCCATTTACATTCAGTGGCTTCCTACATGATAGATAAAGAGATTAAAAAATAGATTGAGTTAAACAATTTATATTTTCAAAAGTTATCGTGTTTACAAGCCACAGGGACATGATAAATCCACACCATAAGCCACTAAAACCCTTTTTTTAATTTAAAAATTGCAATTAATCGATTTAAAAAAATATTAGTAAGTTCAACAATCATTTATCTAATAATGTGCTTTTTATAACATTTATGTATATAATATGATTGCTAGATACGATTTTATTCGATAAAACGTTGGAATCTTAATTTTTAGGCGATAGTAGAACATACCTTGCGCTTTCGCTTAAGGTATGCAATAATAATTACAAATTGCTGTGTGTAAAATACACTGATTTCTTATCCTCATCGGCATTTTTACTCTATACCCACGTTAAAAATTTTATTTCTCAAAAATAATTCAGTATAGAGATCTAACTTTTAATATGTAAATATATCGATAAACAATATATTGATAAAGGTTATATCGACAAAATTATTCGAGTATATACATTTACCGCACTTGTAATTATTCAATGTTGTCAGTACTGTTTGTCAAAACTAAATATCATATCTTGATGTTGGTAGAGTAGCTTGGCGTACTTTCATACATTTATTTTTACTATGGAAGTCCCGCCTCTTAAACGTAGTGATTATATTCTCTTTCTGTTTGCGTTTTACTTATGGAGTATAGAGTTAGAAGGAGAACTATCTTATAAGGTGCGTAAGTTGAAAGTGTCCCACTATATTCTGAAAATAGAGGTTCCAAAACCTACCACAATAGCGCTGGCGTCTGAAAAACTATGATATGAATATAGCTGTTGTAGACGGAGTGAAGTCAGCTGAATTCAAATTTTTGAAAAATTTAATGAGTTAGTAAAATGTCAGTAAAAAAAAACCTCAACTATTTACGTATTACAAAACCAAGCTAATGAATCGGTCCTTGTCAAGGAGATTGTAAAATATAGGGAGTGCGCACTTCATACTAGAGAAACGTTCCTAAATCAGTGACCTTGAAATGAATGAAAGGCACCGAATTAGGCGTTGCATTTCTTTCTTATAGAGTGTCCATGATACAATATTTTTAGGATATTATTAGTGTATATAGCATCACGGAAAACGAAATGCGTATTTTTTGTCAATATGGAAAGTGCTGAATAGTGTTATAATTAACCTCCGTATAATGTTTTGATTACATTATTGCTTCGCTACAGTATCAAACGTTACGGTTACTAGTGGTGACGTAGCGTGGGTTGACACCCAGGGCGGTTTTCTATCAAGCACCCCCCAAAATGAAACAAAAAATGCGATACATGCTAACGGGAGTTTATTTTGCTAAACTATTCTAATATGTTATCAAAATCTACTTTCTTGTTCTTTTCGATAGATAAAATGGAAAGATTGGTTAGTCGCGATTGGCTCATTGTGGACCTTAAGTAAGATTTTATTAACTTGAGTATTGAAAAGCTTCCTTCACACGAAACTTAATAGTAAATAAATCTTAGACACAGCGCTCGATTCGGAACAGATTCAGAATAGCCCAATTTTACAAGAAGAGCACCAATGAATTACATTGAACCACTTCTTGGGAAAAAATGCTGGCAGCTTTCAAGTCGTAAAATCACCAAAATGATATATCCTGCAGAAAAATCTGTCGTAAAGCGACAATAAAAAAAAGAGAACCTAACCTAACAACAACGAAACAACAAAAATAGAACAAGAAAATAATATATTTAAAATTTAAAAAAGATATTTACAATTATATATAAAAAAATGAAGTATGATGATGGTGATGGGTGACGTGAATAACAATTAAATAGAAAATAAAGATAGATGAATATTGAAGCGGAGCCTGAAGGTCAAAGTGGCACACGCTGCGCTTGGAGTAGGAGTAGGCACACGCTGAGCTTGGAGTCTCGCAGCGCCGGAGCAAGCACGCACAGTGGCTAAAGATAGCACGGGCACTAGTAGGTGGAGGCGCGGGTGACGACTCCAGATGAAGGCAAAAGCTTGCAGGATCCCGGAGTAGTGCGGCCCCGCACTTGGAGTAGGCTAGGCGACGACTTCGGGTGAAGACAGAGGCTTGCAGGATCCCGGAGCAGTGCGGCCCCGTGCTTGGAGTAGGCTACGCCGACAACTTCAGGTGAAGACAGAGGCTTGCAGGATCCCGGAGCAGTGGGGCTCCGTGCTTGGAGTAGGCTACGTCGACGACTTCGGGTGAAGACAGAGGCTGGCAGGATCCCGGAGCAGTGTGGCCCCGCGCTTGGAGTAGACTAGGCGACGACTTCAGGTGAAGACCGAGGCTTGCAGGATCCCGGGGCAGTGCGACCCCGGGATAAGGCCTTTAGGAGATGCTTCAAGTTTGGAAGCTGAAGCGAGACTGTATGTATTGACCGATAATTCGGCTTTTATACCTTTTTAGAGAGAACGGAAAATTATTTAAATTAAAAGCAAATTTTTGTAAATGGCCCAGAGCAAAAGAGTATTTATGTGGAAATATTGAAATAAAAACATCAGACCGGGAACGAATTTGAATAAAAATTGCCATGACAACCAAATAAATAACGATGGCAAAACATGTCAATTTTTGGTTTTAGGCTCGTACTTAAGAAACGGCAAGATTTAAGTAAGAAATGAGATATTATTGATATAGGAAAAAAGGTAGCGCAACAGCGCGCACGAAACCCGAAATTGCAGAGTTACGGAGAACTAAATAAAAGATCAAAAAAAGGTAGACTCTATTGACAACGTTTTGAAAAGCGTGAAAATACGAAGTGAAAATGACCTGTTATTGTGCTATTATGGTCCAAAAACGTTACAGGATCCTATGGAAATAAAGGTGATGCAAAATATGAATGCAGAAAATCAAAAACAGAATGGAAAAATAAATTTAAAACAGTGTAAAATGATATGTAAGTACCATAACACTACATTTTCCCGCCGACCCTGGAAAATTTTTGACTCAGCAAAAATTTTGACATGTACATTCTAAAATAAACCATAAAAACACAGCTTTGCAGAAACAGACATCAACAGGCAAAATCAGATATACTATCTTTTACATTCATCATCTGCATTCAGGTAAGGGTGGAGTTCACATTCAATGACTACCACTCTAAAAGTGTGTTTTCGAAAGGACATTCAGGCTTATTTAAGGGGTAGTCATCCGCTCCTGCGTGGAAAAAAAAATTAGTCGAAGAGACACCACTCTAAAAGTGTGTTTTCGAAAGGACATTCAGGCTTATTTAAGGAGTTGTCATCCGCTCCTGCGTGGAGAAAAAAAAATTAAGGGAGTAGTCAGCCGCTCCCAAGTGAAGATAAAGAAAATTAAGGGAGTAGTCAGCCGCTCCCAAGTGAAGAGAAAGATAAAGAAAGTTAAGGGAGTAGTCAGCCGCTCCCAAGTGAAGATAAAGATAAAGAACTTAAGCTTTAGTCGAAGAGACCGAAGACCATATCTTCATCGTCAGATTCTTACTTCTAGGTCTCTTTCTCTTCCTTCTTCTCCTCAGCTGCCGGCGCTGCAGCAATGGCGACCGGGGCCACGGGCGCTGCTCCACCGACAGGCATGGTCGACAACTTCTCACGACCCTGCGTGATCAGCTCTTCACTCTTGCCATTGAGTTCCGAGATGACCTTCTTCAGTTTCTCGGAGTCTGCCTCAATACCCACAGAGCTGAGGATCTTCTCAACGTCAGCAGCGCCTGGCCTGCAAGATGCGCCTGGCCTGCAGGATGCGCCTGGCCTGCAGGATGCGCCTGGCCTACAGGATGCGCCTGGCCTGCAGGATCCCGTGATAGTGTGGCCCCGCGCTTGGAGTAGACTAGGCGACGACTTCAGGTGAAGACCGAGGCTTGCAGGATCCCGGAGCAGTGCGGCCCCGGGGTAAGGCCTTTAGGAGATGCTTCAAGTTTGGAAGCTGAAGCGAGCCTGTCTGTATTGACCGATGATTCGGCTTTTATACCTTTTTAGAGAGAACGGAAAATTATTTAAATTAAAAGCAAATTTTTGTAAATGGCCCAGAGCAAAAGAGTATTTATGTGGAAATATTGAAATAAAAACATCAGACCGGTAACGAATTTGAATAAAAATTGCCATGACAACCAAATAAATAACGATGGCAAAACATGTCAATTTTTGGTTTTAGGCTCGTACTTAAGAAACGGCAAGATTTAAGTAAGAAATGAGATATTATTGATATAGGAAAAAAGGTAACACAACAGCGCGCACGAAACCCGAAATTGCAGAGTTACGGAGAACTAAATAAAAGATCAAAAAAAAGGTAGACTCTATTGACACCGTTTTAAAAAGCGTGAAAATACAAAGTGAAAATGACCTGTTATTGTGCTATTATGGTCCAAAAACGTTACAGGATCCTATGGAAATAAAGGTGATGCAAAATATGAATGCAGAAAATCAAAAACAGGATGGAAAAATAAATTTAAAACAGTGTAAAATGATATGTAAGTACCATAACACTACAGATCATCGCAGATTTTTGTCAGTTTTTGAACTATTACACGAAGATCTTCATCTGGTGACGTTAGCAGAGTGTAAGGCTGGACAACACTAAAAATGTTACGAGAATATCATCCATTGATCTATAGCGATGGTCTAGTTCCTCGTAAAATATGTCAAGACATTCTAACATAGCTCTCTACAGCTCCTCTGGCAATGTTAGTCCAGCATAAAATTAAAAAAAGTAAAGTTGCAGCCTATTTACGTCCCACTGCTGGGCACAGGCCTCCTCTCTTTTCTGAGAGGGTTTTAGGGCAAGGAAATTTCCGCCGCGCTGCCCTAATGCGTGTTGACGAACTTCACATGTTTTCGAAATATTTTTTTTCTTATTTCTCAGACATGCAGGTTTCCTCACGATGTTTTCCTTCACCGCCGAGCACGTGGTAAATCAGCACTTAAAATTGCAATTAACAATTTCATTGGTGCCGGCGGGGATCGAACCCGAGTTGCTCGAGTACTGTGAAGCTTACAGCGAGCGCTAACCATCAGAGCTACCAGTCCAGCAAATCGGGTTATTTCTCCTGGTAAATGTTTTCGATATCTCCTCATTTCTCTTCTTCCTTCAATCGAAATGTCCACATTCTCACATTTTTTGTTACGTAGGAAATAGATTTTTCCACTAGTTGAATACGTTAGCCTTGAAGAAAAATTTTTGGGCTTTGATTTTTATCTCATACGTTTCCAGTGATAATCTAGATAATTATTATATTATTTAGTATTTGGTTTTGTAACTAACTTCTTTTAGGATTTTACACCAAAACGCAAGACAGCATAAAAACTGAAGTCACACAAAGCTGATAAGAGTGTAGATACTGTGTGTAGTGTGTAGATGCTGGGATCATATATATCTTCGAGTGTTTATACTAGTTTTTTTTAAATCATTCTGCAGTGGTTTAACAGCGTCATTGTGAGCAATTCATCTTGTCTCTGAGAGTCTTTTGGCGGATACGCTTACACTTTTTATTAAAGTTTCCCATTGACGTGTTGATTATGAAAAGAACCTGCAAACTCTTTCTACTGTTCCGAAAAAAAATTTAACTTGAATTAACGCTCCCTAAGTGAGTGCACTTCACATAGATTTAGAAAATAATTAACACAAAACTATACATATAAGTAATATAGTTGTAGCACAAATGGGTCGGCTCGACCGCGGGAGGACCACGCACTCACAGAATACCAGCGTAAAATAGCAGCTCAACACTGATGTATTTCGTATGGTGAGTGTAGAGAACCAGAGACCCTTTTTACTGGAAAAGAGGCATTCCATCTTAGTCCTCACGGGTGACAACGCATCTGCATTTTGATTCGCAAACGAGGATAGATGTAGATGTCTATGGGCCACAGCAACCACTTACCATCCGGTGGACTGTGTGCTCGCTTGTCACCCTATTCTATATAAAAAAAACAATATATTCATTCATTTGACAACGTCAAATTTTAAAATAGTGTTGTCATCTATAGCGTAAAATACACCTCCTAGTTTTTAGCGAAAGAACATTCGTGTAACAGAAACAGAAACTTTTTTATTCAATATAGATTATAAATAATACTTATTGAAAGTCACTCTTTTGTATAATTACCACTGGTTCGAAAAAAAACCTCTGTCTTGGGAAGAACCAGCAAGAAACCCAGCGGGACTTTTTTTTTAAATAACAGCTTACAATCATGTATGTTACACAAATTAACAACACAACAAATTAGAAATAGCATGGTAGCGATTATCTCATTTCCGGGGTTATTTTCATCCATAAATTCTTTAATATTATAATAACCCTTTTTATACAAACTTACTTTATTAAAGTTTTTGAACTTTGAGCAGGTCAAATTTTGTATATTTTCTCGAATTTTGTTGTCGAGTAACTGGTCCTACTAACTTATGTCTGTTCCTAGTATTTACAGAATGAATATCACTTATTTTAATGAAACCACTTTTATTTTTGTGTACATACATTACATTTTCATAAATTTAGTAAGAGGCCAAAGTTAATATATAAATTTCTTTAAATTTTTGTCGCAGCTACTCTTTAGGCTTTAAATCATAAATTGCTCTTATGGCTCTCTTCTGTAAAACAAATATTATTTCAGTGTCAGCTTCGTGTCCTCATAGCAAAATACCATACGACATTATGCTATGGAAATAGCTACAGTAAACTAGTCTAGCTTTTTTAACACTGGTAAGACTTCTAAACTTTTTACATCATAAGTTGCAGAGCTAAGTCTGCTTGCTAATTATGATATATGGGGGATCCATTGAAGCTTAATGCCAAGCGTCCACCGCGTTTCGTAACGAATTACGTCAAATTGGCAGATAGGCGTTCAAACTTTGTTTGACGTTTACTTTGAAAATGTTACCAGAAGTGCGAAAAATCTACAAATTTAATATATATTCACTTTGTAGTACGTGTTACATGTGTTACGTAAAGGAAAATTCCGCCAACCTTGTTTTTGAGGACAACAATTAAAATGAATTATTTATTTTATTTCTTTTAGAAAACTCTAAAACATGCATTAATTTTGTGCTCTTGAATAAAGTTTTCAATATAACTGTCAAATATATGAACTGTTTTAACAAAAATTTGTCTAAATCAGATCTTTTTGTTGGCAAGGTATAGGGTGGACATGTTGAAATTGATGGTTTCGTCAACATAAATGTTTACTTTATGGCAATATTTTACAGGTTTATTTAGTTTTTTTTAATTTGAAAATAATCTTTATGTTTCCTATCTATATTGTTACCGACAAAAACAAAAAATTTGATTCCCTTATGAATAAACTATTGAAAAAGTACGTGGACAGGGCAGTTTTCCTATGGTCATTTTATTAGAAATCCGCTCCCATACGACATTATGCTATGGAAATAGCTAAAGTAAACTAGTCTAGCTGTTTCAACACTAGTTAGACTTCTAATCTTTTTTACGGCATATGCTGCAGAACTAAGTCTGCTTGCTAGTTTTGATATATGGGGGCTCCATTGAAGCTTCGCGTCTAGTGTGATTCCAAGAAAAATCGTGGTATCTACAAGGCTTAGTTTCTCTCCATTTAAAATTATATTAGTATTTAATTGTTTGACATTTGGGGTCATAAATTTCATATATTAAAGTGTTTTAGTGGTTTTTTTTCGTGTTACTTAATAATAAGCTTAATTAAAATACAATATGGAATATACCAACTATGATTAGCGATAAAAAATATAAGATTATCGTTCTAGCATGCGTCTAAGATATTATTATAAGTCAATAACTGGCTAAACGTTGGTAATGTTTTTATCTTGTGTAAACACTTATCAATGTTAGAAGGGGATAAAATACCAAACTCGGTGCCTCTCTTTCTAAGAAAAATGAGGAACGGTTACAATGTTCTAAGCGCTCACTCCCTATATTATATTATAACCTTCTTGGTCCTTGTTTATTTCTCCATCCTATTCTAATTAATTTTTGCGCTTTTTTTAAATTTATCCTATGCTACTTCAGCGCCACCCTTATTGGACGCCTTTTTAGGGACACTTTTCATAAAAGGAGATGGTCCTCTTTCTATTCTACACTCCATAGTTTTACTAATTCGTTTCGTATTACTGATTCCTACGTAAAGCTCGCTTTTCACTATGTGATATAATGTATATTATATCCCGAGATATATAATTATATTCCGCGATTGGCTATTATATCTTTTAACCTGTGTGCGTTCGACATTGGATTACATTTTCACTGCACTCATCGTTTACAAACAAAATTGTCTTTCAAACAAAATGGATATTGTTTTACTTGATAGCCTCGACAGTTCATCAGAGGGAGATGATGGAGAATTCGGTTTATGTGTATTACTTTTAACCCTTTATAAGGCATAAGCATCTAGGGGTGGATAAGTAAAACTGTTGATGGTTTTAGACTATTTTTATTATGGTTTTTCACAAAATGCAAATAAGAAATTCAAAAATTTAAAAAAACACGGTGGTAAATATTTTCCCGCTGCCCGTGACGCCTTAACTAGCCTTTCCTATGAAATGCAGTAAAACATGGTGTTATGCAGAGCGGAACTTTGCATTTTTCACATATAACTTTCGATCTTTTGTCTTTTTCTTTTGTGCTACACATTCTGCAACGTTTACATGAAGGCGATTCAACGGGCATATGGTCTCCAACGTTGGTGAAACGAACTTCCTCTGCGACAACATGCACTGCCTTTTGGCGATTCTCAGAAGCAATTTTTTTTCTGCAGATATAGTTGACTAAACTACCAGATCGTCGTTTTCTACTGGAAAACCCACTGATCAGTCCTCTAGCGACAGAGACTCGAAATTCAAGATTGCTTAGTTTTGTCGCATTCTTATTTTGGCAATATAACAAGTATGCATTTGTTATACTTGTATCTAAAAGGAAAAAGAATATTCGGACCCACCATCTCCTACTTCTTCTGCCTACTGAATAGATACTTTTTATCTGATCAAAGTGATCAACGCCTCCCATCCTTTTAGTATACTCCTTTATTGCTAACGGGCAGTTGATTTCTTGTTTTGTGCCGTCTTTCTGAGTCCGTAAGACAGTGGTTTTGCCAACTTTTGGATGGAATGCATTACTCAATAGGAGAACCTCTTTGGTATCTTGCCAAACTAAGAAAGATACATTTCCCTTGACTCTCCATTTATATTGTCCTTTTGCAAGCTTCTGATTCGTTTTTACAAGTACAGGCAGATGTTTTCTGTGTCTTCGTACAGTTCCTGTAGGATAAATGCCATTTTCATATAGATATTGCATTAGAGTGTAGTCACAGAAGAAATTGTCAAATGTAATAATAATATGATATTCCTCCAGTGCTTTATTTATCAGCTTTTCAGTCAACATCTTCACAACTTTGGATCCTAGTCCTTCCTCTGTTCCGGTTTTTGATTTTCCAGTGTATATGTAGAATTCATAGAGATACCCAGTTTTACTGTCACAGCGACACCATACCTTGTAACCTCTTTTTATGGGCTTTAGAGGCATATACTGTTTCATGGAAGACCGGCCTTTGAAGAGAATCATCGATTCATCAATACTTTGGGATGAGGAGTCTTTGGCATTTTTCTGACATGCCTGAGTGATAAGATCCAATAATGGGCGTATTTTGTAAAGTTTGTCATAGTTCTCGCTTGTCTTATCTGGTATCTGTGTATTATCATTCACGTGCAGATTTCGCAATATCTTCTTGAATCGCTTTACGGTCATAGTCTCTGCTATTTCATCTACCCTGAAACCAGGGTCGGAAGACCAATAAAGGTCAATAGAAGGCAGAATATTGTATCCCATTATTATAAAAATCCCTACAAAGGCCTTCAGTTCTTTTTTATCTAATTGTGTCCATCCTTCATCTTTACTTTGCTCTGAATATAAGTTTGTTTGATATATTATCAAATCGTAGACTTCATCAGTGAAGAATTTTTCAAATACAGTTACAGGTCTAGTACGGCTGCTAAACATAATTGCCGGTTCCATCGGAATTTCATCGTAAACGCTAGGACTTGGCCGATCAGTTGTCCACATAGTTTTTTTCCATGTTTCCTCTTCGCCGTCTGAATCATCTGTTTCCGAATCTGAGTTAGTATTTGCTACTGGTGATTGTGGTTGTCGCCGTAAGGTCTGTTGAGTGCCAGAAGTACTGGGTGCATTTTGGATTATTCTTGCCCGCCTAAGCCGGTCACTGTTGGTTGGTTGAGGTGATGGACTAGGTTGGTTTTCAACAGACGCATTACTTATATTACTAATAAGACTATCAGGTGGATCAGGTGTGGGTGCTAGAATTCCATCATGAGGCTCATCAAGGCTCTCTAAAATTCTTTGAAGTTTCACTGTACTGTACTGCACATCTTCTTCATCGGATTCCAAATTATCATCTGACACATCGGGATCATCAGGTAAACCAAAAATCTCTTCTAATGCACAAGCTATTTCCAAGTCATTCAGTGCCTTTTCATTCATTTTCAAAATATAAATCTGTAACAACCAATACATACTGTCAGCTCCACGGGCAAAGGGAACATTTTTACCACCACAAAAAGCCCCTACTAACAAAATCTGCAAAATGTAGAATTGAAAATATGCTTGAATATCAATGAAATATACAATAAGCTTTAGAAATAATAACAACTTACCGTTCATGAGTCGCAGATATAAAAGATTTATAAAGATTTTAGAAGTCGTACCGAAACACACCCGATTTCAGTCTTCCAAACGTCACAGTGTAAAATCTAAAATGGCGACGTGTCATTACCATAGATGAAAAATGTTGACCGGATATCCATAAAAATGTTGCCAATAGGAAAAAATCTTTCCCTAAAATTTGCTTAACTAATAATGTGAAAATTAGTGGTGGGAAATATATTCCCGCTGCCTTAAAAAGGGTTAAGTAAAAACAGGGAGCGTCGATACTGGATATCAAATCATATAAAGTTTAGAGAGGAATGTGTTGAATTTAGACCTTTTAATGAATTCTGTTAAGAAAAGTTAGGAATACAAATGAGTACACGCACTACTAATAAGTTTATTCGGGTAATGACAGACACGAAATTGAGGACGAAGCAGCGGCGCGGAACGGTGTACGGAGAACAGGGGGCGAAATATAATATGAAAATATCGCTCGGTCGACTGAAAACTATTTACAGTATGAGATGTAATACTTATTACATCTATGTGTAAACGGTTCCATTAAAAAGTACGGTGGGCAATATTAATTTATATCTCGAGATATAATATATAGGTATTACACTAGCTCGCCAGGCAGACGTTGTTCTGCCCTTTCCGACGAGACTTCCTATAAAAATCTTTAAATTCGCAATAAAAAATTTTGAGGGTCATTGATCGGGATAAAAACTATCCTATCTCTCAAGTTGGACCAAAACGCACACAGTGTGCAAAATTTCATTGAAATCAGTTCAGTAGTTTAGGAGTCCATCGCGGACAAACAACGTGACACGTACTTTTTATATATAAAGATTACATCCCATAGTGAAAACCGGGTTTAGAGGGTGCACCTTGTGTTTTACTTGAAGCACATGAGTAAAGAAACTGTACAGAGGCAAAGCTTCTAAGCAGCTGTCAAATTTTTCATATATTTTGGTAGGGTTGGCACAGGAGGATAAAACTAAATAAACAAAACGTTTATGAGCATTTTAATAGATACTAAAGATTTAATATTTTTTTTATAAACTACGTATTCTAAATGTTTTACTTTTATAATTATTGTTCTTCAACAATTAGTTGTGTAAATAGTAAATTCTACATTTAATGTAAAGTTTTTTTTTAAATAATCTATTGGAAAGCACTCGCATTTCATATAATAATAAAAAATACATAATCTTGCACACGTTTTAATATTTCACTACCAATATTTACAATGTTTTTTTCGACGTCAAAATATTCGTGAAATTTTCGCTCAAGCAATGCAACAAACGCGATAAAATTGTCAGGAAGTATTATTAAAAAACCCAATTGAATTAAATCCTTAAAAGCCTTGTAATGACTGGAAAAAGAAACTTTTCCCATATTTATAGATTCTTCAGATCTATTAACGTAAAATTTTATTTTCTCACATTTGTGGTGTTCGAGATAACATTTTTTTAGGCAAATATCCCGACACATTTTCTAAACCATTTTATTTCTGGAAAATCAAATAGATAATCAATTGTTCTTACTGTTAACACAGGGGCAATAATATTGTCAGGTTGCGGTGATGGTATATTAAAATATATTGGTAAATCCAATTGGGCATACCTTAAGCGCATTAAAAAAATTACGTATAACATGATTATACGGAATTTTTAAAGTAGTTTAAATACATTTCGACAGCACTATCGGCTGCAATACCCTCGAAAACCATTAAAATGACACCCATGATGAAAAAATTGATACCTATTGCAGCCGCCATCTTGGATTTATATTTCGACAGCACTATCGGCTTCAACACCCTCGAAAACCATGAAAATGACACCCATGATGAAAAATTGGTACCTAATTCAGCCGCCATCTTGGATTTACATTTCGACAGCACTATCAGCTTCAACACCCTCGAAAACCATGAAAATGACACCCATGATGAAAAATGTATACCTATTGCAGCCGCCACCTTGGATTTACATTGCGACAGCACTATCGGCTTCAGCACCCTCGAAAACCATGAAAATGACACCCATGATGAAAAAATTGATACCTATTGCGGCCGCCATCTTGGATTTACATTTCGACAACCCTATCGGTTTCGACACCCTCGATTATGGAGTGTAGAGTAGAAGGAGAATCATCTTATAAGGTGCGAAAGTTGAAAAAGTGTCCCACTATATACTGAAAATAGAGGTTCAAAAACCTACCACAATAGCGCTGGCGTCTGAAAAACTACGATATGAAGATAGCTGTTGTCTTAGAGTATTAAACTAACAGGAGACGACATTGGAGAGAGTTCCCCGCTGTCAAAAGTACGAGAGCGCGGACCATTCCCGTTATATAAAACTAGTTGCGCCGCGTACGGCATCAGTTAACAAGTAGTCGTAAGCGTGAGTTGACCTCCAGAAAAATGCCGAGTTGCAGTGTTTTTTCTTGTAAAAAAAGATCACAGACCTCAAATTTACAAAAAGACGACGTTACCTTTCACCTTTAAGTGTTTATTTTGATTTCAATAATTAATATAAGCATTAAATCACGAAAATTCTGATTAATATAGCTGAGCAGGGTATGTTGCCAACTTAAAGTATTAAGTTGGCGCTGCGAAGAGATGTTGCATCGCTTTGCATTTTCTTTCGCATCTACCATGGGGAGTGCTCTGAGGAATTGTTCGGATTAATCCCAGCCGCCAAATTTCACGAACGCACATCGCGGCAGAACTCCCGATACCATCCACACCATCTGGATGATTGGCGGTCCACCACTGTGCGATTTAGAAGATGTTTTCTTCCTCGCACGACTTCCTTGTGGAATCGATTACCATCAGCGATTTTTCCGGACCGATACGACTTAGGGACCTTCAAGAAAAGAGCGTACTCCTTTTTAAAAGGCCGGCAACGCATCTGCAATTCCCTCCCTGGTGTTGCAGTTGTTCATGGGCGGCGGTAGTCACTTACCATCAGGTGAGCCGCATGCTCGTTTGCGCCCTCTACTATAAAAAAAAAATAATACTATAATAAGGACTTTTGCACCACTAGGACATAATTAAATTTTGCTTAATTGTAGACAAATGTCGTTTCTCTTTGTTCTTATTACACAAGACAAAATCGTGTTATTGAATAGTCTTAAATTCATTAATATTATTGTGATCTATTTACAAAACTATATTATTTCAAACAACATTAATAATCTTTAATTGTTTTTAACGAAATGAAAACATCAATTTCAATTATTTTATGGTATATAAAACATTTTAAGTAGATATTTTCATTTCATTATGTTACGTTATGAAACGAAAAGAAGGGTAATTTCGAGTATATAAAATGGTATCATCAAGGCAATAATAGTGATGTTCACTGTAATCTTTAGTGTCGATGTTTTTATTTGACTATAATTAATACCTTGATATATAATACCAAGGTGTTATTTAAAATTCTTTTTTGTACAATGTTTAAAAAAGATCTTTGGATTTACAGTTTTCCAAAAGATCCTTACAGGCGCCAAGTTTGGATAAAAGCATGTGGCAACCTGGGTACCTAAACGAACAAACACTATTTGTTCCGAGCATTTTGACCATTCGGTTTTCGTAATCCAATCAAATAATAAAAGGAAACTAAATGAAACTGCTGTACCGACTTTGAAATTATTGGAAGTAAGTTTATTATTTTGCTACAGGTTTATTTTACATTATGAAGGATAAAATTGAAAACATGTAACAAATCGAAATGGAAGGTTTAGTGAATGATATTTATTCATTTTAAAATGTTACTTACAAGTATATCGTCTTAGATGGTGTCAACCAAATTGTTGTTTTCAGATGAGACACGAATTATTAGCGCTTAAATAAATAAATAAGGACAAACAAATAATCTCAGTGTCATATTTATAATCTATTATTATTAAATATATACAGAGTACTACACTTTTGTACTGTAGAACACAAAATATTACCGCTTTTTACGACGACATTAATTATTTTTTAATCCTAAGTAAAATGACGAAAAAAAGTATGTTTGGTTAAGCGTAAACTTCGGCCAAGAGATAGCAAATGTTTAATTTACACTCCCGCTCTCTTTCTTGCTCTAGTAAATAACGTTTCTGAGTGACCAAAAAGGATAGAAGCACAGGAAAGTGCGATTACGTGCTGCCAGATGTAGTTTAACCCTAAGCCTTAAAACGGTTTTACTCTATAGATTAGGGAAAATCTGTAAAATTAGACCGTTTAAAACCCCTATACAGATAACCTTTCCGGTTGATCATGACATTAAAAAATGGTAAAAATATTTCACAGACTAGGCATATTATATATTTTTAAGCATACAGGAACATTATATAATATAATGGTTACGTTCCACATAACATTAAACTGGCAAACTTGGTGATGGAAAAATATGCAAGCACTAGAATTAGCTACCTCGCAAAAAAAGAGTGATCCCAAAAAGTGTATTCGTCACATATATACCAAACTTATTCACTTTAAAAACCAGTTAAAATATAATATAATACTTTTTCAATTTGTTTTAATTTTGGTAATTTTGTATTATTATTTTGAACCTTATGTATTTTTTAAATTTACTTTGAATGTAAAATTACACATTAAACATTTGTTCATTTTTATTTTATTTAATTTGCTAATGTAACTTGCATAAAATTTCATCGACATATCCATATCGACAAGGCCCTCGCACTAGTTGTTTATATCTTATGCACTGTAACGATGAGACATTTATGAGAGATATTCAAGGTTGTGTACGTTTTGCTTAATCGTGTGCTCATATTATGCTGTGTGCGTGCGTAACGACGTGGCCCAATGTTTACGATTTGCTTAGTGTGCGTTACCTTGCCTCCCGCTAGAAGTGACAGACTTTTTTGTTTGAAACTTTATGCGCATGGCGTCTCCTGTTGGTTGAATACTCTAAGGCTGTTGTAGACTGAGTGAAGTCAGCTGAATTCAAATATTTGAAAAATTTCATGACTAGAGTAGTTAGTAAAATACCAGTATACAAAACCTCAACTATTTACGTAGTACAAAACCAAGCGGATTGGTCGGTCCTTGTTTATTTCTCCATCTTATTCTGATTAATTTTGGCGCTTTTTTTTTTAATTTATCCTATGCTCCTGCAGCGCCACCCTTATTGGACGCGTTTTTAGGAACACATTTCATATAAGGAGATGGTCCTCCTTCTACTCTACACTCCATACTTGAAAAGCATGAAAAGAGTTTTGGCGGGAACTTGATCGGCGGCGGTTTGCTGCTCCTGTATTATAGTTTGAAGTGGATTTTGATATGTAAAAGTGGTGCGATTTTATGTATTAACTGTCTACGCATGTGAACTATTAGTGGAAACGGTGAAACAAGTGCTGTGATGGTGATGGATTCTCAAGATAAGCTGTTTGCATAGGCGCCTTTAGATACCATCGCCAACTGTCAGCTTGCTGCTGGCTCAAGTTGCCGTCAAAATCTCCCAAGGGCTGCACAATGTGACGCATTAACATATTGTGAAGCAGTGAACTATGAAGGATAATAATACATAAAGACAAGGCTTGGGGAAATTATAATAAACCGAATAATAATACTCAAGACTTGGCCTAAAGGTCTAGATACCAGGCCATAAACTCCAAAAAAAAGGATGAAAATGTCACCCATGACAAAAAAAAAACTACTGACTTTTAGTACGTACTACTATTATTTATTCTGTGCTTTTAAATATTGTAATAAAAAAAAATCTCTTATTTTTATTATAATCAAGTATTTAGGAAATTTGGTAATTCGAATATTGTGTATTTGTACAGCGATCTTTTTGAGCCGCTGCAAACAACCGAAACAATGTCCCACAATGTCCACTCACAACGGCACAAAGTACATTATATATAGCACGACGGCGACATCTTGATAAAGAGTAATTGTGTTCTGTGACGGCGACTGAAGCCGAACTAAAGTTTAAAGTTTAGTTTAGTTCGGCTTACAGCCATAGAGTAGTTACTAAACTACTCTATGGTTGTAGCTGTAGCTCCCCATTTACAGAAATAATTTATATACGAGGCTACCAAATCAACGAAAATTTCGCCATTTTGGAGCCGAAAAAAATTAATTATAGATAAACAAAACAAAATTACACATCCATTTACATTCAGTGACTTCCCACATGATAGATGAAGAGATTAAAAAATAGATTGAGTTAAACAATTGATATTTTCAAAAGTTATCGTGTTAACAAGCTACAGGGACATGATAAATCCACACCATAAGCCACTAAAACCCTTTTTTATTTAAAAATAGCAATTAATCGATTTAAAAAAATTATTAATAAGTTCAACAATCATTTATCTTTCTAACAATGTGCTTTTTATATCATTTATATGTATAATATGATTGCTAGATACGATTTTATTCGATAAAATGTTGGAATCTTAATTTTTAGGCGATAGTAGAACATACCTTGCGCTTTCGCTTAAGGTGTGCAATACCTTGCGCTTTCGCTTAAGGTGTGCAATACGACAATCTTCTGGTTTCATAAGTAACATATCGAAATTACTTTTATTAACACCACAATTAGTATTTTAAGATTTATCTAAGATATTGGCAATAAACATCTTATTGAAGGCAATGTTAACTAGACAACATGTCGTTTCCTGGTAGTTACCACCCGCCTGACTGAGTTTTCAATGGAGTTTTCGAGACATTCTTTATTGAGACGTCTCGTAAATATAAATTAATATAATTTCCTCTGATTTAATTCTTCATGAAGTTTTATTAAAGATTTTATAGACACTTGAAATCCGTGAATGAAATTCATGCTATTTATAACGTCTTTCTGCCTACTACTTCTTATTGATTTTAGTTTCCTGAAAAATGTAAGCCTTTCTTCTAAAAACTCAATTTTATAACTATCGTATCTAAAGCTCTTTTATATTTATTAGAAGATCACAGTGTACTTGAGTTTAAGAAATCAATCAACTTATTAATTTTATTTCCAAAATCAGCGGTACCTCTTGCGGCAAAATCAGCGGTATCTCTTGCGGCAACCTCGATAAGATTTAAATATGGAGTGTAGAGTAGAAGGAGAACCATCTTATAAGGTGCGAAAGTTGAAAAAGTGTCCTACTATTTACTGAAAATAGAGGTTCCAAAACCTACCACAATAGCGCTGGCGTCTGAAAAACTACGATATGAAGATAGCAGTTGTGAACGGAGTGAAGTCAGCTGAATTCAAATATTTAAAAAAAATCATGACTAGAGTAGTTAGTAAAATGCCAGTATACAAAATCTCAACTATTTACGTAGTACAAATGCAAGCGGATTGGTCGGTCCTTGTTTATTTCTCCATATTATTCTAATTAATTTTGGCACTTTTTTTTTTAATTTATCCTATGCTACTGCAGCGCCACCCTTATTGGACACGTTTTTAGGGACACTTTTCATATATAGAGATGGTCCTCCTTCTACTCTACACTCCATAGATTTAAATCTACGTAAACTATATTTACACTTTTTTATATTTCATTTGATACGAACTATTCTTTAAAAAACAAATTTTGACACTTATTATTTTTGGCTCTTGGTAGAGAGTAATTGTGTTCTGTGTTTGGAACGAAGTACGGGTTTGGCGAATGGGAGCTAGGCGACATAACGTGTAAGATTTTATTGTCACTACCGCTTGTGTCATAATAAAGACGGCTTGGCGGCGAAATAAGGAAGTGAGATGGAATAATATCCATATACCCGCAATTTTTCTTATCTTGCCATGAAAGAAATATTATTTTATTTCAAATGACGCTTGATTTTAATAGATGCTAGTAATTCGTTTATTTGTATTTGTTAATCAATAATATAATACCTACTTTTATCAATAATAATATACTACGCAAGGAACTACGTTCCAACCGAGTGTTCCACGATACTCATGCATTTTTTTTACACAACCCTGAGTTTGAGCACAGGCCGAGCCAGTTTAAAGCAGTTTCTCTCTGTACGTGACGTACCGCCAGTGCTCACGCACACACGTGCCTCAAGCTTGTAGTATTGTATCTATCACAGCGCGGTTGTGTGAAGCTTTGGCTCTGTACGGTATGATTTCTTTACTCATGTGCTGAAGTACCGAATCGATACTAGAGGATAACACCATACGAATATACGGAACGAATACAATCACTGCATGCGGGTTGGAAACCTAACAACACTAACATACATCATTTGATTTATTTTCTTTTACGTTCTTGAATCTTGACCGATTGGTGTAATAATATGTATATTATTTTTATAGAATTTGTCAAAGCATACGTTGATGTCTATTAAAATAGGACGTAATATTTTTTGTTTATAGAATTGTAGAATCTTAGGTAGCACACGATTATTATCAAAACTAGATATTCCCACCCTACGATCAATTATGTTTAAAAAATAATGTCATACCATTCTCTCCCCATGTAAAGAACCTTGGTCTGTACGTTGATGGTTGCTTAACATGGAACAAACATATACAGGAGGTGAGCCGCAAAACTACTGGAACTTTGCGATCTCTATATCGATTAAAAAAATTTCTTCCCACCAATACTAAGATTTTAATTGTCCAGTCACTTATCATACCGATTATTGATTATGTCGATGTGTGTTGCTCAGACCTGTCTCAACATCATCTTAATACATTGGATCGTCTACTTAATAATTGTATCAGATACATTTATGGTCTCGGTAAATACGACCATGTATCTTCTTTTCGTGCTCAGCTAAATTGGCTGCCTATCCGTCAGCGCAGATATGTCAGAATACTCTGCACCTTTTTCACAATTCTGAACGATCCATGTGCTCCCGGGTATCTGAAATCCAAATTTCAATACCTGGGAGATTCTCATAATCGTTCTCTTCGTTCTTCGGCTAATCTTAAGTTGCTTACTCCTTTACACCGTACTGGTTATTTATTTCAATCTTTCGCCCTCACGGCCATCAGACTCTGGAACGACATTCCTCTTGACATTAAAAAAGCTTCCAACAAGTTTGTTTTTAAAAATCAAGTCCGTAAGCATGTGAAAAAATTGTTGCAAGTTTGAACTAACACAGTTCTTATTTTCATACACATATGTATATTTCATATTTGTTCTGACATAGATAATATTGACATGTATTGTGTATATATATAGTGTATGCATGTATATGTGTATGTATGTATTTATATACGTATATATTGTGTGTATTTAAGTATATATATCTATGTATGTGTGTGCAAATGTATGTTTATATGTATATATGTATATACAATACTTTTTTTAGCGCTTTCTATTTTGATTACTGCTGCACCGCCTCTTGTTTGTATATCTCTGTTTAGCCTAATGGTTGACTGGGAGAGAATGTCCTATGGCATTAAGTCCGCCATATGTACAAGTTCGTGCATGAAAGATTAAATAAATAAATAAAAAGAAATTGTTATACAAGTCAATTTTTTTCTTTAATTTAACCCTAGATACATAACGTGAGTCAAAACGACTCACGCGCGAAATATTTTCATCTGTCTTTTTCCAGCCATTGTTTTTATCGTGTCATCTGCCCGAACCCACTTAGTACGCGGTCAGAGGTCCCATACGGTACATGTGTTTCAGGTAAGCATTGTATATATGTCGATTTAGTGCAACCGTGGGTCAAAATGACTCCACGTTATGTGATTTGTAACATTTTGAACTTAACCAACTGAATGTGTTTTCGATTGATTTAGTTTATTTTGATAATATGTATTTGTTTTTAGTTTTATAGTTGATCATCTAGCTAAACCTACTGCAGGATGACTTCATTTCGGGCGTTGCAAGACTTTCACATTGAAAAACTTTTGGAGGGAGAATCAGAAACTGTCGATGCCTGTAGTGAAGAAGATAACATGAGTGAAGATGATGTGCAAAGTGACTAAGAGGATGATTTATTTTAGATATGACGTGTTGTTAAATCTAGTTCAGGAAAACCAGATACGCTTGAATTCTACAATCAAACAGCGTGGAGTTGATTTGTTCGACCAAATGTGCTCTCAGATGTCATGCAGTAGAAAGACAAATAGATGGCCTGTGGTGTTAATCTACGGCATGATGAATATGGCTTTTGTCAACAGGTACGCCATTTATTGCCACAATATGCTTTCCAAAAAAGGAAAAGCCCCAAATAGATGGGCATTTATGAAACAGTTGAGCAGTGACTTAGCAAGCCATAGATGGAAAAAATGCTTGAAATTCCTAATGTGAGTCGCAAATTACGCGAAAACATACAAAATATATTACTGAGCTCTCTTGCCGCGAACTAACTTACTTACTTTGATGAAATACTGATAAATTCTGTCCGTGGAAACTAAGAAGAAAGATGCAGGTGGAGTGCTAAATTTAAAAACCTGTCTGTGCAGTGCATAAAGTTTTGACTTGTTTAGTAAAAAATAAAATAGATAAAATAAAATAGGAACTACATACAGAGTTCCTATTTTGGGACTGATATGTTAATATTTTGATTTTTTTATGTTATGTTTTTATTAATGTTTAAACTTTTTTTTTAATTTGTGCTAGATAAGTGATTTTTACCCATAGAAAAGGAAATACTCGTTTTAAGTTACATTATTCCAAAGATTTCTAGTTTTAGGTTTGTTTTTATGTAACATAAAAATAATACAACCTAATAGTTATTTTTATTTAATTTCTTAGACTAGTGTAGAAATATTATTCCATAGAATATATTACAATATTAAATAACAATAGCGCAATCGGCTCGAAAACAGTTGTGAGTCATATTGACCTCACGTTATGCTGTCAGGGGTATCAAAGAACGTTATGTATCTAGGGTTAAAGTTAATTCCTTATATTATTGATCGTTATTAATGGCATATCATAGCATGGCGCTAGTCCATTTTATTTAAAGTGACAAATACTTCTTCTTCTTCTTTTTCTTTTAAATTTTGGCTTCTCTTGATAGAATTCTGCCAGTGTCAAGTCAGTCATGGGAGTGACAAGTAAATATTTATTACATTAAAGAGTTCTCAATTTTACGAGTGGGTTCACAATCTACAACAAAAGACGTCACATTTTAAGTACCATCACAAAATTGATTAGTAATTTTACACTTTAATATTATTAGTACGAATAAAATCACACAAAATATTTACACAAATACTTATTTTTATATTAACGAATACAGCATGTGTATTTTTCGTAACAGTTACAAATTTACTGGCAACCCTGCTTTCCGCTTTCCATTTTTGTGTCGTAGATTGTAGTTCCCGCGGTTGCCATACACCAATCCGCCATTTCGGCGTCACTATCGCTATGAATGATTGATTAAAACGCCCTCATTGAGGAAATTTAGAAGCTTTTTAGTAAAACTCAGGTTAGATGTTATTTTAATCGTTTAATCAATAAACTCTGCAAGCCAATCGATGGAAATCGCATTTATACTTATTATCGTGCACGTGTTCAATCAAAGTGTGAAATCAGTGACTAGTGAAATCGAAAGATCTTTACTTTTCTTATCATTTTGGCATTGACGACAGCGCCGTCTGTGAACTTTCCTGCTAGTTCTCATTTGGATTGTGGCGGTAATTTGTTGATTAACAAGTGTTTTGTAATAATTTTAGTGCCATAAGTTATAAAGTGTTCGAATAAATTACAGAACAGTAAGGATAAGTAAACTTTGTTGTTCCTATATAAGATGGCGGACGTACCTTTTGGTATCATGTCAATAAAATAGTCCCATTCTTTGCTGTGCTTCATCGACAAAGAGTAAAGTAACATTAAGTCATCTATTTTTTATATTAACATTATTCTGTACTATTGTAAATTTTAATAACATTTATTATTTTTCAAAATATTACTATTTCTGTTTTCGTTCTTTTATGTAATTATGTGGTTAATAAATCTTTCTCTGTTTATGAAACTACGAGTCTTGTTGGAGCTGCAAAAATATTGTCCTGTTAAATTATTAGTTATTTTTTATAATTAAATCTGATGATATATTATTATCCTTACACACTTCAACAAGTCCATAGCTGAACATACGTAACACAGAGTATAATGATGTTTTACAATTGATTTACCCAATCCGTCAAACTAACCACAATCAATAATTACAAATATAATATGCATGAATTTGATAAAAATGTCTAAAATAATTTGAGTTAAAAAAATTGTTTCAGCCATGCCACCACCTGATAGGAAAGGGACTAAGGGTAAGACCCTCCTGCAGTCTTACTTGAATACATTTAATCAACAAAATGAAGAGGCAACTACTGTCTTATCAGGTATTTATGTAATTATGATATTAATTTGTAGTCCTTACAATATTAAATATATTTCACCTCACTTGCTGTCCACTGCTGAACATAGGCCTCCCAAGGAATGTTACAAGAATATATGTGCAATGCATACTAGCATGCAAATGAAAATTTGATCTTTTTGATGGAAATATCTAAAATAATCTTGGAAAAATAAAGGTGCGCCCTTTTAACATAGCTATATTATGTTGACCAGATTTTTAGAGTTGTTTTGTTTATCATATAGTTCATATTATCAACACAAAGCAGGAATGTTGAAATTTTGGTTTTTTTTTTCATTAATTAATATCCTTGATAAGATTTTGTTGCATGCTTTATAGATAAATTATTGCAATTAATATGAGAAGAATGGGTGTACAGATGCTACATATTTTAATATTCACTTATTTTAACATCAAAAATTAATATTTGAATTAATATATGAATATTTTTGTAAATAGTGGATTATTGAAAACAAAATCTCCATGGGCCAGTTAATTTCTATTTGTAAATCGGTATTTACCAGTTAAAGTAACATAACATATTCTTTACTTTTCAAAATCAATAATAATAGTAAATAGTTTATGTACATTGCAGTGTAATGTGATTTTTCTTTTCTAAAATACTTTGGTCAACATTTACCCAAATATATGCTTTGCCAAGCAAAATGAGTTTTTGTATTTATTTCAAAAGAATATACTGAATTTGTTGATGTTGCATGACTTTATTAAACCATAATCTAGGGTAGTAATAAATAAGATTATATTGATAAGTTCTTTAGAAGGTTTTGTTAGCAAATGTCATTGTCTAAATATTAATTTACTACAACCATTCATTACAACTTATCAAAATGCCTCTGGTAATTAGTTTTAACTTTTACAACACCTCTGGAATGATATGGAGTTTCTCTTAGGTTGCCACTTTATAGGGAATTGCTTATTACTTCATTATTTTTATTTATTATTTACTTTTCTATGCAAAAACTGCAATTTGAATGAACCAGGAGAAAATTGTAAAATAAACTAGTCTTTTTAAATAAGCATTGTAATATTCATTAGTGTGAGGAAGAAGACGTCCATTAAGATTCCACTGCTGAGATTGAACTTCTTCCATAGTAGTTATTATTATTTTGTATGGTCATCAGCATTCACAGTGTAATAAGTGTTGTCAGCCAATTAATGACTTCGTTAATTATGGAATGCACTCTCTATAGTACTGAAATTTTATAAATCTAGCATTCGTTAGTTAGGTGGGCCGTGCTTTGGATTTCACCACACATACATGTAGGGTCACCTTGGTATCCCCATTTGTGCATTAGCTCAGTACATATGCCCTGTCCAGTTCTTAGTCTGTTCAGCTGAGTCCAGCACCCGTGCGGTAAGTTAAAGCCTTTTGGTTGTATGTTTGGGTCGACTGACTAGGTGATTGTTTGACGCAGCTACCAATTTCCACAGTGATATCCACTATTGATCTAGTGTTTTGTTCTCAGCTTTGAGCCAGTGGGCCGATAACTCAAAGGGTCTACAAGATTTCAGGTGTAGGTTGTTCGTGGTGTATGGTAGATCTTTGTTGATTTGTATTTTTGGCTGCTGTAATATTATCTCATATTCCCTGGCAATTGCAGCTTCCCTGTAGTTCTGCAGGGGGAATATTTGTGAGCTGGAAGCCATGATGTGTGGGTCGGTTTCAGAGTACCTGTGACGAGAAGCATTGCACTCGTAAGTTCCGTTTCAACCAGATTGGTGTGATTACTCACATTCCAGACTAGACAGCAGTACTAGGCTGTACTGTAGATGAGTGCGAGCGCTGAAGTACACAGAGATTAGAGTAGTTGCTGCCAGTTTTGTCAGTAAATTATTTCTCATGTTTAGCTTCTTTTTTCAGCTTGCAAAGATTTTATTTTGATTGTTTGGTTGCCTGTTGCTAAGATGAAAAGTGCTGCACAGAGTCTTATTCGGGATTGGTTTTAGGCCCCAGGTTTTGAAGAATCTCTCCAGCTGTGTGACATCTATCTGCAGTTGCTTTTCATACTTTTCAAGGGTTGGTACCTGTGCAGTGATTGCAATGTTGATGACATTGCACTCACTGCACATGTACATAAATGATCGACCTTATGTCTTAGGTATATCGCTGAGATAGATGTTAAAAAGCATCAGAGCTAGAGAACGGAGCCCTGCCAGACTATTATTAATTGATCTAGGCTTGCTCGCTATACCATTTAGATAGATATGGAAGATTTGTTTTGATAGAAATGTCTTAAAATGTTTTAAAATATTTTTACATCTGAAGATCTTCATCAGTTTCAGTTGCAATCCTCGCTTCCATACTGTGTCAAAGGCTGAGCCAAGATCGACAAGCACCGCTGTTGTCTCAGTTTTTGTTGATAGCACTTCATCACAGCAACCACAAGCAGGCTTTTGGTAAGCCTGCTTGTTCTGGTGGCAACATTCCTTCAATTTTTGGTGAAAGTCTTCCGAGGAGAATTCTTTCTAGCAGATTTTGTAATAATTCTGGTAAAATTCCATCCCCTCAAGCTGCCTAACCCGTTTTTGTTAACTTGAGCGCTGCCATGAGTTCACCAATCGTGACAGGAGTTTTGTATTCTTTAGAGGGGAGGAAAGTATTGCGCAATTCCTGGATTTCACGTTTTACGAAACGTCTGAATTTTTGAGATGGTTGGGTGTGTTCCATTATTTTTAAGCACAGTGGCTATTTTATTTGGGTTCATAGCAGGTTTGGTGGAAAGGGGCTGCTGGGCTGCACCAAGTTTCCGCATTATACACCATGCCTTCCGACTAGATTTTGCAAAGTCTATCTCCGCTGTAGTTTCCTTCTAGTGCTCCAGTGTCACGTGATTAAGGCCTTCTATTAGTTTTTCTGTTATGTCAGGATCTTTGGTTTCTTCCAAAGCGTGCATCAGTTCATCGCATACTCATTTCCATCCAGGAATGTATTCCTTTCAGTAGCCACTTGGAATAGCTCTTTTGACAGCTTTGAGTGACAGTTTGGTGAACCTGTGGTAATTTTCGACAGCAACAGGAATTCTCCCTATTACTTTGTCGACATAGTTTTTGTGCCTACAAAAACTACGTCGATAGACTTATCGAGTTGGCTTTTCGTAGATTCCAGCGTTTTTTTATAGGAATAGGGTGACAAACAATCACACAGTCCACCTGATGGTAAGTGGTTGCTGTGGCCCATAGACATCTACATCCATCCTCGTTTGCAAGTCAAAATGCAGATGCGTTGTCAGCCTTGAGGACTAAGATGAAATGCCTATTTTCTAGTATAAAGGGTCTCCAGTTCTGTACACTCAACATATGTAACAGAGAGTGTGGTCCTTCCCTGGTTGAGCCGATCCATACGTGCTTCAACTATATTATAAATATAGCTTCAGCTTGGCTCTACCACGTACACGTTTTACCGGGAAGCTGCGTATTATCGGTATTGTAATATGCAGCTAGCAATACCTAGAGTTATTAGGGGTCTATGTTGGCTTTTTGGGAGCAGGGTAGTTACAACTTAGCTTGATGGAAGTGGTGTGTTCCTTCTAGTTGGTGTGACGAAACACAGATATGGATCGGTGCCGGTCTTCCACCTGGTCGAGCGAAAACATGTTTTTTGTTTGCTGTCATACAGTAGATGAAGGTTGTGAGCGTTTGTCCACATCAGCAGTTCCTCCCTGCCTGGTTATCCGACGAGTATCCCCACATACCATCCCGTGAATTAGTCATCGATGTATGCTGTTGGGCCATTTGGTTGTGGATGGACACGGACTGGCCAATCCATATTAAGAGACTTATACACATTATATACAGTGAGATTTTATATGTACGGATCATTTGTATGTAGGTCAGTCAGATGTTTACAATGTTCGTATTTTTTTTTATAAGATAAGGGTAACAAACAAGCACATAATCTGCCTCATATAAGTGGCCCATAGACGTCTACATCTATCCTCAACTATGAATCAAAATGCAGATGTGTTATCACCCGTGAGGACTAAGATGGAATGCCTCGTTTCCAGTAAATAGGGTGAGTCTCCGGTTCTCTACACTTACCGTACGAAACACAGCAGCATTGAGATGCTGGTATTCTGTGAGAGGGTGGCCCTTCCCCGGTCGAGCCGACCCATTCGTGCTACAACCATACTAATAATATAGCTGCAGCATGAATCTACCACGTATGAAATTACATGTGATGCAAGCCTGTGCTTCGCATGCAGCTTTAGTGACATTATCTCAAAACCCGGTATAGTTAGTTTGTGACTAACATTTTCGCTGACGTGGTTTCCTGGTGTAGGAGGACATCCACCTTGTGCTTTTTTGTTAGGGGACTGAAGACTTCTAGCTTCGCTTTCGAGAAGCCTTCCACATTTATTTCGAGTACATTCAAAGTTTTTCCGACTGATCGTCGTCCGTCACTTTGGTCCTAAGACGGACCATTTTTTGACTTATTTGAGTTGAGCATTGTGAGCATTTGATGCTGAGTTGTCGGGAGGTGCCAGTAATTTTTCGTGGGCGTTTGGCGACCAAGGTTGTTGTTCAATAAGCACCACCCAGGGAGCACGTGTGGATTAAGGTCTTCCACGGATGCGAAATCAGCATGATTGGTATTTGCAGTATCGGGTGCTTAACATGTTTGACTCTGCTTGTTGTTGCTAGTCAGACTATTTTACATCTGATAAGAAATCACTCTTTAACATATATAAATTACACATGGATGAACACACACACCTGGAATAAGTTTTTGTGGGCCAGATAAAGATTTGTTCTGTGGAGGATTTGAACCTTCATTATCGCCACTAAACACTTAGCCACTATGCATCCAAACTATCGTATAAGTTATAGGGGTACTGGTTTGGTTAACATAAACATTTTTGGTTTATGGATATGTGTATTATTGTTATGTGAATCATTTCATCATTTGTTACCTTTAAAACACACACAAAACTAATGTAATTATGTACTTTTAGTGAACAACAGTGCTGATGAGGAACCAGATTCTGGGGTGACATACTTTGTAGATGAAGAGGGAAGATATTATTATCAGTCTGCTGGAGACAATCAAAACCTTGTCTCATTGCCAACTAGTGTCAGTGAAGATAATGATGAGGTACTACTTACTACTATATTGGATATTTTTATTCCTTTTTATGATGCACCTTTAGGCAAAGAAGGTTGGTCAAATCGTACCAGACGACGAAACGATGGCGTTATTTATTATGTGCCATATTTATGAAAAATATCCTTATTTTTTAGTCTTAAAAAACACAAAAAATACCTCTAAGTAACCACAAAAAAAGTTATCCTTTTATTTTTGTTTTGCAACTGTTCGGTAATTATTTAAAATAATGGTTTCAGAACGCACCTAATGACGATTCATTTCACGTATGAAAGGACTTTGTATTCAAAGACTATAATTATTCACGTTTTTCTGAATAGTTGTTAATTGTAATTCAATTCAATTAATATGTAGGCATCAAATCAACTACTATACTGATTTATTATGTACTGGATTCATGTCATAAAAATAATTATGTAGTTTCATAGTAAGCTAAGCGTTTTGTTCAATTATGTGGAACTGAACATCATTTGTTATCTACAAGTTACATAATCTGTGGTCATCTATCGACACCATTGATTGTCACCCGGCAATCATCTAACATATCTATTTATCTATGGCAATCATTTGCATCATCTTATTTGCTTCACTTGTTTTTGTGGATTGTGATACATACTGTACTATTTTAGATTTCCTTCTGTTGTTTTGACCTCAGCATTGTTTTACGGACTGATATCTACCACTTGTAACAATTATTCTGTGATTTTGATTTCTGGACACCGATTTTGCATCTTGGATATTTGTGAGATCTTCATCATGCAGACTACAGCTACACAACAATGACAACTAGCCCTGTGATTGCTATGTGTTAATTATTATAACATATGCATTGATACACTTTGCCGCCATCTCGTTTTTGAGCTTGATACCAGAGTAATTTCTAAGATGTGCGAGTAGAATTCTTCAATGATAGTACATATTTACATACTTACTTATTTTATTACCCCAACATAAACCATCACACACAATCGTACATCATAATAGAAATCTTATTCTTATTTTAGAATAAGATTACATATGTGATGCTAACTGCAAAAGTATTGTTGACGTTATTATAAAAAATTGTGGCTATTTAGATATGATTTTCAAAGGGGATGGTGTTTACAACATAAAAAAAACCAATCTAGCTATAGTTTATTTTGGGATTTTGGGACATGAAAAATAAAAGTCAAGTCCAGGCAAGCTATAGAAATTTGGATTGTTCTTTAAGCTTTGAAATATAGCAATTTATAATTATATTTATGCTAAGTTCACCAGGATCGACTTATAAAGCGTGTCGATTTTTTTGGGTTTGATTTAATTTATAAATTGTGTAAAAGTATCAAACCCAATTTCATGAAATATATTATATATATATATATATATATATATATATATATATATATATATATATATACTAGCTGACCCGGCAAACATTGTTTAGCCATATACATTAAAAATCGCGATTAAAAAAACAGGGGTTGATCGTAAAAGGGTGAAAATTTCAAGTTTTATGTATTGTTCAATACTAAATCATAATAAAATTAAAATAACAAAAATTGTCAATAAAATAAAAAAAATTATTTGGATGTGGGGCACCCTTATCATTTAGGGGTTTGAAAAATAGATGTTGGCCGATTCTCAGACCTACCCGATATGCACACAGAATTTCATACAAATCGGTTGAACCGTTTCGGAGGAGTTTGGTAACAAACACTGCCACACGAGAATTTTGTATTTTAGATATAATTACATATATTCCTTTTATGAACCTATTATGAAGAATAATGTATTAAATCATTGTTTCCATTAAATAATTATATGAGAGAGTAGGAGACAACTTAATTACACATATAATTTGTTTTGAAAATACGATTATTTACAAGTAATAATACAAAAAGGTCCAATTTTAAATTCATATTTACAAGCTGAATAGAAATATTATGTTTCAATAGAAAATGAGTCTACATTGGGAGTTTTTACGATTTCAAATGTGACTTAAACGGCAATTATGGATAAAGGTCCATCAAGGACCATGTACCCCTCGTATGACAAATTTCAGCATTGCCAACTATGACAAATCAATAAAGAAGTAGTCTGTGGTTGACGGTTGTTACGCAAGGAAATATACTAGCAGTGAAAAATTTTATTGAAGAGAGGATAAGTGAATTTCAAGACATTTAGCATATATTGCAGTTTGGATCAGGATGCATTCGTAAGATTTCACACGGAACAAACATTTTATATATAAGGTGGGTGCTGCAAAACCTCACCAATGATCAGAAACAGGCATACTACCAAATGCTTGCCAGAAGTGTTCATTGCTGTGAGCAACAAGCAACCGAACACGGATTTAAGTTACCGCTTCAACATGAAAATTCACCCACGTACCCAATGCAATGCATTGGACAGCACACTGGTTAAGCTTTTCAGTCACCCTCTTTACGAGTCACAATTTGGTAAAGTGTGATTTCTTAAAATAAAAATTCTGCTGAAAGAGACACAGTTTTCATCACCCGAAGATACACTAGCAGTGATTGAACAGGCTGTGGAAGAGGTGTCTGAGGTGGACGGCAAGTGTTTCGAAAATTGGCTAGGACTTAGTGTTTCGAAAATTTAATAACAAAACCTTTAACCATAGAAGGTATATATAGAAGAATGCTAATTACCTTATGGCAAATAAACATAGTAGTTACTTCTATTCTTAACCAAAACTTTTCCTAAATATTTAATTTCTTTACTATGTCCTTAGGCAATAGCAGAAGAAGATGAATCACAAATGTTGGTAGATGGGGATGGGTATCAGACAGTAACATTGGTACCCTCTGAAACAAACACAGGCGAAGTGAGCTATGTGTTGGTTGTGCAAGAAGAAACAAAGCCAGTTGTCAACATCAATATTAAGGTAAGTAAGATCATGTAATTTTAGAACATGTAAGTATTGTTTACATGTGAACAATACCGATAAATAGTACAAAATAATTAATCATTTATTATTCTTGTATTAATCATCTTAATAAAAAGAAATGATTTGTGAATAAAACTCCCATTTTCTTCATCAAACTCTCATTACCAGCCAAATTTTTGTTAGTGTTTCCCATCTCCTATCTTGGAAGTTTTTACCTGGTATAAGCACACAAAGGCCCAATTTCTTGGATCTTTACCCTAAGACTTTTTACTACCACCACGGATTGAGATGAGGTGAAGAATTCTGGGTTCACAAGTCATGCATGAATAATATGTTTTAGGTGGGTTGTGTTATTTAATTTGCAAAAACTTTTAGTTTAATCTGTCTATTTCTAGCTTATGCTTAAAGATGACATAATTCTGTTACCAGTTACAATAAAGGATTTTCATATAAATAACATACTTTATATAATAATTTTTTAACTGTAATATTCTTAGGGAAGCAATGCTTCTCTATCCATAGCCATCTTTGTTTAGAAGGGGCAGCTGATTTCCGTGGTCTGGTGTGTCTACTCATATTTAGGCAGATGGCAAGCTTACTTGTTAAACTATTTAAATTTGTCATCAGTCTGACAAGGTACTCTGCTAGATGAATTTTTGTTTTGAGACACCTACATCCTAGTGTAAATGATGAATGTACACCAATACCGAACATAGACATGGCAAGTCACTTGTAAGGACTAATTATTATTAATACATATTAAGTAAACATGAAGTTATACAAAAACAATCCAACGTTCACAACATAAAAAATAGTTACATCCTAAAATGATTCTCAAGAGTTTTACGTTTCATACATTTTCATTTGTTAAAAACAATTGCAATTTGCAGTAGGTACAACAACTAGAATAATAATTACCCCAAACAAAGATATGATCACTGAACCAAATAACCAAACAAATACTTCCTGAGTAGCAGAAATGCTGAGTAAAAATTGTGTAACAACAATTCACAGGACAATAAGCTGAAAAATTTGATTGATTAATATCTGAGTAAGCCACTGTTCAGCTATTATTTAAGTAATTTGGGCACATTTTTAATTGCTTTAGTGTTAGTCTAAATAATAGCTGACTATACAAATGTAAAATCTAAGTAGTAAATTTTAATGAGGCCTAGGCTTGATAACTTCTAAAAAAAGCTATTGTTGCTTTTATGTTAGTAATGTTAACTTCTCTACTCAAAAATACAATTAATTTCAATATTCAGTAAACATTAAAATCAAAAATAAATTCAGAATATTATTAAATCTGCAAAATATATAATTAATTAATTTAATTATATATTTTTGCACTTGAAATGCGTTTGCGTTGACAGGTCTCGTTTGTCATACTTGTTAGTTTTGTGGAACTGTATTTTCACTCTCAACAACAGCTTTTTTTTAACATTTTATATTCCTACAAAAATTTTCTACAAATTCATTCCTTTTTAGATTTCCACGATTTTCCTTTTTTTTTTGTCAGTCAGGCAATTCGCAAGTACCGGCATACAAATAACACACTATCGGCTTTTTGTTGTGTTGGCTAGATGTAAATTATGTTGTGTTTATTTCCATTTTAATTGTACAAGCTCTTCCCAAAATATTTTATTTAAACTGCAGCTGATTAACTGATGAAGTCTAGAAGCTTAATGTGACTTAAAGACTAATCCAGTGGTTCTTAGGCATCAAACACTATAATAGAAAAGTGTAACTAAATAGTATAGAATTTTGCTGTGGAGGACACTTTTTCACACTTAGTGTTACAGATTATCTTTATTCTACTATTATTTTATTATTATAGGGGTACATATATGCTGCCACAGGTACTTTTATGCAATTTTGAGTGCTCTAAAAATGCTTCAGGTTTAATAACATTTGTGTAACAATTCCAGGAATAGTTAATACTAAGGGTTTAAAAAAAAGGAAGTATAGTTATAAAATCCGACACAGAATTTGTCTATTTGCAAAGCCAATAAACCAATATTAGAATATATGTATATTTTAACTGCATAATATGAGTAAAATTGGTACTGCTAACCTGCTTGTATTACTAGGGTTCAAATGTTGAAGACTTGTTGCTGTTGGAAATTGGTTTATTTTAGTGTAACTATGTCCAAATAGTATAGTTAGTTTAAATAGTAAATAGTTAATTTAGTGGCTGTACAGCAAGTCTTTTTGTATAGGATGAAAAACCTAATGAAGATGTGTACAATTTTGAAGAAGAAGAGGAAGAGGGTGTTGCAGAGGGAACTGATGATGACAATAACGACAAATCCAAGAATAACTCCGGGAACAAGCGTTCAAAGTACTTGCGACCTCACTTTACGTGCAATTTTTGTACTTACACCAGTCATCGCAGGTGAGATATACATTCATGACATTTATAAAATGTTTCCTAACAGGAATTATGGCCATTCAATAATTCTGCTTCAAATGTGCAAAGCTATTGTATATGGTATCTAACAAAAATTCAAATAGTTCTGAAAGTTACCAACTGTGCAGCATATATTATATTATAGTCCTACACATTACCACAGAGGCACTTATTTTGACCTACCCATGTCTTATGTAATCTTTTTCATCAGCCCGTACAAGTCCATTGTTGAACATGAGCCTTTCCAGAAAACCATTGATGTTGACCAATCTTGTGGCTGCTGGATGATGGTCATGTCAACAAGACAGTTTAACTACACACTACTATCTATCAAAAGATCCTTCAATAGTTTAAATAGTCTTTACTCGAATAAGAACCTTATGCATCTAGAAAAATATGAGAGTATTATGTTATACTAATTCAGCTTAATAGGTAAAAAAAAATATTTAACTTTATATTTGGTAGTTGTACTGGGTTAGAAGAACCCTAAAACAAAATGCAGTTACTGATATAGTCTGTTGGACCTACAAAAATTTTACACAGACCTTAAAAAGCGTAAAGAAGAACTCTCCTTTTTGAGGCTTATATAACTAACCTAATCTCTCCTGCACACTGGAGAGAAGTAGCAATATTATAGGTCGGAATCTAACAGATGTATCAGTACTTTAAGTTCAAGATGTATGTGTAGCTTTGAATACAGTGTCAGAGTCACAGGAACAATATCTGAGTGACGAAATCAAAACACTAGTAATAAATGTTTTTGAAAATCAATGCATAGCTGCCACTCAATCTTGTCTGCATGATAAGTTGTTTTGCAGATATTTGCTTTTGCGCCATATGAAATCCCACTCGGAAGATCGTCCACATAAATGCAGTGTATGTGAGCGCGGCTTCAAAACTATTGCATCTCTGCAGAATCATGTAAACATGCACAATGGTGTCAAGCCACATGTTTGCAAGTATTGCAACAGTCCATTCACAACTTCGGGTAAGTCTCAAACCTAAACAAATGTTAATTGTTAAATATGTTACTTTCTAAGTACTATATACATGTGCATTTAATAAATATACAATGATCATATTATTATCATTAAGAATCAATTGAAATCAGATGTGAATTCAAATATGGTTGCAAAATTTTATTTTTGTTACGATTACTAAATATTATATTTTATAGATATGTAAAATGTTGGTATTAAGTTTGTGTAGAAGCTGTGCAAAATAATGTTAAATGCAATTAAAATATTAATTATATGCAAATAATTAATATAATATGTATATTTAGCAGTTTTCGATTCAGTTGTAAGATGTGCCAAAAGGCTTACTAATCCCACACGCAAAATACGCACTTAGAGGTGGAGTTGCGGAGAGTGACCCATAGTTTACGATGGGCTATTTTCCGAAACTAAAAGTTTTACTAGTGATCTAAATCTGGTTAAAGCCAATCTTAACAGTTTCGAGCACAGCCGCATAATAGCCAGCCTACATGGTACATGGTCAGTTTACACGGTAGAACCAAGCTGCAGCTATATTATGGTTATGGCACGAATGGGTCGGCTCGACCGGGGAAGGACCACGCTCTCACAGAATACAAGCGTAAAATAGCAGCTTAATGCTTTTGTGTTTTGTATGCGAATATAGAGAACAGGAGAATTTTTTTACTGGAAACGAGGCATTCCATCTTAGTTCGCAGGGGTGACTGCACCTGCATTCTGATTTTTAATCGAGGGTAAATGTAGATAATCATCATTCTCAGAAAGATGTCTATGGACAACTTTCTAAAAATGTATGCAATATTTGAATTACTTAATTCCTTTCACCACTTGAACCAGACGCTCGGTCTGTCTCTACCCTTGTTGTCGAGTACCACACACTAACCAACCAATTTGCTTCCTCGTTGGTCGAGCAGACAGCAAAGGAGTGAAATAATATTTGCCAATGTCGGATTTTCCTTCCAATTACAATGTCAATCATAGGTACATTACTACTTACTGTCATGTGGGATAATAGTTGAGCAGTGAGTAATAATGGTTTAAAAAGTGTAATTATTTATATCATAGTATAATATTGCTATGACTTTTCATACAGTTTTCTTAATACTTGTGTGCTTTTTTAAATAGGTGAATTAGTGCGGCATATCCGATATAAGCATACCCATGAGAAACCCCATAAATGTACCGAGTGTGACTATGCATCTGTTGAATTGTCAAAATTGCGCCGCCATGTACGATGCCACACAGGGGAGCGTCCATATCAGGTACTGCTTTTGATTATGATAACAGAAACACATTGTATGTTTTAATTTATGTTAAGTACTTATTTTTATTCTTAAATGTTAAACCTAAAAAATGAATGGTATATTGGGCAGACTTAATGACATAATATGTCATTCTCTGCCATTCAACTCTGGGCGACAATGAATAATGTTCTTACATTAAATTACTAAATATACATTATTTCGTTTCAATACATCATTTAATATAAGATAAGGAATAAATTGTACAAATGTTGTGTCAAAAATTTATTGGCCAAGTACTCAAACGCTACACAATTTTAGGATGTTGTTAAGTCTCATGGTGTTGTGGTCACTTTAACTTAAAGTGAGCAGCGTTGCCCTTCACTTCACTGACAAAAAATTCTTTAAGTATGTTTTTATGGCGATTAGCCTGCACTATGTATAAAGAATGAAGTAATCCTATTTTGTGTTGTCTAATCCAATTTTCTATGCATATCAAAATATTTGGGTACTCATAATAAGAAGTATTTTTTGTACAATAGTTTAAAATGATAAGAAGTGTGATGTATAAAGTTTATCATTAATTAACATCACAAAGTTACTTATAAAAACATTAAGTAACTAAATATTATTTACATAATTAGAAAATTGGATTAGAGCAGACTGTGTTTGACTTTTTTGTATAAATCAGCAATTTTCTGAGGGAAAATATTTTTGCTTATAGTAGTTTTAATTTCCTCAGTGCCCACACTGCACTTACGCATCACCAGACACGTTCAAGCTGAAGCGTCATCTCCGCACGCACACTGGGGAAAAACCATACAAGTGTGATCACTGTAACATGTGCTTCACACAATCCAACTCATTAAAGGCACATAAACTGATCCACAATGGTAAGAAAAGTTACTTTACTTACTTTATTGGGGGTTTTTGTCTTGGTCAGGGGGTCAACATACTGATTTGAGGGAATTATAACTTTCTATCTTTAAAGCTTGTATTAGGATTACTTATTTGCAATTCAGGCTCAATATTTTTATTTGAAGTATTTCTGACTCATAAAGTAGATTGGCTTATCTATACAAATAAATAAAATTTAAGTGTCTGTTTGTAATCTCAAAATATCAGCTTTTTACTAAATGCATGTGTAAGTATATACAATACTAGTAACAAAAAAACAGTCTTTAAAAATTTTGTCTGTCTGTGTGTTCTGGCTAATCTGCGAAACAGCTGGACCGATTTTGACAGCACTTTCACTGGCAAATAGTTAATGTCAGAAGAAGTAACTTAGGCTGCTTTTATTTTAGAAAAAGAATTAGTTTCGAGCAAAAGACCAATTATTTAAATCCACGCAGACTAAGTCGTGGGGAACAGCTAGTTATTAAATAACATTAATAATAAAACTAGTCAATTTAAACCAGACTTCACGTGTCTTTTGTATAGTTAGGCAGTCTACCTTGTTATTTATATTTTTATTTATATTGTGGTTCCACTACCACACTTACCATCTAGTGACTTTAAGTTCGTTTACCACAAAAAAGTACCAGAGTAACTGGCTAATAATTCTCCTTACTTACGAACTTTTAAATCCTTTTGAACTTTTGTTTTTTCATCCAGCATAACCTTCGTTTTGTTGATTTTTTTGAAATGTACTGTAAATTACTAGTATTTTTTTCTTTCTAAGCATATTATATTCGCTTAGTTTAAGAGAGTACAGTATGTTTCCTCGTGAAGTTTTATACATTTTTGCTTTGGGTTTGTTGGTTTTAGTGTATTGAGTTTATATATTCTGATTGTCTAGTCAATGTTGTAGTCAGGTTTTCCCATTTCTCTTCACTATCAAAGGATTCAAAATAGTTTTTATGAGTCAGTTTTCTATCCTGTGCATTTATCAGGAGCTAAACTTTCTTTATCTTCAAATTTATTGAAAACAAATTTTAGGTTGGAGGAATGATAAATGTAGTGTTAAGATCATTAAATATTTATATTGTTTAAACTTAAAGAGTAATTCACTATTAAAATAAAAATATTTTTACTGATTTAAAATATAATTTAATGCAATTTGTTTTTCTAGTGGCTGAAAAGCCAGTGTATGCTTGTGAGCTATGCCCAACCAAATGCGGTCGCAAAACTGATCTTCGTATCCATGTTCAGAAGCTTCATACATCTGATAAACCATTGAAATGCAAGAGATGCGGAAAATCTTTCCCTGATCGCTATTCCTGCAAAATGCATAACAAGGTAACATACATGCTTACTCATGTCTATATTGGTAAAGACAGTTACACCATTTGTAAAAACCTGGTAAAAACTACTGTACTTATTCTTAAAAAAGCAATTATTGATACTTAATCCAAGCATTATAACTTATATGTGGTCGAGCCACGCTGCAGCCATATGATTACTTGGCTTGGCATGTTTGAATTTTATATTAAGCAATAAAATGTTAGTAAATAATAGCTATAAAAATGCATATATAATTGGAAAATGTACCCACCAATGCATTTGTGGTATAGTCATGTTGTAATTAGATTATGGTTGTAGCATGAATGCGTAGGCTTGACCGGGGAAGGAGCACAGACTCACAGAATACCAGCATAAAATAGCAGCCTCAAATTGTTGTGCTTCGTATGGTAAGTGGAAAGAACCGAAACTAATTGTTCTTTGACAATCTGCAGTTTAAACTATTAACTTCCGCCGAAACTTAAGTTAAATTTAAGACTGATTGACATTGTGGATTTTAAATTAAACTTGAGATTGTCTGTGATGCCGACCATAGTCCTTACCAGGCGACAATACATCTAAATTTTGATTCTTAATCAAGGTGTATGTGGGTCCCTGAATCCACTTACCATCGATCGTCATTATCAAAATCAGGTGGACAGTGTGCCCGCTTGTCACCCTTATTCTATTAAAAAGAATAATTCGTTTCAAGCCTATTAAAAGAGAAGAGCAACTTTTTATAAACTTTCTTTTGACAGACCCATGAAGGCGAGAAGTGTTTCAAATGTGACCTGTGCTTGTATGCATCGACTACATTACGACATCTCAAATCGCACATGCTCAAGCACACTGATGAAAAACCATTTGTTTGTGATCAATGTGATCAGACTTTCAGGTAATAAAAACCTCACCTAACACATAATATATGATCGCCAATACTTATTTGTTAAAGTTTTTGTGTGTATCTTATAGTTTAAATAAAAAAAGAAAACAGTGAAGCGTGAAAGCTAGAAAAAACATTGAAGGTCATGTATTTAATTAGATTAGTAAAAGAGTAAAACTTTACAAAAATAGTGATATCCCACCAAAGACATAAATGTGAAAAAGGGACCAAATCTGGTAGGGTTGGCTTTTTTTGTTGGCTTAGGCAATGAAAGAGGTGATGTCTGAACAGGTGCCAAGTTCTATAGTAATTCCTAAAAATTGCTTTAGGAATCTACCATATTTTTAATAGTTTATATAAAGTTTGTTATATTATTTGATACTACCCATGAATGAATTAATGGGAGAGGCCAATGAAACACAAACAAAAACTTTTTTATTCAATATAGATAATTTTTATTAAATAATACTTCAATATGTCATTCTTTTATATTTCATAAACCAGTGGTTCGGAAAAAAACCTCTGTCCTGGAAAGAACAAGCAAGAAACCCAGAGGGACTTAAAAAAAAACAACAACTTATAATCATATATGGTACATAATTAGCAACACAATACAAATTGGATATAGCTTGGTAGTGATCACCTCAATAACTCAAATCACTCAGTAGTTTCTATTCAGCTGTAGAATTTAGTAGCCAGTAATGGTGAATGGGTTGGGGTTAATTATGTCTTTTGTACTTTTGTGCAGTGTATTAATTGTACAGTCGCGGTTTTTTAAGGTGTGCCTTATCTGTAATCAAGAAAGTAAACATGTGCTACCAATGTGATAATTCTGCATTGCACTATTGATATAATTTTCTTAATCAATCAATAACTGGCCACTGCTGGACATTGGCTTCTATTGATTTTTCATTAAGCTAAGATTTGCCATAATTGCCACTTAGCAGGTGTGTTTATGATCTTAGTACCAAATGTACTGTATTATGACGTTGCTCTTTGTCATCGGTATGTATTTTACAACTGGCAACAACAAGATGGTCATACTTCCACTGAGATTAAGGCTTGAGTTCAGAAGTGGACTTATGAAGTCATTTCATTCAATCTTTCAATGCAATGTTTTATAGACAAAAGCAACTGCTACGTCGTCACCAAAATCTGTACCACAACCCGGACTACGTGCCAAAGCCACCGAAAGATAAGAATCATACATGTCACGAGTGCAACCGCACTTTTGCGCACAAAGGCAACCTGATCCGGCATCTTGCTGTTCACGATCCAGAATCTGGCCACCATGAACGTGCTCTTGCACTGAAGATTGGCCGCTTGAAGAAGGTTAAAGATATTAAGAATCCGCTCAAGGTATGTTTATAGCAGTGAATAAAAGTAAATAATTTTACCCACTTAAAAAAGGAACACATCAATTCTATTGTATTTTTGTAAAATAATACATTGGGGAAAAAGTTTCTTTGTCTTTTGTTTGTATAAAATTGAAGAAGAATCGTGTACTCATTTGCGATTTTCTATTTAAATGTAATGAAACCGAACCGTTTTTGTTAAAAATTGATCACTGGTGATGAAAAATAGATCATCTACGATAAGAACGTGCGAAAAAGATCATGGTCAAAGGCTAGTCCAGGTCCACAGACTATCGAAACCAAGATAAACACACAATAAGGTGATGCTGTGTGTATGGTTTGATTGGCAGGGCATCCTATATCGTATTGCATAAGAATAATAATAAAGCTTTGTTCCTCTACACATTTACAGAGTTAAAAAAATACATAGAACTATTAGAAAGTATTTGTTGGTTTATGTAGGGACAGATCTATCTTTGGTAAAAGCCTCCTCCAACTTGAACCATTCTTCGCGGTTTTTGGCAATTTGCATCCATTCTTCTCCTGCTGTGTTAATAATGTTATCCACCCATCTTTTCTTTTGCTGGCCATTATAGATGAGCGTGATATGCTGTCAAACGCCTTAGCATAATCTACAAATGCTATGTATAACGGCATGTTCTCTTCTTTTTTTAATTATATGTTCCATAGCATATATGTGATCCATTGTTGAGTAGCGTGGTCGGAAGCTCGAAAGTCCAACGAAGCAAACCGCAGCTTCGAGGTGGCCAATTGACATCAGCATTTCGGCTGATTATACGACTTTCGAAAACAGTACGCAAAAGATCCATTGTTCAGTTAGCTGTGTGGCACATGCGCCGTCCTGTTGAAACCAAATGTCGTCTATGACAATAATGCCGCCAGACCAAAATCCGCACCAGACAGTCACTCGTTGGTGATGCATTGGTTTCATCACGATGACTTGTGGATTTTCTGAGCCATATATACGACAAATTTGCTTATTGACGTACCCTCCGAGGTGGAAATGAGCTTCATCTGAAAAAATGATTTTTCGATAAAAATCTCATCTTCGATCAAGCGGTCTTCGGCTCATTGAGCAAACCGACAACGCATCGGATGGTCATGCAGCTTCAGCTCTTGCTCTAATTGATCTTTGTACGCATTCATATAGAGATCTTTATGCAAAATTCTTCTCAAAGAAGTGCATAAAATGTTCAATTCTTGAGAACGATGACAAGTTGATGTTGATAGTTGTTCACGCACACTCTGAGCAACAGCAGCGATGTTTTCGGTTCAGCACACTGGATGAGTACGTTCACGGGTTGTTTTATCTAACAGTGATCCAGTTTCATGAATTTGCTTCACAAATTAATCCACGAACTGCGTTTTTGGTACATCCTTTTTGTCAAATCTTTTTTCCTAAATTTCTTACAGTTTGAGTAGAAGACCCACCACTTTGGAAATAAGTTTAGTAATACTTTGTTCAATCTAAAAGCCACTCATTTCATAAATGTCAAACATAAAACTAACTTTCTGTCACATATGAAATGTCATCAGACCTTCCATCCTCAAAATAACCTACAATTCCAATTCCAAATGTTAGATGGCCCACCCTGTAATTAAACTTTGAAGTAAAATGTCTTGAATTTGTATATAAAATACGAAGAAACATTTTCCCCGACCTATCATGTAACGCGACATATTGGAGGTTATATAGCCACCTGTATATTGATGAAAATTTATTTAAATTAACTTATAAAAATTTTGATGTGCGCATTAGGTACTTTTGCATACTGTTTTTCAGTAAATGAAACCAACAATCAATTTGATATGTCAGAATGTGTTCTAGTAATAATAAAACTAAGCGAATTCTTAAAATGCTGCGAAAAATGCTGAGCCCTGTTTGAATTTGTTTTTCAAATTAATATGAACTTATGTGTATACAATGTATATTTAATTAAACTTTCTATATACAAATGAAGATCTAACAAAAATAAGTGCTATATGCTATATAGGAACCTTCAAGAAAAGAGCTTACACCTTTCTAAAAGGTCGGCAACGCATCTGCAATTCCCCTGGTGTTGCGGTTGTTCATGGGCGGCGGTAGTCACTTACCATCAGGTGAGCCGCATGCTCGTTTGCCCCCTATTCTATAAAAAAAAATGCTTGAGTGATAATCAGTCCTCCTGATGCTAAGTGGTTACTGTAGCCAGGCCTCTGTCACTCTTGCTACCTGCGTGAAATAATAACATACAATCGCGAGACGCCCCCGAGATACAACACAGTCGGGGCTATCGCGTTCTAGGCGATTGAATGTTGCAGTTTTTAAACGCTGTTTACGTAAATAGTTTTTTGTAAATACTTGTTGAAATAGTTTTTGTTTAGTGTTTAGTATATTTAATTGTAGAATAAAATAGTTGAAAAAGTTTTAATGTAATTTAAGAATAAAAATAATATGTATATTACCTATCTGTTTGATAAATTATGATGGCAAAACGTCTTTCCTACTATAATTGTTGCGGGGATGGATGTTTAATGAGCAAATAAACGGATTCAGAATATCATTAAGTTACCGAAGGATAATGAAGAAATTTTTGTTAGATAGCTACTTCTTATAGCGGAATAAATAACTTAACTACAGAAGTAAACCTAAGTGCTTTATTACAAAACTTAGTTGAAATTTACTTCACTATCCAAATACCTACTTACATACCTACACTTGTCTTTTGTAATTAAAATATTTTAAGTTATAATAACACAAAATACTGGAATTAAAACTTTGTTTAGAAGATTTTTAACCAAGTAGAATACGATCACATTTCTGTTAGGAATCGTATTTTGGGTTTAGAGCCAAACAACGCGATTCCCGACGAATGGCGTTGCAGTTGCATGCGTTGGGCATCACAGAACTCGAAGAAGTTACTTAGGTACTTTACCTAAGTCTTATCATTTCACAATGTATTTTTTTACTATTTATTAACAGCCCTTAGTAACCGCGGAAAATCCGTCGTGACGTAGGAAGGGGAAAGGATACAAAATAATACAGGCACTCATGCGCAGTGATAGAGTTTTATTTAGCTTGCATGCGCGATTTTTCTGATTAATAATAATTATGTAGGCTATTAAAACGTCGGCAACAACAAAGGAGACCGGAACACATGCACTGATTGATTAAAAGAATAGTTTTATAGAAACTATTTTTATACAGAGATTTAATAGCAGCGAAATGTAAAATAGGCTCATTGGTTAACATTTTATGGTATATATTTTTATCTTCGTTTGTTTCTACTATTACTAGATACTTATTTTAAGTTAATATACAGAGTAGCCAAATATTATACTTAAGTTCAAAGATATAAATAATGATAAACCGTTATTGCACTTTTTGAAAATACGAGTAAATTAGGCTTCTACTTTTATTTGAAATTATCCCAAATTGAAAGTGATTTATGGGCAAAAACGTTTTTTCTTATCGATCAACCCTTACGAATGTTTGCGTGCGCGCGCAGTTAAATCAGTTAAAATAATGCATTACCACGCATTTGGAATTTAAAAGATAAAAAGGACAGAATGTTCGAGATTTTTTGTAATTCATTTTTCTTCACCATTTGGCTATGTGTGTGTGGGCTAGCGTTTTTCTGTCCATGACATGGACATTGTTTCTTCCACTATCATTTCATTAGCATTTAAAATGATAATAGCAGAAATGTTTAAATTTGATATTGTCGCACGTTGCTTTTCGTGATATTTAAAATTTAATATCAATATTTTCTATGGTAAAAAAATAAACTGTTAAGATATATCTGTAATAACTGCTGTGCTTTTTACTAATCTAAATTGCAGTGCATTTCGCTATAATATGTTGTTTATAATTGCTTAAAATATATATTTTTTACCTAATCGTTAAGGCGAACAAACAACTTTTTTTAATGTTATGGTAAACATGCGATTTTATACATTATAAGAATTAATTTTCTTTGTTAATTATATTACTTTTTGTTTAAACTATCTGTACATAATATTTTTTTTTTGCTTTTTATAAGTCTGTGCTCAACTATAATCCCACTTAGTGGTAAGTGATAAAGAAACACTACATAGTAAATAGTATTATATCTTCTCTTTAATAAAAGTAATACTATTATCTATGTAATAATTATAATGTCCCCAAGACGGAATTTCGGTCACGGCGGCCAGTCTCAAAGGACTAGCCATCTGCACAGGACAGGATTATAGTGAACAAAGTATAATATGCGCAAGAAAAGGTTCACTCTTTGTCCCCTCACTCTCATAGTCGTAATCGGACACGACCGGTGAGAGATTACTTGCTTTCCGAGGCACGGGGTTGAAATACTGCCAACTTTCTTTCTTGACAGATAAACCCAATAACTAATCTTGCCCCGACCCGGATTTCGAACCCGGGACCTCATCAGCAACCATGTTTACGACCACTCACTAGACCAACGAGGCACTCATTACAAAGATAATGTGACTTTAATTCTTATTCTTCTACACTTCCATTAGAAAAGGTGCAACTATTACATGAACATTGTAATAGGAAAGCAATTATCATTACTTAGCAGGGGTACAGCATCTATATTTGTTACAATGCTAATGCGTGTCTACCAAGATCTGTTACTGTTATTGTTTAGATAACTGTTTATGGACTTTGAAGAATGTTTTTTTGTGTTTATTGATTTATGTTTGGTTCCAATACCCCTATAATTCCCGTGCGTGTCATAAGAGGTCATTATGGGGAAGCAAGAAAAAACCTCATGGTCATAAAATGTGATAGCGGACGGAGCAACCATCGTGTATAATATGCCGAATATAAAATACCCAGACAGGGGGGACATTCAAAGAAGGAGACAACAAGCACGGCGACTGTCTGTCCTTCAGCTAATTGTTGCGATTGAAACAAATTAATCTTACAATACTTATCTCCAACAGTATTTGTTTGTTATAAGCTGATAAGGGAAGAAGTTTATTTTATAATTGTTTAAAAATTTCTTGTGTTCAACTTTAAAGTGAATTTAATTAGAATATTGTGCATTTTTGGAAATTCTATTGGAATGAATAAATTAATTAATATTTTGTTATAAATGTATTTTTTCTTCGCACTGCAGCATTTTTAGTACATTACAATTTTATTTTTATTATTGGTATTAAATAATAAAGATCATTGTCGCCTTGTCGAAGTTTGTTGCATGCCTCGATACAGTTAATTTTACGCCTGTGTTTGTAAGTAGCGTCTTAAAATGCTGACATTTTCAGTGACATCGAAAGTAAAAAAAAATCCATAGTGTATCCAATAGATATTGGGAACTAAAATTACGTTTCATGGGTAACAAATATTTTTCTTGTTTTTGTTTTCATAGGATATAGTTGAAGAGGACTCAGATAATGAGCAAGAAGAGGAAGAGGATGTTAAGATAGGAATGGGCAATAAAGAGTTGAAGCGTGGTGAATTTGTTACCGTAGCTGATGGTGATGGTCAACAATATGTTGTTCTGGAGGTTATCCAATTGGAAGATGGCACTGAGCAGCAAGTAGCTGTTGTAACACCTAATTATATTGAAGAGGACGACCAAGGTGAGAATATTTTCTTGTTATTGTTATAATGACCTTTTTTAAGAAAAGGATTCCAAGAAAGTAGGATGCTTATTGAAATTAGTATAAAACTAATCATTACATGTTTACAAAGCATATAGGCTAAAATGTATCTTTTTTTAAGGTGTAAAATAATAATGTAACACATTTTTAAACATAAATACTGCTGGCCACCTTTTCCAAGATGATAGAATTTGCCTCATTAAAATTCACTGTACATGATAGTGATGGCTGATTTCAACCACAAATACATCTCATTGGGAATTATTATTGTGGAGGTTATTACGACATAATGCATAGAAGCTTAAAGCCCCGACTTCAGAAGCTGTTATGTGGAAATTATTTTGTTATTTATGGTACTTTCAAGTTGGGCTTTACTTTTTATTCAAAGTCTAATGTCTTGACCCTTTTGAGTGGCCTAAGAATATTAAAAGCTGGAATCTGATACCTACATAAGCGACAGTAGCGTCGAGGGTTCGAATCCCCCATTCGACAACTGTCATGAACCACTTCTAACACAAGCATTTTAAGCTTACCAGAAGTGGGTTAAGGAAATATTAGTAAAGTTTAATAGGATTACTAGTATTTAAAAAAAAACTGAATAAGAAGGTACAGAGATGTGTCTTTTTACAAAGTAAGGAAGAAATGAAGCTATTTGGATAGCTTTAATATAATCCGAAGAGATTAAAGTGGTTTATTAAGAGATAATCCGAGCGCCATTTAGTCTATACAAACGCATATCTCTATTAAAGAAGTAATATCGGTCCAGTTTCTTCGGCGGAGGAAACGCGAGAATAAGTGTGATAATTTCTCAGTTGCCTAGTTCGGTCGTTCAGGCACAGAGACAATAATAGATCGTTTTGAAGCTATTATTAAAATTACTTTCATCCTTAAGTGTCCAATATAGATGCCGTGTGGTACAGACGTAAGAGAATCAGACACCCTCTTCCGACTATGTAGCGATTATGAGAAATAACAGAAAAAATATGATTTCCAATTATCAATTAACCATCTCGTTGCCACCCGACTTATCAAAGCGGAGACAGGCACCAGTGTCAAAGGTGTGTGGCGTCTGGTACTATGACTTTTTAGATTATAGAGAGAACACTAAAGCATTCTTTTAATTAAAATAGATTAGTCCAATTAAGTTCTTTAATTTTAATAATAATTTTAAACCGTAGAGCAAAGCTGCAGTTATATTATGGTTGCACGAATGGGTTGGCTCGACCGAAGAAAGACCACGCTCTCACAGAATACCAGCGTAAAATAGCAGCTTAATGCTGCTGTGTTTCGTATGGTGAGTGTAAAGAACCGAGGATCCTTTTCACTGGAAACGAGGCATTCCATCTTAGTCCTCAGGGGTGACAACGCATCTCCATTTTGAATCTTAATCGAGGATAAATGTAGATGTCTATGGGCCACAGTATCCACTTACCATCAAGTGAATTGTGTGCTCGCTTGTCGCCCTTAAAATCTATAAAAAAAAATTATCCATGACTTAGGCATTAGCTGTGGTTAGTTGAGTTAGCATTTATGCATTAGCTTTACTTGAAATTGTTTTGAAACTTTTAGTAGAGGAAGAGGAGGAGGAGGAGGAAGAAGAGGAGGAATCTGTGATTGAAGATAAAAAAGATCAGAGTATTCTAGAGAATGAAGAAAAACAGAAGACACTGGAAAGGACCATTAAATTAGAGAAAGATGTGGACACATGTTTTGGATTTGATGTACGTCATTGTTTCTTCTTTTTTTAAATACATGATTTTTTTTAATTTTTGGAAGAAATTAGCTATGAGTTTCCCTAGAACTAAAATTATTATCAGTTCAGATACACTTTATAGAAAAATTTTAAGCATTTTATGTAAAGTAGAAATCTTATTATTGTTACCAGATAAATTAATTTGTATGTAATAAAACAACACACAACCCAAATTGTTACATTTAACAACTTAAAACAGCAATTTGGTTATGGTCAATAAGAGTTACCTTATATGTGTATGTTGTGTTATTACAAATTTTTACAAGTGGGACAAAAACAATAAACAATAATGACACTGAACTGAATTCTCTAGTCCTTGTGAAACTATATGGATGTTACCGTAGAAGTAGTAGCATTACTGGCTGGTGACTTCCACCAAGGTCTTGTTTGTACAGAGCCATTTTTGTATCAAGGCTATGAGCAGATATCAAGTAATTTAGCCTGTTATACACTAATATGACACATGACACTATTTCTTCACAAAATAATCAACTCTTACATTTTCACAACATATAAGAATAAATACCAAAGTTTGTTAGTAATTTGCCAATATACACCAGGCCACTCCATATTCTCATTATCTCATTATCTATTTTGTGAATTCTCTTAAGCAGGCTTATTGAGTGGACTTTAACATAAGTTACTACAAAAATTAGGTGTTACTTTTGCAAAGCTCTGGTGCATCACAATTACATATTGGTATGAGATCATAACAATTTTTAGAATATATCAATTAGTGCCAAAATTATGACGGGTTATCGTGCAGAGGGAGCATGGAGAATTTACATCTTCACCCATGCCCATTAAGGTAATAAAATGTTATAAATCCTTTCTACTAATGGGACTGGCCAAATTACATGAGTCCAATATTTCATTCTGATAAATAATAAGATCCATCGTTCTTGTTTTCATCATTATGTGCACAATGTATATTTAACAGTACAATGCTCGTCGTGTTAGATTGGCGTTGCATTGGACTATAATACTGGCTAGTCACTCATTGAGCCTGGTGATGGTAGTCAACGAAATGTCGTCCACAGGACATTACTTACTATTACAGTTTTTAATAACATAATATAACTATTTTGCAGGAAGAAGAGGAGGAGGAAGAAAGTTACAATGACAAGGTGATTTTACGTATAGTGTAAACTGGTCGCACATACTATTGAATCGAAACAAGTTACACATTGGTCGAATGACTAGATGTCATTCGACCAATGTGAATAGCGCCGCGAAGCATGTAGGTATCTTACGTGTGAAGAAGTATTATGGAGTTATGTTACTCTGAAAAGTTTTTCGTGCGCTAGTGTTGGAATTATTTAAATAATATTTATTTTATTATTTACGTAGTATGTACGTACACTATCGCATACAAGGCGTTGTTATACTTTATAAAGCAAGTTATCTATGTCAAGTCGTTAAAATAATTGTATATATAATACGACCGGAGTTTTATCGAAGCTTTCGGCTTATATCTGTTTATACATTTAAAGAACATGCCATTTTGAAAATGAACCTTGTGTGAGTAACTTATGTTTATTTTGTAATAAAGATCTCCATTTATAATTTTAAGTTTTGCTATCAAGAGTATAAATACAAACATGACTTGAGACTTGCTATTCACAAATTACCAGCATTTGAAATATTGCATATAAATTGTAGATTTAACAATATTATCTTATCTACCGTATTAATTATTCCATACAGATGATGCAGATTATTACTCTCCTTATCTTGAACACATTAAACTAAAATATTGTAGATGACTAACATATTATGTACTCTGTATATTTTTGAATTTCTTCCTAGGGTAATAAAGTTACAAACATACTAGTAAAACCCTTCAATAGATTTATTATAATATATATAATAAAATGGTACAATGGTACGAAATCTATTGAAGGGTTTTATTGGTGGTATTGAATAAAAAATAAAATAATGTAAGAGTACTAGCCCGTAAATATTACACATAGATTTTCCGACAAAATTACATACATTGCATGCATTAGTTACACTTACTTTCACTTATTTTACTAAAATAATTGTGGCTCATTAACTGTGCTTAATTTGAATAAAATTTAAAACAATATAAGGTTACCCAATATCCATTAGGTTAATCAGGAGCGCAATGGTATATCTTACAGTATAGTCTTTCAGTATGTATAAAGTAGTAATCTCATGAATGGGGGATTATACGATATTTTTAAGCCGAATCGAAAAACGATCAAGTCACGATCAAGCATTATTTGTTCCATTGGGCACGTTCACATATTTTTTTATTCGGAGGTCATTTCTAAGAAATGAAAAATTCATTTCTTATTTTTATTATATAAATATGACCAACTTATCAAGAATAAGCATTACCGTTGCTTCTTCTAAATTCTGTGATGTTCGTGCTGTTAGCTTTTTGGCTTTTGCAGCTTCATCAGATTCGGCTGTAGCTGGAAGATGGTGATATTGATGAGGGTGATGATTTGGTGTTTGAACAGTCATCAGATCACCTGTATACCAGATGTTAGTGAATTTTTTATTCGGCGTTCAACCAGGAGTGTTCGGATCCCGGTTCTGACAGTTTAACTTGTATCTGACGAAGATCAGGGTCGCGGGGTAGGCGGGGCTACGGAGAGTACGCGGTGTAGACATTCGCGTCCTATCTGTAGTCGTAACTGTGTATCATTATGGGTATTTATAGTTTCGTTGTGACACCAGCCTATGACTTGGGTCCTCTGAAATGAGTGAAACAGGGGGTTCGATAAGTACATTGTGGGGTCAATGAAGACCGGACGCAACGTTTGGAATCGAAACATAGTTGGTTGAGTTTGCTATGTAGCGCCGATTCATCTCGAGTATTTGGAGATAGAGTACAGACGCTATCTAGTGGCAGATAACTGAAGACTTCTGTTGTGGTAATTTGAACCATAGTTCCAATGAGGGCTAATAATGTTCTGCTCACTAGATGTCGCTAGTTGACACAGGTAAAGTGACTTTCTAGAGTATTATATTAATACACAAAACAATGCGTCAGTGGTACGCTCCTTAATTTTTTGCACATTATTAATTTTTTTAATTTATCTACTTTTATGAATATCTGTAGTTTGGTTTATTTATTTTTAATCTTATTAATATAAAATATAGCCAATAGTCCAGAAAGAAACATAACCTTTACATTTTCTGAAGAGATTAACTTCCTCGCTATGAAATCTGTCAAATATTATACCTCACTTTCTAGTGGCAGAAAAAGTCGTGGATGCCCACATTTTAACTATATCTTTATGGAAATATTGAGATCACAGTCAGATTTAATGTAAATTTTAAATACAAGCCATATCTTATATATCCAAATAGGATGAAATGAGGTCACTGAAAGGATACGAGTATTTAATTTACATCCATAATTTACGTATATTTATTTCTATTTGATAGGGCTAGTGAATGTTAAAGAAGTAAATAATTTTGTCCCTTATCTTGGGGTTTAGTATTGTACTTATTTAAAAAAAGGATATATAAAGTTAAAATTAATAATTTGGACATAAGAGAAGAGGGAAACCTAGGAATATATATAGATGGACTGTGTTAGGGATTATATGCGTAAGAAAGGAGTGAGTGAAGAGACGAGGGCTAATAGAGGAGAATAGAAGAGGACGACATGCTATGCCGCCCTAAATAACTTGGGATAGGAGCAAATAGAAAAAGTTTACAGTTTTATTCCGAAGAGTAAAGTGGTTTATTAAGAGAGAATCCGAGCGCCATTTAGTTCTGATGGAAAATCATCAATATTTTGGGGATATAGAATACATAGTAAATTGTTACCTTACAATTATGATAATATGTGAAATTCTAATTTAATAATTACCTAGTAAGGTACCGCTTATATAAATATGCGACGATCTTGCAATTGTTGTACATTTTAAAGAGGCCACTACACTAGGTAATTTTTGTCTTTACCACAGCCTTGTGGTACATCAGTACCTACGTTGCTCTGTTAAAAGCTATCGCTTTACAATAAATGTACAATTCTGAGTAACAGCTTTACATTTGAGCAGTTATAGTTTTGATATGCTAAAATACTTTATATAATATATTGAATAGAAATATTTTACTCTATCATGATGATGTCACATTCTAAAACTAGTGATATCACATAAAAGCAGAGGTCTGTAAGTCTTAAGAGGTTTAGAGGTTAGTCGTTAGTTTTTACATGCTGAATGGCAGGGGTTGAAAATAGTTTCCAATTTTGTTACGGTCCTTCATTTAGGTTATTAAGTTTCGGTGGTTTTAAGGTACTCGTTCCATAACTAAAGTTTAATAAGTTCCTCTGAGAAAAAAGAAGAAAGCTTCTTCTCTCAACCAGAGTTTAGCTTTTATTTCTTATCCATCAGATGAAAACCGTACATCCTAAATCAACCCCTAGATCTCTGAAGCAGACAGGTTCTCTCATCGGTTCTGGCAGTTTGTCCTGGCATACCCTAAGCTTAAAATTGAAGAAAGCTTATGTATAGTGTTCAACTGGATATTACTATTTGTAAAAAAAGATATATATATATATATATATATATATATATATATATATATACCTGATGTGTGAATATAAAATCATGAGTAACCAAATCATGTTGTTAGTAAAAGGACATTAGATTATTACTTTCTTATTCAATCGTAATGCGTGCATTTAGTGATTCCTATCTCAAGGGCAAATACGTTTTATATATAAGACTTCTATATCATATATATATATATATATATATATATATATATATATATATATATATATATATATATATATATATATTACGTATTAATATTGCATGAAAAATTAAAGAGTCGTGTATATTAGGTATGTTTAATGTGTCTATTTCTAACAATATAATGTTAAAATATTACACCTTTTAAATCTAAATATATTACTTAAACATTCAGGTTTCTCCGTATCTTTGCAAATTATACTAATTGCTGTATAATTTGCAAGAATAAATTATTCATTTTTCAATAAATATTTGTGATTTTGCCGTAGTACTTGTGAAATATAGATAACCTACGATTTTAGTATACACAGCATCATATGAAAATATTTTGTTACCTCTTTTGAATCAAAATTGATTATTTTTAGGCCAAGATCAGTTATTTGAATGTTATTGCAATCATGAGCAACTAAGTAATAATCCCAATAAATATAGTAACTAAAAAACTTGTCACTTTGTTGTTATGTGTTGTGTTATTGGGCTAAACTGGTATCGCCACTTTGCAAGCAAATAACTTTTCTTCTTCAATTTGAAATTCAACACTAATGACAGGTTTTACAATAAAGTAATATTTATAGTAGATTATTAGAGCTCACTGTAACATGAATAATATTTTAATAATGCCTGATTACGTAGTGTTTGATGGGCGATGTAGAAAAAATACTTACAAAAATTGAACCAAATTCATAAAGTAGAATTCACTTACTTATTACTAGTTTCCTTTATGTGTTTTAAAATTATTTTAAAATTGACAAAAAAACAAACATATAAATCTCATATTTTGCGTAGTAAAGGGAATACATAAATTGATAACTTAATTTATGCTCGAGTTAAAATTTGAATTATAAATTGCATAAATCAAATTGCAATCCTATTTAAATTTTTTTAACTGTTCTACTTAAGGCTGATTTCTCAATCATCGGCTAAGTTATTCGTCGAATTAAAAGTGATCAAATTAAAGATTACAGTTTAAGAATATAATAGTTGAATTGTTTCACCTTCACATTCGGACAGGTTATAATTTATTCGTAAACTACTTTTATTGGATGATTGAAAAATCAGCTCTTATTTAACTTAATTTAAATCTACGTGTAATTGTAAAAATGGTCATTGTTGTATTTTATTATTGTATAGTTGTTTAGTTTAATTGTATAGAAGCGATAATAGTCGCTATAGATCTGTTGGTGGGTATGTTGTGACACCAATGGAACCATTATATCTTAATTATTAAATAAATGGATGCAGTAAACTTCTTTTTTTCATCATCATCATCATCATCATCATCATCATTAGGTTGCTTCATATGGCAACCGCATATTTATATTATAATCAAAGACATCTAAGTGGTATTAAGACCGGACATCAGCAACAAAATGGTCACGTTTTATTTATGTCTATAGGAAATATTTCGGATTTGTGTCATTTAGCAGACGCATTCATTTCCTAAATTAAAAAAATATTTTTAAAGAAAATAGCCCGATTGTGCATTAAGGTATTGTAAGTCTCGATATATTGCAAAAACTGAATGTGATTTTGGTTTATTAATCGCAAGTATAATGTATATTTATCCCATAATTTTTATTATTTTTGGTAGATTGTTCTAGAACATCTATCAATATTGTAATAAGCGCCCTCTGTTATCCAGTAACGTCACCAAAGAGTTAGTGATTGATAACGTTTATCGATAGGTGCTATCGATAAAACATTACACAGGATGCAGATTTAATCACCTACAATATTTAAGGAGGTGAAACAGTAAACGATACTGTAGGTACCCATAACAATAAAGGAATCGGGTGGGCCTGCGTCCGGGGCCACGGCCGTTGGTTGTTACGTGAAACGTCTATGTCAGCCAGTACAACCAATTTTTTTAAATTTTAATATAATTCTACAAAACCAGGAGAATTGCAGATGCATTTCCGGCCTTTTAAAAAGGAGTAAGCTTGTTTCTTGAAGGTCCCTAAGTCATATCGATCCATAAAAATCGCCGATGGTAAACGATTCCTTAGAAAACTCCTAATACACCGCACGGTAGTGGGCCGCCAAGCATCCAAATTACGTACCAAAGTAACGTAAATTATGTTGCGATGTGTGTTAGTGAAATTTGGTGGCTGGAATTAATCCGAACAATTCCTCGGAATACTCTCCGTGGTAAATACGATAGAAAATGTGAATCGAGCCAATCAAAGAGAGAACCCAGTCGTCGACAATTCGAGCCGCTCTGCTCTCTATGCGGTCAAGTGGAAGGAGCTCGCACTGGGGAGCCCTGGTCCAGAGTTGAGAACAGTATTCCATGTGAGGCCGAACCTGCGCTTGTAAAGTTGCAAACGATGTGTAGGCATGAAATACTGTCCGCTCTACGGGGTACGCCAAGCTTTTTAGAAGCCAATTTAGCTTTCTCTTCCTAGTGACCATGCTACTGCAGGTCATTCGATATGTCGACGCCGAAGATTCCGCTATTGGTTGCGACAAAAAGGGAAGTGCTCTGTCTGAAATTGAGGAGATACGACAAAGGTGTTCTCTTTAGCGGTAAACGCGCAAATTAGTGAATTTGTATAATAATTTATCGCGTAACGACTTTTAAGTTTAGTATTTACTTTAAAATATATTAGATTTAAGGTGTATTTTTGTAAAAGAAACGAATTTGAAAACGTAGAGGCGCTTGCTTATTGGATTTGATGTTTCGCGATGTACCTTCAACGGAGACTGACCTATCATAGTTTTCTTATATTAAATATATATTTAACCATATTATTATAGCGTCTAATGGACTTAGTGACGTCATCGAATATGCTATCAATGTAACTGCTATTTGAATTGATTCTTAGTTATTGGAAATTAAATATTTTATTTCATGACATCATTTAATTCATGACTTAAAAAGTTTATATAACTTTTTTGGTGTGACGGGAGTCATAATAAATAGATTTACACAATAAAACAGCATGCATATTCCCTATTATTATATAGTAAAGCATTACAAACTTAGTAAACCTTCAACAACATTATCGACACTGATATCGAAACGGTATATTCCTAAAACTGGTTTTTGCCTTACATTTATTAGCTACACCTACTGGGGAATAGCTAAAATGTTTTCCTTATGGAATATTCAGCGTAGTTTTGCTGTGTTTAGCTAGAGGGCGTCACACGCGCGAGCTCTAAGTTTTTGTATGCAATTGTTTCCTATGTCGGCTCTATAGTATACCTATATATTTGAATCTCTTTGATTATAATAATTAAATAATGTTCAAAAATGTTCATCTGCTGTTGCTGTTTGTTGTTTGTCGCTTCTTACACCAGTGGATTCTCTTACGCTGCCACTACACGGCAAAGAATTTTTCTAATACTAAGTGGCGTGGCTCAAAAGTTCTGACTTTAATTTCAAATAGCCTCTAGTACGTAAAAGTAATCGTTTGTTTATGTACATAAGTAATCGTCTATAATCATTGTCGCACCGTGCCTATAATCTCTAGGTAGAGAGAATAGTGTTCTGTGGCTATAATTTATACGTACAATTTGATTACATTCATTGTTATGTATATGAGAGCATTGGCGATGCTTATATACCGGCCGCGTTGATGTTTCTCGAGAACACATAGATTGCCGGAACCAACTTGTGTCAGGAGTCGACTCTTTGTTAAACGAGGCCTCTGACTGGGAGCGTCTAAGTCTACTCCAGTTTAACCCCCAAAAGACGCAAACTTGTGTCGTTTTTAACGTCTGCAGCTAAAAAGAAATCCTTGGTGTCGACATTTCGAGAAACGTACAGTTCCGCAGTCACTTGGAATGTTAGACAGGAATCTAAAAAGCTTGGTGTGCTCAGTAGATCGAGACGGTATTGTATGCCGGCACAACGCTTGCATATTTACACAACAGGTTTGGCCTCATATGGAATACCGTTCTCATTTCTGGGGCGGGGCATACCCGTATCAACCCCTTCCACTTGACCGCATTGAACAGAGTGACCTGATTCATCGGCGACCAATTTGATCCAGTGGCCTTACGATGAAACCAGACCAAATATGGTATGGTGGTCTTCTTTGTATGTTTTATCGCATATATCACGGGGACTGCTTAGGGGAATTATTCGGATTAATTTTATCTGCTGAATTTCACCATCGTACACTGCGTCAGAACACGTAATTTCATCCTCATCATCTCGATGGTTGTCGGTCCACTACCGTATGATTTACGTGGAAATTCTGTCACGTACGACAACTAGAACTTAACAGATGCTGCAGGCGTGTTTTCCGGAACGATACGCCTTAGGGGCTTTCAAGAAAATAACCCATTCCTTTCGAAAAGGTGGACAACTCACCTACAATTCCCCTGGTGTTGCGGATGTTCTTGGGTGACGGTGATCACTTACCATTAGGTGAGCCGTATGCTCGTTTGCCTCCTCTTCCATAAAATCAACAATTTTCGGGGTCACATTTAATTTTTAAATAATTATCACAACACTTATTCTACTAAACATGGACCGCCTTATTCCACAAGAACATGGAATAATTAATCTAAAGATTGCACAACTCGACACTGCCACACGTCTCAAAGAAACTGGATCAATACGAAATAGAAGATGGGATGGCAGACCAAGAACAGCGTTCAGTCAATTTGAAAATGGTGATTGCGAATGGGTTGACGCGGCTCAGAGAAATTGGTTCTGTAGCTCTTAAATAGAGCGTTGTCCCCTTTTTTGAACAACTATTTCGGTGGAGTACTGCCAAGTATGAAATTAAAAAGCTTCTGAAGAGCTTCTATTACCAATTTTCACCCGTTTGAGAAGTTAGGTTCAGTTGCATGCAATCCAATCTTCACCAGGCGCTATGAATATTTAAGATGATGGAGATCCATTCGAACGTCTTTGATATCAACGAAATACAGTCTGATGATATGAGTGTTACGGGAGTATAATATAAAACCCTTTTAAGTCTGGTTAAGGGCCTTTCCGGTTGTAGAGAATATTTTAGTCTTAACACTTTCACTGTCCGGTTTCCAGACACAATAGTAAGACAATAGCAGTGCCCTATATGTAGTGCACGGGACAGCGAAAGGGTTAACAGTCGCGCACGGCCGGTGGATCGATCACAGTACCAAACGTTACGTACTTTTCACGCTGGTTTCCGACGACGTTCTAGGACAATATTAAATTAAATATATATAAAAAAATTAATGTTGCAACTATGTACCTACCTATTTTTAGCAAAATTAAAGCAATGAAACAACATATTTAAAATTTTCAGCTGTTTACTTTCAAATGGTCATTTACAAATCACTTGACGTTAATGCAAAAACTAACAACAGTGTGAACTGATTTCTTCATATTTCTTTTGATATACTTCGTAGACATAAAATTCGTTAAGTGTGTAACTTCCGTCATTGTTTTATTCACATTATTTATTATTCGTTTCATTTGTCATAAGACGTGATTAAATTTTCTTGTTAACTGAAAAGGTAATTCCGTTTATCCATACTAAAAATCCACTTTAGAGATAATCGGAATTCACTTTTATTTGTTCTTTTTACCCCGAGTACCTACAGTTCAACACATACAAGTTAATTATTAATTAATTTTTAATAACCACAAACTTAAAAACTATTATGTATTTTGTCGGTACCGTTACAGTTACAGTCTTAAAGTCCATACATTACATATAGAATTTCAATCAAATTAAACTTCCTCGTTTTAAATAATATATACATTCTGCAACATGTCCAGACAATTATCAACACCAATTTAATTATTGAGTAGACGTAATTTGATATCCTATATATATATATCTACGTTACGTTATAGTTATATACGTTAGTTGAAGAGGTCACGTCTAGTGAAGTCAACGCTCCGTCCCTCTCAGGCTCTAATCCAAAGTCCCGAAACATTTCAGCACGAGCTACAAAACCGTTTTCAGTGCCTGGAAGATTGCAATGCAGTGGACAATATGAATGACAAATTGTGCGTCAAAAACTGTCCATGCAGTCGGAACTAACTTTTGCAAGACCCGCCGTAGAAGAACACAAAAATTCTCCGATCCACACTCTTAATCTCATGGCTGTTAGACGGGAAATGAAGCTGCAGCCTTCAGTAGATTTGATAGCATACAGACAACTGAACAGACAGATCTCCAAATGCATGCGGCGGGACTTACGCAACTTTAATGCTGCTCGTATTGAAGAAGCGATCGAGCGGAACCAGGGCTCCAGTCTTTGCCAGAGATATATCTGTTAAAAAGAGCCAACTGTCGAAGCTGAAGACCGAATGTGGCAGCGTCTTTTCCGGGACACCTGAGACTTTGAGTGACATTGAGAGGTATTATGGGCAGCGTTACACACGTAAGTGTGAGTGATACTATTCCGATGATATCTCGGATGTCAGTCTGAACGAGATTATAATGGCTCCCAAGCACCTTAAAAAGGCAAGTCCCCAGGCGAGGATGGAATTACAGCGGAGCTTCTGAAAGCGGGTGGAAAACCGATATTTCGATAAGTCCTTCAGAAGCTCTTTAATTCCGTCCTCCATGGTGGCACTACTCCGGAGGCGTGGAGCAGAAGCGCGGTGGTCTTGTTCTTTAAGAAAGGCGACAATGCTCTCTTGAAGAACTACAGACCGCTTTCCCTTGTGAGCCGCGTCTACGTGCTGGTTTCGAGTCATTACGAATTGTCTCGCACGCAGACTCGACGACTGCCAGCCTCCCGAATATGTCGGTTTCCGAAAAGGCTTTAGTATCATAAACCACATACATACCCTCGGCAAATTGTACAGAAGACCGAGGAGTACAATTTTCCACTATATCTTGCGTATGTGGACTATGAGAAAGCCTTTGATTCCGTCGAAATTTGGGCGGTGCTGCAGTCCCTTTAGCGGTGCCGAATTCACTGTCGGTATATCGAAGTGTTTGTACAGTAGGGCTACGATGGCTATCGGAGTACAGAGCCAGAGTACGAAACCTATCCAACTGCACATAAGTGTAACACAGGGTGACGTTATATCCCCGAAACTCTTCACCTCTGCATTGGAGACGTTTTCAAGCTACTGGACTGGAAAGGATATGGTATTAAAATCAATGGAGAGTACATCACTCACCTGCGGTTAGCCGACGATATAGTGCTTTTGACAGAATCGCTGGAGGACCTAAGCACTATGCTCAATGACCTCAACAGTGTCTCCCAACGAAACTTAAGATGAACATGGACAAAACAAAGATTATGTATAACGTCCATGTCACACCTATGCCAGTAGTTGTTGGAAGCACTAAGCTCGAAGTTGTTGACGACTATGTTGACTTGGGACAAATAGTCCGACTAGTTAAGTCCAAATTCGACCGAGAGGTCAATCGACGGATGCGACTCGGCTGGGCAGCGTTCCGGAAATTACGACACATTTTCTCGTCGGATATATCGCAAAACTTGAAAAGGAGAATGTACAACCAGTGCGTGTTGCCAGTGATGTCTTATGGAATTGAGACGCGGTCCTTCACTGTTGGCCGTATGAGGAAGCTCAAGGTCGCTCAGGGAGCTATGGAGAGGGCTATGCTCGGCGTTTCTCTGCATGAAATACTTAAAAACGAGGATATCAGCAGTAGAAGAGAGTAACCGACATAGTGGCAATGGGCCGGCCATATAGCTCGAAGAACCGACTACCGACGAGGAAGAAAGGTTCTCGAGTCGAGCGGACGAAGTGTAGGGCGTCCCCCCACTGAATGGAGTGACGACCTGGTAAGATATGCAGGAAGTCGATGAATGCAGGTGGCTCAGGACCATGCCTTGTGGCATTCCTTGGGGTTCAGCAGTGGACTTGTGAAGGGCTGTAATGAAAATGACGATGAATTTGATATCCTGGATAAATTCGTCACTTAATGTACATTTGCAATATTTTTCTAAATTTCTTTGCTACAACAGATGTGTTGGCGAAGAACTGGGCGTTTTTTTGCAAGCATTCTTAAAACGTTACTATTGGATGTTTCTTTAACTTCATTTTAAACTATTTTAAGCCAAGATTCCAATAAATCTGTAATCCTGTGAGGTACTCATATTATTTAAGAGTTGACCTTTCAAACAAGAACAAGTCAACTAAGCATTTATGAGCCAGTTTTTATCATATTTCTATAAATGTGGGAAATGTGGGACAACCAAGGAAGAAAAATAATATATACTAATTCCGATTATCCGTAATTCCGATATACGAGATGAGAACGCTTTTCCGAGTACCCACCGTAGGGTGGATAAACGGAATAACCCACTGAAAGTAATAAATCTTTTGTTTTAAAATACAAGGAGTGCGAGCAGGTGACAACAAATATAGCTTTGTAAAATAGGTATGTAATATTAAAAATAACTTCTACTCCAAAGAACAATTCATCTTATTCTATAAATACAATTCTAAAGCAACGTTTGCTACACTTACTTATCTTAATTTTATAAAAATTTAAAATGTTATAAATTGTAAACATTATTTTTATATTTTCATAATTAAAGCATAGCAATAAAGTTAAGAATTATCATAATTATGTATGTTAGTAATAGATATAGAAAAAGACACATCGTAATGTAAAATCGTCACGAAAATAGATTGTAACTAAATTTTCACAAGCCTAAAAATAAGCTTATGGTACGGCCAACTAGCAGCGATACGAAAGGTCATTTACCTTAAAAACGACTGTGGAGTTGACAATCTGTTATCTGTCTCTTTCCATCTTCTGTATTTATCGTAATGTCTCGTTTTCCCGACAAAAACATGTCAGGGTCAAAACGGGTTCGCCAACATTCGGAACGCGCTCGTGGTGATACAAGTGATTTGTTAAATTTTTTGTTGTTTATTTGATTATTGTTATGTTGATAATTGTTTTTTTTTTAATTAAGAGTGGTTAATGATGGAACCACAACTAAGTACGTCGAGAGATAAACCAACAAATTTTACTTCTCCGAAAAAGAAACGTCCAAAGGTATGTATAGGAATACGATGTATATGAATGTTTAGTAGTTTTATTTAAAACTTCTTGGTTCGGAGTGTACTTTAAAGTTATTTAAAAACAGCAACTGTAATACCTAATAAAACTTTTCTTAATTTATTAAAGATGCATGTAAATAAAGTATGTATATAATTTTAATTTAATTTTTAATTTTAGGTGACTAGTTTTACTGTGAATTAAAAAAATATGGTTATTAATACCTACAAATATGTTAAAGAAACTTGGCCTAAGACTTCCCCCTTATTATTGTGAATTAACCCCAATTGAGTTGATTTGGGCTGATGTAAAGAGGCACGTAGTTAGAAACAATACTATGTTTAAATTGAAAAAGTTAAGGCATTATTAAGTGACGGTATGGCGAAAGTCACGCTTGATCGGTGGAAGAAATGTGTGGAGCATGTTCAAAAAGAAGAAGTTAAGTTTTCAAACTTGACGACAGAGAAGACGTAGATGACGTGACGGATAAATTTATTATACGTGTTACAGACTCTGATTCTGACTCTACAGACTCAGAAGAATCGACGTCTGACTGAATAAACAATGATTTCCTCAAAAAATATTTTTATCCTCATTTCCATAAACATAACATAACGTATCATCAGTCCTGTATCCCTTAAGGGGTAGGCAGAGATATTAACACCCACATTTTGCCTGATATATTTAGTCCCTATGTAACAGGGGGCAAGCCTTTTACCATACACCGGGCACACAGTTGTTAGGCAAGCGATATTCAGAAACATTATTATTATTCTCGTTATGTAATTTAAATCTACATCAACATTATACAATAATTCAAATTATAACAAAATTTATAAAAAAAGTATTTTTGGTTTGCTAGACATTTTTTGAAACTGTATTGTTTACTTAAATATATAATCTAACTATCGAAAAGTTACGCACCTCTGCTATTCCCAATAACTGTGCATTGGTTTTGTTTACATTTGGTGTCGCTTCTCTTTGGCCGTACTGTGGCTCTATAAATTAGGCAGATATTTTATTATTCAACGGCCCCCTTTTTGATTTTGAATAACTTGAAATATAAATATTTCACTCTTAAAACATAATGTTACATCGACTAAGGGGCAGTCTGGAATTTCAAGCTACTAAGGACGTGTTCACATTCCAAGCGCTGGTTAGTTCAAAACAGTACTTTTCAAACCTGTTAATATCCATCAACCGCTTATCTTACACAAATGTTAATTACTCATACCTTTAGGAAATTTTATGGTTTAAATAGTTATGAGATATTTTTTTTATTATATCATTGATTATTATATCAATACACTGTTTGTTGATGTTACCAAGAGAACTAAAGAGAGGTTTTCTTAATTTCCCTTTTAGCATCAATTTCAAAGCTTCAAATATCTGAAATGGCTGATAATTTTACGAAACTAATGGAAGGAAAATAGTTGTTACCAGATCATATGTCATTCAAGAAATTTTGTGTGTTCAACAGGTAAAAGGTCTTTGTTAGACTACGGAATTCTTTGTTATATTACAGTTGGTGAAATCCCCAGAACAGAAAAACTATACTGAATGGAGCACTGTTTTACAAAGGCAAACTCGCTTTTGAATACTGGAAGAAAATTTGACAGCTCCTTGGTTTGCCAGAGTTTGCATGCGGCTTGAAAATACCAACTGTGCTCTCCTTGTTAAGCAATACTGTGTGGCTACGATTTAAGCAATGTGCCATATATAAAAAATAGTAAGAGCAAAGGGCGTGAAGCGTCTCGAGAATTAGAAAGGGCTTTAAATGTTAACATACATGACTGTATTTACATATAATAAATTTTCAGTTCCGAATGCTATTCCAGACGGTAAATATCCCATCATAATATGGAACCCGGAGAGGCAAACAAAAGAAAATTGCCTTTTGGTTGCATAAATCTGACATATTCACAGTAACCACAAAAAGCAAATGGTACTATTAAGTTCAGGGCCAATTAGGAATTGGTCAAAATATGTGTATATTTGCCTGTGGATAGGCGACGGTAAAATTAAATTTTAATTCTTAAAAAGAGACTACCTGTTCTGGAAGGAAAACGTGGAGGGACTTTTAGTAAAATTCTACAATAACTGCTTACCTCCGGAACTAGTTGAGTTGATACACGAGATATATGAATTTAAGATATCAAAGCCCACATACGAATGAAAACATAAAAAATGTAAAAGCGAACATTGACATGTATTATTTATAATTAAAAAAATAGATTACTTGCTCGCACAGTAAAACAGCCGCAAGGTCACTCGTGCTCGTGGCGTCCTATACAAAATTATTTTATAATAATGTTAAATAATTTACAAATAATATGAATGTTATTATCATGCCAGATACCAAATGTGATTGCAACGTTTTGCTAACCAATTTTACCTTAATACTTGTAAAATTAATAATACTTTAAGTACCCTCCATACAAACAAAGAAAGAAAAACGGAGCACTGCGTACATTTCAAGGGATGCAAAAACCAAACCAAAACTATGCTCACCTTATTACAAGAACACGCACTCACATACATGTATGCATTTATAATAATTGGGTAACATGTTTTAGATGCATCCATGTTGCACACACGGATGCATCTAAAACATGTCTACCAGTAAACTGTTACGGGATGATAAAGAAAAAAAAAGAAAGAGAATGTATGCGAGAGTGCGTGTCAAGAAGTTGAGTATGGTTTCAGTAGTTGTTGTTGTTCAAATGTACGCAGCGCTCCGTTTTTCTTCCTTTGTTGGTCTGAGCAAGTATCAAGTTTAGTCGGGTATAATATATAAAATATAGCGGAAAATTGTTTCAACGTGAGCATGCGTAAGTCAGCTTGCAATTCGAATATCTAAATCCGAGCACGTCAAAAACGTAACTAAGTTTTTAAAAAAATAAACGAAATTTTTGACAGATCAGCATAATTAGCAATATTGCGTACAACAGGCATTGTATGAATAGTACTAGACCTACTGTACGATTATGATTATTACTAGTTCAAATTTTAAGGTTATAATGTAAGTTATGGTGAACACAGTCAGCTGTCTCTGGTGTTCGGCTTTCGGCCAACAGAGAGGCGACGAAGTTTTCTTGTTCCTTTAGTCTTTTGACGAGAACTTCCCATGAGCCGTAATTGAGATCCATTAACTGTACTGCTTTCTTGATTATCTTGTGTGCTTCTAGACACCAATCCCTGTTTATACACATATAATGAAAGTTAAGCACTTAACTCAAACGATCACTTTATAAATAATTATATAAGAAGTTAAAAAAAAAACTTAAACAACATGTATTGCCCGACTTTGAGCTGTGATGCTCCTAGTGAGAATGATAGATCATAAGTATTAATAATGAGTTCTTGCATACATATGCAATATTTCATATTATTCAGACATTTGGAAGCGGGTGAAAAGTTTACAAATTAAAGCACCTCCTATTTAAAAGAATATTAAAGTATTTGATTTAAAAACATTGAACGTATAATAGGCGAAATATTATCTTAGCAGCAGCTTTTATGTGATAACAACTCGAAATTATAATTTTTTTATATTTTTTTTATAGGAGAATTTGCCCCCAAACGAGTATGCGGCTCACCTGATGGTAAGTGGCTAACGCCGCCCATGAAGAACCGCAACACCAGGGATATAAATTATTAGAAAAATTTATTATTTTAAGAAATTCTATCTATTACAGTTTGTATCTTGGTTCGGTATTACCCATGTACTTATTTCCGCTGCCAACTAACGGTGCATCCACTAGTATATTCTATATTAAATGTTAAAAAAAAACACTAATGGCAATACTAATCTGCCCGGTTTGTAATAGAATGAATTGGCTAAAGTATAAAATAAAATAAAATATTTACAGATAAGAGTCATCATCATCATTACAGCCCTTCACAAGTCCACTGCTGAACATAGGCCTCCCCCAAAGAATGCCACAAAGCACGGTCCTGAGCCACCTGCATCCATCGACTTCCTGCATGTCTTACCAAGTCGTCACTCCATCTTGTGGGGGGACGCCCTACACTTCGCCTACCGGTACGAGGCTGCCACTCGAGAACCTTTCTTCCCCATCGGTTGTCGGTTCTTCGAGCTATATGGCCGGCCCACTGCCACTTTAGCTTACTAATCCGTTGGGCTATGTCGGTTACTCTGGTTCTACTGCGGATATCCTCATTCCTAAGTTTATCACGCAGAGGAACCCCGAGCATAGCCCTCTCCATAGCTCGCTGAGCGACCTTGAGCTTCCTCATACGGCCAGCAGTGAAGGACCACGTCTCAGTTCCGTAAGTCATCACTGGCAACACGCACTGGTTGTACAATTTTGTTTTAAGGTTTTGAGGTATTTCTGACGAGAAGATGTGTCGTAGCTTCCCGAACGCTGCCCAGCCGAGTTGAATCCGCCGATTGACCTCTCGGTCGAAGTTGGACTTACCTAGTCGGACTACTTGTCCCAGGTAAACATACTCGTCAACAACTTCGAGCTTAGTGCTCCCAACAACTACCGGCATAGGTGTGACATGGACATTAAACATAATCTTTGTTTTGTCCATGTTCATCTTAAGACCTATCCGTTGGGAGACACTATTGAGGTCATTGAGCATAGTGCTTAGTTCCTCCAGCGATTCTGCCATGAGGACTATATCGTCGGCAAATCGAAGGTGAGTGATGTACTCGCAATTGATGTTAATTCCGTATCCTTTCCAGTCCAGAAGCTTGAAAACGTCTTCCAATGCAGCGGTGAAGAGTTTCGGGGATATAACGTCACCCTGTCTTACACCTCTCTGCCATTGGATAGGTTTCGTACTCTGGTTCTGTACTCGGATAGCCATCGTAGCTCTACTGTACAAACACTTCAGCACTTCGATATACCGACAGTCAACTTGGCACCGCTGAAGGGACTGCAGCACCGCCCAAATTTCGACGGAATCAAAGGCTTTCTCATAGTCCACATACGCCAGACATAGTGGTAAATTGTACTCTTCGGACTTCTGTACAATTTGCCGTAGGGTATGTATGTGGTCTATGGTGCTAAAGCCTTTTCGGAAACCGGCTTGTTCGGGAGGCTGGAAGTCGTCAAGTCTGCGCGCGAGACGATTCGTAATGGCTCTCGAAAACAGCACGTAGACGCGGCTCAGAAGGGAAATCGGTCTGTAGTTCTTCAAGAGAGCGTTGTCACCTTTCTTGAAGAACAAGACCACCGCACTTCCGCTCCACGCCTCCGGTGTAATGCCATCACGGAGGACGGAATTAAAGAGCTTCTGAAGGACTTCAAGTACCGGTCTTCCACCCGCTTTCAGAAGCTCCGCTGTAATTCCATCCTCGCCTGGGGCCTTGCCGTTTTTAAGGTCCTGGAGAGCCATTCTAATCCCGCTCAGACTGACGTCCGGGATATCTTCGGAATAGTGTCGAATAAGACTCGCTCTTGGATCGTTACTCACACTTGCGTGTGGCTCCAACGATGACGTGTACAGCTGCCCATAGAACCTCTCAATCTCACTCAAAATCTCAGGTGCCCCGGAAACGATGCTGCCACATTCGGTCTTCAGCTTTGACAGTTGGCTCTTTCTGGCAGACAGATCTCTGGCAAAGACTTCGGAGCCTTGGTTCCGCTCGATCGCTTCTTCAATACGAGCTGTATTGAAGTTGCGTAAGTCTCGCCGCATGCATTTAGAGATCTGTCTGTTCAGTTGCCTGTATGCTGTCAAATCTGTTGAAGAATGTAACTTCATCTCCCGTCTAACAGCCATGAGATTAAGAGTGTGATCGGAGAGTTTTTGTGTTCTTCTGCGGCGGGTCTTGCAGAACTTAGCTCCGACCGCATGGACAGTTTCCACGAGCTTGTCATTCATATCGTCCACTTCATTGCAGTCTTCTAGGCACTGAAAACGGTTTTGTAACTCGAGCTGAAAGGTTTCGGGACTTTGGATTAGAGCACGAGGGGGACGGAGCGTTGACTTCATCAGACGAGACCTCTCCAACTTAACATTTAGGTTCAGTGTGCCTCTAACCATTCGGTGATCGCTGCCGGTTTTCACCCTCGCGATCACTGAGACATCACTGAACAGTTGTCGTCTGGTCGTCATAATGAAGTCAATCTCATTTTTTGTCGAACCGTCGGGGCTCGACCAGGTCCACTTCCTGTGGGGCCGCTTCTGGAAGAAAGAGTTCATCATAAAGAGTCCCTCTTTCTCCATGAAGTCGGCCAGCTGCTGGCCCCTTGGGTTCCGTTGCCCTATTCCAAATTTCCCTACTTTCAGCTCACCGTTCTCTCTTGTGCCTAGTTTTGCGTTGAAGTCTCCCATTAACACCGTATATTGGGTTTTGGAGGAATGCATGGCTCTGGAGATATCCTCATACATTTCCTCCACCTCCTCATCGGGGTGTGCCGAGGTTGGTGCGTAAACCTGTATGACCTTCAGCGAATACCGTTTGGTGATTCTGAGTATAAGGTACGCAACCCTCGTCGACACACTCCCGATCTTTACAACGTTGTTAACGAGAGACTTGTGGACGATAAATCCGACACCTCCTTGGGACAGATGGTCGCCCTCCCGGTGATAGAGCAAGTTGCCGGATTCGAGGATTACCGTGTCCTCCCCCTCTCTTCGGACTTCGGATAATCCTATAATATGCCAGCGCAACTTGTCTATCTCTTCTTCCAGCTCCACGATCTTCTCGTCAGTCCTCAGGGTGCGTGCGTTGTATGCTGCCAGGTCGAGTCGTCGTAGGTGGCAACCGAACCTCCACCGGAGATTCTTAGCACCCCCTGCCCCGCCGTTACCATGGTCGCCACCGTAGCCAGGAATAGCGGGGCCGCCGGGGACTGGGGGCCGTCTGTTTGCTGTTTTCATCATTGGGGGGGTATTTGCCATATAGATAAGAGTACGAGTAGCTAAATATTATTTAAATTAATTTTATCACAAAATTGAATCGTATCACACTGTCAAGAATTTGTAAGACAATATAGTATTTACATTAAGACTTATTTTACTTTGATATAAAAATATTGTGTTCATTAGACAAACCTATAGTCGGGGTGTCCCGGCAGCTTGAGTATCCTCTCCAACATAACATCGGACAGTTTCCGCATTTCATGCGCCACCTGTGATAATTAATACATAAGTAGTTTTTTATACCTACATATAGTTAAAAAATATAAGCCAGCGACCTTGATCGCAATGCTCCACACTTTGTCTTATTTAATTTGATTATATCTTTTAATATTTTTTCTAGTCAATTATTTGACAAGAGCACTGGTAAAATCGCGTTAGCAGAGATTCATTCCTTCAATGAATTGCTCACCTCGCTAAGAAGCCGAAACATTTCGCGAAGAGCTGATACCTTCGCCAGCGCAAAAAAGCTGGTAATGGATAGATTTAGATTTGGCATTGTTGGAATTTACGTCATCATTTGGTCATCAGAGGCGACCTCAGTACAAAATTTTACACTAACGTTTTTGTATCGTCACCGACTAAAGTAAAAGTTACAGTCCATATACGTCCTAAACTGGGCACAGGCCTCCTATCATTTCTTAAAGGATTTTAGGGCAAGGAAACGTTGGCGGAGTTGACATTTCTTAGATTTATTTTAATTTCGCAGACATGCAGGTTTCTTAACGATATTTTCCTTCACCGCCGGGCACGTAAATTAGCAATTAAAACTGTTATTACAATACAATTAACAATTTTACTGGCGCCGGTCGGCAGGCGTCGACTAAAATTGTATGAACATATGAACAGCGCCGCAGGCAGATGTAAATGGAATTATGTATGTTTAAATACAGAGTCCCTCGATTGCGATACGAATTCGTTATGATAGATAATTCATGCTCAGTGGGCTGAACTTCGTCTGGCAAGCAGCCTACAAAATAATAAAAATAAAACGAAGAAATAGTTCGCGTACTGCAACATTACTGAGTTTGAAAAATATTTTCGTTTCATAAGGTGTATTGCTTTATTTAAGTATATTTAAAAGCTATGATTTATGACCCCAACTGCACGCACAAAATAATTTTACTATAGGTAATAAGTGGGAATGTCGCTGAATTAAGTGCTAATTGAGCAACTCATTATTAGTATAAATACCGGGTTTTATTGTAATTAGATCATTAGTCTTTGAGTAATCGTCAACCAAACAAGTCAATCGTGAGGAAATTCTGTATTATGGAGAAAATCGAGTTCCGTGCCGTTATAAAGTTCCTTACCAAGCGCGGAAAATCAGTTCAGACTATATTGGAAGAGATGTCATCCGTTTACGGAGACTCTTGTCCAAGTAAAACTATGGTTTACAAGTGGCATACCCTTTTAAACAAGGCAAAGAGTCACTTGAAGGCGACCCACGGCCAGGAAGGCCGATCAAGGTGACCATTTCGGAAATTATTCAAAAAGTCGTAAAATTAATATTAGAAGATGCCCGGCTAAAGAAAACCCAACTCGCAAAAATAGTTGGAGTATCAGATACAACCATTTTCAAAATTCTTCATGACCATCTTGGTATGACTAAAGACAGCGCATGATGGGTACCTAGAATGCTCACGCCGCCTCAAAAGCAACAGCGCGTGAAATGTTCTCGTGCATTTTTGGACCTTTGTATGGAAGACAAAGATGGAGTCTTGGCTCGAATTGTTACTGGTGACGAAACTTGGGTTTACCATTATGAACCTGAGGCCAAACAGGACTCTATGCAGTGGCACAAAAAGGCACATCACCACCCAAAAAATTTAAGGTGAACTATCGGCTGGGCAAATCATGGCGACAGTCTTTTGGGACTCAGAAGGAATCCTATTTATTAATTATAAAGATAAAGCGTTTCCATAACCGGGAATTATTACGCTTCAATCCTAGAAGAATTGAAGGAAGCCATGAAGGAGAAAAGAAGGTGAAAATTTACCAAAGGAATCCTTCTTCTGCACGACAACGCGCCTGTTCACAAGTGCCATGTTGTGATGGCTGCCCTGCAGAAGGTGGGCTTCGAAATTTTGCCACACCCACCCTATAGTCCTGACATAGCCACCAGTGATTATTATCTATTTCCAAACCTAAAAAAAGAACTTCGTGGGAAAATTTTTTAAGTGATGAAGAAGTGAAGGAAGCAGTTTCGGCGTATTTTTTAGACAAAGACAAATCATGTTTTTGAGGGTATACATAAGTTAATTGAAAGATACAAAAAATGTATCTTTCAATTAACATTAGGGTAGCATGTGAATATATTGAAAAAGAAAAATAAATTTGGATTTTTATTTCCACTCTTTACCCCCAATTCCGCGAACTTAAAAACGCACCCTCGTATGTTATACGTCTAACGTAAGCGACGTAGTTATACCGCGACCTATCGGAGGCAATAAGATTTTTCTGGCATCACTTCACATAGTCGCCCACGGGACGATGTGCTGTGATCTATTCTCTTACGCTCCCACCACATACAATGCTCATTGATATCACAATGATTCGCTTATTATATATAAGTTAATTGAATTAATTATAACTTACCTCTACACTGAAAGAACCGAACTGATACTCAAGGCACTGCACGTTCTGCTTAATTAGTTCTACACTCCTATTGAAGTCACCTGCAAAGAAGTCGATTATTTCTATTGCTCATATTTAATGCAAGCTGCACTCTTAGTTATTTATTCAACTATTTGACTTAATACGGTAAGATAAAAACCAGTAATAATAGCGTCATATAACAATTGCATTAAGGTTTAAAAGATTTATTTTGCTAAGTTTTTAATAGAATGAGGGTGACAAACAAGCACACTTTATATACGTCCCACTGCTGGGCACAAGCCACCGCTCATTTCTGAGAGGGTTTTAGGGCAAGGAGGCGATCACCGCGCTGCCGCAGAGCGTGTTGACGAACTCCACATCGTCTTCGAAATATTTTTTTCTTATTTCTTAGACACGCAGGTTTCCTCACGATGTTTTCCTTCACCGCCGAGCACGTGGTAAATCAGCACTTAAAATTGCAATTAACAATTTCATTGGTGCCGGCGGGGATCAAACCCGGGTTGCTCGCGTACTATGAAATTAACAGCGAGCGCTAACCATCTGAGCTACCACGGCTCACAAACTTTACCTCATGGCTAATGGATGTTGTGGCCCATAGACATCTACATCTATCCTAGTTTAAGAATCAAAATACAGATTCGTTGTCACCTCTAAGGACTAAAATGGAATGCCGCTTTCCCAGTAAAAAGGGTCTCCGGTTCTCTACACTCACCATACGAAACACAGCAGCATTAAGCTGTTATTTTACAATGGTATTCTGTGAGAGCGTGGTCCTGCCCCGGTCGATCCGAATTTTCGTACTACAACCATAATATAGCTACAGCGTGGGTCTAATAAGTCCCACTGCTAGGCATTTCTAATCTATATTGTCTTTATTACATTCTAAATGTAACTTTGTTTGTGGTACGGAAATGAACGTAATTATTATGGAGGGGTATTTATAAAGTATTCTCATCTAGTAGGGTTGAATAAATACATTAAAAAAATGATTAACTTACAACAAACACTATTTACGAGACATTCAATTAAAATAATTTTGGCGCATATGTATATAATTTTCACTACGAGAAAGACATCATCTATCTTAATCGGACTAGAACTATATGCATGCTTTGTTTTTAAAGGGAATAAATATACGTAGTATGAGTGTGGAGCAGGGTGTGGCCGAGACTCACGGATGAAATGTAATTTACCTGGTTTTGGAGACGCTCCTAAATCGAAACTTGTTGATTAACTTCCTTTTTGAAAAAGGCTTTCTCATCATAGAATGGTCATGAATGAAAGTGAAAACATATTAAATTCAAAAATAAACAAAAAATACTCGGAGTAAGACAGCATCTGACACTTGAAGGACGCTTTTAAAATGGTGTCTGTAACATTTTCTACCACTTCACAGATAAGTTGGTTAATATTCAACAATCGTAAAGTATTAAATATCTAATTGTAACCTTTAGCAAATGGTTTGCATATTCTAGTGTACTGGATGTACTACTTTAAGTTTCACACATGCATATATAATAATGACATATAATATCATGTAATAGTGTACGTTCTTCGTAATATAAATCAGTGTTATACCGGTATTTGTGCATTTCACTCGTTCTCCCAGTCGTTACTTTATTCATCTTTATTTCTTTCATCATTATTATATCGTTAATTTCTATCAAAAAACGCCGAAGTCTATTACGAGAAACAGCATAAGCGCTAACTTAATAAGCTAGCATAACGACGAATAGTAATCATTAGTTCATAAATATTTGTGATTTATAGATTCGTACCGATGTCAGCGTAAAGCCTCGCAAGTCGGTCGGCCGCGGCGCGCAGTGAGGAGTGATGCCGATGCCAAACTTGCTGCTTCATTTTGTAAGATGCTTGCATCTTCTCGCATCTCTCCTCTATATTTGTGGCTCGTTCCGCTGTAAATTAAGTAAATTATTAATCATGGTGATAATCTCTTTTTGTAATTCTATTTGTAATTACTTTTCAAATTATATATTTTATTTAATGAACGTAGTTTTATATATAATAGCTATATTGTAGCACAAATGGGTCGACTCGACCGGGGAAGGACCACGCTCTCACAAAATACCAGCGTAAAATAGCAGCTTAACGCTGCTATGTTTCGGATGGTGAGTGTAGAGAACCGGATACCCTCTTTACTGGAAAAGAGGCATTCTATTTTAGTCCTCACGGTTGACAACGCATCTGCATTTTGATTCTTTATTGAGGATAGATGTAGATGTCTATGGGTCAGAGCAACCACTTACCATCAGGTGGACTCTGTGCTCGTTTGTCTCACTATCCTATTTAATAAAAACGTAAGGTTTTTATAAGCCCAAAGGCTATAAGCGCTGCCTTTTTGTGGCTGCAAATCTATTTGTATTCAGAGAGTATATTATCACGTTTTGGCAATAAAACGTGATAATATACTCCTTTAATATTATTAACATAAAACAATAATCTTGCCGCAACAAACAACTCTTTAATCTACTTAACACTTCTTCTTCTTTACACTTCTTTGGAGGCGTAAAGCTTTAACACAAATACAAATGGATCAACACTAAATAATCACAGCTCATAGCAACATATCATGCTATTGCTCTATAGTGGTGGTTTGAGAATATTGATTTCCCCCAGTGAGGGCAACCATGACTTTTTCTGCCACCAGGGCGGCGCCACTAGAAAGCGAGGTATAATATTTGACAGATTTCATTGCGGGGAAGTTAATTTGACAGATTTCACAGATATTCATAAAAGTGGAAAAATTAAAAAAAAAGTTAAAAATGTGCAAAAAAATTAATGTGCAAACCACTGACGCATTGTGTTGTGTATTAATTTAATACTCTAGAAACTGATAAACGTTTATTAAAAACCAACTTCTCAATTAAATTACACTGTGTAACAAAAAACTTTACCTCAGTGTCAACTAGCGACATCTGGTGAGCAGAAAATTATTAGCCCTCATTGTTCCGTGGGTGTCGTAAGACGCGGCAGAAGGAAACAAATCAGGAGACGGGCAGCAGTATCTTCCTGATAAACACTCTGTTGTCCACCTGCCTGTCGAGCGTGACAACTATGGCCAAATACCGTCTATGAAACAATCCATAGATTGACCTATATTCAGCAGTGTATATATTATATTACATTATATATATAATTTCAGTTTACTAAGGCCCTTAAAAGTAAGAAACTATTTTTATCACATTTATATAATTTTATTTAATGGCTTAAGTGTTTCTTATCTCTATACTTTTCTCTACATTGCAATAACGTTATAAGCGGCTGTCGTAATAGATTCATAGCACTATAATTTGCTAGAATGGTTCGCATTTAGGCAGCTTTTTTGGAAATCCAAATAAGTTAAGTATAGTATTCGTTATGTTTGGTGTGAATATATGTTCTTTAATCTGTGTGTTTATTGTAATACGTAATGCTGGGCAAAATAATCATTTGGTCATAAATATAACTGATTTGAACTTTGAAGAGACTAATTTATCTACTACAGAAGGCGACAAATTTAAAACTTTAAAGTAATTCTCGAACATCGCTCGATTATATGTAGGTAAAAGACAAATCCCATTTAATATACAGTTTACCTCGCTGTTGCAGGTGTTGAATTAAACACTCAGCTGGCCTAAACAAATTAGTAATAAGACAAACTGATGGATTTTGTGGTCTGATAGTGGTTGTTGAAGGGTCTCATACAATGCACTGTAAGCCATTTTCTATTTCTATTATAAAGTACAAGTTGATCTGAGCTAGTTTGAGAGAGAGTATTTGAAAGTAATATACCTTGCAAAGCTAGGTCCTCGGCACGGTCGATAATAGAGAGGGCCCGATCCAACTGGAATTCCGAGGAGCACTGTTGGCATTGTGCACGTTTCCCGCTGAATATCACAGGACTCTTACACGATTGGCACACATATGCCGAGAACAACAGCTGTAATGGAAACAAGATTTTAATTATAACTATCTCACTGTAAGAATATAATCAAAATGACTTAATCGCCAAAATTTTCACTTTGAAAATCTAAAGCTTTCAAATCAATAATAGAATGATGACTAAGCTGAATATAAACTGCAACTGTATTATACGTGGTAGAGCCACGCTGCAGCTATATCAGTAGTATAGTTGTAGCACGAATGGGTCGGATCGACCTGGGAAGGACCACGCTCTCACAGAATACCAACGTAAAATAGTTTCGTATGGTGAATATAGAGAACCGGAGCCCTTTTATTGGAAATGAAGCATTCCAATTTGGCCTTACACATCAACCATATACCATCAGGTGGATTGTGTGCTCGTTTGTCACCCTTATACTATAAAAAATAAACCTTTTTAGTAATCAACTGGCCTCGTATAAACGTTTATAATGAAATACTAAGAAGTGTATTTAGAAATTTCCTTTCCACTAAGAATTACAAGCATTTTACAATACACAATAAAAAAAAATGTTAAGTTATACAAGATCATTGAAGTAATATGTACTTACGTACTAGAACAGCTATTTCAAACAAAACATGTGCGCTACTCTATGTCGTTGCGCATCAGTCTTAGCGCGCATGCGCGGTTTTTTATCATAATAGATTATGCGTAGGTAGAATGATAAGTAGGTATTTAATTATTGTTTATTTAGAGTACATATTATATTGTTAATTAATTTATTAAAACGAGTTCAATTTTTAATAATTTGTCAATTATTTTGCATGATATGGGGTAAATTAATATGATAATATATATTATTATCACAATAGCATTTTAATTACAATTTTATAAGGTAACTATATAAATTGGAAGGAATCGAAGCTAATGAAATATATCTATTTAAATCTAGAACTGGGTCCCCAAAAGCCCTAACCTAAGTTCGCGTGAGGCATGGACACAGAGCTGATACTAGTTATATTATGCCTTATGAATTACTGTGAGAAAACATAGTAAAACTTTAAAAACTTCTACCATTTCTGTTTACACATGAATTATATGTATATACACTTATTTGTTGTTTTTTGCTGAAAATTAATTTCAATTAATAAGATGTATAAATGTTATTGTAAAAATATATATTAGGTATTTAATTAAGTGCCTTTAAACAATACAAGTTTTGTTAATTTTTGAATTCTTCGTACTATATTTATCCTCTTCTTTAAAATGCAAGGAACAAATTTATGTATTATTTGATGGTAACCACATCTCTACGATTATTTTGGACGAATTTAATCCACTTTTCTCGGTTTTCGTGGCTTGGACGTGGAAACCTAAAATAAAATAAAAGAATAATCAGCAAATATAAACGTAAGAAATGTAACCTAATTATAAATACTTCAGTATATTTATTTCTACAAAAAAAATAGTGCATAATATGATCGTGCTACACTTGCTCACAGAAATGTCGTATCTGAACAAATTAATTTCATAATCTATGTTCCATGACACAAGTTGGCGCCAAAGAAATAACTTTTTAATTATTAATCTATAATGTTTTTTTATTATTTAAGTATCTTACTTACCGATGAAAAGTGATTCCTTGATTTTTACTAACATTTCGTGAATTTTTTGTGCAATATCTAAGAACACACCGCGGCATATTTTATCAAGAGATTTTTTTTTAAATCAACACAACACGTGACATCTCTACAAGCGCCTAGCGAGCGACTGATTAAAGTGCGGTGACATTGCCGCAGTTGAATGGAACAGCGTAACATAGTGCACTGTCGCCTCTAGTACGTAGTACATAATATCTCAATGTACAAGATGAAGTAACTAGCAGAAGAATAAAAATTACTTTTTTTCAAAAATTGTATGACTTCGTTAAAGTGTAGCATGAAGAGGTGTGTACCCCTGGAGGCGAAAAAAGCAAAGGAAAAAGTTGTCACCACAAAATCTCTCCGGTCGGTGACGCGACACGCTGTACACGTGCACGTGAACATGTATTGGGCGCGAAGTTGCGCCTTGCGGCGTGAAGTTGGTTCGCGGGCGCGATGTGGCCCGTAGCAGTTGAGCACCTCTGCTCCGACCGACAATTCACTCGCACATCGCACTATCAGACGGCTATTATGGAAACTGCAAAACGACAGTCGTTTTTATAAATACTATTTATTTATATAGTAAACATTTGAACCCATTATTATTAATTTATTTTATGTCATCATTATAGTTAATAATAGATGACTTCTTTTACTGTCTTCTAAAAAAATAGGGCTTGATAATTAAATGGAGTAGAAGCTTATGGAATAGTTCTTTTTTTACTAACATAGTCTGAAATTAATCATCAAATATACCATTACGCTACTTATTTATAATCTATTTTTCATATTAAAACATTGAACAACAACATACTCCCGTCAATAGATTCTATTCCATTAAAAGAACACAATATTATTACCAAGATGGTAAAAAAAACACCCAGTATTAAAATATTAATCATATCATTGTGATCGCATAAATAGTATAGGAAGAAGACATGAAAAAAAAACAAATATTATTAATATATAAAAAAATATTTTTTATACATTAATAATATTTTTAATTTACTAACGTATTTATGATGTTAGGGTCGCAAGAGTGATTCATCATGGCTGCAGACGGATAAATAGCAGTCGCTCTTCTTACTTCACGTTCAGTTACTGTACGGCCTAGAATTAAAATATTATATTTAATATTTTTAATTGAAAGAGCGTAATAAAGAAATCTGTTCCGTGGAAAATTCTTCCCATGTCTGCAAGGTGAAGAAGCAATTAAAGTAAACATATCATGTAGTGGAGTGCACTTAGATAAATGTAATGTGGGCCGTTCCCTGGCTAGGTAACTCAATAACTCAATAACTTTATTGCATTCCATAGGTTACAAAAGGTGTTACAGAGTTTTATGGTATCTCTATGGGCCCTGATGGGCGCAGCAATATTATGAAGGAGGAACATTTATTATTATAATTATTGCTATTTTTAAATAATTATTTAATATTAATATTTGTTATATTATTTAAACATTCACACATTGAATTTTAAATACGGTTATTATAATTGTTATAATTTATTAATGAATTGATTTTGACATTTAATGTATTATTGTAATTAGTATAATTAGCACAGTTGAATTTTTATTTAATTAATTGAATCATTTTAAATTTTATTTGAATTTTTATTGTAACTTATTTAGTAGGATGGCATTTCATTATTACTTATTATATTTATATTTATTATCTATATTATATTAAATTATATTTTTATCTTCTAAAAATTCAGAAGTATTATAGTAACACTTGTTTATAAGTAGTTGTTTTAATTTTTTTACGAATTGTTTTTCGTCTTTAATGTTTTTTATATATTCGGGTAATTTATTATATATTTTTATAGTCATGGCGAATGGGCTGGAAGAATGAGATTTCAGTTTTGAAACTGGCAGCACTAGTTTGTTTCTCTGTCTTAGATTCCTAGATATGATGTCATCTCGTTTTGTGTAGAAGCTTGGATTTTTTTTGACAAATTTGCATAGTTCCAAAATATAGATACAGGGCAGGCTTAAAATGTTATACTTCTTGAAGTAAGGCTTACAGCTTTCTGTGTTTTGTATATTAGCTATGATTCGTATTAGTTTTTTTTTGTTTAGTTAATAAACTTGGGGCATCAGTACTGCCTCCCCATAGGACAATGCCGTAGCTAAGCCATGCATGTGCATACGCGTAGTAGGTTGTTATCGCGGTGGTTATGTCTATTGTTTTTTTTACTTCTCGTAATGCGTACATAAAACTGCTTAACTTTCTATGTAATTTTTCTATGTGTGGTTTCCAAGTAATATGGGTATCTATTATTAGGCCTAGTAGTGTGTGCTCGTTAACAGTATCTATAGTGAAGCCGTCATTATCTATTTTTATATCTAATTTTGGTTTTTGATATGGGTGAAAAGACATTATTTTAGTTTTTGATAAGTTTATCCGCAGGTTATGTTTAGTTAGCCAGTCCGTTGTTTTGAATAATATGCTATTAATTTTTTCTGTTAGATATGTTGGACTTTGGCTTGATACAAGAATAGAAATGTCGTCCGCAAACATGACACAGTATTCGTTCAGAGCCTCTGCAAAGTCATTAATGTAAATTAAAAACATAAGACACCCCAGCACGCTGCCTTGAGGTATTGAGGCTTTAATAGTTTTAGTATCGGATCTAATTTTTTCAATTTTGTGTAATTTATCATTGAAATACTCTATTTCTACTATTTGCGTTCTATTGTGTAAATATGATTTTAACAGATTGTAGCACGGGCCTCTGATTCCTATGTCATATAATTTATTTAGTAATATGTTATATTGCACTGTATCGTATGCTTTTGACATGTCTAGTAGTATTCCTATAGCATAATTTTTATCGTTAATTATATTATGTATTTTTTGAATGTAATTATAAATTGCTAAAACTGTTGATTTGTTTTTGCGGAAACCGTTTTGACTTTCACTAAAGATATTATATTTTTCGCAGAATTTATAGATACGATCGTATAATGCTTTCTCAAATATTTTGGAAGCTGTGGGTAGTAAGGCAATAGGTCGATAGTTGTCTGGGTCCGTTTGTGTACCTTTTTTATAAATGGGTTTCACGAGTGAACTTTTTAGTATATCTGGGAATACGCCTTCTTCAAAAGATTGATTTATTAATAATGTTAATGGATATACTAAAGCGCTTGCACACTGTTTGAACAAGGTTGGGGGAATCTCATCAACACCATAGCTTAGTTTATTTTTTAGACTCTTTAATATTTTAAGTATTTCTTCAAATCCTACTCTGCTTAGAAATATTGAGTTTTCTGATGGACGTAGAACAGGAAGACCCTTTGCTTGTGGATGAATTGTTTCACCAATATTGGTGAAGTAATCATTAAATTTATCGGCAATCTGTTTTGGGTTAGAAGAAATTTGGTTGTTTATATTTAATTTAATATTTGATTTTACCTTTAAATTCACTTTGTTTGTGCGTTCTCGAACAATATGCCACATTGTTTTCATTTTATTATTAGACTGCTTTATCTTGTTTATATAGTGTAATTTTTTTGACGTTATTATAACCTTTTTTAATATTTTTTCATATTTTTTATAATAATCTCTAAGAATTTTATCATTTGACCTTATAATGTGCGATTTGAGCAATCTTTTGTTATAACAAGACTTTTTTATACCAACGGTAAGCCAATGTTTTTTATAATTGTTTTTTATTTTTATTACTTTTTTTGGTATACAAATATCTAGAATTTTAATCAAAGTTTGATGAAATATATAATAGTTATAGTTTATGTCTTTATTCTTATAAGTATGTTTTCCCAATCAAGCGATTCCAGTGCAAGTTTAAAATTTGCTATATTGTTTTTGTTATATTGTCTTTTTTCGGTGTACCATATTTTTTGTTTATTTTCTTTAGAAAGATTCAGATGAATTATAGTAGCCCTATGGTCCGACAGACCCAATTCTTGCACAGTTATTTGTAGGTTTGCATCGCTAAAGTTTAAATAAATTAAATCTAAGCATGTTGAAGTTGTTTTAGTGACACGTGTAGGACTGTGGATTTGTTGGTGAAAGTTATATTGGAGCATTAAGTCTGAAAGCTTATTTCCTTTATTTCTTTTTGTTGTGTCGTTTTTTATATTTTTTTGTAGCATGTCGATATTAAAATCTCCCCCCAGTATGGTTTTATGTTTAGAAAATTTCTTATTTATGTAATCCAGAATAGTTTTTATTTTTTCGTAAAATAAATCTTCCTTCTTCCCATTATAGTACAATGTTAACAATATAGTATTATATTTTATAAGCTCTACTGCACAAATTTCCACTACATACTCAATTGACATATTGGAGATTTCTTTTAATTCTAAATATTCTATATCGTTTTTCAGCAGGATGCAGACGCCGCCTCCGGTGCGCGATGTTCTACAATACGATGCAGCTACTTGATAATCCGTTAAATGTATCAGTTCAAGTTTTTCCGTAGATAGCCATGTTTCAGTAAAGCATAATATCTGGTAATCGGGATTACTTTGTACAAAATCTTCTAATATATCTATTTTATTGTAGATGCTCTGAATGTTCTGGATAAGTATTTTGTCTTGTAAGTCCTTGGTTTCGAAAAAAGGATTTATTGATACTTTTGTCATGTGTATTTTCGTTATCTATATCTTTGTTATTTGTTGTATTTGTATTCAATAGTACCTTTTTTCCTTCTACATATAGGTTATCATCTTTTATCACAGCATATAATCCCTTTTGTCTCGCTTTAAACATTTCTTCTCTTAATAATTTGTTGTGTTTTTGTGTAATATCATCATAGTACTTAGAGATGGCTAATCCAGATTTTTTTAATAAATATTTATGATCGATAAGGTATTTTGTCATCTTTTTACTTATCAATTCAATAACGAGGGGTCTAGTGTTATTCCTATGTTTACCTAGTCTGTATGTGTCTTCAATATAACCGTTTAGATCCACATTCATAATGTCTCTGAATATGTTTACAATTCTGTTGCATATGCTGAAATCATTTTCATTGTGTTGTTCCATTAGTTTATAAAGTACTATTTTTCTTGAGTTTATTTCAGGTATTTTAAAGTTGTTCTCAATCTTTTTACTTAGTTGTATTATGTCTTCTCTTAATTTTTCATTTTCTTTTGTAATTGACTCTATTTTTAAGTTCAGTTGGCATATTTCATCTTTTCTTTGTTTATTTTGACAATTTAGAATTTCTGTTTTTTGCTGAATATCTTCTTTTAATGACATAATAGCTTTATTAATTTCTGAGTGAATTGTACTTTGCAGCTCATTTATTAGTGATCTGTTATTTTCTTTTAAGTTTTGTTGTATTATTACACTTAGAGTTTGCAATAAGTTTTCATCAGATTTTGCACTTGGGTTTGGGGAGGTCTGAGTAATAATAGTATCACCTAATAGCTCAATATCCACCGAATCACTAGTGTCATTGTGCATATTATTTGGAGATCTTCTTAATGTAATGTTGTCTTTATCAATTTGGGAGATATTTACAACAGGAGATTTTTCGCGAGGGCGTATTGGCGTGTTTGTGTTATTTTTCTTGGGTTGCTTACAATAGCAAGCTTGACATTTCCATGCGGCCTTTGTTTCTGCCGACATTATGTTATAGAAGCGTTGTGGGGTTACATTTGCGCAATCTAAATCGTATGTATTTTTGCAGTATTTACAGGTTAGCTGTTCCCGTTTATGAAGTATTTGATTACAACCAGCACAGTTAGTCGACATTATTGCAAAGTATTTCTTCCAAAATAATTATTTAGCCGCCCTCTTGTGGTGTGTGTCGGAGATGGGAAGTAATTTGCGGTTTTTGGTGTCCTACTTTTTGTTCGATATATAATGTTGAGTTTCCGGGTTAATCTAGTAGATGGCGCAATAGGTTACAAAGGTTCGTTCGTAAAAGTGTGCACTTTTACCGATCTCTAACAATCAAGCAAAATAATGATCGATTGTCAACTTGTCACAGTGGGATTTTGGTGTTATGTGGTTCATGTAAGTTTCAAAAGATGGCGTTAGTAGTTTTAACCCGGTCTATCGGGAACTTAGCGCTGAGAGTTCAAAGTCCAATTTATTAGAACTTGTATAGCGGTTGAGAAGATAACTGGATTTAAAAATGTTCACATAAAAGTATAAAAGTTTCACAATTATTATAGCACAGTTTTATTTTTCCACTTATCACTTTGTAGATTGATGAAGTTTTATACTTAATATTTGTTTAATATTTTTAGAGTTCAGATTACAAATAATTGCACTGGGTATTTCACCGTATCTAGTTCACTTTACATTTAAATAACACTATAAGTTGGATAAAAACACTTGAATTTTATGACAATCATATTTCAATGTTGATATGTTTGGGTTTACTATTTTTAAAGTTAATTATTCATGGACCGCAATGTTTTCGTGTCGCGCGCGACGAAAGTGACAAATGAACTTAGATTGTTAGATGACCAGAGCTAGGCGGCTGGCCAAGCGTCAAGTTCAGACTATGTCCAGCCGTGAACTCCTATAAGCTGTATGTATCTTCAGACATATACAATCGTTGATGCATATGTTAGTAATCGTGTAACTCTTGTATGACTTGACCGATTGAAGTCACATATATACACAATATATTTTGTTATAGCGATACGATGGTTCATGGGCTAGGAACAAATTACCTTTTGAAATTTTATAAACTAAACAACCTATGTTCACAATATAGACGGCTCCGTGGCGCAGTGGCTTAGCAATGAGTTGGTGCGCTGGGGGCCGTGGGTTCGAATCCCGCACGGAACAAGTATTTGTATGGCCTACAATTAATTGTTCCGGGTCTGGATGTTTGTCCTTGTGCAATTTATGTTTGTAAACTGCCTCCACGCCACAGGAGAAAATCTTAGTGTGAGAGTAAAAATTAAAAAAAAAATGTATAATTTATACACAGCTCGTCTCTTGGACTTGCCAAACATTACGACACACAAGTGTAGTATTTTACATTCATAAATAAACCAACGTTCGATCATCAACCTTTATTTAGATGAGCGGAGATTCGGCCAAGATGATAATCGCTTACCAAAACGGACGATTCGACGTTTTTTTTTTATAGGATTAGGGTGACAGACGAGCACACAGTCCACCTGATGGTAAGTGGTTGCTGCAGCCCATAGACATTTACATCTATCCTCGTTTGCGAATCAAAATGTAGATGCGTTGTCACCCGTGAGGACTAAGATGGAATGCCTCGTTTCCAGTAAAAAGGGCCTCCGGTCACCTGCACTCACCAAGCGAAACGCAGAGGTAAACCTCTACTTCACGCTGGTATTCTGTGAGGTCGTGGTACCACCCCGGTTCGAGCCGGCCCATCCGAACGACAACAATTCTGCCGCGTAGCTCTAACACTGTTAAAAACCTACGACGTATCATCCTGTTTCCTCATTTTATTGCACCGCAGGCAGCAAGCCTTTAACATTAATATAGTAAGTCTACTGGGCCAATATGACTGTCCAGTTTATATGTTCACCAGTTTAAGTTACACTCGGGCTTATATTTACTAGATAACTACTGGATGAGATTCAGTATGGTTCGATAGGTATGGATGTTTGGCAACGGTTACTTACCGTTCATCCCATCGTCTTCTTCGATCGTTGATAAACTTAAAGCAGCGTGTCCATTACACACCAACTGACCGAGGCTGCGCAATATAACTGCAGCAGCGAATAACTGCAACTGACTGTTCGACAGTCTGTACGGAACTTTACTGGGCAGGTACTCAAAAAATGTAGTAAAGTGTTCGAGGTAGATGGTTAGCATTGTTGCTGTCTGGAAAAATAAATCATTAATGGCGAAATGTGGTAAACATAATAATATATATTGTTTTACAGCGCTTAACTACAATCCCACCTAATGGTAAGTGGTGATGTAGACTAAGATGGTGAAGCGAACTGAATGAACAAAAGCCTATTCACACTTGCCTTGAAGTCACCAACATTGTAATCGGATGGAAAGACAAATGCTGGCAACTTATTCCACTCCTTTCCTGTACGCATGACGAGCTATGTGGCAAATCGTTTCGTTCGATTGCGTGGTAAGTCAACAATGAAAGAGTGTGGAGACTGGCCGAAAGTCTGGTAGTCCAATGGTGGATGGGAGAGGGAGGAATGAAATTATGCAATTCCTGCATACACTCTTCGGAATGCATCCTGTAGAAAACCGAAAGGCTATCTACATTGCACCTGTGTAAGACTAGTTTTAACTATATTCGGGTCACCGATAGGCCTCTTAGGCTAAGCGTCCACTAGGCTCGCCGAGTCGAGTCGAATATAATCGCAGAAAGTCGCTTCCTATATATTTACTATGAAGCTGCGTCGCCGAATTGAATCGACCGCGCGAATTGTTTAATCATGAAGATCCACATTATCACGATGAAATAAAAACATCTCTTCATCCGAGCTGTCCATGACGCGAAAAATCGACCTATTTTGATGAAGAATTTGCGACGAATGAACAATTCGATTCGATTCGTCAGAGATGGACGCACTAGGAATAAATGCGACTCGCTTCGATTCGACGCATTTTTGCTGTAGTCGACCGCCAGGCTTTAGCATGCCTTAATATTGAGTCCAAAGCTGCTTATACTCCATGCGCGATTTGAATTGCGCTTTATATAGAGACAGCAGCTGTCCCGGTGTGAATAACATCGCACCTTTGCAAGGACTCCTAGCTTTCTTTGGCCTTGGACTGAATGAACCGCCCGAAGTTCAGACTAAATTCATTAGACTAAATTTCTTTAGAAAATGTTTTCATTGCCCCTTCCGAACTTTGTCGTCATTCTATACCTTGTAAGGAAAAACCTGACTCGATAATTTTATTTTACTTATATGAAAACGTTGTTTCTAAGGTAATTCAGCCAACGCCTCTCTAAACTAAAACACCATGATTTTTGCAAATAAAGACTTTTATTATTAATATCGGAAAATTTTTAATTTACTAAACCTTTTTGCAACCTTTTAAACCTTTTTGGCTTTTAGCCAAGTAAATTACAGTGTGTGGTGTGTGTTTGTGGTAGATGTAGGGATGGTGGGACTTTTTTAATTTTTCTCCAATTGTAGGAACTTTCTCACTATCCTGTAAGTATTCAAAATCACGGCTTTTTGTTGGGTTAATGTAAGTGTTTTCTGTTAAGTCTATAAGTATTAGGTTATTGAAAATATTATTTGGAACAACTCCAGTGGTTGAGATAACTATGGGGACTATATTTATTTTTTCTTGATTCCATATTCTTCCAATAATTTCCATTAACTCAGCTTATTTGCAATTTTTTACTGCTATTGTTTTTGAATGTTATGTGTGTTGGGTACTGCAATATCTATTAAGTACGTGGTTTTGTTATTTTTATCTTATAGAGTAATGTCTGGTCTATTGTAATGAATATTTTGTCAGTAACAATTGTCTGTGCAGTTGTGGTAAAGTTTGTGTGAGGCATTTTTTAGAACTGTTTGTGGTGTGTATTTGTAGTACGGGCTGTTTGTGTTCTTAAGAAGTTAATGTTTGAGTGTCAATTTTTGATGTATGATGTTTGTTGTAGTCTGTCTGTGTGAGGCTTAAACATGTGTTGTATTGTTTCTAGGTGGCTGTTGCTTTTTTACTGTAAAATGTTTGATGATGTGTTTTATATAGTTCTTGTGTTAATTACTTGATCCTGTATCGCTATTAAAATATTATTATTAAACTGTATTAAGCATATATCGTACACGCAGTTCTCGATTTTAAACATTTTTGTTTAAATTTAATATTTTATTAATTAAAATGTTATGAAAGTTAGTATTAGGATTCCAAAATAAGGCAGCACATTTTATATTATTATATAATTAATATATTACATTGGATAACTCACCAAGGCGTACTGTATATAATCGTTGTTGTTCATCTTATCGAAGTTAGTGACCAAATTAAACATCCTATAAAATGGTGGAGATTCCTGTTTATATATCTGTATATCGTCGACTTGGGCATAGCCCCGGAACAACTCCGCGGCAGTCGTGGGCTCCGGTGTAGGCCAGGGAACTGCTGGGAAACCTTCGCTGGCACTTAGTAATAATACTCTGAAAACATTTTTTTTTTATTTAACAGATTAATATTAATTAGATTGTATAAAATAGTTGTGCAATTTAAAAGAAGCAAAATACACAATCCAATTAGAATAGAGCCAAGAATTAATGGCATGATCTAAAATTCTAAAATAAAGGAGCAAATTGGACTGAGTTTAAATGAAGTAAGGTTTTATAAGACCAGAGGGATGAAAAAATGAAGTTAAACAAGTTATCAGCGGTGTTGGGTTGCTTGAGGGATTACAATTCGTATTGCAAAACTGACCCAGAGAACCTAACTCATTTTTGGTAATAGACAATTTGTAATCTACAATTTTTAATATTATTGAAACTTTGTTGTTACTTCGCTACAAGCATATAATAGATTATCGAAGTGTCTAGACTGCAGTTTCGAAATGAATACAGGTAGTGAGTACACAGGAAAATATACCTTAAAGCTAGATGTGCAATGCCTATTGTGGGGAAGAGCTCACACTGGGCCCCGGCGCACTCCCAGCGGTGGAAGGCGAGCGAGGCGCGCGCGCGGCACCGCGCCCCGCAGTACACGCTGCGGGAACATCGGCTGCAACTGCACGCACCATTTGCTACTTTAAAATCTCATGAGACACGTTAAAATAGCACCTTAATGCTGCTGTGTTTCGTATGATGAGTGTAGAGAACCGGAGACCATTTTTAATGCAGACAAAGTGATGTATATGCGTACCGGTATTTCGAAATAATGATTAATGAGTCAGTAATAAATCAGCTCTCTGGCGGTACGGTCGTTTCATTTAAATCGCATACACTACACAAAGCATCGGCATTTTGATTCTTAATTGAGGATAAATGTAGATGTCTATGGGCCACAGCATTTACTTACCATCAGATGAACTGTGTGTTCGTTTGTCACACACACTTATTCTATAAAAAAAACACCATTGAAGTACTTCACTTCGTACTAGAAGAGACACCGACACTTGTTTGCAACACGCGGTCCACGGGTCCAAAGTCCACGAGTACAAACCTACTCAGACTCTGCCATAAAAAGGTACTCTGTTTTCGACTACGCGTCTCGCACTGTCGCATAGATTTTGTTCGCGGAGTCTGTTCTAATACGTAGTACATATTACTTTAATGTGACAAACAATGACCGTCAGACAGAATGTCGCTCACGGTAGCTAGTCTCAACGGAAACTAGCCATCGACGCAGTACAGCATTATAGTGCACGAGTATGAGCAATGGCACATGTGCGCTCCTATGAGTATAAGAAGATAGTCCGTTGAAACCGCAATACGAGTTGACCAAAGAGAGATCCAGCGCAATACCAGCTGTTTTTGGTCCGACCCGTGATTCTAACCAGGGACGGATAAAACCACATGAAAAATATTTTTTCTCTGTATTCTCGCCTATCATACATTATACAAATTAGCTTTAACAAAATATGATGTTAAATTTGTCATTTTTATTGGCACTATTGTCACTATTGTACGTTTTTATATAAATATGAATTGAAATATTAATTCGTAGTACCACTTTCATTAAGTATTTGTGCTAGCAAGCAGCAGTGCCGTGCAGTGGCAATAGGGTAGTATAAATAATATATAACATATAATATATAATATATAACAGTGGTAGAGCCACGCCGCTTTCGCTGTCGCACGGATGGGCCGGCTCGAACCGGGGTGGTACCACGACCTCACAGAAAACCGGCGTGAAGTAGAGGTTTACCTCTGCGTTTCGCTTGGTGAGTGCAGGTGGCCGGAGGCCCTTTTTACTGGAAATGAGGCATTCCATCTTAGTCCTCACGGGTGACAACGCATCTACATTTTGATTTGTAATAGAGGATAAATGTAGATGTCTATGGGCCGCAGCAACCACTTACCATCAGGTGGACTGTGTCGAGCACACACCACCCTTATCCTATAAAAAAAATACAGCCTGTGACGCATTCCTATCTTATCTTAGTCCTTGCAGGTGACAAAACATCTGTAGCCACCTTTCCTGAAGTCGGTTGCAGGTGTCTATGGACTGCGGAAGCCAATTACCATCAGGTAGACGGTAAGCTCGTTATTTCAATTTTATTAAAAAAATTGAAATCTTTTAGTTATGATATATATAATATAGCTATAGATAGATAGCTCAATAACTTTAGTACCGATTTAAATTATCTAATATTCCAAAAGCTATTTAATTTGTACTAATTTTAAAGAATGGAAGAAGTTATGTTTTAGGTAGATATAACTTAATCATCAAATTTATTTATAGTGTTACTTAAAATTAAAATGCAATTGTGTCGTCATCCCTGAGGATATGAAGAAATGCCCCGTTACCAGTATACAGGCTTCCAGTTCTCAACACACATATACATTATATATTTTGTGCGCTTATTTATTTTAATATCGCAAGCAAAGGTTGTCGATTTATGCTGTGTGCACAGACCTTTACTGGCAATTTTGTGCAGGTCTCTCAAAACCGATAATGAATAACATGCATTTAAGTAGCATGCCCCTAATCTGGTCCCATGTCTCAGGTTTACTCACGGCACTGGGTTTATATCGGGTCGACAGCACATTTCACAAGCTGGATCATCGGAAGGCAATGTGACCCATGCGTAGGGTTCTTCAGAGAACAAAACGTCACCGCGCCGGACGCTTCGCTTAGTTACCACGTATCGACCCTCAGTTTCGTTTCGCCTAAGTAAAATAACAGTATAGAACATAATATTTTTTATCAATATAAGTAGTATCTAATTAAATAATACTTGAAAGCCAACTTTTAATTTACCAGAAACATACCTCTAATAAATATTTTAAAATTAATTAATCAATATTAATTTTTTAACAAGCAACAGCCTTATAAAACAGAAAGGTAAGTAATAAATGCAATATAATTTTAACCATTACACCACTGCAACGGTCCATACTCAGAATATGCTATAAAACAGGCACGAAAAGTACACGATATTCACTACTACGCCCACTATAACGCATCCACAACGTGTTATACGGTTTTTGCGGGAACTTGACCGGCAGCGGTTTGCTGCTCCTGTATTATTGTATAAATAATGGTTTGAAGTGGACTTTGATAGGTAAAAGTGGTGCGATTTTGTGTATTAAGTGTCTACGCATGTGAACTATTAGTGGAAACGGTTAAACAAGTGCTCCAATGGTGATGTGATTCTCAAGATAAGGTTGTCTGCTTGGGCACCTTGAGATACCATTGCCAACTGTCTGCTGGCTCAAGTTGCCGTCTAAATCTCCCAAGGACTGCACAATGTGACGCATCAACATATTGTGAAGCAGTGTACTACGAAGGATAATTATACATTTGTACTATGGTGGATAATTATACATTTGTACTATGGTGGATAGTTATACGTTGAAAAATGGAACACATGGCTGACGCACAAACCGTGCAGGCCAAGAAATGGGATAAAAAAACGTGTTATACCCGCACGGTTATGTAACGCGTCCATTTTGCCGTAAAGAGCTCTCTAAGCTCCTGATTTGTAAAAATTATACCCAAGTTGGTTCTTGTAAAAATTATTTATATTAAAATACTTATATGGTGGATGTTATAAAATTATCAGCAAAGGAATTGATATTATTTTGAACAACGTGTTTCGAGGCCTGTGCAAAGCTGTCTATTAACGTCGCGTGACATGCACAGGTCGTATCGGTAGCTGCCATATATTCTCGTCGTGAATTCGCTGTTAGTCCGGTTATGGCATTCTACTGTGTTCGTCAGTAACAGAACTGTCTATGTAGTGGGCGTTATTGCATATTAATTTATGCAAACAATATTTATTAGCACGTGCCGATAAGGTTAGTGTCATGGTATGGAACTTTGCAGTGGGTTAGGTTAAACAACAAAAATAACCTTGACATACAACTAATTACCGAGTATGAGTGAATGACAATATCAATTAATGAATTGCAGCTATTGAATGCTTGGTTAAGTGGCGCCACCTTGAGGGGTGCCTTTACACATATAGTTTATATAGGATTGCCGTAACCTAATTTTGATACTATTCATTGTTAAGTTTTCGGCTTACCTTAACTCAATAGCGCTCGACGCGGCATTAAAGTCCAAATTGGGCCCATCGTAACATTCAGGTAATTGCACTTCGTCCTCTCGCTTGTCTACTAAATCGGGAGTTTCCAGTTTCTTTTCATATATTTTCACATGTTTCTCGAATTCCACTGCAAAAACGATGAACTCGTTAAAAAATAGGGTGTATTTCTTCTTCTTCATCAGCTCGTGAAATTTCTCGGCTGAACATGGGCCTTCGTTTTTGTACGGTGAATTTGCCTTTTGTCACGCTTGGCAGGCGGCTTTGCCGGTCACAACACCAGATATCTCACACATAAATGCCCGAGGCCAATCTGATGTAAACGTGATGATTATACCGATATCTATCGGGAAGATCATCATCATAGGATCTTTCTGGCATTCCCTTCCCTAATGGACTAGATACCTAAGAGACTAAATGGGATGAAAAACATCTCTTACACTTACCCACACCACAAGGCTTTATGCATCAACTACTCATAATAAATTTAAAAGAAATCTCGTAATCCTACACGTCATTCAAAAGAACCTAAGTACTTTGAAACACTATTTCGAAACTATACATTTCAATATTGAAAGAAAGAAAGAAAGAAAGAAAATAACTTTATTCGTTGCTACGCTAATACAAACACATAAAAAACAAACAATTAACTCAACATAAAAAAATAAACAATTAATAATAAAAAAGTATTTAAATTTATGTTGGATTGCAGCAACGAAAAGGACCCGACTCAGCATTATGCTACAGCAAAAAGCCGCAGCGCTGTTATTCTGTCGGGACCACTAATCTAAAACATTAAAACTAAACTAAAATATTGTGTGATTTATCAAATATTTTTCCGAAAATAAAAATAAATTAAACTTGCTGCTCCCACCATTGCATTTAAATTATCGCTGAGAAAAATATTTTGCACATTTTTAAACAGTTTTGGGTAACAAATTTAAAAATTGCTCTCACGATCATCACCTAAAAATGTCAGTAGAACATAGAATGCTAGGATAATTGTATTAAAGTATTCTATGGAATAGAATCAGAAACAAAGGTGAAGGAGTCAAAACTATCAGGATTGCAAAAAAAGCCATTTAATTTAGGTGCTGATGGCTCGGATCTGAAAAGGTTTTCTACAAATAACGAACGAGATTCTGCCAACGAACGATGGCGTAAAATCACTTAAAAATATTAAACACTAACTCCGAATCAGTTGGTAGCGGTGGAGGGCAGTAAGTAAAGGCATCTCTACTTTCACAGTTACAGTTAGTTAGTTAGTACAGTAGGTTCAAGAAAGCTGCCTTTCAGTTGACGCATTCTCATATAAATAGATAAGTGTACACTAACAAGCTTGTGCGGCTGATAGATTGAGCGTGTTGGCGTATTGTGTGGCGGCAGCGAGTGCAGAGCGCGCGTCGGAACGTTGGCCAAGTTCTATGTGACAGTCAACTCGACGTAACAGTAACTTGTGTCGCTGCTCCGTCGGGTAACCGCTCTCGATAGCCATTGCGATGTCCGATAGGCATTCCTGCAGATAGCAAATTCAACTACAGATGTGTGGTAGATCTATGCTGCAGCTATTTTATGGTTGTAGTATAGATGGGTTGAAATGACAGACGAAGGACCACACCTCAAAGAATATAAGCGTGAAATAGCAGCTTATTGTGCTTGCTAATTGCTGCTGTGTTTCATATGTTGAGTGTAGAGAATCGGAGACCCTTTTTAATGCAAACGAGGCGTTACATTTTTGTCCTCAGGGTCGACAACGGATCTGCATTTTGATTCGTAATCAAGGATAGATGTCTAGGGTCCACAGCATCAACTTACCAGCAGGTGGACTGTGTGCTCATTTCTCAACCTTATTCTATATAAAAATGTTAATATAGATATATTATAACCAATATATGTTTAAAAATAGTAAATGTTTTTAAAGTTATATTCTGCATAATATGCACTCTTTACCACAACAGTTTCAAGGTGGTGAACCTGCCCATTCTTTTAGTTTCCTTATATATATACATGTATAAATCATGATATTCATCCATATATCCATTCATCACAGCCTATAATGGTCCACTGGTGAACCTGGGCCTCTCCCATAGATTGCATCATAGTGGGCATTTTTTCGTAGTTGCCACGCTTGTCAGGCGGCTTTCTATGTATTGCTCATTATATAAATTAAACCTATTTATTGATATAATAATTATCATTACACAATGTCACAGTCACAGTTATTATTGCAATGTTCCTTATGCTCAGAAAAGTAGCATGGTGAAGTTTTGAGAACAGGCGGGAGTAGGGAATATAATGTTAACCTGTCATACGCCTAGCTGCACTTGGATAGGTTTCATGCTCTGGTTGCATACTCGGATAGCCATCGTAGCTGGTAAAAGCCACATCAAAGGCTTTCTATTAGTCCACATACACAATACTAAGTGGTAGATTATATTCTTGGATCTTCTGAACAATTTGCCAAAGGGTATGTATGTGGTCTATGGTACTAAAGCCTTTCTGGAAATCATGAAGTCTGTGTGTGAGATGATTCTCTCGAAAACAGCATGTAGACGCGGCTTAGCCTTCAATAGATCATTAACACCTGTTTTGTGGAACAAGACCACCGTAATTTCACGACACGCCTTCAGAGCAGTGCCGTCATGGAAGACAGAATTGAAGATCTTCTGAAGGAAATTAAGTACCGATTTTCCACCCTTCCATTTTTGCCCTGGGCGTTGCCATTTTTAAGGTGAAAGAGAGCCATACTAATATCGCTCAGACTGACATGCGGAACTTTAGTAATGGCACAATATTAAGTAATAGTGTTTCTTAGTCTTACAAAAACAATGATATTTAAGTAATAGATAAGTTAATATTTTAGAATTATTGAGCCTACATACATTCTAATTATCAAAAGTAATGTATTGTTCGTCAAACTACCTGATGTAAAATTTTGTAACCTAAAGGAGAATGGGATTTTTGGGCCTGAAGTTAACTAATTGGTTTATACTTTAAAAAATTGGCTATATTTTTCTAAAGTTAAATACAAAAAACTAACTCATTTTACAATCTAGATTTCGAAAAAACAATAAAATAATAAATAAGTTAGAAAATCGATTGTATTGATGCAATCGATTTTATATTTATTCGGATCCAAAAAAATTAAATGATAAAGTTGATATATTGATATGATATATTCATTTGGAAATAAAGTATATTATTATTCGCATAAGGAAAAAAGAAATAAAAATTTTATGGAAATAAATCGATTACCATAAAGAATACACTAGTGAAATTCTCTTTTCTGTACGCTACCTACCACTAGTAATTTCTATTTATTATATTATAACCTCCTTGTTTCTATTAGTTTGTTTGACATTTCAAACTTCAAAACTATTCATTTAAAAAAAAAAGAAAAAGACCAATTTTCGATTTGATTTGAAACGAGTGCAATATAATCGATTCTCGATTAAATCCAACATTTTAATATCTATTTTTAATTATTTATCTGTGTTAACTAGACAGATTAAAAACATATCCACAAAATAATATGAAAAAAATACCAAGTATCAACATGTCAACAAATAACAGTAACAACAATAATTCAATGTTATTTTAATTTTCATTAAGCGTTTCAATATTTTATTTTCTAGATAACCTCAGCTTTTCTTTGGTGATTTTATACTGATCCGCCTTTTATATCTTTAAGTAATTATAGTGAAAAATAACCTGTTACAGTGTTATTACAGTGAAAAATCGCCTGTTACAGTGTAGGTAATACAAAAAATCACTTTTATTTTTCTTCAATAACTCAGCTCCTAGTTTGACAAATTTAGCCAAATTTTCAGGTATGAATTTTTTATGTATAAGCTTTCAAATGGTCCGACTTTCATCTTGTTAACATCTGGGCCCAAAAATGTATGAAGATGTCTCCTTCTCCTTTTATTTCTTTCATATAATTCTATTACCATGGTCTCTTTCTTTTTCAAAAGTTAATGTCATAATATTGCATTTTTTTAAAAATATTGCATAACACTTTTTAAAAACAACTGGTACAAGAAAGGCATTTTATTAAAGATATAGAGGGTTGGAGAGTAAATATGTTAAATGAGGAATACTACTGGGTTCTAACAAACTTTATGTACTATGTACAAATAATTGTTCGGGGTCTGTATGTTTGTCCTTGTAAAATTTATGTATGTTAACTGTCCTCACAATACAGGAGACAATCCTAGTGTGGAGGTAACATTATTAAAAAAAAAAACGGAAAAATACCTGAAACCGCTTCATCCTCAACAGTGATGCCGACCTGTTAGCTAAAGCCAAACAGTACATTGGTCCATTATGATTAGCATAAACTACACTCTTAGAATAACATCTATAACTCTCTTCAACCAAATTAGCTCTAAATTTGTCGTTGCCTTTTTGCCGCCATAATAATGACACATCATCACATTTCAGAGCCGTATCCAATTCACTTGTCTTTTTGCCATAAGAAGCTTTCATTTGTCGCAACCACTGAAGCATGATTTTCCTAAAAAGTAAAAATGTACCAATGCATTATTATTAAAGAAAATAATAACTATAAAATGTTATACCTCAGCAATAGGCCTAGATAATATTAAATCTAAGCCAAGAAGGTTTAATGAAGGAGAGTTATATGGTGACCTAGAAGATAATGTGGTGACAACCACCAAAAGTCGATGGATAGAGATGAGAGCCCAGTAACATTAAATATAGTAAGTAGTTTTTGCTTTGAATGGTGTTAAAATGTTATACTTCACATACTAATTTCTACAGTGAGTATTCCATAGGAATAATTTTAAAAATCTTAGCAGTCATCTTACTAAATGCTTTTAATATGTACATTTACTAATTATGTCAAGTTTAATAACTAGAAGAATAGAAATTCTCAGCCAAATTAAATTGTTTAGCAGACAGAACGTAGAAAAAATGTTATTGATATCAATAATATCAATCCTTACTTTATTTTTGTTTTATGGTACATTTATTTATCTTTGATTCAATGATGTCATCTTCTTAGAAGACATGGTTTATTGATAGGATTGAGTTTAAACTATAGTTTAAGAAAAGTCTTTCTCATGAAAGAAGTTCCTTAACAATGGCAATACAGTCTTCATGAAATTAGTCATTTTCTGTCAAATTCCATACTTTATATTTAAATTTTCATATTTTCCATGGGACTTCTTTATTTTAACAGACTTTAGTTTATACCTAATTAATTATAAACTACTTTTTGTAATAAGACAGATAGACTCGGTCAAACAGCCACATACCAATTTATCATATCTAGTACTGCAAAATACCAATTTGACAAATAAAGGCCCCCGACTTAAATACAGCATGATATGCTTTAGATCAGTAATTTCCAAGCAGTAGTTCACGGACCACCAGTGGTCCGCAAGAGCTTAAATATTGTCGGCGATAGATTTAAATATTTTACCTACCTAATTGTTTCATCAATTATTTTCACGTCACACGGGCAGTGTAACACCGTGCATCATATTAGTAAGTACCTACTAGCTTTTACAATAAATACACAAATAATACGGTTTATGGTACGACTTTCCATTTGATGAAGGGGATTTTTTTCTCATAAAATGGGTTTATATTTACATTATAAATGCAAACATGAAAAAAATATAGATATTTAAGTAATCGATTTTTTGGGAATCGATACATCAGTTTACAATTCGAATCTATAAAAATCCATCTTTTTTGGAAAGAATCGACATCCTTACTGACAATAACAATAAAAAAAATGGCATCAGTTTTATTGTAGGATTAGACATAAACAATGCAAGAATAATTGATTTTCAATTACATTTTTCTCAAAAATTACGCGTTTCCGCATGTTGTAACTTTGTGTGTGTGCTTATAATAGTGTAAGTTTTCTGTAAAAATATGTATCAACCCCCAACTCGACGGGAGTCAATGGAAAGCTAAGCCCCGTTTATGAGTGCTTCTTTTCAGTTTATCATATAATTATGTTAGAAGTTGTGATTATTATTTATAGTTAGATTAAGAAATTTTTTTATTCCTCTCGTGGTCCCTGCTAACTACAAAAATAAATCGAAGTGGTCCCTGATAAAAAAAAGGTTGGGAAACCCTCCTTGGACAAATGATCATGATCAACGACAATGACCCTTATGTAATGCCAACAATCATTATCAAGTTTTTATTAGTGCTTGTGTGTATTATATCTGTTCATGTTGAAACTGAAACAAACTTTTTTATTCAACATAGATTATAAATAATACTAATTGAAAGTCGCTCTTTTGTTTTACTACTGGTTCGAAACAAAACCTCTGTCTTGGTATGAACTAGCAAGAAACGCAGCGATACATTAAAAAACAGCTTACAATCACGTATGTTGCACAATTAATAACACAAAACAAATTAGAAATAGTTTGATAGCAATCACCTCATCTCATTTATGTTTGGTTGAATTTAGTAATTGATTTTAAAATAACTTCCCAATGACCTAGAGACTTGGAATTTTCAACATAGCTCAGAACTGGATAATAATTTGAATTGTAATTTTATTACATGTCATAGTTCGTAAATTCCATGACATGTCAATATAAAAACGATCATGTGTGCATGTTAATTGTAGCTTGCAGGATAAAAACTAGTACATGACTGCTGTCATTCATGTTGTTTTTTAATAAAAATGTTTGTTCATGGTACGTATAATATTATTTATTCAGTTAATTAAGATTTTATTTGACATTTATTTTAAAAGTGGTATGTAGAAACTAGCCTAAATTGAGATTTTGTAACTGTAAATATTCCCTTCTCTCCCCTTCTATTTCATAATTATAAATTTAACGATCGAAAAATATTCTCATAAACTTCCATCAAGAGTGTTTTATGCAAACAGTTACAGTTTTACCTTATGCCTTCATTTTTGCAGAAGTAACTCATAGTGTCAATTTCATTTTCACTAGTTCGATCGATTTTTTTCTCTTCTGATGACAATAACAATAGTAATATTTCCCACTGTTTAGCGCAATCGTCAGGTAAACTTACACTATTCATTGCGTATAGGACATAAAAACTTTCAAGTTTATCTAACAGAAATTAATTTGTATAGTATACTGATAAAGAACACCAAAATGAAAATAAAAACAAATCAAAATTTACAAAGATTTACTTTATTTTGTACAAATTTTTACCATAGGACTTACGCTTAAATTAAACTGTCACTGTCAAGTGTCAGTGCAGTGTCAATCATTGTTGTTGTTGTTATTATTCGCTCGAGAGAGCAGGCAAAGGAACTAAGCCAAACAGCCTGTGTCAATCATTGAATCAACACGTCAAAATGCATCATGCTTGTTGATTTTTATACGATTTGCCAAGGTCTTAGAATATACAGCCTAATCGTGGATGAAAGTATGACGAGGACAGTGGTAGATACAAGAGTTTACCGGGCGTGCAACGTAGAGACGGATCATTACTTGGTCTTATGCCGTATTAATGGTCTATTCAGGCGTTGGTGGCATCGGACATCTGTGTCTACCACTGCGTTATAGCGTATAAGAATAGAAAACTTAAGGTGTGAAAGAGAAGTAAAAATGTAGACTGAGGGAAAATATTAGTGGTTTGGATGAATTGTATACGAATGATATAGATTTGGAGATTGTGTAGGATAATGTTAAGAAAGTTGTGTAGGATGCAACCACTGGAGTATGTGTTATAAGTAAGATAACGAATGAAAGGAAAAATAATACGTTACGATAGGATGATGAAATGCGGATGCAAGTTCAAGCAAAGAAGAGAGCGTGGCTAGATTTTGCTAGCAGCCGAAACTGATAATTCCCGCGGTATGAATGATGAGATTGAAAAAAGAGGCTGTTTTTAGACATCGAAATAAGAAGGTAAAAGAAGTAGTTGTAAGGAAAAAGTAAGAAAGAACAGAAAAATAGGATAGAAGAATATCTCATAACTTGCAGGCTAATATTAAAATGTTTTGGAAACTCGTAAAAACTGCCAGGGGAATTTTAAGACTGCCTAGAATGAATGACATACGATACGGACGAGGCTGTGTAGCTTTCCCGTGACTGTTAAACCTGTTTATGGACGGATCTTTGGAAACTTTGAAAGTTGAAGAATTTTGGTCAAGAATGGGTGAGTTAATCATCAAATGCCTTTTGTACGCCGATGATCAGGTATAGAGCATAGGAGTTGAAAATGATGGTTACATTAAAGGGCAATGAGTGAGAACGCAAGTAAGACGAAGGTAATGATTTTTGAAACAGAAAAAAGTAAAACGATATGTGAAATAAGAATAGAAGGGGAGTTGGTTAACCAAGTGGATGAGTTTATGTATTTGGGATGTGTATTTAGCAGGAATGGCAAATATGATAAGGATATGGAACGACGAGTGAACGCAGGGAATAGAATAAAAGGGGCTCTTCACTCTATTGTGGACAGTCGAATGTGTCAAAAAAGGCACGTATGGCAATTCACAATGCTGTGTTAGTCCCTATTTTAATGTATGGTAGTGAAAGTTGGGTGTGGCAGAAGAAGCACGAGAAAAGAATAAATGCTGTAGAAATGCGGTCATTAAGAAGTATGTTAGGTCCGAATCTCAATGACAGAGTTAGAAATTGTGTGATAAGAGAAAAGTGTAGTTTGCAAGATGATGTTGTGACCAGAATTAAGTATGATATGCTTCGGAGGTTTGGTTATGTAGAAAAAAATAACGAGGAATGAGTGCCAAAGTAAATCTATGTTGCAGAATGAACGGCAAAGTTTGGAAGGGACGCCTTAGGAGGAAGTCATTGTCATTGCAAAGGCAAGGTCTGAGCATATCGGCAGAATTGGCGAGAAGCTAGTTCGCCTTCCTTCGGGAACCCGTGCATTCTGGTCTCTCGCCAAGGCTGTTCAAGGGAACTTCTGTCAGCCATCTCTTCCATCTCTGCACAGAGAGGTCAACTCACTGGCCTATGCCGCAAAGGAGAAAGCTGTTGAGCTCTCTCTTTGCATCCAACTCGACTCTAGATGACGGGGTTCTCGCCGTCACACCCGTTCACACCGCCGACCATCCCGCGATGTGAGTGCTCCATGCCGGATGCGCGGTTTACACAGCGCTCGGTTCGCAAAGCACTCTTCTCCCTGGACATCAGCAAGTCGAGTGGGCCCGATGGGGTCCCTCCTATTGTTCTGAAGACGTGTGCTCCGGAGTTGGCACCGGTTTTAACGCTTCTTTTCTGGTACTCCTACACCCAAGGCGTAGTCCCGAATTCATGGAAGACAGCTTTGGTGCACCCGATCCCTAAAAAGGCGACCGCTCAGACCCATCCAACTACAGGCCTATCGCCATCACCTCCTTGTTCTCCAAAATAATGGAATCCATTATAAACTGCCAGCTCATGAGGTACCTTGAGGATCACCAGCTGATTAGTGACTGGCAGTACGGTTTTCGTTGGGGTCGATCAGCTGGTGATCTTTTAGTCTATCTGACTCATAGATGGGCGGAGGCAGTAGAGTCCATTGGCCGTTAGTTTGGACAAAGCGAAGGCCTTCGATCGGGTCTGGCACAAAGCGCTTCTTTCGAAGCTTATTTCCTATGGGCTTCCCGAGAAATGGTGCAAATGGATCACCAGTTTTCTTGCTGATCGGAGCATCAAGTTCGTGGTAGACGGTGCATACTCTGATTTCAAGCCTATCAACGCTGGTGTTCCACAAGGCTGCGTGCTATCACCAACGCTGTTTCTCCTGCATATCAATTATATGTTACAAACTGGCAGCATTCATTGCTATGCGGACGACAGCACTGGTAATGCCTTATATACTGGCCGTGCCAATATTTCTCGGGAAAACGTCGCCGAGTACCGGGACAAACTTGTGTCTGAAGTCGAGTCTTTGCTTAACAAAGTCTCGGATTGGGGGCGACTAAATCTAGTCCAGTTCAATCCCCAGAAGACACAAGTTTGCGCGTTTACCGCTATAAAGAACCCCTTTTTTGTATCTCCTCAGTTTCAAGGCACTCCTCTTGCTTCCTCAGCTAGCATCGGAATCCTTGGCGTCGACATATCGAATAGTGTGCAGTTTCGTGGTCACTTGGAAGGGAAGGCCAAATTGGCCTCTAAAAAGGTTTGCGTGCTCACCAGAGCGAGACAGTATTTCATGCCGGCACATTGCTTGCAACTTTACAAAGCGCAAGTTTGGCTGCACATGGAATACTGTTCTCATCTCTGGGCCGGGGCACCCCAGTGCCAGCTCCTTCCACTTGACCGCATCCAGCGCAGAGCGGTTCGAATCCTCGACGATCGAGGTCTTTCTGATCGCCTAGATACACTGGCACTGCGTAGAGATGTTGCATCTCTTTGCGTATTTTATCGCATCTATCAGGGGGAGTGCTCTGAGGAATTGTTCGGATTTATTCCAGCCGCTAAATTTCATCATCGCACATCGCGACAAAACTCGCGTTACCATCCATACCATCTGGATGATTGGTGATCCACCACTGTGCAATTTAGAAGAAGTTTTCTCCCTCGCACAACTTCCTTGTGGAATCGATTACCACCAGCGATTTTTCCGGACCGATACGACTTAGGAACCTTCAAGAAAAGAGCTTACACCTTTCTAAAAGGCCGGCAACGCATCTGCAATTCCCCTGGTGTTGCGGTTGTTCATGGGCGGTGGTAGTCACTTACCATCGGGTGAGCCGCATGCTCGTTTGCTCCCTCTTCTATATAAAAAAAAAGTTTATCGAAGAAATTGGCTATACATTGAAAATGGGTCAGATTAAGAGTACCCTTAACCGACGAGGATGTATGCGTATATACTAGATAGTAGAGGTATTTGGACGTAAAGGAGGCGAAAGAGGTGTGTCAGTATCGTGCCAAGTGGAATTCCGTAGTCTCTGTCTACCCCCATGGATGCCAGGCGTGAGTGTTTAAATATGCATTATATATGTACGAGTCCATCTTAAGTCAAATTAGTAAAATTTCTTGAGTTTTATACCACCTAAGAAGCACTTGTAACATTGTTTTCACTATTTGTTTACCATTTAATCTATATACATATAATAAAAATGTAAATAGCAGACGTCTGTACATTTTATATTTTTGTAATAAAAGTGTTTGAGAGATACTAAAAATAAGTAATTAAAGACATCTCTACTGTTTTTAGAATTGTCTGTCTGTCTGTCTGTTTGTTTGTTAACGTATCACATATAAAGTACTAATTTATATCATGAGAATCGTTAAGGAAATTATAAAGCGTATCTTCGGGTTACATTTAGTCTTTATTTCATTAAAATCAGTTCATTACATCAAAAGTTATGATAAATATTCTGCAGTATGAGTACGAGGTATATGTACGAATTTGTTCAATGCTGGCGTTGATTGAGACATCAAGTGCACTAATATCATATTATAAATCATAAATAAATGATGTTAAATGATGTTCTATAAAGATATATTTTTTTTTTATTTTTTTTTTAAAAACGTTACCCCCACAGTAGGATTTTCTCCTGTGTCGTGGAGGCAGTTTACAAACATAAATTGCACAAGGACAAACATCCAAACCCGGAACAATTATTTGTAGGCCATACAAATACTTGTTCCGTGCGGGATTCGAACCCGCGGCCCCCAGCGCAACAAATGGTTGCTAAGCCACTGCGCCACGGAGCCGTCGATTAATTATATCTAAAACGCAGTAAACAAAAGTATTAAAGAAAAAATAACGTAATAAGTATATACAAAAATATATTAATCTTATTATCTAAGTCTAAATTACAAAAGTTAACCAATTTCATCGATAGATGGTGATGTACGGCGTGTTGACAAACTCAGTTATTCTTTACCGCCGTGTAATGTAATCTAATTGGTAAATAAAATTTTAAAAGAACTATTAACAATTTCGTTGGTTTCGGCTAGGATCAAACTTTATTTTTTGCTTACTATGCACGCACTGATTTATAAGTGTTTTTATGTTTTATATAATTTATCAATTGCGTCAATTTATCTCTTTTATTTTTGGAATTGATGTTAACAGCGCCATCTCTCTTTAAATCTTATCGTTTGTTTATGTACATTGTATAGTAGGTATGTTTGTGACTAAAATCATTATGGGGACTGAAAATCATTAAATAAGTACATTTTTATATCTTTTAGAATTGTCTGTCTGTCGATCTTGCGGTCTGTCTGTTTGATTATGAACGCATAACGTTTTGAGTAAACATCTTTTTTGCAAAGAAGTCGTTAAGAAAATCATAAAGCGAAGGAACCTAGGAGATCATTTTAAATCTTTGTTTTATTAAAATTGGTTAATTCCATCGAAATTTATGATTATTATTTTGAAATCAAGTTTCGAATCTGTTTAAAGGCGCTATAAAACTCAGAAATAGTAATAAAAAGATTCGTGTGTAAAAAAACGTTCTATTATAATATACTCAAAAAATATGTTTTCCTTAAATTAAAAAAAAAGAATGTTTTCTCACAAAGAACGTAACGGATCGCGTTGTATAAATTACAACTTTTTCTGAATTGCGGTGGCGCCCCTTTTTCCTAAAGGGGGTCGCTTCCGATTCGGCAGAAAGGCCATAATGGCCAACGTCAGTCCCACAGGTGGTGTTTAGTGGGTAGGCACTTCTTCAAAGTAAGTCCCACATAACTACGCAGCCGGCTGCCGTGGTATGCTATGAGCATTCACCACTTCCCTCTCCCGCTTCCAGAGGGTAGCCTCGCTTTGGGCGCAAAAGAAAAAAAAGAATGGCGGTGTTAAGATGTTTCGCTTTTTTTAATCGTATTGAGACTCACTGAAGAAATTTGTACCCATGAGTACGATGAAGTTGAAAGAGCCGTGTAGGCTAACAGCACAAACGTCACCAGAAACCAGAAATGAAACACGCCTACCCACGCTATGCAACGAAACTCGATTAAAAACTAACAAAATTGCAACAAAATGTCGTGATATTGTTTTTATACCCAGAATCCCTTTAATCCCAAATAACTTTTCTTTCAGTTTTAAGCGTGTTCAGATCCCAGTCAGTGTGTGTTATGCGACGATTGTAAATAAAGCGCAAGTTTAAACTTTACGCGTTCCAGGAGTGGACCTCAGTACTAACTGTTTTGCATATGGCCAACTCTATATTGCTTTTTCCCGCGTTAGTAGGCCTCATAGCCTATTTGTGTACCTACGCCCCGGCTGTCTACTTCTAACGTCGTTTACACAGAAGTTCTATCATAAACGACTTAGAACTTTGAAGATAACGATTTATTTTGTTACCACTTATTGATACAGTAATGATATAAATCTTTTAATATTCTCTTAACTAAACGTCAAATTCTTTAAGTAAAACCTATATACGCGAGCTACGCCGCGGGCACAGCTAGTACCAAATAACTTTCCTTTCAATTCGTGTTCAGTTCCCACTTCCCACTAAGCGTGTGTTATGCGATGACCGTAAATAAAGCGCAAGGTCAAACTTTACGCGTTGCAGGAGTGGACCTCAGTACTGACTGTTTTGCACATGGCCAACTCTATGTTGCTTTTTCCCGCGTTAGTAGCCCCTGTAACCTTTTACTGTACGCCCCGGCTAACTCTGCTCATAACATCGTTCACACAGAAGCTCTATCATAAACGACGTAGAACTTTGAGCATATCGATTTATTTTGTTACCACTTATTCATACAGTAATGATATAAACCGTTAATATTCTCTTATCCTCAACGTCAAATTCCAAGTAAAACCTATATACGCGAGTTACGCCGCGGGCACAGCTAGTACACAATAAAAAGATGTAGATGCTGCTACTCACAGACTTTTATGGATTTTATTGCGTTTAGTTCTACTTATTTTTAATTCCCGACGTAAATATAACAAATGATTACGAAATGGTTCATCGTAAAGAGTCCCTCACACTCTCTCTCGGGCATAGTTCAGTGAAAATATTAGCAGTGATAGGTTGGCTTTTACTCTCCTAGTGACTTAGGATTAGGGCCAAGATCATGTACCGATTGATAATGACATTGACGAACCGACATCCTGACCGTAGGCCGGGTATAAAGAACAAATGTTCCCGAGTAGAAAAGCATGATGATCTGAAGGGGTATAGTTGGTGCTGGTACTGTGTTGCAGTTCTTGGATATTAAACAAAATTTCATTAATAGTGATGAGCTATATATTGTTAGGCCACAGAGGCATACTGGATAAAAGCATGGGGTTCATAACTGTGTTTATGATAGTCTTAGGGGGAAGTTAATGTTTAAAAAGGTGCTTGTGACGGACTGTAACGATTATGACCATGTTAATGTGATCTAGAATTAGCAAGGAGGTTGTGAGACTTGAGTGTTATTTATACTAAATTATCATCGTTATCATTACAGCTATTTACAATTTCACGGCTGAACATAGGCATCTCCCAAGTAAGACTACAAACGCCAAACGCGGTCCCGAGCCAACTGCATCCATCGACTTCATTACCAGGGCGTCACTCCATCTAGTAAGGGGCCAACCACACTTCGCATATCGGCACGAGGCTGCCACTATATAAACTTTGTTCTCCATCGGTTGTACGGTTCTTCGAGCTATATGGCCAGGCCATTGCCACTTCAGCTTACTAATCAGTTGGGCTATGTCGGTTACTGTGGTTTTACTGCGGATATCCTCATTTATAAGCATAGCCCTCTACATAGCTCGCTAAGTGTCCTTGAACTTCTTCATATGGCCAGCCGTAATGGACCTGATTCTCTGATTCATATGTCATTACTGACAACAAGTTAAATTTTCAAGTTTTGACGTATACTTGATGTGAAGATGTGTCGTAATCTCTCGGACGCTACCCAGCTGTTAACTCAGCTGGGCGATCGACCTCTCAGTAGAAGTTGGAATTACCTAGTCAGACTATTTGTCCTAGGTAAACATACTCGTCGACAACTTCGAGCGTAGTGCTCCCAAGAACTACCAGCGTAGGTGTGACATGGATGTTACACACGGCCTTCTTTTTGTTCTCGTTCATTTTAAGAATTATTCGATGGGAGAAACTATTGAGGTTATTCAGCATAGTGCTTAGGTCCTCCAGCGATTCTGCCATAAGGACTTTTTCGTCGGTAAATCGAAGGCGAGTGATATAGTGATCATTGATGTTAATACCGACCAGTAGTTTCAATACGTCTTCCAATGAAGCTGTGAAGAGCTTGGGGGATATAACGTCACACCTCTCCACATTTGAATAGATTTCGTATTCGGGTTCCACAAGGTTGAGATAGTGACTGGAGAGTTTTTAGATTCTTTTGCAATGGTCTTGCAGAACTTAGCTCCGACCGCATGGACAGATTCGACGAGCTTGTCATTAATATCGTCTACTGTATTGCAGTCTTCTAGGAACTCAAAATGGTTTTGTAATTTGAGTTGAAAAAGGTCCTCGTGCTCTGGAGGGGGACGGAGTGTTAACTTCGTTAGACTTGATCAACCTAACATTAATATTCAGTGTGTTTTTTACAATTTGGTGATTTTGGTGATTGCTACCAGTTTTCACCATCGCGATTACTGAGACATCACTGAACAATTGCCGTCTGGTCGTCATAATGAAGTCCATCCTATTATTTATAGAACCGTCGGGTTTTGGCAAGGTCTACATTATGTGGAGCCGCTTCTGGGAAAAGAGTTCATCATGAAGAGCCCCTCTTTCTCCATGAAGTTGACCAGCTATTGAACCCTTGGGTTCCGTTGCCCTATTCCGAATTTCCCTACCTTAAGCATACCGTTCTGTCTTTTGACCCGTATTGCGTTGAGTCTCCCATTAAAATCGTATAGTGGGTTTTAGACGAATGCATGGTTTTAGAGATATCGTCATAGATTTCCTCATCAGGATGTGCTTAAGTAAGCCTATATGACCTTCAACGAATACCGTCTGCGGGTTCTGAGTACACGGTACGCAATTCTTGTCAACAAACTCCCAATCTTCATAAGGTTATTAATGGGAGGATAAATCCAAGATGACAAGTTAGCGGATTCGAGGATTACCGAGTCGTCGTTGAATTGCTTGAGCAAATATTTCCCGAATATTTTGATTTCGAAATAATCACTGTTAAATATTGATAGTGATATATTAAAACGTCTGTAAACTTGTATAGATTAATATGAGTGCTTTCTATCAGATTTTTAAGAAATAATATTTTTAATACATTTAAAATGTACCAATCAACTAAAAGGCACAACAAATTATTCATAAACCAAAAATACAAAAATAAAATATAAGAGTAAGTAGATTCTAAAAAAATATTATATTATAGGTACATAATAAAAAGCTGATAAACGTTTTGTTCGTTTAATATTATCCTCCTGAATCAACACTACCAAATAGGTAAACATTTTTAACGCTCCTTAGAAGCTTTGCAACTGTAAGGTTTCTTCAATCATGGGGCTGTTCATCACTCAGGTAGCCATGAGACCATGAGGTACCCATTTGTCAAGCTTCTTTATTTAACTTATTTTTTTTTTATAGGATAAGGGTGACAAACGAGCACACAGTCCACCTGATGGTAAGTGGTTCCTGCGGCCCATAGACATCTACATCTATCCTATATTACAAATCAAAATGTAGATGCGTTGTCACCCGTGAGGACTAAGATGGAATGCCTCATTTCCAGTAAAAAGGGCCTCCGGCCACCTGCACTCACCAAGCGAAACGCAGAGGTAAATCTCTACTTCACGATGCCGCAAATGATCTATTGTTGTACATACACATATATCAAAAACCGATGCTAGCTCAGCCGTAGCTTATTGAGACGAATTTACAGCCACTTTCACTTTCAGTTCCAATATTAGGTTCATTTGTGAGGTCAAATTCCGTGGAATGAAAGCTATTGAAACAATAAAACACAGTTCGTTCGTTACTAGTACCACATGAGTAAAGAAACTGTACAGAGGCGAAGCTTCTAAGGAGCTGTCAAAATTTTGAATTTTATTTACGAGAACGTTGTCTCGAAAATTTCTTGAGTGATAACTACCAGGAACCAACACGTCGACTAGTTAGTATTGACTTCATTAAGATGGTTATAACCAATATCTTAGGGAAACCTCAAAGTACTAATGGTGAATACGATATTTTAATACACCATCACCGCAACCTGACGATGTTACTGCCTCTGTCTGTCTGTAGGAACAAATTATTATCTATTTGATTTACCACAAAAAGATGGTTTAGTCCACAGAACACAATTACTCTCTACCAAGAGAAGAACGCCAACTTCATACTAAAAAACGGAAACACGTGTTTACGAGTGTACACGAAAAGCGCTACGGTGGACGCCCATATAAAACTTTTTTTAGCGGGAATTTCAAACCTTTGTATTCTGTAACTTTAAACTTTTTATTTAAGGCTTATTCGCGTAATTTTGGCTCAAGCCTCACAAACCTATGGGGCAAATTCCCATATTTTTGAGAGGTTGCACCAAAATTACCCGAATATACTTTAGATTAGTATGTGGGATAAAATAAAACTATAAATAAGTATAGTTATGTAATTTTATTTTCTGGAAGACAGATTGTTTTAAAAACGACACATTATTATTGATGTTTTTTTATTGTTTTTGCACATAATATTTCCACGCTGGTTACTGATGTATAACACATGTTATTGTCAGAGAGTTATTCTTCACAGAACGTAAATTTAAATCAGCAAAATTCTCACGGTGAAAACTTAACTTAGCCCAAATACATGATCTGAAACAGATAAAATTCGAGTTAATATAGTAATAATCCCTACAAATAACGATCAATACATTTAAAATGCTTAAAGACTTACCACAATATTGTTAAAAGTTTTTCTTCTTCTATTGTAGGAAACCTGCAGAAAGTAATTAGATGATTTTGTGCTTTTTGTTTGCACAACGCTTAATTTACATTCGATTCTGATCACACATCGTGAATAACATTTTTTAATAATAAATTTATAGTCAATATCTCTTAGAGTCAACATCTCACAAAAAATATTTACAGACACAATCGCGAAGAAACGACTACAAACGAAAATGAAGTATTCTGAACCGATAAGAACTGAATTGCAGCAAAAAGCAATAACAAATATTGAAATCTAAACCTATTAAATAAATTTTAATCAATTTCAGAAAATATTTTCAATATGAAAGACGTTGACAAATAAATGTCATTTTTTTCTTCTTTTAATTCATGGCTTCTCTTGATAGAATTCTGCTAATATTAAATAATTTAATTTAAATGAATTCAATTGTGCAAATCTCACAGTAATATGTATGTAATTATACTTTAAAGAGCAAACCAAAAAAAGTTTAACACTTATTTAACATTTTTAGTTTCTTACGATATAATATGAATTTGTGTATCTAATTTTTAAAGTGGCAACCTAAAACAACATGAAGGAAAGAAACAGCGATATTTTTTCTCGCTTTATTTTAACAAGCCCAACATAAACATTGACAAAATCATGATTGTGTGCAGATTTTTCAGCTTTCATACAAAGTTGCCTCACCTTGGTTTAGTCTATGTGTCGATGTATTTGTATAGAAAATGTTGTCTCGAACACCATAAATGTGAGAAAATAAAACTGTACGTTAATAGATCTGAACAACCTATGAATATGGGAAGAAAATATTTTTTCAGCCATTACAAATATTTTAATAAAGACAGTCTTCAATCGAGCTTTTTAATAATACTTCCTGAAAATTTTATCGCGTTTGTTGAATTACTTGAGCAAAAATTTCGCGAAAGAAACATTATATATATTGGTAGTGAAATATTAAATCGTGTGCAAGAGTTTATATTTATTATGAAATGCCAGTTCTTTCCAATAGGTTATTTTAAAAAAAAACTACGAATAGCCTTGCCTCTTTCCAGGCTGTGGGGAACTTGGCTCACCGCAGACACCTGGTAAACAGCTGCTTGAGCCTGTTCCCCAGGGCAGCCAGACTACAGGCTAGAGACTACACCAGGTTTAAATTGCACTTATAAAATAAAAAAATACACCGATAGCAAGATATTTCAATTAATACTTCTGACGTAGTTATAAGATTATTTCGATGATTATTGAAAAAAACGTAATTGAAAATAATTTCACTTAAACCTCAGTTGGTTGGTATGGATGTGAACAAGATATCTTTCGAAAAACTGAAATTATCACTTTGATTTTTTTTTATTATCTTTAGATTTTAATCCTTTAGATTTTCACTATTTGACAATATTTACGGTAACAAAATACGAATCACTGGTATCAAACAGTCAAAAAAATCAGTGTTAATTAAACAGAAACATTTTTTTTGTAGCTTTAAAGGTAATACGTGTTTCGATAATTAATAAAAGTAAATAAAAAAAAAATATTCAAAACATTACATGAGCGTTCGAAGTGTGTGTGCACTTTTGGATTTATTAGATATTTTTTTATTTATAAAATTGATAACATAAAATCTTATAACTCTCGTGGGTGACGGTGGGATCGCCTTCACAACAGTTACTTTCACAATCACTAAAAATTAATTCATTTCTGAATATATAAAAGTGAAACAATTTAATTGAAATTCATTCATTCATACAACTGTAATTTTTAATTTGTTTATGTTGTATTTCATCCTATGAACAACTTTCAACTGATGTAAAATTCAGCCCTTAGGTTAATTAATTGCCTACTATACAGGCTTACTCAATACTGCATATGCAATAAGGTGCTAATCAAGGTTTTCGCTATGGAGGGCTTGTCCACGTCATTAAAATATGAATTGTTATCAACACATGAATAACTATTTGAGTTTTTGGGTACCATTATTTTACTTTTTTCCTGATAAGCATTGCTTAATATGGGTAGGTACGTCACGTGTTTTATAAAAGGATAAAGGAAAGTGGTTCCTGCATTCCAAAGCAACCAAAGCTGTAAATAGATACCTACAAATCGTAAAAGTGATTCACATTTTAAAATTGAAAAATGAACGCTGTTCGGTTGACATAAGGAATATGAAAAGCAAGCCAATAAATTGAGGTTGCGCCGTAAGAGATTATCCGTGACAGTCCTTTTTGGGTTCCATTATGGAAACTAATGTATTGAGTGACAACTACCTATTCTTTCGTAGACTGTAACTTGGTGAACGTGATGATACTTAATGCTACTATATTTTAAGTAGCCATTGTTTAAATTATTATTTTAGGTCTCAAGCTACAGAAGCGCAAAAGCTCTAACAGTATATCGTAGTGATTGAAGATGCTTTGTCACCATTGAGGACAAAGTTCGGATGCCTACTTTCCAGTAAAAAGGTTTTCCGGTTCTCTAAAGTCACCATACGAAATATAGCAGCATTAAGCTGCTATTTTACGCTGATATTCTGCCTCCTGATATTATACCTCCCCGATCGAGCTGACCCATTCGTCATTATAAAGCTACAACGCGGCTTTACCACGTGATCTACGTCTAAAAGGGTGGGTTTTTATTGATCTTTTTGTTTATCCTATCTAGGAGGAACCACATGCATAATCAAGTTTGTACACTCCAGCGTCCTGTACTAATCTTATTCGGCGGTTCTATAGACAGTATGACCTACAATGGTGTTGTTATAATTTCGGATGAATAACACATATGTGAAAGCTAAAAAATTATTTGCTTCTAACTCCAATTTAAATTGAATTTTAGAATTTATGGAATTAAGATTTCTCTAAAAATGCAGTAAATTTGTTTGATGGTAAAATTATAACGTGTAGAACAATACTTGTAATTTACCTGGAAACAAGACGGAACCTTTGCAGGACGTATTCAATTGTTTTACATTAGCAATGTGCGTATCATTTGAACCAAGCTTCCCACAGTTGACTGCGCTACTAGGCAAATTAACGTAATCCCAGCCAAGAGAAGAAGGATTGAAAACCGTATTGTAAAGGCAAGATTTATATTACACGTGGTAAAATCACGCTTCTACTATGGCATAATTATGGTTATGACTCGACTATAGAATGACTACGCTCTTACAGAATACCAGTGTGAAATATCAGCTTAGTGCTGCTGTAATTCGTATGGTGAGTGTAGAAAACCGGAGATAGTTTTTGCTGGACACGAAGCATTACTACATAGTCCTCAGGGGCGACAACGCATTCTGTATTTTGATTCTTAATCGAAGATAAAATGTGTAAATGTGTGTAGGTCACAGCACCCACCTACTATCATATGTATGCTCGCTTGTCACCTTTATTCTATAAAAAAATGTCTATTGGCCACTTAACTTCACGTAGGCTATATATACGTGGTGACTGCCTCGTTGGTCTAGTGGTTGTAGTAGTGCGACTGCTGATCATGAGGTCCCGGGTTTGATTCCCGGGTCGGGCCAAAAAATCAGTTATTGAGTTTTTCCATCAAGAAATTCTCAGTAGCTGCCCGGAGTCTGGAAGTTGGCGGTGTTTCACCCCCGTACCTCGGAAAGCACGTAAAGCCGTTGGACCTGCGCCTGATCTCTCTCCGGTCGTGTCGGTTTACCGTCCCATCGGGCTATGAGAGTGAAGGAATAGAGAGTGCACCTGTGCTTGCGCATACACTTGGGCACTATAATCCTGTCCTGCGCCGATGGCTAATCTCTGTTAAGACTGGCCGCCGTGGCCGAAATTCGGTCTGGAGGACATTATTATTATTATTCTATACGTACCTATGATAGTTTGTCACTCTTGTTCTATAAAAAATCCTCATCGGGAAATTCGGTTTTAGGTAGTACAATATTAGGCTTAGAATTGTTCGTAACATTAGAATGCCGTGTTCTGCACACGAATAGAATTAGTTAGTGCCAGTCGGGTTTAACGCAAAATCTGATGGAGCGCCTGTACAACCTGAGTGGGAATAGCTGCTTAAGAGAGCGTATACAACGGTACCCCGTGTAGCAGCGGGTATGAATAACAACTATATATATTATACCCATAACTTTACGTGGTTTTCATAAGAGACGATAGAGGGAAACTAAGGCAGAAGATGGGCAGCAGCATCTGTCTGATAACAGTAAAACAACAATAAAAAAATTGCGGTTGCCAACCTGCTCGTCTAGCGTGGCTATTATATACCCCCGTGGATATATACCCCCATGATTAAAATTATGAAGAGACGGCCCCCAGTCCCCGGCGGCCCCTCTATTCCTGGCTACTACTGGCTAACCTAACCTTTCAGCTCGAGCTACAAAACCGTTTTCAGTGCCTGGAAGATTGCAATGAAGTGGACGATATGAATGACAAACTCTAAATCAAAAACTGTCCATGCGATCGGAGCTAAGTTTTGCAAGATCCGCCACAGAAGAACACAAAAACTTTCCGATCACACTCTTAATCTCATGGCTGTTAGACGGGTAATGAATCACTAATAATCACGCTATAAGCAGGAGTGTTACCGGGTCTGGGCTGACTCATCAACGTCTCGGGATGTAAACACCAGCGCTCTTAAAAAGAAGTATAATGTCGCCTCCAGATCCTTCAAAAGCGTCATTGCCAAGGCAAGCTTTGAGCTCATCGGCAAAATTGGCGAGAAGCTAGATCGCCTTCCTTCGTAAGCCCGTGCATTTTGGTCTCTCGCCAAGGCTATCTAAGGGAACTTCTGTCAGTCATCTCTTCTATCTCTGCACAGAGGGGCCGACTCACTGGCCGATACCGCAAAGGAGAAAGCCGATATGTTAAGCTCTCACTTTGCATCGAACTCGACTTTAGATGACGGGGGGAATACACCGCCGACCATCCCGCGGTGTGTGAGCTCTGTGGAGGCATATCGAACCAGGAACTTCAACGCGCCGCAGCGAGAGAGCGTACAGCTACCATGCCGTCTGTGCGGTTTACACAGCGCTCGGTTCGCAAAGCACTCTTCTCCCTGGACATCAGCAAGTCGAGGGGGTCTGATGGAGTCCCTCCCATTGTGCAGAAGATGTGTGCTCCGGATTTGGCACCGGTTTTAATGCGTCTTTTACGGTACTACTACTCCCAAAGTGTAGTCCCGAATTCATGGGAGACAGCTTTGGTCCACCCGATCCCTAAAAAAGGCGTCCGCTCAGACTCCTTTAACTACAGGCCTATCGCTATCACCTCCTTGTTCTCCAAAATAATGGAATCCATTATAAACTGCCAGCTCATGAGGTACCTTGAGGATCATCAGCTGATTAGTGACCGCCTGTACGGCTTTCGTCGGGGTCGATCAGCTGGTGATCTTTTTTTTTTATAGGATAAGGGTGACAAACGAGCACACAGTCCACCCGATGGCAAGTGGCTGCTGCGGCTCACAGACATCTACATCTATCCCCGTTTGCGAATCAAAATGCAGATGCGCTGTCACCCGTGAGGACCAAGATGGAATGCCTCATTTCCAGTAAAAAGGGCCTCCGGCCACCTATACTCACCAAGCGAAACGCAGAGGTAAACCTCGACTTCACATCTTTATGGCAGAATCGCTGGAGCACCTAAGCACTATGCTTGTTAACTTCCATAGTGTCTCCCAACGGATAGGTCTTAAGATGCACATCCATGTCACACCTATGCCGGTAGTTGTTGGGAGCACTAAGCTTGAAGTTGTTGACGAGTATGTTTATCTGGGACAATAGTCCGACTAGGTAAGTTCAACTGTGACCGAGAGATCAATCGATGAATTCAACTCGGCTGGGCAGCGTTCGGGAAATTACGGCACATATTCTCGTCAGGTTTACCTCAAAATTTGAAAACGAGACTGTACAACAAATGCGTGTTGCCAGTGATGAACTATGGAACTGAGACGTCATCCTTCACTGCTGGCCGGATGAGGAAGCTCAAGGTCGCTCAGCGAGCTATGGAGAGGTCTATGCTCAGAGTTTGTCTGATAAACTTAGAAATGAGGATGTCCGCACTAGAACCAGTGACCGACATAGCCCAACGGATTAGTAAGCTGAAGTGGCAATGGGCTGGTAATATAGTTCGAAGAACCGACGACCGATGGGAGAAAAGATTCTCGAGTGTCGGCCTCGTGACGACCTGATAAGACATGCAGGATATCGATGGATGCAGGTGGCTCAGAACCGTGCTTTGCATCATTCCTTGGAGGATGGCTATGTTTAACAGTGGACTTGGGAAGGGCTGTAATGGTGATGATCATGATGATACAACGGTATAACAAAAAATCAAGACGGTTAAATTAATTTCTTTCAGTGACTAGATGTCTAGAAATTACTTGGACGGCCTTGGTACTTAAAAAGGGTCATGGGCAGAATCACTGTCGGCTTCAGGCGTGCACAGACCCCGAAACGCTAAGCAAGAACCGAAAGAAAAATTAGATAACTATCAATACATATGATTTTCTAAAGTTACATACTCGCATAATACAAAGTTTTGCGACAAACATCTTATCAACTGGGTACATATAATTAATTTACAAATACATATATAAATATATCCCTACATGTATATAAAAATATGCTCGTCATTTCAATTTTATAAAACACAAGACAAGTGCGAGTAGGACCGCGTCCTTAGGGTTAGGTGTAAACGTATGTAGATAGTTTATTCATACCTGGAAATTATAGGTAAGGTAAACACCGAACATTCCTTTAAAGAAAAAATAAGTCGAATTAAAAGACAAACTTAAATGAAAAAATGTTTTCCCATACATTGGACTATATGCATTTATTTATTTATTCATAGGACACCAGCAGTGCACACATTATTACATTTTATTGAAAGTGTGCTTAAGCTAGAGACTGATGTTTGCACCCTTATAGGTGACACAGCATTACAAAATACTATAAAAATTAAGACAGGGCAGCGCTACAATAGCTTATAAAGAAATATGTCACAAAATATAATACTTAAAGATAATGTATAACTAAGACAATAAAAACATACACATAACTAAGCAGCAGCTATAGAAAGAAAGAAAGAAAGAAATAAGTTTATTTGGCACATAAATTATAACAAAAAAAAATCAAATAGAACAATTTTTTAACTTAACAAAAATATTTAAAAAAAAGAAATAATAAAATAAACGTAATATGCACCAAAATGGTCTCCACTCAGCTTTAAGTCACGAATTGAAGATATACATACATCATTTCGTAACGCTGATTTTCAGTGGAGCCAGGAGTATGAGGCAGATGACAATAAACAACAAGAGAAAAAATATTAACAAAAATATAAAATAAAGGTAAAATAAAGGTAAAATAAAATGAACAAATATGTCAAAATTCCATGTACCAGTAATACATTTATAGTGTATCTAGTAATAACAAAAGGTGGTATACATACAGAAAAATAAAATAAATTGCGTGTGTGTGTGTGCATGTGTGTGTGTGAGAGAGAGAGTGGATGTGTGCATGCGTACGTGAGTGAGTGAGTACGTGCGTGCGTTAGTGTGTGCATGTACGGTGCTAGCATTGAGAGTGTATTATTTATGCCTATTTGCTGGATTTTTGTGCTGAAATCAGAAACTTTTTTAATAAAGTTTTGAAAGTGGCAACTGATTTACTATTTCTGATCGGTGGAGGTATGTCATTCCAGCACTTAGTTGCAGCAAAGCGGAAACTGCCACGGAAGGCAGCTGTGCGATGCTATAGGGAACATGGATATTAGATTAATATCGACGTTCAATGTTTAATTATTCACAAATTATTAGTGATGAAGTATAGGTGTCATACATTCGCGGTACCGGGGCGTGTGACCCCATGTTAGTTCTGGATTGAGGAGTGTGTAACAGTTTTATTATTGGACGACGAGGGATATTGTATGGTACAGTAGTATATATTATGTATATCAAGGTGTTTAATATAACCGCAAATGTGAGTTATAATTGCAAATTCCCTATTTGAATACTCCTATTTGAATTGAATCTAATCTTTAATTGAAATACTCCATTATATCTTTTCCTGCTTTTTCATGAAATGAAATTGCACTTACGCCATAGTCGTCATCTCACCCTCAATCTCTTAGGTATTTTCAATCCCATGAATATTTCATTTTCACAATTTATCTTTTATTTCGTCCAAAATCTGATTACTGAATTTATGACAGAAATGTCGCCAATCACGCTCTAAAAAGCTTAACAATAATAGAAAATATTGAGAACGTGTAAATGCTAAATATTAATTAAATTGATTAAAACTATTTTGAAATTTAGTCAATTACTTGACTACTTAATAATATGTGTAAATCAGTCTTTAGGTACATAGGTACACTGATTACCACAAAACATTTATCTCTATCTATTCCACTTAGTGCTACATATAAGAGCTGAGGTTTTGTATTCGAAACGTACAATAAGTATTGTCAACCAAATGCGTGCAAGTCTATGTTAGAAATACTTTTGGACACAATCCAAAGAGCGCTTGCAAATTGTTAGAAACGAAAGGTTTTTATTTTGTTGTAAAATAAAATCAACTTCTGTTAATGAATTAAATTTGGAACCTTAATTAATCATAATAAAAGTATTTGCAGTTAAATAATAATAATAATAAGTCCTAGTTAGCCTCTCAGGTCATCTGATGCGATTGGGACTCCGTGACGGACCGCCCCAAGCTCAAATGCAGAAGGCGGTGCTCCCGCCTCGTTACCTCCCGCATCGTCCGCCGGTTTCTTTCCTTATGGAAACATAAGGAAAGAAACCGGCGGACGATTTCTCCCTAACCCTCGGGCGTTTGGTCTCCTCTGTCGACGGCTTCCATCTGGTTGGGTTTTTATTTATTTATATATTTTTTATGTATTTATTTTATTGATATTTATGTATGTTTACCATTTTCATTTACAATTATATATTTATACGGCCCAACCAGATGAGAAAGCTCTATAGATACTCCACAATAATAATAACTTGAAACCCTTTCTTCCTAACCCTCGATCGTTTGGTCTCCCCTGCCGAGGGCTTCCATCTTTATTTATTTATGTATTTTTTATGTATTTATTTTATTGATATTTATGTATATTTTTCATTTTTATTTATATTTATATATTTAAACAGGCCAACCAGATGAGAAAACTATATAGATACCCCACATAATAATAATATATTTCACTAAATCTTTTTTATTCTTTTTACAGAAGAAGGTTCAAATGATAATGTGGCTTACCTTGTGGCAAATGACAGCCACCCGTAAACATTTACAAAACGAGAAAAATTACGGTGCGTTACCAGTCCTTAAGTCAGGTCATGCAAGACGCTAGCGACAGTAAATTTCTAAAGAAATTCACGGTGTGGTATCCAGCTAATCGTGATAGCTGTAATTAAAAATTTTGTCACAATGGGAAATGGCGACTGGCTTTTATGCGAACAATTTCTCAAAGCACTCGACGTGATAAATACTATAAATAAATGGTAGAGACACGCAATTTCTCTGCGCAAGGAGAGTAGATATAGCCGATCAGGAAGAACCGCTGCCACTCATCTTTGTACGCGGTCTGATTGGAGGAGTTGGAATGTCTCGGTCTAGAAATTCGATCGGTCTCCATGTGAGACCGAAATTGCGCTTTGTAAAATTGCAAGCGGTGGGTCGGCATAAAATAATATGTTGCTCTACTATGCACGCCACGCTTCTTAGTGGCTAATTTGGCCTTTCTATCGCGGTGTCACAATTCGAATGTAACAAGGAAAATCCCTTCAAAATGAGGAGATCAAAGACTTTAATTTTGGCTAAAAGCATAAACGCAAGTATATAGAAGTGATCCAATATCTTAACTGTCGTAGCGACTTCAGAATCGTGAGAGGCACTATTTAATTGAAAATAAATAAAAAGCACGGGCTTAATTAACAAAGTACAGAAATAGAAATTACCAATTTATTGGATAACATGGAAACAAGAGATGTTTTTCTCTTGGGAGGAAGTATATAGAGAAATATATTATTAAGGATTATACAAAAAATTTAAAATAGATTGTTTAAAGGAAACACGAAAGCTCAGGACCAGACCACATAACCAGTATAATATTAAGGAAAGTTCTATTGGCTAAACAATTTCGGTGATGCGGATTTGGATGTGCTCAGCTGATGGTTATATAAAAATTATATTATTAGTTGAATATTATTTTTATTACATAATTTAAGAAATTGTCATATAAACAAATATACAAAAAAAGTATTCATCATTCAATTATTTTAAAATGTAATAAAACATTAAATAATTTAAAAGAAAAATTGATACTAAAAAAGTAAACAAAAAAAAATTGATACTAAAATCTATTTATATTTGGTCTAAACTTGAGTCTCGCGGGTTCGCACGTTGATAGATAACAAGTTTGCGCAACTACTATCTGTATCGAATCAATCTAATCGAGAAAGTGAGTGGATTAATCTAAATTTTGTCTATGAAATTAGTTTTTTCGTAACAATTTTACTGCTTCAATTGACACTTGGATAAAATTTTCTGCGAATCATTAGAGAATAGCGAGACACAATGAGTTGCGGAATGTTCTTCGAGAGAAATGGGAACGATAAAACTTTCTGGTAAAGTGTATATCTCTAAATACTACGTGTATGTAAAGTTTATTATTTGAATTTCGAATACTATTTTCTAATAAAAATTGTAAAGACACATCAATGATTAAATTTTTAAAAGCTAACTACTGACGTTATAGAAAAGACATCAACGCGTATGATCATGTAATCTTATAAGTTCATTGGCTTTGAATTTAAATACATAAATTATATAAAATGGTGAAAATGTGAAATTGTATATTCCAATTTCAAGTATAATGACTGCGTGAAATAATATGTAGAATAAACCACTTGATGCACATGCTCTAAAACGTTTAGAAGATTGTCACTAGAAAAACTAAAATTAAGTATTGTTTTTTTTTCCTACTTTACAAATGAACATCACCCACTAACCTAATAAAAATACGAGGATCGCCTAACAGACATTATTCGTCGCATTGCGAATCGAAACACGTAAAGTAGGCTTCACACTCAGGGGCTCGAGAAATTCGTTATTCAGCGCGCGAAAGCTCCGAGGGGAGAGAGGATGGGGGCGGGCTACCTATTGGTGGTTACCTGTGATCTGTGATGCGCTTGCGCACCTGTCGTCGCCGCACCGACTCAGTCGAACGCCGACAGTCATTCCAGCCACACGCGCCATGACTGCGTTGTGTCACAGAAAATCGCCGCGAGTGTCGTAATCAAACGTTTTGTGTGAACTTTATAATGGATACGATACTTTTAAGTGCTGTCCTTGTACTGCTGCAAGGTGGGTCACGTTAATGGTATTTAGTAAATATAGTAAAAAGTAGGTGAGAGAATTCGACTTGCCGTTCGCAGAAGATGAGCCACTTTCGGATTAATCTTCCCTCGATTCACCAAAGTTTTTAATAATTTCACTTCAATTTATATGTCTAGTAATAAGTAGACATATAAATTGATAAAACTTACCTAATAATTCCTATTTATATTTTGATTGGAAAAAAAATACTGTTTTATGTTTACTTTTATTAAAAATTAATACATACATCATAAATAACCGTTATTGCTGCTATGCTGATATGAAAGAATTTCTTTTAATGATTCAGTAAGAAAACAGAAAAGAAGCGCAATTTAAAACAAGAAACGCAATATCGCAAAGAATTTCTATTATGTGCTCTCTGAACCGTCTCCGACGAAGATCAACTCGTTAAGTAGATCAAAACAACGCTACTACTGCGTAGTCACTAGTCAATGATGATGCAGCGCCGCGTCGTGGGACAATGTTTTTACACAATCTAACAGCTTTCATCGACCGCACTGACACAATTTTCTTAAGATCCTATTTATATTATAGCTTTACACTCATATTTCTCAATTGAATAATTTGTAAAGTTTCCTATGTCCAATAATAAGCAAACCATTTTAAAATTATAATATGTAAATGGAATATTAAAAAATTAGTTATTGAATTCCTAGTTTTACCAAAGAAGGGCTTTAACATAATTTTTACTTTGTGCTTTGCTGTATTGAACTTTACTTAAACAGTATAGGATCACACGGCGAACTTAATGCTGAAAGCGTATTCCTTCAGATTAATTACTGAATTTCGAAGAAGTAGTTTCAGGTTGTTTTACTATGAGCTTAATTTTTCAAGAATATAATTAATGAAAACGTTAGCTAATAATTTTCATATAATTGAATCAAAGTGACTGAAAAAATATTTAAAGTATTGTAAATTATTCAACTACTAGTAACGTAGTTTCAAAAAACGACAAAATATGAAGTAGGGTTTCTTCTTTAACTTTTAACGCTACCGTCTTTCAATTCATTCAAGAGTTAATAAATGTATTATTATTTGTAAAAAGTTTAATACATTTTTTTACAAAGATATATCAGATTATAAAAATTATTCTGTACTTGTGCCCACCTTATAAGCTCATACAATCGTTTAAAATTATATATATATATATATATATATATATATATATATATATATATATATATTAGTAATTATAGATTGTGATTAGGTGTAAAATGAATTAATAACTGAACGTAATCAATTAACAACGAATACAACATATAGTGTGATAATGTAAACATGTTTTAAAGCCACGGAGCGTAACGCTTGTGGGAACGCTTACGTTCTGCGTGTCTGGTGGGTCCAGTCGGACGTTAGTCCGCTGTACTTTATATTGCTTGTGATGTAATACCATTTATTTACTACTTAGGTGGCAAAGATTAGAAATTAAAAAAAATGTTTGTTATGAATAGTTTAAAGTATTGACTACACTAAGTACAGTAACAAAGTAAAATTTTTATTATACAATTTACATGATATTTGAATGAAGCCTACATTTAATTATGTTATCCGTTTACAGCACCTTACTACGTTTAACTGCTACTCCCGTTGTTTCAAATTCCGGAAGTTTCGTATTACCTCACATCCGATTTGCTTCTTTTTAAAACTACCTTGTCAACTTTTTCCTTTTATTATCGCCAGTTGCCGTCCGTAAATAAAAACATGACGTTTTTACCCTAACTACATAAAAACGAAACAAGGCAGAGCTTCCAATACATTTTGTATTTGTTGTATAAAACATTTCGCATTCTCATTCATTTGGTTGCAGATAAGTTGGTAAAGATCATTTAGTTATAAACAAAAATAATATAGTTATAAAAAAAGTTATAAAGGAGTATATTCAGCCTTTTCCACCGACTTCAAAAAGGAGAATGTACTCAATTAATATAAAAATAATAATATCGCCATCCTGGTGAGTCACATAGGCATGTCATCTCTGAGTACTTGCACAGGCACATCCTAGTAGCTAGGATTTTACACCAGGAGCTCGCTCTGAAATACGATCTCGTGGTTCGGAAACTGTCTTATTATACGTACTTGCCGGAAGCCGTGCTCGAAAATGACCGCGCTAGGCTCTACTGGGACCGGACCATCATCACAGATAGGACTATTCTTGCGAATAAGCCTGATATTGTGCTGATGTACCGGGCACAGTCAAGGATATTTTTGGTCGACATTAACATTCCTTATGACGAGAACCTTGTGAAAGCTGAAACAGATAAGCAGACAAAATATCTGGACCTGGTTCGCGAGGTGACCGACATGTGGAGTGGTCTGCCGATCGAAATTATTCCTGTGGTCGCTTCTGCGAACGGGCTAATCCCAGTCAGCCTCTCAGGTCTTCTGAGGCGACTGGGACTCCTTGACGGACCGCTCCTGACTCAGATGCAGAAGGCAGTGCTCCTCGATACCGCACGCATCTTCCACCGGTTTCTTTTCCTTTCTTCCTAACCCTCGGCCGTTTGGTCTCCCCTGACGAGGGCTTCCATCTGGTTGGATTTTTATTTATTTATGTACTTTTATGTATTTATTTTATTTTATTGATATTTATGTATATTTATTATTTTCATTTTCATTTATATATTTAAACAGGCCAACCAGATGAGGAAACTATATAGGTACCCCACATAATAATAATAATCTTTATTGATAAACATATTACATTCACAAATATTAACAATGGTCAACAGCCCCTAAACTAGGGCTGTATTTTAGGGGCTTGTTTTTCCTTTCCTATTCTTAGGTCTTATTAAAATAAAATTCGACTGTATGTTTTTTTGTGTGTTACCTCGTAACTTTTTTCTGGGTGAACTGATTTCGATGATTCTTTTTTATTTGAAAGCTGGTACTTCTCTTGTGGTCCCATATAAATTTGTACACTTAATAATTTATATTGAATTCGGTTGTACGACATTTTTAATTTTAAGTTATTTTATCAAAAGCTTGGTCGGAATCTTCTTCATCAGTCAACGTTATCTATTGTAACCAACAGCTTGGATGACTGGGTTATCTTTTTCCTATATTTGTATTGTGGTAATCTTTTAACAGCACTAAATAAAGTAAAGATGCATTTGATTAATGACGCTTCTGATGTGACCCTAAATCGGTATCCTTCTGCACAACTGGTCTTTCTGGGGTACTTAAACGCCTGTCACGAAGACTGGCTATTCCCATACCAGAAGAGCGACGATACTGGAAGAGAAGTATAGAATTTTGCCTTGATGCTAGGTCTTTAACAGCTGGTAAAGGAAGCGACTAGGGTACTCGATGTGGACGGTCACACAGCCAATTGCTTTTACCTTCTGCTGATTATTAAACCAGATGGGTATTAAGTACAGGTTAACTGCCTTTTGGATACATCTGACCACTGTCTGGTGAAATCTGTATCGTAATTTTGTGTCCCTGATTACGAGTCCCAAGGTGTGCGACGAATACGGCGGTATAAGTCTGCAGGCTGGGATGAGATGCGACACTTTTTTGCATCTTATCCTTGGCGGGAGTGGCAGTGGCAACAACGTTCCACCTAAATTTCCTCACTGCGGGATACATACATACACACTCTATGTCCGAGTTCCGTATAACAAATAAGGAGGTTATTACAACCTTGCGGTGTCTAAACGTGAATAAATCTGGTGAACCTGATGGTATACCAGCTATAGTTCTAAAGGCTTATGCACCTGAAATGTCTCCTGTGCTGACACGTTTCTTCCACCTCTTATGTAGGACTGGAATAGTGCCAAAATCCTGGAAGCTGGCCGACGTGCAGTCTGTTCAAAAAAAAGGCAGCCGTGCCGACCCTGCCAATTATCGGCCAATCTCAATTACCTCCATACTCTGCAAGATTATGGAGCGTATATTGAACGCCCGCTTAATGGCATACATAGAACATAATGACCTCCTTAATAACCGCCAATACGGGTTTCGTCGAAATCCGTCAGCTGGGAACCTTCTAGCGTATGCCACACACGTATGGGGCGAGGCACTCGAGAACAGTGGGGAAGCACTTGCTCTTTCCCTTGATCTCTCGAAAGCTTTTGACAAAGTTTGGCACACTAGCCTTTTGAGTAAACTTCCAGAGTACGGCTTATCTCCTGGTCTGATTGACTGGGTAAAAGACTTTCTGTGTGAACGGTCTCTCCGGGTCGTCGTTGATGACTGCTCATCCAATCCTGTTGCGACTAACGCAGGTGTTCCTCATGGGTCCGTACTTTCCGCAACTCTCTTCCTGCTGCATATTAATGATCTGATTATACCCGGTATCTATGGGTATGGAGACGATAGCACAGTTGTGGAGAGATGCTAACCAAGTCCTAGGGCCAGTTGGGCTCAAATCCAGTCCGAAACAGAAACTATGGTAGAGCGTGTGAATCTCACACTACAGACAGCCACCAAATGGGGCGATGCCAATCTTTTGTAATTCAACACCTCCAATACACAAGCGTGTCTCTTCACTGCAAAAAGGAGCCAGCTCACCATGGCTTCTTTTTTCCGAAACGTATCGCTGGAGTACACCGACCGCCTTCAGTTGTTGGGGGTTGAGATATCCTCAAATATGAACTTCGGGTGGTTCATTGAGTCCAAGTCCAAAGCAGATATAAGGAAGCTTGGAGTCCTTGCAAAGGTGCGGCGATACTTCACGCCGGGACATCTGCTTACTTTATATAAAGCGCAAGTCCGGTCGTGTATAGAGTATTGCTGCTATACATGGGCTGGTGCTGCTAAATGCCACCTAGCAGCTTTGAACTCAATGGAAAGACGTGCTAAGACTAAGAGGCTTATTGGTGATCCGGATTTGGTTAAAACTAATCTTATCAGTCTCGAACACAGGCGCAAAGTAGCTAGCCTTTCGGTTTTCTACAGAATGCATTTCGGGGAGTGTGCGCAGGAATTGCATAATTTAATTCCTCCCTATCCCTTGCACCATCGGACAACCAGACGTTCGGCCAGTCTCCACCTCTTCGCTGTTGACTTACCACACATTAGAACCAAACGGGTTTGCTACATCGTTCATCATGCGTGCAGCAAAGGAGTGGAATAAGTTGCCAGCATCTGTGTTTACATTCGAGTATAATGTGGGTCAATGCGCTTCACCATCTTAGGCTACACCGCCACTTACCATCAGGTAGGATTGTAGTTAAGCGCAGTCTTAGAATAATATAAAAAATATTAAGTATTAAGCGAATAAAAGAAGTTTATCATATTTAAAAGTTTATTAAATTTAATGAATTCCAAATCATTTATTCGTTCGCAAACTACCTATTTCTATTGGGTAAGGCGATGTGTGATTTGATATCCAAGAAAGCCCAGAACAGATGGTTTAGCTTAGTCTGATGATTGCTTCGGGAATATCTTTAAGACAGACGAGCAAACCGTTTTCATAGAAGGTTGGTAGACATCTAAATCTCTTTTAGACTTCGAGCGGCACATCTCCGCCGGCGCACACTTCATTGCCTTGTAGCCACTTATATTAGATGAACATTTAAGTTATGTGTGTGTATTTTAGCCCCATATTTTTCTGCCGAGAATCACCTATATTTATACTCGCGACCCGCCCCGGCTCACAAGGTAGCAATAACGATTTGACCGATTGAAATCATATACACACGATAAACAAATTCATAATATAAGGGCCGAAATCATTCATTTTCACAATATTTAGATAAATATATTGGTAACGGTCTTGACTGATATGGACCTACTACAACGGCTCATTCTATGAACGTGTTATTAATGTATTAGATATGAATGAATGTATCATCTTCGTATACAACGCGTTTAGTGACTGTATCCCCTTTCGATGTGTACAGCTATAATGCTCGTCCTATCGGTTGTACGCGTCAAAAGGAGCTTAGAAAACGGTTGTTGTAAAAATTATTTATACTAAAATATGTACGTATACGGTGGCCACTAAAACCGATCTGCAAGAGAATTTACCAATGAATGTTATTATTTTTGACTATGGTGAGTATAAGCAATTACAACGCGTTTGGTACCCTGCATAGAGCCGGCTTGGAAACATCGCGTGCCATTACACGGAGCTTATCGATATTTGACACCTGTTAAATTTCTCGTCGTGAATTAGCTTTCGGTCCGGTTGTAGAACGTTACACGTTACTATGGTATTGGTCGGTGACGGAATGGTCTAGTAATGGGTTATTTGCATTCCAATATAAAATGAACATTTTTGTTGCGTTTATGGTATATAAGTTTTAGTAGGTAGATCTTTAGAGGCAGACCTTAAGTACCAAAAAAATCAATGTCTGGACCAGGGGCGTAGCTACCGCCGTATCAGCCGTATCAATGATACGGCGCCCCCGGGCTACAGAGGCCCCGAACGTATGTAAGCAAAAATTCTAAGGACTTCTATGGGACAAGATGTTGGTTTGAATTATTTGGCTAGCTTAGTTTCTAGGAGTATTAATTGTAAGTAACAACTTATAAAAAGTAAGTAAAGTAAAGTTGGAGCCTATTTATGTCCCACTGCTGGGCACATGGAATTTTTTTTCTTATTTCTCAGACATGCAGGTTTCCTCACGATGTTTTCCTTCACCGCCGAGCACGTGGTAAATCAGCACTTAAAATTGCAATTAACAATTTAATTGGTACCGGCGGGGACCGAACCCGGGTTGCTAACGTACTGGGAAGCTTACAGCGAGCGTTAACCATCTGAACTACCACAACTTATAATCGATATATAATTATTTTAATTCAATGCGAGAGTTTTGTTCCTTTTGTGAAAAATCTTTACCCTTCATTTGGGCCCCCCGACAAATTTTGATACAGGGCCCCTGTAAGGCACGCTACTCCACTGGTCTGGACCCTATAAGAAATCATGTGGTCGAGTTATTAATACATTTTATATTTAGACAGTAAAATGTCCGAAATTAATTCTAAGTGAAACTCATTGTATCATCTATCGGTAAGGGTAGAATAACGTCTGCAGAGCAAACTAACTAAGGTGCTTAGAGATTCGCCATGACTATACACGACATCTCAATTTTTTAGGATTTTCAAAAAGTTGGATAATCTTCTGGCCAACCTAATTGTATAATAATTGCATAATAATAGATGAAAACCGAGTCAAAGTGTAATACCGCCAGAATGGGAGAAATAAAGACCCGTACCGGCGCTGTATCTGTCCGAGGAATTTATTTTTTGCTAGTGAACATAATGATAGATTTACTCGGACGCATTCCCGTCACACGATGTCAATAAAAAGTTACGAAAGGAACATCTATGAATGTATAAGAATGCATAAGAATGAAAAACTTGTGCATTCTTGCGCATTATTCTGATTTGAAGTTAGTGCTACGGTAAATGTACGGGTCAGGTCTTTTCCTTGCGGTGCATAGCCGAAAAGTATTTGGTTAAAAACAAAAAGTTCTATTGCGCGTTCATGGATCCAGAAAAGGCCTATGATAGTGTTGAGGAATGAATTGAATCACTGGCCGTGAATAGTGTGAGCAGTATCCTCATACTAGCATTGCAATCTCTTTATAGGGATTCTAGTGCTTGTGTAAGGATAAACGGGGCATACACTGAATGGTTGAATATCGACAAAGGTGTTAGACAGGTATGTGTAGCGTCACCGTGGCTGTTTAATCTGTTCATGGACAATTGCTTGACAGATTTAAAAGAGAATGAAAGTGGGTTGAGAATGAATGAGTTACTCGTCAAATATTTTCTCTATGCTGATGACCAAGTATTACTTGCGTCTTCGGCCGAGGAGTTGCAGGAGATGGTAACTGCTATGAGTGGAGCTTTTGTTAGAAAGGGAATGAAGATGCATGTAAATAAAACGAAAGTGATGGTGTTTGAAAGAGATGACGTAGTGACAGACTGCAATATCGTGATTGGGGATAAACAAATGGAATAGGTAAAAGAGTTTGTGTATCTGGGTTCAAAGTTTACAAGAGAAGGAAAGTGTGAGAGTGATATCGAAAGAAGAGTGAATGCAGGAAACATGGTGATTGGAGCTTTGCACTCCTTTATGAGCAGTTGGAAGGTGTCTAACAAGGCTCGTTTGGCTGTGCATGAGGGGGTGTTGGTTCCGACACTCATGTACGGAAGTAAAAGTTGGGTATGGCAGAAGAAACATGAAAGCAGAATAAATGCAGTTGAGATGAGAGCGTTAAGAAGTATGATAGGAGTTAAACTGAGTGACAGGATAAGAAATAGTGAGATAAGGAAACGTTGTGGTCTGAAAGAAGATGTAGTGACAAAAATTGAGAAAGATATGCTGAGATGGTTTGGCCATGTCGAGAGAATGAATGAAGAACGATTGACGAAAAAAGTGTATAAGGCGAGTATGAAAGAAATGGTTGGAAGGGGTAGACCTAGGCGGACGTTTTTAGACCAAATCAGGGATGTCTTAAAAAACGGCCAGGTCAAGAGTACCCTAAACCGAAGAGCATGTATGAAGGGAATAATGAAAGTGGACGAAGCGAAACAAGTATGTAAGGATCGTAGCAAGTGGAAAGAAGTGGTCTCTGCCTACCCCTACGGGAAAGAGGCATGATTATATGTATGTATGTAAGTTAATGCTATATAGTTAAAGTTATACAATGGGAGATGTTAATAATTAATTTAAAAAAAACCAAAAAAAAAGCAGATAAGAAGATATTTAGTTCACATTAGATTATTAATGCAATAGATTGTAAAGAATTATGGGACTTACTAATATATTTACACGAATTTATTTAAAATTACTCAATTCACTATAAAAATTAAATCTTCATAATAAATGTGGAGAAGCGAGGATGTTTATTATGAATACATAATCGTAGTGATTTCAATGGGTGGTGATTGATAATCGTAAATCGTAGAAGATGAATTTTACTTAAAATTATGTTATTTGCGAAGTACGTTTGTGCTGTTAGTTTTTTGGCCTTTACAGCTTCATCGGACTCAGAGCTCGGGGCTTGAAAGATCGCGAACTAATTACTTACTTTTAGTAAATTAATAAAAAGAACAATAAATTGAATTAATTAGCTTATAAAAACCCTAATTATATATAAAATTATCCTCACGCCGAAACCATATTAGTGATTTCTACTGTTGACTATTTCTATGATTTATTTCATTTATTTAGGAATATTAAAGTTCTTTCACAACACTAAATAGAAAGCATTTTAAATTGGATCTATTTAAATAACGGGAAAACGCGTTCCCTGTCCTTGTAACACAGACCTACTCAAAATTATCGGACATTAAGTGAAAGTTTTATGGACTTGCATACCGGCACGAAAACAGGGGTCAAAACGCTGTTTCTCGCCAAGAAAGTCTTTCCTACGAGAACATACTTAAATACCAGATATACTATATTTTACTTAAGATACTTTCAGTTTACAACTAGAACAAGTCAATCGTGAACATATATTAGTCTTCGCGTAAATATAAGATACCATTATATATTGCTTTTCTTTTATTTATTTGTTTAACTTATTTTATAAACTATGCAATAAGAGTATATTGATATTTATGTTTTCAGAGAGGTTTAAATTTCTTCAGAGTCAGAATCTTTATTGCTATAATAATTGTGCTACAGACTGTCACAATAAATATGTGTAATCACATTATGTTCTGGTTATTAGATGCATAAAATAATATTGTTTACTTGACTATCCATCTTATGTTTTTCAGGTGTATGTACTAGTATGTATATTTTTTATATAGGATAAGAGTGACAAACGAGCACACAGTCCATCTGATGGTAAGTGGTTGCTGTGGCCCATAGACATCTACGAGTACATCTATCCTCGTTTGCGAATCAAAATGCAGATGCGTTGTCAACCGTGAGAACTGAGATGGAATGCCTCGTTTACAGTAAAAAGGGGTCTCCGGTTCTCTATACTCACCATACGAAACACAGCAGTTAAGCTGCTATTTTAAGCTGGTATACTGTGAGAGCGTGATCCTTTCCCGGTTGAGCCAACCTATTCGTGCTACAACTATACCAGTAATATAGCTGCAACATGGCTTAAACACGTAAAATTTATATAAACTTTTTAAAAACATTGCTCGTATATATTTTTAAGACCTTAAATACGTTAATAGTATAATATATATACTAAGGTCGTCACTCGCCTTAGTGATTTCGGTGAGTGGGGGCCAGTGACGGATAAGGTCTCAGCAGCGTATATCTATGCACCTTTTCTTCCTCAATGGAATAACGATGACATCCAATGTGGAGGCCCAAGCAGGGTCGTAGACGTTAGAGGGAGAGCATTATAATACCACAAGTTTTCTCTTTCCACAACCATAATATAGCTGTGAAGGGCATTGAGCATCGTGTTGTGTTCAGAATGAATGCAGCAAGTCCACCAAAAGAGTTCTCCGTCGCAGGCTACCATCGCGGATGACCACAAACTACGACTACTAAGCTCCCACGCTGAAAAAAAGACGTTATGCTCGCTAAGTCAATGAATTTTCTCAGACTAGCGACCTGAGAAGATCCATTGACTTGACGATCTCGTGGATCACGGTTGGAGGGATGTGCTCCATACCCTCCGCAACCGAGGTGTGGTATGGCGGGGTGCCACTCCCTCTATCCTCCACGATTCTGGCAGGGCCACTCCACAGGTGCGGCAGTGACAAGGTTGCGCATGGACAGGATTGTCGGTATTCTATTTTCGGTAATGTCGGTGTTGGTAGCCTTTACAGCTTTTGCTATTTCATCTGACACAACGAGCTATTTAAAAAAGGGAAAGGCAATGATGAAACGATTGGGATGATTATGATTTATAATTTGGTATTGTCACCAATCATTATGTTCCCTCTGTTGATGTTTTTTGAGCTATCTAACCGCTGTTGTCGGTATTAGAATGTGCCACTCTCCTTACCCTACGTGGCTGAAACGTGGTCTGTAACAGAGCAATATACCAGATCCGGCACTGTGGTCAAGAAAGGTCCCACGACCTTCGCGTAACGGACTCGAAGTGGCCCCTTGGTGGATATCGAGGTCATGTTTATAGGCGCGCCTTATTCTAAAAAGAATAGGTTGAGGAGCTATCTTCTCTTAAGGAGGGAACGCGAAGAGACGCCTGGCGCTGGCGACGATGTGTGCGGAAGTGTTGCTGTAGCCCTGCTTACATTCCGTCTAGGCTTCCACGAGATGTGTACGCGGACGTAAAAATGTTATTTTGTTATGCCCTTGGTTATAACTCCGTCAGTTACGGATGGCTGGCTAATAAATTATTTTTATAAAACAACCTACTTGTAGTCGTTACTTTATGTTCATACCACAGAGGCCATGTAACGTTCAATGCATGTTTTCTAGGGGAAGTTGCTAAAGTTTTGAAATTGGGTCATTGACAGAATCAGAATCCGGTTTGCTTATTTTGCTTTTTTTTTTACGCGTTTTACGTCAATTTAAGTAAAAACAATTTAGATAGATGTTTTTAATCATTTTGGCACAATTACTTAAAAGTAATGTTATGAAAATCATGCCCGCATTAAATTAACACTATTTATGAATTTCGCAATGTTCCTCACCTGTTTGTATTGTTTTGTATACGTTAACACTAAGTAAAAGTATTTTTATAAAGCGTGGTGAAAGTGTGTCTAAATATAATGAATGGTGTTAATAAAATGAGATTTTTTTTATTTTTTAACACTCAAGTTCGACTTTATTCAACACAAGCACATGTTTACAAAAACACATTAATACCGTGTAGTGGCGGCGGTGTTAAAATATCCTCGTATCGATCCGTGTGTGTTGTAAAAGGCGACAGAGTTGGACAAAGCAGTATCTCCCGGATGATCCTGGGAAGATCCTCCTGGAAGATGTTGCTGCACATTTTACCAGCCACATCTTCGTGATAACAATTAAAAAAACTGCGGTTTTTTAACCCGCCCTCCAAATATCGTAACTATAAAAACTATCCTCCTTGTGAGGCAATTTATGGGAGAGTCCTATGTTCAGCAGAGAACCTTTGATAGGCTGTACTGATGATGGTATCAATGTTATATTTAATTAAATCCCATTTTATCAGCAAGATGCCTGCCTAGCTTCCGGCTTACTATTCTACGACACCCATTGGACAATATAGGTTAGTGGATTGTCTTAAGTTCACTCACATGATATCCAGAATAAGTATACTATGTGCTGTAAGTAGTAAAAGTGTGTTAGATCCACTAACAATTTATAGGTACATGATATTCAAGCGATTCAGAGTCAAAACCGAAGGTTGAGTGTGTAAATTATATTCGTTAAGCTGTTACACCTACTCACTTCAGATTAACTTTATGGAGGAACTACAAACAAGACATAGGTGTGACCTGTGGCGTGCCACTATTTACATCACCGGGTGGGCTGCTTAGCGACCTAATTATGCGTAAACTAACTGCGCATTGGACGATGTAACGGTTCGAGAATGCGGTCGAGTCCGTTATCCATTTAACCTGCGAATTTCTTTCGATATTTAACACACATATTATCAAATATTCAATATTTGAATATTAGTAATAATCAATATAATACGATATAGCACCAATATTATAATGAAATCACCTGTTCTATATAATATTAGATTTCAAACAGATAAAAAGTTTATAAATGTAAAATGTGTTAGATATTGATTTTTCAGATTCTATACATTTCACAATACATACATTTTATACATTTCACAAAACATTTAAAAACAACAAATTTAAAAAATAGTTATAGAGGATATTGTTTTTTTATAGGTACATTTGAATAAACAATTATTGATATTTTACATAATATCATATTTTAAAAAGGTTCAAATAATTTTACTAGCTTTTTGCTCCGCGGTGTTTCAAAAAATGGTAAAAAACGTATTCATTTTTACAGAGTACTTTTGGTATGTTTCGAGTTACGAGTAATCGGCCCCTAAAATATTCATACAAACTTTTACTTTTTAACATATCCATTTTAAGTGAATGTAATAAAAGAAATTCATTGCCCCAATTTCATACTTACTACGTCCATGATACTTAATAGAATATTTTTCATATCAACTCCGCACCAGTATTTGCACCAGTTTTCGTGTTACAAAAATCATAAATTATTTTTCCCTATACAAATTTGAACACCTGGCCCGCAGAAAAGGGATATTTTTAAAATATCGCTACTATATGTGTTCATGTATTTATTCATAGAGTATGTTCAATAAGTCTCAAGTTAATCGTTACTTAAAATAAAAAGTTTCATACGAAGTGTTAGTCTCTATTTCGCCCTCTTGGGGGTTGAGTTTTAAAAATCCTTTGTTAGTGGATGCCGCCGTCATAAAAGGTCCAAGTTTCAGATTTCTACGTCAAGCGGTTTGGTGGGATGTGCGTTGATAGATGAGTGAGTCACTCGGGACATGCTCTTTTTTAATATATTAGAGGATAAGACTAAATAAATGAAAAATAGAATGCGTTTAAATAAAATTAAAATTTTATCAATGACGGAAGTTTTCTAAAAGAAAACATTTTTAATATATTAGCACGTATAAAATTTTCGACAAAAATAATTTTTCCTATCTAGTCCATGTAGAGGTTGTTATAGTGGATACGATTTTTGAAGTCTGGAATAGGAAGTTGTAGTCAGACCAGAATTTTTATCAAATTTTTAGGTTATCCAAACCGCGTAGTCTGCAGTTTACACTACGATACTCGTAACTAGACGCTACCTAATGTGGAAAACACTCGATGGATTGATTTTTAAAGTTATGTATGTGATTATGAATTATTGTAAAGATTTCATATTATACCCGGTTACTTAAGGAACGTTACATTTTTCGTACATATAAATAAAAACGAGGCGCATGGACAAATCGTTACTATAACAAGCTAACCGTTAGACATCAAACGAAGATTTAAAGCATCTGTGAAGCCAACTAATGTATGAAAATGTTATTTTAAAGAATTTCTTTAAATTTTTTGAATTGATATAATACATATATATCCCCCTATAAGGCAATCTATGAGGAGGCTAATGTTTAGCTGTGAACTCTTGATAGGTTGTAATAAATGACTTAATGTATGTCAAAGTTATTTAGCTTTCTTAAAGTGCAGTTATTCGAGCAGTTTTTGAGCGATAAATGTCAGGCCGGAGGAAGTGGAACAATTATTCTGGAGTAATTGCCGTATATCCAGCGCGTATGAAAATTTTAGCCATTTTTTCTCTATGGTTTGTTTATGTATACTAATAATAGCTGTGCCCCGCGTTTCACCTGTGTATATAACATGTGTGTGCCGCGCGTCATGTCATGACACCAAATTCAAGCATTTTAAAAGCTTTTTTAGATAGTAATATTGGTAAAAATTGGAAAAATTAATGGATTTCTTTTATATATCGGCATATAGTTGTACGTTATAGAGCAAAGTTACATTTTATACACTTTCCATCACACTACACACTTTTATGTATCGTGTACGGTTTTGTTTGAAACTGATAAAAACCGCGCTTCGAGACACTTACTCACACTGGGCTCAACCGGGAGAAGGATGGAGAGTGGATCCTTTAATTTTGTCAATTTTTTTAGCTAAAATGATTTAACTAACCTCGCTTATTAGAAGAGTTCATAGCTGGTTTCTCTCAGTTGTCATCGGGCGGTCAGGGTTTATGCGTCGTTCGCGCGCCAAGTCCAGTGTTGAATTATTTTATTTTTTCATTACCTCTTAAACTATGCTTCCAAATTATATGCTAACTATAAAGAGGAAAGTTTATTTTCATAAAGTTGTCTTGATGATGAAGTAATTATCGTTCGTAAGGATTAATATAATAACTCTCATAAATCACTTTTTAATTTTCAAAAATATTAGTCACAAAATACCTTATTGTGGCTTATGTATAAGAAATAGGCATATGGTATTTGGGACTTATTTTTCGATGGAGTAAAGATTTGTATTGTTGTAAAGTATTGTCTACGTAGGTATCACTAACTATTACGCGAGCGCACGCGGATAAATCATTTCGGAAGCGCTTTTTTTTCCGACTTTTTTAACAAAAACCAATATTTAAGGCTAGTTGAGAGGTACAGCCTAATGCTAGAAAGCCTATACTATGAAACCTCATGAATCTGGCTGTAATATATAAAAATAACTTCAAATCGGACTGGTATTTCCAGAGGTTAGCGTGTTTAAATAAACAAAAAAAAAAACTTCCGTTTTATTATATTAATATAGATACTACTATATTAATAAACATATTTTAAAGCTTTCGTCGTCAACACTGATGTCAAAATATCCATTTTTGTCATGTTTAATAACTATGTATTTATTTATCGTCTTAAAGAGGAAACAAGACTGAACACGTGATTCCAAAAATTTAGGAAAGTATATTAGCCAAAACCAGTCTCGGCAGAATGATAATGTTGTTTGTTTTAATCAGAAAAATAAAAAACAACATACGCACTCTCTTACGTCCGGCTGAATCTGTTGCGTACCTTTGCTTGCTTTGTAATTTTGATTATTGATAACGAAATATTTTTATCATAGAGTACGTGAGGGTAATATAGTCATCCGGTTAATATGGCCACTTTCGTATAACTCCAAAACTACAGCCAAATTTCCATAGATGGCTTGGAGATACGATAGCTCTTCATCAGTCATTCAAATAATAAAGGGTCAAAAGGCCGCCGCTTTATCGACGCCATTTTGACAGTTGATATTATAGTAAGTACGTGAGGGTAATATGCTCCCCTTAAGCTTTACCGCCCTATAAAACCAAAATTAGGAGGAGAACAGAGACAAAAACACAAAGTCGTATACTATAACTAATATATTAAGAAAAAAATAGCAAACAAGCTTTGGAAATAATTAGGAACACTTCGAAAAATCTACTTAACCAAAACTAACTACACTACACAATACAAAAATCGACTAAAATATTTACAATAACATCAACTGTCAAAATGGCGTCGATAAAGGAGCGCCTTTTTGACCCTTTATTATTTGATAGACTGATCAAGAGCTATCGTATCACAGAGCGTTCTATGCAAACGACGCTGTAGTTTTTGAGTTATAAGAAAGTGACCATATTAACCGGATGACCATATTACCCTCACGTACTATAGATAGTTTTTTTTAAGTTGATTTTTCGAAGTGTTGCTAATTATTGCCAAGGCTTGTTTGTTATTTTTTTCTATATTAGTTATAGTATACGACATTGTGTATTTGTCTCTGTCCTCCTCCTAGTTTTGGTTTTATAAGGCGGCAAAGCTTAAGGTGACCATATTACCCTCACGTACCTTAACCAATAAGTATTAACAAGACTTCTATAATATACTAGGGACCCGCTCCGGCTTCTATTGGTAAGATCTATACAAGTGATGCCGTTAAGACTTAAGATAATCATCGAAACTTATTTATTTTAACAGATTTTCGATATCTAAAGAAAATCCTCTATTTTTCGGAAAAAGTATAGCCTACATCAGTCCTGGCTGCTCTCTATGTGTTCAGCCATTTCGGAGATCAACCCGTACAGACAGACAGACAAAAATTTTAATAAACGGTTATTTATATCCTAATAGCCTGCAAATAACCCCTTGAGCTTAATAGAAGCTAGTTATTTCAATATAGGAGTACCCTTAACCGACGAGCGTGTATGCGTAGATATATGGATGTAAAGGAGGCGAGAGAGGTGTGAAAACAACAAAACGATTAAGATATTATGAACTACTTAAATTTTATTTATATGTATAGATGTATATTTTATTTAATAGTATTGATATAGATAAATATTATGAATTATGATTGCTCTAACTTATAATGAAATAGTATTTTAACAAAACAAAACGCAAGGGAAGTGTTCGTTACGTAAGTTACGCGATCGACTGCAGATATTCGGTTTTATTCTAAAGTTGTGCAACAGTGCAATATTATATTGTTACTCGTAAAGGAAAATGAATAGCGCTTGTGACCAATACCAGAAGAAACATGAAGTTTGGCATCAAGGTAGATCATAAGGCTAATACGAGGGAAAAATCTGAAAACTATAATTTATCAAAGGCAAATTTATTTCTGCGGTCATATTTAATCAAATATCGCGTTTATTTTAAAGACGTACTTCAAGATTACTTTACAACCCGCATTCAATGAATCGTAATGGTTTAGCACTGTAGTCATGACTCTGCCATCACTTACGGAGTAGGTACCACAAAGGAATGCGGAGGAGCGTTTTGGTGCCTACCTACTTTTGATATATGTAAATACTTCTGCTCTCGTATGTAGGTGACACTGTTGTGCTATTCTGTGGTGAAAACTGGAAAGTTGTTGGTTGAAGAGCTGAAAGATGTTTAGTCAGAATTACACATTAGTAAAAAGTACACATATTAACTCTCAATACAATACGTTTAATGCAAATTATGTTATTTTATCAAATACATAAGCACTCAGCCTGATCTTTATATTAAAATTCATTCTTGCGATGATACTAATAAGTCCAAGTGCTCATGCCTTCAGATCAACTAAGTTGGAGATACTTCTGGACCAGCGTTTATCTTTGCATCAAAAAGCACTATTACTGAATAGAATAAGAAATATTTACGCAGTCATGATAAAAATCTTGGAGATTTTAATTTATTATTAATAATTTTCTTTTCATGATAAATTTATAAAGTTTTATTCGTTATTTGATGAAGTGGATGAGAAATAAAGATGAGCGAGGTAGGTACAAGTATTTTAATAATTAAAAGGAAATGGATACCTGTACAATAATCAGAAAAGATGTGAATGTATACAGACACTATTTGTTAAGCTATTGTTACTGTAGAGACTTTTATTTGTTGACTTAGAAAGTGATGGGTTAATTACTAATAAACTGTAAGATCGTGACTACCGCAAAGTTGTTGCAGTAGTCCAGCAAAGCGTCAAAAAGCTGCGACAAAGTGACACCGTTTTCACGATTACCATAAAAGTAGGCACGTAGATGTAATTTTTCCATGGGAAAGGTTGTTGTGCATCCAATTTGTTGTAACTCACCACTAGATGGTGCTGCAGCACATCAAGTTATATATCCGTTAAAGTGATCACTATGAGAATTGGTATATACAGGACTACGTTTGCCCGCATTTGTTTTATAACAAAGTATTAAAGAGCACACGTACAAAAGAGACAAATTTTACGAAAATTGTTACTTATTTTCATTACATTTGTGAATCTCTGTCGTAAATTACAATTAACCTTAAAGATAATTTACAAAATCTGTACTTATCGCAATAGTCCAAATTAAAATACTTCCTTAGAAATAAGGGGATATCCACCTACATTATCATAAGTGTGTCAGATTTTGACCTGCCTGACCGACGAACCTGTTTGCACCGTTGTATGCCACAGACACGTAAATGAACCGTGTTTTTAGCTCGATAACAAGCAAAAACGTGTCACCGATAGAACGAGTTCAATCGTAATCTAGAATTATGTTTTCGTGTGTCCCCTTAAACCTTATTCACTATAACCCAAAAGTTAACTCCTTTAAAATTTATATTTAATTGTTGGTGTGTCTGTTAGTGATCGTGTAATTTCTGAACGACTTAGCGCCAATTTTTCAATAGTCAGATAACAGTTATGTATCGAATAAATTATAACTTGGCTGAATGTAAAAAATGAAACAATTGAATTATTTTATTCACATAATTGTCATCTCCAATTTGTTTATGTTGCATTTTATCCTACGAATAAATTTTAACCGAAGATTGAAGAACGTCTTAGGTCAAATTCACACTAATTTCGCGGTAACAGGTCGATTAAGATCGATGAATTAGATAGGTCGCGCTCTAGTCAAGTAGTACACAAATTCTATATTTATGTACCAAAATGATTCTTTGTCACAAATATTGAATCGGTTTCATGCCAAAAAAGAAAATCCTAAAATCTGGACACGATAAGTGGCGATGTGATCGAGTAAGTAATAAATTTTAATTTTACACTTAATAGTATGGAGTAAATTCGAAAACACGGAACGGAACAATGTCAACTGTGCCAGCCAGTCAGTTTATAAAAAAAATAGTGTACCCCTCAGTTCCTTGTTTGATAAAATGCTTTAATTTTATCAACGAAGGAAGTTACGAAGCTTCTATAAAAAGGTTAGGAAGCGTTGTCAACGCTGTATCTTTATATCAGTCAGTGACCTCATAACAAGGGTGTCAAGAGAGTAATTGAGCTAATTTTTGAGAATAAGCTTTTCATAAAAAGGAATATTTATAATAACATTGGAACCATTTGTCTTACTGTACGCAGCAATTTTCTGAATTTATAACAGAAATAGATAAAATTTAAAAAATATACCTTAATTTTAATGATGGAAAATATTTAAATAAATATATTTTATGTACTTTCTTAACACATCACAGGTCAACAGTTGATTTAATTTTTGTAATTTTCTACATAAAATGAGGAATCATGAGATAAGTATTTTAAAGTAATAGTTTAGTACTACGTACATATAACTTAATAATTAGCCTACTACTACCACATATAACCACCCTTAACATTTTAAATTACGCAATCAAATAACGTAACTATTTTTTAAATACAAGCAATTCTATTAAAGTTACTAATATGCCCTTTAAACACTCCTGGTAATCTTACAATGCTTGTGTTAGGAGTGGGTCACGACGGTAGCGGAATGGTGGAATCGAACCCACGTACTTTTGAGTTTACGATCCGCACCCTGCCATTAGGCTACTGTCGCTTCTAAATTAATTAAAAATTGTATAGAAATACTTTCAAAATATTAAACACTCGACTCGACAACAGCGCCACCTACCGGGTCCGAATATGAACTTAAGCCAGGGACCCATTCAAACACATACAAAAAATTCATCAAAATCAGTTGCGCCATTTTTGATTTTTGCGAGATTAACGGAAAGCAATTGATTTTTATATTAAGAAAATATTCATATACACAACGGAATCCCATTTTATGCGTGTCTCAATACTGACCTTGCAGTAACTACAAATTGAAAACCCCCTTAAAATAAACACAGGTTTTCCTTAAAAATAAACATAAGCAGAGTTCCAGGCGAACTTGACATTTCTTCGAAATTTCTTTTCTTATTTCTCAGGTCTCCAGATTTCCTCACGATGTTTTCCTTCACCGCCGAGCATGTGGTAAATCAGCACTTAAAATTGCAATCAACATTTCCATTGTTGTCGGCGGGGATCGAACCCAGGTTGCTCGCGTTACAGCGAGCGCTAACCATCTGAGCTGCCACGGTTTTTTTAGCCAAGTCCACTCAAAGGGAACAAAAAATTTAACTTTTAAAGTTTTAGTAAAAAGTAAAAGCCGACACCAAATAACCAAAAAGGTAAAAATAATTTCCACACAATAGCTTTTGGAGTCGAGGCATTAATGCTCCTATTGTGTACACGTCCATGAGCAACAGCATTCATTTATCAGATATTATATGAGATGTGTACTGTATAGTGCCGATCACCAAAGAGAAATAACCACTTGCCAATCACTGGACATAAATATTTTCAGAGCACTCTTGAAGCGTAATTTTGTTTTCAGATTGGGTATAAAAAACGGAATCAAATAATTAAAAAAATAAAATAAAAATTGAATTGTAAAACTTAAGTAAAAACAATTCAATTAGAAATGTAAAGAATGTTAAAAGCTTACAATAACATTGTGAAATCCTTTTCTTAGAGACTGATAATTTATGTGGGTTAATGTGATGGGTTGCTACAGGTATAGTATGTGCCAAATCGATTGAGAAAAACGGACAATGACCTTTCGGTCGTTTAACCAGGGGTTACAAACCTTCAATATATAGGCACATTTTATATGTAGTACTTTCTTTATTTATAATGATTTTTTTATAATGATTGATATAATATATATTTATTAACTATTATTAAAAAGTTATGTGAAAGATCGCTGTAGAAGAAAAATCATCTATTGTTATAAAGTACTTTATTCATTTAACAACAAAAAACATTAATTTATAACACATATAAAGATTCGAGTGATAACGACACCGAATAAGTACGTACTTATGCAAAAGATAAAACTTTATTTTTAATATTATATAAGAACTTTATTTTTATTCGGTGCAATCATCACTCGTATCTTCACTTGATGAACTATCTGTAACATTAATTATAAAGCGATCTGCAGTTTGGTCAATTCTATCATCCATGCCACGCATTTTTTGTTCAACCTTAAGGACATGCTGAACACAGTTTTTCCATTTATCTGGCGTGATTTGAGTTAAACCATCTTTAAGTAAATTTTTAACATCTTTTAACTTGAAAGTTGTATTTTTTCGTGCAACGTACCCTTTCACATCTGCCCACACAAGTTCAATGGGGTTAAGCTCACAGTGATAAGGAGGTAACCTTACCACTGTGATGCTTTTTTCTTTTGCCATCTCGTCGGTGACGTAACTTCGATAGTTATCTTTAACTGCCTTTATTTTTTCCATTAAGTGGGTCTTTGTGTCCGAGGGCACGTATGCGATCTGTTTAGATTCTAGCCATTCCTGCATATTTTGTTTCCGCCAAGACATTGTTGGGGTTTTTTCTAAACGTCTGGAGTGGTAACTAGCGTTATCCATAACTATGACATCGCCGCTTTGCAGTTTTTCTATTACTTTTCTAAACCAGTCCTCGAAATGGAGAGCGTCCATACTCTCATGGTAGTCACCAGTAGATGATGATTCAAATACCCAATCACATCCCTCCAAAAAGCCATTTTCATTGCCAACGTGTACAACTATTAATCGCTTTCCTTTACCCGAAGGGGCTTTCGCGCCAGTAGAGTAGCCTTCTAACCGTGATTGACGAGAAGATTCAATTGTGGTGTCTTCCCATACCTTTCCCATAGTATGACCTGCGTTAATCCATGTTTCGTCAAGGTAAAAAATGTTACGTCCCTCGTTTCTTAATATTTGTATTTCTCTCAAATATCTGGTACGCCACAGAACTATCTCTGGGCGATCTATTAGACCACTTTTTCTGTTTCTCTTTATATATTTGAATTTTAAATGGCGCAACACACGTCGCAGGGAAGTTTTGCTCAAGTTTGGCAACTGGTCATCTTGATTTATACTGAGCAAAATTTTGTCTAAAGTCGGTAATTCTCCTGCAAGAAAGAACTGATGCACTTTCGCTCTTATAGCCGATTTATCAAAATCGTCCAACTTGTCAATTACAGACTTTTTTCTTTTATTAATTATTCCCTTTTCTGGTATTTTATGGGAATCTCTATACACGCTTAATACGCGATATATAGTGCTCTTGCTGACTCCTGAGATCTCCGAAACCTTTTCTACCATATTAACGTTTGAAGGATACACGTCTTCGGGCCAGGTGTTTTTGACATATTTGTATACATTAATGATAATCTCTTGTTCCCCGACCGACAAAGTGGTAGGTTTTCTCTTTTTTACTGGTGACGTTAAAGGTGCTCCAGAAGATGGGCCTGTAAATAAATGACAAAAATATACTACCATAGTACTACATCACATAAATACATATTGTTTTAGAAAATAAATACCACATGGTCACATAAAAAGAGCGCTTTAAGAAATAGAAAGGCTACGTCGTCGCATTTGTACCTATTTGTACGTACCTGCTACGTTTATTATGGGTCGGCGACGTCTCTTTCCACTTGATGTTGAAGGACCGGGTCCTTCACCAAATTCTCCTGAACTCATGTTGATTTAGTAACGACCGTCACAGTAAAACTAATATAACAGATTCAAAAAACAAAAACTTAACGATATAACAAATTTAACAGTAAAAACTCAACTAAAACAATGCAATGAATGCTATGAATTACCCGAGACGTACACACGCAAGCGCTATCCGAACACGAATGAAAACAAAATGGCGGACCGGCCCAAAAAAGGTGACGCATCTCTGGCTGCCATTGTCACGTTTCTTTTAGAACGAACTGACGTAACGCGCGTTTTGTTTATTTTAAAGGGATGAATTTGCAAAAGCTCAATATGGTGATTATATTGCTTCAAATATTTTTTTAATATGAAACTGTTATTAAATGAATTGCTGCGTTACTTACCATAAATTGAAATATAAAATATAACACATTTTTCGCGATGTACCGTAAGATTTTACTATGTTTATAGGAACCACAGACAATATTATTTAAGAAACAAAAAAACAAAACATATGTGCTGACCTAGAAGTGGGAATAATATCAATATTTAAATATTGTTATCACATCTAAATTGAGATTTTGTAAGTTACGCCTTTTGACACTCGGCTCATATCTGAGGTCATTGTCCGTTTTTCTCAATCGATATGGCACATACTATAGGCCGTTACGTTGCCTCTAAAAACTTTTACTATTATAGTAACGCTTGTGATGCCAGTTTCGAACCAATTATATGTCCGTAAACATAATGTTTTCGACATAAATCACACCAAATGGTTAAAGACAAATGTGACCATCGCTTGAAAAAAAAAATACCTCGTATTAATCACCTAGCAAAAGGCAAAATGGTTTAAGGGAGGTTCTGGAAAACATTATATATTATATGCATATTATTTGTAATTACCTATTTATTCCGCCTTAATTGCGTTTGGCGCCATTAAAATCTGAACACTTATGGCGCGTTTACCAGTCAACGTAGATGTGGGACTTCTATACCGACTAGTCCGTTTTTTTTTCTTTTTATAAAAACCTAACCATCACATTAGGATTTTCTCCTATATCGTGGCAGGGCAGTTTACATACATACATTTCACCAGAACAATCATTCAGACGTGGTATAATTCGAACGGGATTCGAACCTGCGGCACTTAGCGCTGCAACTCATTGCTAAGCCACTGCGCTATGGAGCCGTCTGGGCTTACTTTACCTATTTCTGACACCAAGCATCAGTAATATGTCTACTGCTTTGTTCTAGTATGAAGGGTATTGAAGGCAGTATACAGGCATTCCATTCCATCTTAGTCCTCATAGGTGACAACTAGGGCGTGCAATCGAATATTAGTCCAATTTCATTAATAAATTGGATAGAATTTTAGAACTTGAGATATTCGAACAATTTCCTTAACTCAGAACCCGAAACAAGAGTATACGTATTGCCAGTGATGACATATGGAACTAAAAACTGGTCCTCTACTGTTGGCTACGGCCGTGGCCAGGATGCTTGAAATTGTACAACGAGCTATAGGGTGGGCTATGTTCGGAGTTTTATGTGATAGAATCACGATCCACGATAATATCTAAACTAAAGTGATAATAAGCCACCCATATAACTCAAAAAATAGACAACCGATGTGTAAGAAAGGTTCTCGTATGGTAGATTCGTACTTAACCCTTTCTTCACCGTTTTATTTCTGTATCCAATATGTAGCGTTGAGTGTTATATTATATGAAAGAAACGAAGTTAGCAAAAAGAATTGAAAGATTCAGTAGAAAATACAGAAACGACAAAAGATGATGAAGATGACGGCCCTGAAAGTGAAAAGGTGGAATTAAGGTTGAACAACGTCTGAACAAAAAACTACATGTATCTTAAATATGTTATAGACAACGTGTGACAAGTTGTTCATTTTTCAATCACCGATCAAAATTAAGTTTTCCATAACTAGTACCTTTCAAAAGATCAGAAAAAATGGGACTCAACGTTCGCCGATATGATCACAAAGTTCTTGCACTGAAAACTCTATGAAGAATCTGTAAAATGACATTTACTTCGTCTGAGGTTGATTTTAGTATAGGAGTTGTCCAGTTATCTTAATATTTTGAATACAACAGTAAAAGCACAATGATAGAAAAATAAAAATTTGATAAAAAAAGCGACAAACAGTTTAAGTTTGTTAAAATTTTTGCCGTAGTATTACTGTGTAGTGGCGATGTAAGAATATCTATTACCCGATATCATCCCAAAGGCGACTGTAAGAGACGACAAAAGGAAGCAAATCAAGAATGGGCAGCAGCGTCTTCTAATAAAAAAAATAAAATAAAAGGAAACTGCGGTTGCCAAACCGTTTGCCAAGCGTGGCAACTATGGCAAATATCCCCCATTGAGGCAAACTATGGGGGATGCCTATGTTCAGCAGTGGACTTTAATACGCTGTAACGGTAAACATTCAGCCGGGTAAGTTGGATTATTGCTAATTCTTTCTTTACCAGCCTATAAAGGGGACGCGAGCCTCTCTCTTTGAATGAAAGCTTTACCTTAATCGATTTGCTTGATAGGTGGATAGACGATCGCAATACCAGACCTCTCGTATCTTTGAGACTGCTCCACGTCTTTCTTTACGCGGTAGAGCCATGCTACAGTTATATTACTGGCATAGTTGTGGCACGAATGGGTCGGCTCGACCGGGAAAAGAACACGTTCTCACAGAATACCAGCGTAAAATAGCACCTTACCCCTGATGTGTTTCGTATGGTGAGTGTAGAGAACCGGAGACCCTTTTTACTGGAAACGAGGCATTCCATCTTAGTCCTCACGGGTGACAAGGTATCTACATTTTGATTTGTAATCGAGGATGGATGTAGATGTCTATGGGCCGCAGCAACCACTTACCATTAGGTGGACTGTGTGCTCGTTTGTCACCCTAATCCTATAAAAAAAAGTCTCCGATAAGAGTATATACGCCTTGCGTAAAACAAAATTTCTCATTTTCCATAGTTGCTTTATATGATAGACGCGAAACGAAATAGAGTGATCAATTCTCTTAAGCTGCCATCATACAGCCAATTATGAAGAACCAACATGATCCAGAAAAAAATTATATAGATCTTTATTAAAAGACTAGCTGTTCCCTGCGACTTCGCCCGCATGTAATTCAGAGATTTAATTTTTTTGCACGGAACCCTAATTCTTTTTCTACAATAAAAGTAGCCTACGTTACTCCTTATAACATTAGCTATCTGCCAGTGAAAGTCCCATCGAAATCGGTCCAGCCGTTTCGGAGATTAGCCTGACCACACAAACAGACAGACAAAAATTTAAAAAATTGTTTTTGTTATAAGTAACCCATATACTTACATATGCATTTAGTAAAAACCTGTTGTTTTGACATTACCAACAAACACTTAAATTATATTTATTTTGTATAGATATAGTTAGTAGGTACCTGTGAGTGACGGCTCTATGGTGCAGTGGCTTGGCATTGAGTTGCGTAGTGAGAGTACGGCGGTTTGAATGCTGCACGGAACAAGTAATATGTATGGCAAAGATGTTTTATAGGTCCAGATACCGTGTACGCGCACCCAAAACGCTTCCATTTCAAAGGCGCCAATATTGGCGTATTCGTTCGATCGTTCCGCCATTACGCCAGCGACGTTCGCTGTGAACATACGTCACGCACCGGTGTTTTTAATTTCGCAAAATGACTGTTTGTGCTGTGAAATCATTTAAAAATTACTCTTGGAAAAAAAGATAAGGATAAGAACATCACTTTTCATAAGTAACAATACAATTTTATGTATGTATTTCTTTGTAAAAGAATACGAAAGCTAAATGTCATTACAAGTAATAATACTGCGCAATAATATTCGAGTGTTGCCTAGTCTATGAAATGTATTTACCATTTTTAATGTCATGATCAACCACAAAGGTTATCTGTATAGGGGTTTTAAACAGTCTAATTTTACAGATTTTACCCAACCTATAGAGTTAAACCGTTTTAAGGGTTAGGGTTGAACTACATCTGGTCACTGGAACCGTTATTTACTAGAGTGAGAAAGAGAGCGCGAGTGTATATTTCCACCCTCAAAAAGCCGATTGTAAACCGGTTTTAAAAGTTTATCTATCATTCTCGACAATCCATACTAATATAATATTATAAATGTGAAAGTGTGATTTTTTGTTTATTTGTTTTTGTCCTTCCTTCACGCAGCAACGGAACGGAGCAATTTAAAAAAATTAAACATTTTGCTATCTCTTGGCCGAAGTTTACGCTTAACCAAACTTACTTATTTTCGTCATTTTACTTAGGATTGAAAAATAATTTAATGTCTTCGTAAAAAGCGGCAATATTTTGTGTTCTACAGTACAAAAGTGTAGTACTCTGTATATATTTAGTAATAATAGATTATAAATATATGTTACATACATAAATATCTACTGTGCTTTTCTATTTATTTTAACTGTTACATTAATTATAGGTTTTATTACATATCTTCAATATTTTAATGCGATGTTCGTACCTATATTAAACACACATAAGCAACCATATCCCCATACACACACGCACACAAATGCACACGCCACGCACACATATTTTATACTCTTAGAATCAATAGGTACGTCAATATGAATGAAATATAAAATCTCCCACATTTTTTGGGTAATCGATTCGCACTGTTATTACCGAAGTCACGCACATTAATGCAGCCATGGTGCGTAAGATATGCGCGTCACGTGGTACTCACGCACACATGAATCAAAGACTGTCTTCACTATGAACGTTGCGGTGTGTTAGCAACACGGTATCTGGACCTATAAAAACATCTTTGGTATGGCAAAGATGTTTTATAGGTCAAAAACATCTTTGATGTATGGCCTACAACTAATTTTTCGAATCAAAAATATCCGAATTAACAAAAGATCCGAATAACAAACATGGTCTAATATTTGCCAGCTCTAGTGACAAAGCATCTGTGTGTTGCGTTTATAGTTTGGAGTTGGTAACAGGTGTTTGTTTTTAATAAAATCTTTTATTGTACATAGTTGTTTGTAGTGTGTATGTGGTATTTAGTATCAAGCTAAAGGGTAGCTTTTAAAACAAACAAATCTTTTCGCTCGCACACAGCGACTAAAAGAATGGTGATTGGATTATATTGCCTTTACCATAAAAATTTCATTTTTCGTCTTTATTAACTTAAAATTTGACGTACTCGTATATACCTGGAATGGACACTTTTCGCATTTTTCTGTGAAAATAATCAACCTCTTTTATTTTAAACTTTAAATTATAACTTTTTAGAACGTCTCTTAAGTCATAACGAGATTCATGACTAATTTTCATTAGAGGCATAAAAAAAACAATTATAACTATGTTTAAAAAAAGAATTATTATAAACGGAAACAGTAGAACTTTGCAATCACATTGAATTGTTGAGTAAATTAACTTGTACTGAACTGACCTACTGAGTATATTTTTCATGCTTACATACGGTATTGAATGAATTGCCTTAGGGTAGAAAGTTTGAGTGGATGTGCGTTTTCTAGCAAGTCATTCATGTAGGCCGAACAGAGTATACTCGAAGTTATATATTTCTAATTCGATTCTAGTATTTCTGAAATTTGTTATTCTGATAGTTCTTAAGAATAAATATTTCTCACTATCTGCACTGGCAACTGCACCCATGTAAATACTTAAAACTGTGGTCATGTTCGAATAGATCTTCTATGACCATTAACTTCTCTGGCCGACCTTATATACACGATTTTTCTTTAAATAAATAATATCTTTAAATGTTTACAACAAAGTTGGTTGTAAAAATGTATTTTTCAAGAGATGTGCCTGCGAATCAGGGCTGCGCCCGTAATATTGTTGAGGTCACCACGCTTTCTTAGCTTAAGTAATCGCGTAGCTATTTTTACAAGATACTCTGTTGCAAATAAGTACAGTTATTATCATTTGACTTTTGATAACTGGTATACTGTGCTATATTTTAAACCCATTGTCACAAAAAAGTTCTAACTTTGAATTTCATAATAAAATCACTTAATCTGTAAATTTCATCAAATACTCATTCATTCTATCCTTCTATTATATAATCATTCATCAGCATTGAGTGAATGAAAAAGTCACAACCACATCCTTCCGGAAACTAACTGTAAAGGCACCTGTTTGCTTACTCTGTACACCTGTTCTGTCGTCACTACACTACACTCTCATGGAGGAAAAGTATGAAACAATGTAGAGGTGATAGAGGTGGCCGAGACACGCTCCCCTCAACTTTCACTTCAATTTCTTGACCGCGGGCCAATGGACGGCGGAATTTATATTATTTATCATATGAAATTATATAAATATTTAACAGTCTAGTTTTAGTCACTACGATAGAATGTTAAATTTTAGATTTCAAGTTTATGTGCATATCGGAATTCATTATTATTTATAGATGTAGTTTTAAATAAGAATAATTTTGTTTTATGTTTGTTTATTTTGTATACGCCTCAGCTAACCTAGTCCGTTCTAAATTTAAGTTGACCAGAGGCCAGAGCACTTGGCGAAAGATTTACCCCAAGAATTATAAGTATACATATTAATTTTTTTTTAACTTTGGTAAAGGATTTTTTAGAACAATATTATATTACTGAATCATCCTAGTAAAGTGGCCGATAGGGCTACCACCACTTTGTTAAGTATTGAGTAAGGGTCGAGTAATTATTTTAAGGCACACTTTCGCCGCGGCTAGCGCCGGCTACGGATCATTTCAATCATGGAATAATTTAAATTTAGAATGTTTCACGGATATTCGAACACCGTTGACGCTTTAACTAATTCGTCATGCAATGCCTTACTGAGTCACGACTTTCGCTATAACATTGGGGTTGTTTGAGAGGTTCATAACGTTTACATTTTTATGTTCAGAATAATAATATACATTTAATGACATTTACTATTCTCTTACGCCGACAATGCATGGCATATTTCTGAACGACTATTCTTTTAGTAACTGTTACCCGTTACTGAGCATCCTTTATTTAGTTGACGACAATGAAGCCCTATGGTCAGAGCAACTGATCTATGTGATCACGGATCATTGATTAGAATTCGCGTGTTTTATGTGTGACTGCAACCTATTCTATTTGATTAAATAATATTAGTTGCACATCGGGCAGAATAGCATGTGCATGTTGCTTTATGTTTATGCATTCAATAGTAGGTAGTGTAACTGCAATTAACAGTACTTTAATATTCTATATTTAATATTTTGTCGCCTTTAATATATTGTTAACAGTTTAAAAACGTATAAAAATAACTTACAACGATGTTAAGGAACGAGGGTGCTTTGTAAAGTATGGAGCAAGTACGAGATCGGCCAACAGGCCCGCAGCCGCCATAGCACTTAGTGTTACTTTTACGATGACCTGACGTTTCAAAGGCACGCCAATTGCATCTAATAACTCTGCCACCACGAGAGTGATCTCGTTGGACCTCTTCCACAGTTGCCAAGTAACTGCAGCATTTACCGCTAACAAGGCTGCGCCCAATCCGCATAGATATGCCTAGAAGTAATTAAAATGCTTACAGCAGATTTTTTTATATATATTTTCTTTAACCAGACTGCTTATATTATTGTTCTAATTGAAATTGTAATTCCTATCATGTAAATTACGACAGGGGTATAAGTTGGATGTATCACCTTGTAATCTTGACCGCAATCGGTTCTCCTACCCAAAGAAAGAGAGTAGCGACAAAAGTATGTCGATAAATCTATATGGGATGGCCACCTAACTCCTACAGGGTTGCTAGTAAAGCATTCTTGAAAAACTTTAAGCAGCCTTTGACAATAAATTAGAAAATGATAAAGGATATTTTGTTTTTGTCAATCTTATAAAATTGGCGAGAAGTGCTTAATTTATGGAAATTTGATATAATTAAATTGTTGTTTAATTTACCTGCAATGCATAGCCACTACAGTGTGAAGTTCCCGCACATAAAGTAAGCCCGAGCTCAGCAATGCAATAGGCTATTATCAAACCTCCTGACACTGACTGTTCCCAGCGAAACATTCGCATCGATCTGATGTGAATGGTTAGCAAAGACACCAAGATCATCAGTGTACTTAAACGAAGAAGGACTAAAGATATTCTTGTCTCGCCTACATCTTCATTTAGAGTAGAATTAGAAACGTTCATTATATACTAAAATTTATTTTAATTGTGAAGACCTAATATCATACAAAATATGACTTTCAATGTCATTCCTGTTGTGATTATATTCTCTGTGGTCTTCCACAAAGTGTCCATCAAAGAGTACCTATATCTTTTTTTATTTTTTATAGAATAAGAATGACAAACGAGGACACAGTCCACCTGATGTTAAGTGGTTGCTGTGGCCCATAGACATCTATATCTATCCTCGATTACGAATCAAAATGCAGATGCGTTGTCACCCGTGAGGACTAAGATGGAATGCCTCGTTTCCAGTAAAAAGAGTCTTCGGTTCTCTACACTCACGATACGAAACACAGCAGCATTGAGCTGCTGTTTTACGCTGGTATTCTGTGAGAACGTGATCCTTTCCTCGACTATGACTGAAGTTCGGTGTCTAGTTATAGGGGCAAAAAGTTGTTATTACACGCCTAGGGGGTCAAAATGACCAAAAACCAAAAACATTAAAATTCTTATTTCGGCTATAACTCCGTCTCCTTCGGAGGTTCTTACACAGTCTTTACTTCTCGCATCCCACTTGTTTAAAGCTACAAAAATGTACTATATGTTTTTTTTTATTTATTATATTTATTTTATTATGTGTTTATTATGTATTAATGGGGACTTTCGGTTTGGGTGCTATAAAAAAAGATATAAATAAAACCTTCAAGCTCAGTGAAAGAAAGAAGTGTTTATTAAAAATAAAATTAATTTTGTTCGTGATTGTAACAATTGTTTGTAACAGTTTTGCCCTGCGACTAAACACAGGATGCATGCCGCATGTTGAGCAGCATACCCTTGCTTTCTTGCTCTTGCAACCTGGCAAGCGGTATCTGTGGTCAGTGGTCACCTGACTCGTTATCAATCATTGGTAAATGACCTGCCTTGGCTGTCCTCAGCTGCAAGGGAGGTTGAGGGACATATTTCACCATGTGGCTAGTTTGACTAGCTTCTGCTGGCATATCATCAACTAACTCGTACAGGTGTATTTGCTTTCTTGCTGGAGTGAAATACAGCAAAGAATTTGCTATTTCACCTTTGAACTCATTTGGGCTTCTTTCCGGCACACCAACCATCCCACAGCTGCTGCAAAATCGAATAAATGTAATATCAATCGAAGCGTCCATTTTATTTTAACATGCGCTTATACTATAAAAGCTAATAACCCTATCCAGCATGTCCACTCCCTCCATATGTTCGTCATATTGCTGAATAGCATAAGGCCTATTAATCTCGATGTATTGCTTCGTCTTCTTATACCAACGCCTGCATTTGTTTACAGGTAACTTTGAATCTGCAGATAATGCCATAACTATTGGTTTGTTGTCTAACCACTTCAAAAAAGTCATTATAGCATAATTCCTAACTAATTGGTCAGAAAAACCACGTCCCTGATCTTTTAACTGCTTATCGGTCTTACAATTGCATGCTTTAGGAATTTTTGACTTCTTGAGAGTGTCCATTCCTTGCATTTTTTCTCTGTGTATAGTTTGTCTAACAGCTCAATTGATGTAATATATATATATATATATATATATATATATATATATATATATATATATATATATCGATGTATGGCTTGAAACCATCAGGTAAGTTATCTGGGGGCACGGCAGTGCCCCCGCCAAGTCGAGCAAAAAAGCGGCACGGCCGTACCATCCTTTTCTCGAAGCAGTTCTGGCCATTTCCGAAACCCTATAACTTCGTTATGGATAAAACTAGAAGCGTGAATTTTTACTAACCAAGTAGGCATTGTATAGACTCGGTATATTTCAAATTTAATTAAATTTGAACTAGTAGTTTAAGAATTATAACTAGTCAAAGTTTCTTAATTTTGTCACTCACTGACTGACCGATCATCAAAACTCTGAGGCACTTCTAGCAGATATAGAAACTTCAAATTTGGAATAAAATTTTTGTTTAATATGTAAATCAAGGAAAAATTTAAATATTTTACAATTTCGGTCCAGTTTTCGAGATACACCAACTGCATAAATAACTTTGTAATCCCATATAAACATATAGTATTACAAAGTTACATTTGCAGTGAATGAATCAGTGTACCTAAATATGTATAACGGAATAATAGGTGTAAACAGCTACCTAGATTTAACTATCTACAAAAAGAAATGAGATGCCATCAAAAACATAACTTGTAAAAAAGCCAAGTCTCGCAACTCAGTTTTTCTACCGTAAAAAGTTGTGAGATCCGTGTAATACCAAGTCGGTTAATTTATTCAGTCCATAGATTGATACATAGATTGACTTGGCAATCGCACTAAACAATCAAATTTAATATAATATGTATTACTTGTGAGATATATTGTGTTTTCATGCGATTGCCAAGTTAATCTATGTATCAATCTATGGACTGAATAAATTAACCGACTTGGTATTACATGGATCTCACAACTTTTTACGGTAGAAAAACTGAGTTGCGAGACTTGGCTTTTTTACAAGTTATGTTTTTAATGGCATTAGCTAATCTCGTTACGACTTTTCTGCCAATATCCAGACCTTAAGCTTCACCAGTCGCTAGTATGCTATCACCCTCGCCCTCATACAAGAAAAATCTAAGGGTATACCCTCCGGGCTGGTACAAACGAAATTCTTGGGTTCGTTGGGTTTGGTTTTCCCTTGATAAACTGCCGCATTGATACTTGGCCCCAAAATGGTATTATTTGTTCATCAATGCTGACTTTCAGAGGTCTGAGATTTTCTAGGTAAGCCTTTCGTACTAAAACGGTACGAAAGGCTTACCTAGAAAATCTCAGACCTCAGAAAGTCAACATTATTCGTCAAATTAAATTAGGGGTTACACTTTCCAAATTTTATTTTGTTTGTGATTGACATCAAGTCATTCACTAGTTTCAGGTTAGTCCTTATTCGAAAAAAACGATCTATAGTCATACGATCAGATATCATTGGGATCCTAGTTTTATACATCCAATACACGAACCCAAATAGCTCATGGCGATACATATGCCAAAAAAGATTTTCATTTCATATTTTGTTGTGTCTACGGTCTTCCCTGTTTTATGTAAATAATTTTGATTTGAAAAGGAGCTGCATATTTGAATATTTCTTGAGGTATGTATCTGGTAAAATATTCAAAGTGTGTTTGTAATACTCTAACGTTACTGACTGCTAGAGGAAGACGATAAACTCCGGGTGGAAATGGTGTGAAGTCGTCTAGGTGCTTCCAATAAATCCGACGATTCATTTGAAAAGGCTGAGGAACAGAAAATGTGAAAAGTCACTTGAATAGTCACTAGAACCTTCTTCACCTCCTTGGAGGGTTTCTGCATGAGCAGTAAGAGAGATCGAGTCCTCGTTCTCGGAAATACCTTCGATGATTGAGTCATCATCTCTGAACTCTAAAGCTGACCATATCTGTTCTAAAGATAAGCTTAGAAAATAATAAGAAACTTTTAACCACAATGTATTTATTAAATAAATATGTAAAGACCAAAACTGAAAGTCTTCTATGCGGGACATCGTCGAGCGATCAGTACAGTCATATCATTTATCTAAATACGAAAAAAACGTGTTCACAATATGTCAAGTAACCTCATTATCACAATAAATAGCAATTTCAAAAGAAACGTGCGTTATTCCAATAAAAAACAGTTTAAAACTTACCACGGGTATTCATTGTTTTGGTAGGCTGTTAGTGCGCGATTTCAAACTGGCGAAACATAAACTTCCCCGCTTATAGTGGGCCTAAAGTAAAATTTATAGAAAATTGCCATCTATATACCTATAAGCGTTTGAATCAATTACTATAACGTTTACAACAACAGCCGACTGCGGGTGGCACTGACAAAATTGTCGCCTATACAGTATATAAAAAATAGTGACATGGCATTCTTTAACGACCTTTTTTAGATTTGTTAAAATAAAGGCCTATAATCATGATAGCAAATTATTTCTTCATAGTGTTTCTTGAAATTCTACCTAATCCTTAATGATGATTATAACTGTTGTGTTCATAAAATTTTTCTCACAAACAACTTTGTAATACAGGCTATGCAGCAGCTACGTGTCGTTTTCCTGGTGCGCCAGCCCACTCCCGGGTCTCCTTCTCCAATGAGAACTTGACAGACGGTACCATCGCATCCTACACGTGCGAAAGAGGGTTTGAACTGCTGGGTCCCGCCCGTAGACTGTGTGGACCTAATGGAAGGTGGTCGCCTGAGGGTATTCCATTTTGTGGTAAGTACAAATTAAGAATCTTTCAACAAAAACATTTTATTTTCAGATTAATTCGTACAATACCAATATTTTTGTTTGGTGAATACTTTTTCATTAAGTTAAGATAATAAACAAATATAGGTATAGTATGATAAATCGTAGTTAAGTGTTTCTACAATAATAATGAAGGCAAATTTATGAGACAACATACAATTAACGAGTCGACCGCTTATTGCTAGGATGTTACGAGAAACTTCATAATAACGTCGCGTTCGCATCGCTGTTTCCGCACGAAAACTTTGTTTATGTTGACCCACTTTTACTTTCATCGTCGTCGAGAAATCACTTCACATGAGCCGTGAATGGAGTCGAAAAAGCGGAAGATTCATTGTGGATTACTCCCACGGCTCTCTCTGTTCAGAAACTTTCTGCGGTGTACGCCCTTTGTGATAACTGCGGTGCGAGACAGCGTCTTTTCATTTGATTGTACCAATGGCAGGAATTATAAATATTATTGAAATTTAATATTATAATTGGCCCTTCTTAGACATAATACAATTTCGCTTCATTTGCAAGCGTGTAGACTATTACTAAATATAAATGTATATGATGGATTTCACACTTGATAATTTAAATAATTATTTTATAGGATAGGGTGACAAATGAGCACACAGTCCACCTGATAGTAACTGGTTGCTGAGACCCATAGACATCTACATCTATCCTCAATAAAAATCAAAATGCAGATGCGTTGTCACCCGTGAGAACTAAGATGGAATGCCTCTTTTCCAGTAAAAAGGATCTCCGGTTCTCTACACTCACCATACGAAACACAGCAAAGGTTAAGATGTTATTTTACGCTGGTATTCTGTGAGAGTGTGGTCCTTCCCCGGTCGAGCCAACCCATTCGTGCTACACCTACACTCCCAATATAGCTGCAGCATGGTTCTACTACGTAGAAAATATGTACACAAATAACAAAATAATTGAGCTTTTCATACTTTACATTAAACCACTCGCAAATTTTAAATGTAAGGGTTCCCAATAATTGTAATTCAGTGAATCAACAGCAGATAAAGTTGGAGTATGGAGTATCGCTCGCAAAGCAGTATCAATTAAAGAGTATTTAATCACTACGTTTAGTATCAATAGTAAACGTCACAGTAGAGTAGGGTTGTCATAAACGCCACAACACCGACCGGACCGCCGCGCTGCGCTGTCCCGTCGTTTAATATCGTAGAAAAGTTAATCAACGAACCAATTAATGAAGGCGTTAAGGACGTTAAAGACTTACAAACATTTATATCTGTATTTATTTTGTGCAGTGGGACCGGGACACGGGAACACAGAATTTCAAACCGACATAATATATTAATATGTGAGTATATCTAAGGTCTTAAGTCGTGTGGCAACCCTACAGCAGTAGAATTTTACCTAAACTTAAATCTATAAATTACCTACAGATCTGACTTATTTTAAATATAGTTATTGATTGTATAAATAAAATATGTTGTTAAAATTTAAAGTCTCAACGAAGACAGTCAAGGATACAAGTTATTACTCGTACATAATATGTCAACAAGCCCTTTCAAGTTCAACTGAATTTTTTTAAAAGTTTATAATCTTTAGTTGCCTTATATTTTATAAATAATATTATATCAACAATTGATAAATACTTTATTTAATTACATATATTCAACTACATGACATAAATTGTTCTAATTCAAATATTAAACAAATTAAAGGAAACAGGTATTTTACAAAATTATACAGTATGTAAAGCTTAACTTGAGTAAAAAATTGAGTATTAAGCAGTTATAGAACTAAAAAGTGCCGCTGTAGATGCTGTCCAAAATAAAAATAAAACTTATATTCCTCAGTGTTGCGGCGCGATGAGATACTAGGACGGTTACAATAACTTCATCTCTGACCCAGTTATGAGCACAATGACACCTGTACTGGCCACCTGTCGGCATCGTGATATTGTACTGACAGAATAATTAAATAGTGCTCCACAGTCATAAGGTGATCGATACTCTTGAAACCGTTACCGGTCAAAGAAACACGTTTCATATTGCCGAAATGAACAATAGCCACTTTATATGGCTATTATTCATTTCGGCAATATGTACTATGTCATACACATATGTAGATATATACATAATACACGAATATGTAATATGTCATATTACATAAATATGTAATATGTCGAAAATAGTAAAACAATTGCCAAATTTCGAAATGTTACTTGCACTTAATTTTTATTTCATTAACTTTACGCAATAAAATTGCAGGGAAATGAGGATATCAGAGAATATGAAGAAAAAAGAATATCACAAAATCACGGAAAATGCCAAATATTCTAGTTTATTACATTTTCTCACTAAAAATGTTTAGCGATATGTCGTTTCACTAAACTAAATCTAGTAAAATGAGAATAGTGTTGTAGCTTAACCCAAACAATGTAATAATCTAAATAATCCACTAGGTTTCTAAATAACTAGGTTAAAACAGACATGAAATGAGCATGATAAATGCATGGTTCAAAAATAAATTATTCTTTATATTCTCTTAGATGTCTGATTTTTCAACATATTACTATATTTAGTTTAGTGAAATGACTGGTCACTGACATTATATTAGAATTTTGTCATATCACTAGACATGTATAGTGAGACACAGTACAGTAATAAGCAAGAATATTCGACATCTACCATGACTTCGTGGTATCCCTAGGGACATATACATAATGTGTGTGGTTCTTCAATTATGTAATATGTTAGTAATCAGCGCAATTAGCATAATGAATGATCTTTTTAATACCACGAAAAAGTCAGATTTCGATTTTTGAGATTTCACTCTCTCATACTACATTAAATTTTAAGACCTGCGCTAGTTATCTTCTCATCTCAACATCCCTACTGACGGAGATGGTTTGAGTAAAGGTAATGCTCTTCTAGAAACCTTACTACTTCTTTCGGACAACGTATGCAAAGGTTACTCCGTATAATTGACTATTTTATAATCTGTCACTATACTCTATTATATTATATATATGTATATGTATATGTGTGTGTACTAGATTAACAAATGTAGGGATATTGTAGGCCATAGACCCCATTTATAAGTGTCTGTAGGTCAATGCGATACGAAATCACGTATGACTCACTGTTACACGAATTGAATTTAAATTTACTATTACGACGTATCCCCACTCTTGATAATACGGCATCTTGTTCCTTAATATGGTTAAGAATAAGGTTATAAATGAAATGTAAAATAGAAGATGTAAGGATAAGTTTACACACGAACGATCCTCCGAAATGATGTTAATCTTTGTCTTTTTAATAAGCACATATGTGCTTATTTATCTGCACCAGTAAATGGCCAAAATTAGAATATGTTTAAAAATTGTAACGGTAGAACTACGAATTTAATATTTAATTCCATAGATACTTTTGTCATATTTTGAAAGGCAAAGACCAAAGACCTATGCGCGGAGATTATCTATTCAATAAAATAGTAAAACAGGCATCAGTCCGATATCTAAAAGAATCATCGTATCCCTCGTGCATCTGTCAAACAAATTGCATTATTATATGACTAAGTATAAAAATTTCTAATAAATAACAAATTGAAAGATATTTTATTCCAATAAGTCTCAAACATAAACTTGGTTTTTATAAAATGTAAATGACATTCATTTTAGGTTTTGGTCTTTATAAAGGTACTAGCGATCAACCTCTGCTTCACACGGACAGCACTAGTATTTCCTGTCAAATAAACTGTCGATTTTATATCGCTGATAGTAAGAATTAGTACTACTGGCTATCACCAGCAACGTAGATACTATTTTAAAATAGAGAAAACACTTAAAACGATAGTTAGTAACGATACCATAGTAGCTTTTCACAAATTACTAACATAAACAAAAGTTTTATTTTCTATATTATTAAAAGCTTCGTATTTGTTATTGGGAGTTATGATGCATATAAGAGATGAGACCTTCAATCCCATGACTTACGCTAGGCATGGTCTATTCCGCCTTAATCGATATAATATTTCATCATAACATTAGCTAATTTACAAAAAAAATATTCATAAATTATGACCTAAATCATTCTGTTGGTAAGAATCGGATAAAAATCCCACGGTCGTTTCTTAGATTGGCGCATGCTACACACTTGATAATTATCATGATATTTAACGTGATTTTTATCTTGCAATATTTTGGATCGAATCTACATACTACACTCTACACACTCGATAGCTCGATACTAATCGCGCCAGTACAACGGTAGATTTCATTCACTAAAGACGTGTACGTTACATAATCCCAAGCCAGTAACGTAATGAATGTCTATAAATAAAAATACCCAAGACTTTTCATTGTAAAATATTTTCAGCTTCAGCACCGGATCGCTTTGAATCTGTTATTTATTTCAATTCTTTTGTATAGTTAGATTTCAAAGAGTTAATTTTTGCTATTACGTCCTTAGTCGTCGCGGCCGGTTTAATTTTCTTAAAAATTTCAAGCAGCTGCTCATAAGGATTTGATATTTTAATTTTATTCAAACTGTTTGCATTTGAGCTAACCCACACCTCAGGTAGTATTTCTATCACAAGTATAAATTCTTTCAAGTTTTTTTGGTCATTCGTTTAAGGTACGGCTGGCACCGCCGCCTCATGAAGAAGCGCGTCCTCCTCCATCGCTAACAGAAAGAATACTGACATTGACATGACACGATAAATATCGATCAAAGGCTAGACACTCGATATTTATCGACGATACTTGATACAGATCGTTGGATTTCTGGATTTTTAGAAATCCAGGGATACGTGATATGCTATACTACACACTCGACAAAATATCGTAATCCTAGATTAGAAAGAAAGAAAGAAAGAAAGAAAATAAGTTTATTTAGTAACACATTTTAGAAGTTTGCTGACCATAATAACATATTAAGATAAACGGTTACTAAAAAGGTACCCAACTCAGCATAGTCTTGGTACTAACAAAGTACTTCGACACTGATCTTCCGTGGGTGCCAATAACATTTAACAAAAACAAAACTTAACAATATTCATTATTATACAATGTTACGTCAATATGCACATACAGTATATTCAAACCATATAGGTACACGATTACACTATAATATAAGTAATAAAACATACATAAGTACTTATAATAAAATAATATAATAAAAATAGCAATTACTTAAATAAGATTAAAAAGAAACGAATAAACGGAGTAGAAAAGTATGTAAGACACAGTAAATAATTTTCAATAAATTGACTTTTGAATACTAAGTAAGTATTTTTTGTAGTTATATTTAAACAAACCGATTGATTACGATCCTAACATCGTGATAATTATCGAGTGTGTAGCATGCGCCATTGACGCTTGCTTACACACGTACAGACATACGCGGCGGGGGACTTTATTCTATACATATAGTAAAAAGTAGAATAGTCGTGTCTGTAATTCTAATATTTCCTGAAGAAAAACGAGTCCAGAGGTTATATAAAGCCATATGAGTGGTTTTTAGAATTTTTATCTGCGTATCTGTCTGTCTGTGTATCTGTGTATTCACGATTCACAAAAACTACTGGACAGATTTCCATGAAATTTGGTACGTTGGTAGTTAGTGACCCGGTGCAACTTAAACGCTATATAACACACATACAATTTTTATACGATTATGGAACTTCAAAAAAGGAGGGTTATATTTTTCTTGTATTCACAAGTTAATTTTTATAATGGTTTTAACGATTCCATTTGTTAAAAGGAGATAATGTATTATTCTTTTAAATGTATACAACTGAGATTTTTGATAATGAATGAAATGAAAATGAAATGTTTGCAATTCTGAAAAACTCACTTCGCATTCCTGTATAAGTTACAATGCCAAATTTTAATTTTATTCTTGTGAGAGCCAGACATAGAGACACTTTTTGTCACAATTTTTGCAGAAATCAGTGATGATGTTTTTAAATTGATGCGATCGAAGCCGTGGGTAAAAAAATACTTCATAATATTTATATTAGATATTATTCATAACAGTAACTAGTGATAGCTTGGGTATATCATTTTGTGTAAATACAAATACTTAAGAGTAATGTAAAAATACTTTCAGGATAAGAATAACGTTAATATGATCTTAATTTATTGATTAAATTTTTGTGCATCTACTAATATGTATTGTTAAAAGATAATGTGTATATTAATTTGCATGTACTTTACTCACAGAGCTGAAAATACTTGACCGATATCGCTTTCAACTGATACATGCATAGAAAATCGTAGTAAAGACAAATTTCCTAGCACTATGCAAATGGATTATTAAACCACACATGTTCAATGTTAAAATTAAAAAAAAACACGATCAAACGGAAATATAAGTCGGAAGCGAAGTCTCTGTAAGTGCATTGACGGCGTAGAGGTCGTCACCGTCACCGTTACCGCCAAGTGCTGGCACACTTGTGTGCGCCGTTAACCTGTAGGGTTGTACTTAAGTAGTTAACCGCAAAAAATTAAAATTTAAGATTTTCACATTTCTCTGCATGTGTATAGAATTGGTAATAGTTTATATTTATTATAGACACACTCATCATAATATTATCATAATAATTGCAGCATTGAAGTTATCTGCTGCACATGGACCTTCCCTATAGATTTCTATAAAGCACTGTCTTGAGCCACCTGGATCAATCTATACAAATAAATTGTCTGTTTGGAACGTCAAAATAACAGCTTTTTACTAAACGCATATGAAAATATATACGATACTTATAACAAAAAAACAATTTTTAAAATTTTTGTCTGTCTGTCTGTTTACCTGTTTGTTCCGGGTAATCTCCGAAAACACTGGCCCGATTTTGAAGGGACTTTCACTAGCAGATAGCTGATAGTATAAGGAGTAATTTAGGCTACTTTTATTTTAGTAAAAGAATTAGGGTTCCGCGCAAGAAATTAAAACTCATGAAATCCATTCGTAACAAATTTCACGTGCGCGAAGTCGCGGGAAACAGGTTGTATATCATATAACAATTATGCATTAATGATTACATAAAATGGTTTCACGTTAAGTATTGAATTATCACTTAGTAAGCAAATATTAAATTTAATCCTAATTATTATCTAAACTATCATATTAACAATATATGTATATATTAATCTTTATATTGTTAATACAAGTTACTTTGGTTTGCAAATATAGAATTTGTTAATAGCAATCCTACAGCGCCAACTATAGGATTCTAGATTATCTATGAACTATCGTTTCGATACAACAAACTTAAAAACATTTGGTGAATATGACCTTAGAGAAGAAGTCATAAAAAAGTTACATGATTTTTAACAAACGCACGCGAAAAAGAATGATAAATATTTTACATTGTAAAATGTGCAAAGTGCCAGCCCTAGTGTTCAGGTGCGTGCATCACTCTTTTTATTTATAACCAATACGAACGTTTCGCGTCCATGTGTCAAACAAAATATGCCATATATATTGGTATCGGTCGGCAACAGATAGGTGTACCTTGCGGTAAAAGAAATTAACGCGTTACCGTGTGCAGGCAACATGAACTGAAATAGCACAATGTATTGTTATAATGTAAATTTTGAATTATACCTCCCGTGTATGGATGGCTCCTAGGTTTCTATTTTTTGTTATACTATTACGCCGAAATAAGGGTAACCCCCATCATTTTCTAATCTATTGTAAGCCAGCCATTAGCTTTTGTGCAATTTGTGTGTGTGTGTGTGTGTGTGTGTTTGAGTGTATGTTAACGCTAATTTTATTTTGATTCGCTTGTAATTTTCCTTACTCGTACATTCCAAATTGTTTTTAGATTTATTTCAACTTAATAATCTTATTCAATTTTATCTTGAATTACATATTATAAATTAATATATATCATAGCACGACCTTTTATTTATTTAGTGACGCTTATAATTAATTTTAATATAATATCCATTAATGTAGGCCATTATAATCATTATTACAGTCCATCACAAGTTGGTTAATTAACTGGCACATTTTCTTAGCTTACGGATCCGCCGTTGGGCTTTATCAATTTAGTGTTCATGAGGGCCGTTTAAAAAGTGAGAATGCGTCTGTTGTGTGCGTTGTTTGTGCGTGTTTATGTTTCTTTTTAATGATTTGCGATTTGCTTAATCGTATTGTCAAAAACGTAAAAAGGAATAGTGTTCTGTGGCGAAAATAAAATAAATAGTTATCGCCAAACTACGAGCTGTTACGTTATTGCTGTCGCTACTCGCTAGAGAGTTATAACAAATATTGTAATAGCTGAAAAAAGTGGTGCAGTTGTAAGACACGTCATATTTAAAATCAACACCAAATGTAACACATAACTTAAAATAAATAATTTTAATTTGAATTTATTATTGTTCTGTTTATTTAATATATCTGTACGTACAAGTTAATTGAAATTTACGGGCTACATTAGGGCTAAATTATTTCCGCCGATCCGAACACAGATCTTAAGTGATATATTTATGAGAATATAATGTATGTGCATAAAAACATAAGTAGCTTTAATAAGAATAAGGATGTGCATACTTTAAATACTAGGAACAAACATAAGCTTGTAATGCCAGTTACTAGACTCCACAGAATCAGTAATTCATTTATGGGGCAATGTATACGCTTTTACAACAAAATCCCAGAACATATTCAAAGTTTGTCAATAAACAAATTTAAAAGTTTTATTAAAGAAAAACTGTACAAGAAGGGTTATTATAATATCAAGGAATACATGAATGAAAATAACCCCTGGGAATAGGGTGATCGCCACCATGCTGGTTCTAAGAAAATATCATTTAAAAATTGTATAAACAAAATTATTGTTAAGTGAAATTATGTTTAAAAAAAAGTCCCGCTGGGTTTCTTGCTGGTTCTTCCCAGGACGGAGGTATTTTCCGAACCAGTGGTAAATAAAAAATGACTTTCAATAAGTATTATGTAATAATCAATATTGAATAAAAAATTATTCTATTCTATTCTATTCTATTCTATTCTAGTGTAAATGTAGATCTACCAAAGATATTCCACGCTCGCGAGTCTTTACGATAGCAGTGGTTGAAGCAATTAAAAAAATCGTGCGTGAGTGTCGTGAAACACCCGGTTGGAACGAAGTTTTTTTCGTAGTGTATTATTATTGATAAACATAGGTATTAAATTATTGATTACCAAATACCAATAAATGAATTAGCTAGCGTCTTTTAAAATGAAGCGTCATTCAAAATAATATTTCTTTCATGACAAGATAAGAAAAAGTGCGAGGGAGATGTATATTATTCCATCTCGCTCGAACTATAGAAAACAGGTGGTGGCGGAAAAATCTTACACTTTTTCGCGCCTTGACGTATGAATGACGGTATGAATTTGACGGATGGGGGCTATCCGTCAAATTCATACCGTGCGATAAGGAAGTTCGTTCCAATAAAAAATTTAAAATAAATATTTCGACGATAGTATACCTAACTTTTTACACGAACAATTCAATATGAATTTTATGAGTTTTAACAGTGGTAGAGCCACGCGTCAGTTTTTGCTGTCGCACGGATGGGCCGGCTCGAACCGGGGTGGTACCACGGCCTCACAGAAAACCAGTGTGAAGTAGAGATTTACCTCTGTGTTTCGCTTGGTGAGTGCAGGTGGCTGGAGGCCCTTTTTACTGTAAATGAGGCATTCCATCTTAGTCCTCACGGGTGACAACGCATCTACATTTTGATTTGTAATAGAGGATAGATGTAGATGTCTATGGGCCGCAGGAACCACTTACCATCAGGTGGACTGTGTGCTCGTTTGTCACCTTTATCCTATAAAAAAAATGAATAAGTATCCACACATCGAATATCCTAAATATTTTCAGAAACTTTTTGAAATTGTTGCAAACAGATCTTAATCGACTCTACTCGCTTTACAGCAATGGATGAGATCTGACTTTACCATTACGATCGAACAAAATTACAGTCAATGCTTTGGAAAAAATCAATTCTCAAACTGCTAAGAAATTCAAGGCGACTCCTTCTGCCGGTAAGATCTCGGACTCGCTTTTCTGGAATAATCAAAGCGAAGTAATGATTGATATATCAATTATGGTGTTAGTGTTGGCACTTTGAATGAAGGAAAAATAAAAAAAAAATGCGCAACGAAATCCGCGAGAAACTGTGAGGTAAACTCACAAAGATTGTATTGTTTCACCAAGAATGCGCCCCGGTTCACAAGGCCACTGTTGCAATGGCTGCAATACGAGAAGCTGGCTTTTTGAAATATTTGAGCATCCTCTACATTCACGTGAATTTCCACCTGATTTTTTCTGATATAGATGTTTACAGACGATAAAACAGTAATCGTGGTTGTACAGCGATTTTATGACGTTCAGAATGAAGCGTTCTTTAAGAAGGACATCTTAAGGTTACAAAATAAACATTTGAAGTGTTTTAAACTTAAAGATGACTATTTCGAAAGTAAAAATATTTTTTTTATAAAAATTATGAATGAATGAATGAATGAATATACTTTATTGTACACCACAAACAAATAAACAAATTACATAACAATAGACAGGTTAAATGTACAATTTGGCGGCCTTATCGCTACATAGCGATCTCTTCCAGGCAACCAAGGGTGTAAAGGAATAAACAATGAATACTGGGTAGGTGGTGCAATATAATTATACAAAATATAATATCAATACATGCGATATATAGACAATAAATGCAATAAAATAACATATAAATAACTAACACATGAAATAATATAAATTACTAATACATAATAAAAGATAAAGTAAAGCATATAATATATACATAAACATACAAATATAAGAGTATATAAACAAACTTACAAAATACATAAATAAATTACAAATTTCCTCAAACAATAATATAAAGCTGATAAATACAATAAATACATAATCACATAATTATCCTAACGGTCTCCGAACGATTGAGACAAGTAATGTTCTTTAAGTAGTCGCTTAAAGATTACAATAGATTGTGCTTCACGTATGTGCAAAGGTAGGGCATTCCAGAGCTTAATAGACTCGACGGTGAACGATTTATTAAAAAACGATGTTTTGTGAGTTGGTACCCTTAAAACTAATTTTCTAGAAGAACGTAGAGGTTCCCCCGGAAGCCCCACAAAATTAAACTTCTCTTTTAGATAGGGAGGAGCAGAAGGATGAAATAATAAACAGTACAGAATAGAAAGAATATGCATGTTCCGGCGAAGTTGGATAGGTAACCACTTGAGACGTGAGCGAAATTGGGAAATATGGTCATATTTGCGCAATCCAAGTATGAATCGAATGCTAAAAATTACCTACCTTTTTAAGTATTCTAAGCCAGTGGTTGACTACTATCCTACATGATGGTAAGTGGCGGTGACCAAAGGTTATAAAATGCGCAAGTTTTAACAATAATATTTAAATTATTCCACGTTTAATTTTGAATACTCGTTTCTATAATCCGTTAGATCATCTATAAAATCAATAATAAGTGTAGCATGTATGTGACGTAATGTGCTATTACGAGTACATCACCAAACCAGTAAGTTTTCTATGAAATGGCCTATGTCAGAGCGGACAGGACTGCTCTATGGCAAATACTGGCCTAGTCTAGATTAGACACTAGGGCCGATACAGGTATTAAAATCTCTTTATTACTCTAGTGCTTGAGTCAGGATCAACAGGGCCCACAAAGACCGGTTTGCCATCCATAAAGGTATCAGAGAGGGGTGTATACTGTGTAGCTTCCTTCAAACTTTAAAAGTCGAAGAATGAAGGGTTTAATATTATTTATACAATAGTAATAGTACCATTGATGATCATAACATTAAAAGATAACCGGCCAATTGCGAATCGACGTCGCGTATGAAGGGTTCCGTACCATCGTAATACACGTTCTTTTTAGTAGCGGCAGTAGAAATGCACATTCTGTAAAAATTTCAATTATCTAACTATTACGGATCATAGGATAGAGCCCGCTGAGAGACAGACGGATGGACAGCGGAGCCTTAATAATAGGGTCCCGTTGGTTACCCTTTGGGTACGGAAACCTAAAAAAGGAATGCAAGTAAGACGAAAGTATTGATTTTTGAAAGAGAAGAAAGTAAAATGATATGTGCAATAAAAATAGAAGTGGAGTATCCAACTTCTTATCCATCCAAGCTTGTTGAGCGGGGATGGTAGGCGTGACATGGATAAGGAATTAAAAGTTAATGTTAGGCTCTTTATTTTGGGCATTGAGAATGTATTAAGAAAGGCACGTATGTCAATTTACAATCCTGTGTTATTCCCTACTTTAATTAACGACAATGAAACTTGCGTATGCCAGAAGAAACTTGAGAGTAAAATTAATGCTGTAGAAATACGGTCATTACGGAGTAGGTATGATAATGCTGACTAATAGGGTGAGAAATTGTGTGATTAGAAAAATGTGTGGTTAGCGACAACATTTTGTGACTAGGATTAAGAAAAGAATACTTGCGTGGCTTGGATACAGAAAAATAATTAATGCGGAAAAAGTGATAAAGCAATTATGTAGAAATAAGTGGTGGAGTTAGGACAAGAAACGTCTTACGCGGAAGAATATCGAACAAATAGACTACATATTGAAGATGGAGCAAGTTAAGGGCGTTATCGACGAGCATGTTATCTGAATGTTAAAAAAATGAGAGAGCTGTATCAGGATTTTGCCAAATGGAAAGTTTGCCATCCAGATAATGGGTGTCAGGCGCGATAGTATATTTATAACGATGTATGTAAAATTTAGCATTTTGGTCTGTTACTCCAATTCTATTTTCATTACTCTTAAATTATTTATTAAGTATTCGTTATCATAATATGTCAATGGTGTGTAGTATATTTCTCTGTTACTTGCACATATGTGGACAAACAGAAATTCTATCAAAAATCTATCATAATGTGATTCCGTACACAGTCTTAATGATGTACAGAGTATATAACTTACACAAAATATAATAATAACCATTTGTTCAGCAGTGTTTTTATGAATAAGAGAATATTCACCTACATCTTTCCTTAACTTAGGATCAAAATACAGAAGCAGCCCTGAATCTAAAATGGTATGAATTGTTATCTGAACATGGGTTTAAAACAATTTTACATGTTCGTATATTTTGTTTACGATGGAAACTTTAATACACTTTGATTTATTTAGTAAATGAACAATAAAAAGGGAATATTGACTTATTTTTGCAGACTAATAATATTAATATAAATGTCAATAAGGCAACAACGTTGTAAAAATCAGAAGTGTGTCGACGAGGGTTGCGTACCTTATACTCAGATTCACCAAACGGTATTCGCTGAAGGTCATACAGGTTTACGCACCAACCTCGGCACATCCCGATGAGGAGGTGGACGAAATGTATGAGGATATCTCTAGAGTCATGCATTCCTCCAAAACCCACTATACGGTGTTAATGGGAGACTTCAACGCAAAACTAGGCACAAGAGAGAACGGTGAGCTGGAAGTAGGGAAATTCGGAATAGGGCAACGGAACCCAAGGGGCCAGCAGCTGGCCGACTTCATGGAGAAAGAGGGACTCTTTATGATGAACTCTTTCTTCCAGAAGCGGCCCCAAAGGAAGTGGACCTGGTGGAGCCCCAACGGTTCGACAAAAAATGAGATTGACTTCATTATGACGACCAGACCACAACTGATGATGTCTCCGTGATCGCGAGGGTGAAAACCGGTAGCGATCACCGAATGGTGAGAGGCACACTGAACCTAAACGTTAAGTTGGAGAGGTCACGGCTAATGAAGTCAACGCTCCGTCCCCCTCGTGCTCTAATCCAAAGTCCCGAAACCTTTCAGCTTGAGATACGAAACCGTTTTCAGTGCCTAGAAGATTGCGATTCAGTGGACGATATGAATGAGAAGCTCGTGGAAACTGTCCATGTGGTTGGAGCTAAGTTTTGTAAGACCCGCCGCAGAAGAACACAAAAACTCTCCGATCACACTCTTAATCTCATGGCTGTTAGACGGCATATGAAGCTGCAGTGTTCAGTAGATTTGACAGCATACAGGCCACTGAACTGACAGATCTCCAAATGCATGAGGCAGGACTTACGCAACTTTATGACTGCTCGTATTGAAGAAGCGATCGAGCGGAACCAGGACTCCAAAGTCTTTGCTAGAGATCTGTCTGCCAGAAAGAGCCAACTGTCGAAGCTGAAGACCGAGTGTGGCAGTGTCGTTTCCGGGACACCTGAGATTTTGAGTGAGATTTTCTATGGGCAGCTGTACACATCAACGTTGGAGCCACACGCAAGTGCGAGTATCGATCCAAGAGTGAGTCTTATCCGACATTATTCCGAAGATATCCCGGACGTCAGTCTGAGCGGGATTAGAATGGCTCACCAGCACATTAAAAACGACAAGGCCCCAGGCGAGGATGTAATTACAGCGGAGTTTCTGAAAGGGGCTGGAAAACCGGTACTTGAAGTCCTTCAGAAGCTCTTTATTCCCGTCCTCCATGGTGGCATTACACCTGAGGCGTGTAGCAGAAGTGCGGTGGTCTTGTTCTTCAAGAAAGGCGACAACGCTCTCTTGAAGAACTACAGACCGATTTCCCTTCTGAGCCACGTCGTGCTGTTTTCGAGAGTCATTACGTATCGTACGAGTCAACGACTGAGTTGTGTCTAATCGGTTTGATCCACAGGCCTTGCGAAGAGACATTGCATTTCTTCGCGCTTTATTGCTTTTGTCGTATTTACCACAGTGTTTAGATGATTTGTTCGGACTAATACAGTCGCCAAGTTCTACCACGTTAATTACAACGTAATTCAATATTTGGTCCTTATCATCCCCATACTTGGCAATCCACCATGACGCGTTTATCTAGGATTTTTCTGCCTCGCCCGTCACATTCTGAGCTTACAGTCGCCAATAGTTTTTTCCGAAACCTTTAATGATGAGACTACTCCTTTCTAAAAAGCCAATAATGCACACGCAATTCCTCCGGTGTAGCAAAGGTTAAGGAGTGGTAATGGCTATTATTCACGAGGTGAACCGAGAGAATTGCATTTTTTTTTGTAAAATCGAAAGATTTATTTATAAAAATATACTTTCATTAAAAATGCAACAGAGTAGAGATGATGTATGTAAGTGTGTATCCATTACCTCATCGTATGGGTGTCGTAAAAGGCGACAGAGGGGAAAAACCAGCAGCATCTTTCTTAAAACAACTAGAAAATGAAAAAGTGCGATATAGTAGGATACATAAAAAATAATGATTGTTTGTTTTTTTCGTATTTTTTGCGCTCCCATACCGTTCATCAAATTGCGGTAAAACTTTGTCAACTTATTGCTTGCACTTGCACGAAGGTTATAGGCATAGTACAATTAACTTACTTGGCGCGTCTATCGTTCCGACAAATTTATTTGAAAGTTATATATCAGCATCATTATCATTCCCAATTTAACGATATACTCGTACCTCTACCAAATATAATGAAACGATATTTCCACAAATACCAGCAAGCACACTATAACATCAACATTTAGAAAGTGGCAAATACCAATTGGACTGTTTTTAGATACGCAGATAATGGTACGAATAATGTATAAAAATAGTGCTGAAGCTTTACCTGAATTAATGATATAATGAGCTACAGCAGGCTATAAACTGTAACGTACAAAATCTACAAAGTCATTGTAATGGAACTTTATTCGCTTAAACTCTTATTTACTGTCGCGCCGGGGTAATTGAGTGACAATGAGACACCATTGTCTTTGATATTCAGCTTTTTATTACAATCGTACGTAGTTTTGTCAGGTGGCGCGAATTTTTCCGCGATGCTACGCTCCGACGCGGGCACTTTCCATCTCGATCGCATTCGGCAAGCTATTATCTGTGACCTACTGCCACGAATGGCTATATCCACATTAAGATCGCATTTTAAGGTTGCGCTCCCTACATTGAATTTTCTTTTAGTAACAATTTTTTTTAAGTTACTAAATATAATATATTTCAAATGAATTACTTTCTGGATTCAATGTGACGTTAGAAAATGACAGTTTTACTATTAAGTAAATAAGAAATTGAATACAACGCATGCTGATCTACACCGCCCTGTAGGTAAATATTACTTACATTTACCTATGAGTAAGTGTAGAAAATCTTAGGCAAGTAGTAAGGTACCCATCTTACCGTTATGTTCTCGATTGCAAATTTAAGCTAGAACATAGAAAGAATTTGGATGTGAAGATAAATATTTCATTACTACTCGTTGATATTGACTAACAATGTAAGTTATTGGCTGTTGAAGAGGGTAGATCTTTCGCCGGGCCAGATGTTTACGAGGAGATTAGTGCAAACAATTTCAAGATGCTGCGGGCAATCGCTGCGCCTATACAGCGTCAAGTCGCGCACTCACGCACTCGCGCACTAGTGACCCGACGTATGTGGAGCGGAAACGCATCGCTGTGGAGAATAGAGAATAAAGATTCATTACATTATACTCGAGTTGATCGAATTATAATGATAGTGAGACATTAAAAGTTGACATTGAAACTAAGTTGTTAGTACTTTCATATAAGTTTTCTAATGGGGAAAATAATAATAAACTTGCTTATTTTGCCATGAATTTAACAGTGTACTTGACTGACACTCATGTCAATTGACATAATATTTTATGGGCTGACAAAATGAAATTTTCTAAAGAAATTGTATGAAAATAAACCAACCAAGTTTTGAGACACTATTAAACTTAGTAAATTCAAATTAATATACGAGTTTATCATCGTCATTACAGGAGTTTGAAAACTTCATCATCATCATTACAGCTCTTCACAAGTCCACTGCAAAACATAGCTCTCTCCCAAGCAATGCCACAATCCACGATCCTGAGCGAGCTGCATCCATCGACAAATTACTATGCATTAAACGACTTAGTAATTTGTTGTTGATGCAGTGTTACCAACTCGAATTTTTCCAAATCCGTAGATTGGTATCCAAAATTTCAGTAGATGCTATTTCAAAATATCCGTAGATATGTAGACTTCTTAAGAGGATCGAAAAATTTTTGTTTTTGTCATAGAATAGATCAACTTTTCTTTCTGTCATGTAAAATTCTAGTTGATAGTTAAATTTAATCTAACATCTAATCATGCTGCACATATAAAAAGTACTGAATTGTTTTATTTTTAATTAAATTATTTTTAATAAAAAATAAAGAAAATTATTAACACTTAAATATTTGTGGATAGTTATACTAAAAAAAATGCGTTACAAACTAGATCCTAGTAAATTTTGACGCAATAACTAGAAGTAACGTAACGTAACGTAACGTCAAATTCGTAACGAGCCTAACATTAACTTTTAATTTTATATCCATCCATGCTCAACAAGCTTGGATGGATAAGAAGTTGGATACTCCACTTCTATTTTTATTACACATATCATTTTACTCTCTTCTCTTTCAACAACCAATACTTTCGTCTTACATGCATTCCTTTTTTAGTTTTCCGTACCCAAACCAAGGGTAACCAACGGGACCCTATTACTAAGGCCCCGCTGTCCGTCCGTCTGTCTGTCAGCGGGCTCTATCCTATGATCTGTGATAGTTAGATAATTGAAATTTTTACAGAATATGCATTTCTACTGCCGCTATAAAAGGCTCCCCTACTGGAAGGAACGTGTATTACCATGGTACGGAATACTTCATGCGCGACGTCGATTCGCACTTGGCCGGTTATCTTTTAATGTTATGTTCAATGTTACCATCACTATTGTATCTCAGCATACGACTAAACTTGATCGTGGCGTATAAGAGGCATTAGACGGCTAACGCAACCATATTAAACCCTTCATTCTTCGACTTTTAAAGTTTGAAGGAAGCTACACAGTATATACCCCTCTCTGATACCTTTATGGATGGCAAACCGGTCTTTGTGGGCCCTGTTGATCCTGACTCAAGCACTAGAGTAATAAAGAGATTTTAATACCTGTATCGGCCCTAGTGTCTAATCTAGACTAGGCCAGCATTTGCCATAGAGCAGCCCTGTCCGCTCTGACATAGGCCTTTTCCAAGTAATTCATAGAAAACTTACTGGTTTGGTGATGTACTCGTGATAGCACATTACGTCACATACATGATCTAATGGATTATAGAAACGAGTATTCAAAATTAAACGTGGAATAATTTAAATATTATTGTTAAAACTTATGCATTTTATAATCTTTGGTGGCACCGCCATTTACCATCATGTAGGATTAGTAGTCAAGCACTGGCTGAGAATACTTAAAAAGGTAAGTAGTTTTTACAAAATATTATTTTTACTTTCGAAATAATCATCTTTAAGTTTAAAACACTTCAAATGTTTATTTTGTAACCTTAAGATGTCCTTCTTAAAGAGCGCTTCATTCTGAACGTCATAAAATCGCTGTACAGCCACGATTACTGTTTTATCGTCTGTAACCATCTATATCAGAAAACATCAGGTGGGAATTCACGTGAATGTAGATGATGCTCAAATATTGCAAAAAGCCAGCTTCTCGTATTGCAGCCATTGCAACAGTGGCCTTGTGAACCGGGGCGCATTCTTAAAAATTTTGTACAACCGACTTCAATATAAATTATTAAAAATAACTCAAAAACTATTGGTCAGACCTTGATCAAATTTATATGGGACCACCTGGGAAGCACCAGCTTTCAAATAAAAAAAAATCATCGAAATCGGTTTACCCAGTAAGAAGTTATGAGGTAACACACATAATAAAACATACAGTCGAATTGAGTATCGGCTCCATTTTGAAGTCGGCAAAAAACTTAGTTGAAATTTACTTCACTACCCAAGTACCTACTTACATACCTATACTCGTCTTTGTAATTAAAATATTTTAAGTTACAATAGCAAGAAATACTGAAAATAAGACTTTATTTCAACTAGTAAAGTAGTAGTAGTAGTAAGATTTTCAACTAGTAGATTATGATCATATTTCTGTTAGGAATCGTATTTCGGGTTTATTTTTTGTTTACGCTATCTACCTATACGAACCAAGCACTGCGTTTCCTATGATGGCCTTGCAAGTTGCATGCGTTGGGCATCACAGAACTCACATAGTAGATAAGATGGTCGATTATAGTCAGCACAGGTAATTTACCTAAGTAACTTACGATTTCACAATGTATTTTTTTACTCTTTATTAACAGCCCTTAGCAACCACGGAAAGTCCGTTGTGACGTAGTAAGGGGAAAAGATGCAAATTAATACGGACACTCGCACGCAGCGATAAAGTTTTATTTAGCTAGCGTGCGCTATTTATCTGATTAATATTAACTATGTGGGCTATTAAAACGTCGGCAAGCAGTCAACATCAAAAGAGTACAACTTCTGTATGTACTACTATTATTTATTCTGTGGTTTGGCGATAACTATTTATTTTATTTTCGCCACAGAACACTTTTTCTCTTTACATTTTTGATAATACGCTTAAGCAAACCGAAAATCATTAAAAATAAACACAAAACACGCACAAACAACGCACACAACAAACGCATTCTCACTTTTTAAACGCCCCTCATAGAACGCTATAAACTGATAAAGCCCAACGGACCCGTAAGCTATGATAATGTGCCAGTTAAATAACCAAACTTGTGATGATTATAATGGCCCATAGTAATGGATATTATATTAAAATTAATTATAAGCTTAAGTAAATAAATAAAAACAGTGGTAGAGCCACGCGGCAGCTTTTGCTGTCGCACGGATGGGCCGGCTCGAACCGGGGTGGTACCACGACCTCACAGAATATCAGCGTGAAGTAGAGGTTTACCTCTGCGTTTCGCTTGGTGAGTGCAGGTGGCCGGAGGCCCTTTTACTGGAAATGAGGCATTCCATCTTAGTCCTCACGGGTGACAACGCATCTGCATTTTGTTTGATGTAGATGTCTATGGGCCGCAGCAACCACTTACCATCAGGTGGACTGTGTGCTCGTTAGTCACCCTTATCCTATAAAAAAAACCGGCAAAGTGCGAGTCGGACTCGCGCACCGAGGGTTCCGAACAAATCTGTAGGTATATAAGTTTAAAATTATTAAAAATATTTTTATTATTAATATAACTAAAAATTTATGCATTTCGCAATTTTTCCTTTACCTGTGCTATAAAACGTTGCTTCCTACCAAATTTCAAGATTCTGACTTCACGGGAAGTACCCTGTAGGTTTTGATTCCCTTGCGAATGTCGAAAAATTACGGCATAAACGGCTGTATCTTTTGATTGCGTTGGCTTAGAAGTTTGATCTTTTCACAGCTCTAAGGGACAGTAGACTTGAGTATTTGATATGAATTTCAGCTTGATACCTCCACGCGTTCCTGAGAAAAAGGGTCTTGACAGACAGACAGACAGACGGACAACAAAGTGATCCTATAAGGGTTCCGTTTTTTTCCTTTTGAGGTACGGAACCCTAAAAATTATATACATTAATTTATATGCAGTTCAAGATAAAATTGAATAAGATTATTAATTTTCGTCCATATTGGTCCCACGATTAGCTAGGGAAAAATTGGTCACCCCCGGCAAAGACCCCCATGCCGAGGGAAGGGCTAAAATACTACCCCAATCGGCCTGGTCTCAGGTAGGCACCGTTTGCGACTGAACTCCCCCCCAGCCACGCATCCATCGGCACGGTACGCTTAACATCTTGGATTGGGTTAAAATAGGAAAAAGGGGGTGGTATAAAAGGAAAAGAAAAAGAGGATCGTCTGAGTGATTCTGTTCTGTCTATTTCCTATTGAACCAGACCAAATAACAGGCGGCAACCACGTGAAGGAAGAACTCTTCAGAATTGCCCTGGGGATCAACGTGACTAGTGAATATTTGTACTTGCTTCTCATTTTTTTACAAACTACTTACTCTAAATATTTTATTTTCATATATTTTGCTTTTCATTAATTTTTTGTGCCTTTTAGTTGAATGGTGAATGTTAAATGTAACAAACGGTTTCTTTTTTTTTTAAATAATCTAATAGAAATCACCCACATGACATATACAATCTTGTACACGTTTTAGTATTATATCGTTACTTATACTACCAATGTTTATTTTGATATAATCACTTACCAATTACATTGGACAAAAAGTGTACCTATCATACCTAGTGCAGTTGTTTTAAGCTTTGTCTCTGTTCCGTTTCTTTACTCATGTGATGCCATTTGCATACACTTTTTGTGTTTGATTAATAAACATCGTTTCATAAATTCGTTTCTATGTTTAAAAGTCAAAATCAAGGTCAAAATATTGTTTAATGACATCCCATTAGTTTAAAAAAATTGTGAAAATTTATTAGTAATTGAGTAGGTGCTTACACAAATAACTGCCGAAGCTAGTTTTTAATCTCTTTAAAATAAGTATAATCTTCGCATCTGCATTTTGATTCTTTATTGAGGATAAATGTAGATGTCTATGGGTCACAGCAACCACTTACCATCAGGTGGACTGTGTGCTCGTTTGTCACACTATCCTATAAAAAAACTCGTACTCACAATCACTAATCGACGTTAATTCTAAATATTGTGGTGTGTAATGTTGTAGGTACTACTGTATGTCCATGATATTGTATAGCCAAAAACGCTAGCGATTCATCATCATCATTACAGCCTTTCATAAGTCCACTGCTGAACATAGGCCTCCCCCAAGGCATGCCACAAAGCACGGCCCTGAGCCACCTGCATCCATCGACTTCCTGCATGTCTTACCAGTTCGTCACTCCATCTAGTCGGAGGTCACCCTACACTTCGCCTACCGGTACGAGGCTGCCACTCGAGAACCTTTCTTCCCCATCGGTTGTCGGTTCTTCGAGCTATATGGCCGGCCCACTGCCACTTCAGCTTACTAATCCGTTGGGCTATGTCGGTTACTCTGGTTCTACTGCGGATATCCTACTCATTTCAAAGTTTATCACGCAGAGAAACCCCGAGGATAGCCCTCTCCATAGCTCGCTGAGCGACCTTGAGCTTCCTCATATGGCCAGCGGTGCAGGACCACGTCTCAGATCCGTAAGCGATTATAAACTTTAAAACTAATTAAATTAATAATACGGTAAGAACACAACACGGTGCAACAGAGGGCGATGACCCAGCCCTTTCCTTTGGAAGGTGAAGTGAAGTAACAAATTTTTATTCACACCACCGCTATCTATGGTAAATACTGGGAGATTATTTCGAGCACATCTCTCGGCCTTCGAAATGTTCCCTTTTTAAATATTTTAAGAGTAATTTATTATTAATTACATAAGTGAAAAAAAATTATATATAAAATATCTGAAGTAGAGATATATGATGCAGAACTACGGACAGTGTGTGATAACTAAAAAATTTGCAAATAAAATATAAATAGTATTACGAAGTTGCGAGATTGACTAACAGTACTTAAATATCATATAGTAATATCTATTTTTAATAATCACTATTGTGTAGGCAATGGACACAAGCGTACTACAGGTATCTTATAGTTACCGCGGCTAGTTTTGATAGTAGCTACTCGTGCCAAGTCATCTGGACCTGGATGAACGTCAATTATAACTGCCGTCTCCCACTGTAATAGTGGAACCTTGGTATCCTGTATTAATAGCACGACTGTACCAGGTTTGATATTCGCAGAATTCGCAGGACGCGCGCCTGTAGTTATTCTAGCGACCATCGGTCCCAGAACGACTGAAATGCTCGGTCTTCCAACGGGGCGGCGGGTAAATACTTAAGCAACGTTAAGGTCAAAAAATTAGAGGGAGTTATAGCTAGCGGCTCACTTGGATCTTGGCTTAACGTTGTACAAAGCGGACGCGAGTTAACTACATTTTCAAATTGACATAAAACTGTGTTCAGTTTTTCGTAAGTTAATATCTGCGAGCCAATATATCTGAAAAAATGCGATTTGACTGATTTAATTAATGGTTCCCATAATCCAAAGTGAGGTGACTAGGCGGTGTGTTTTTCCATTTTATTTTATATTCATTAAGTTGATGCACCAAAGCAAAGCGATATTGCGTTGACGTTATGAATTTAAAAAGCTCGTCAAGGTATGATTTTGCACTCGGCACGGAAATACTGGTGTTATCAGAATGCATCACCGACACAGATCCTCGGCACGATATAAATCGTTTGAAGGCAGACATGAAAGCAGGAGTATTCAAGTCAGCGGTGAGTTAAATGTGAATCACGCGAGTTGTCAAACATACAAATAGGCATATGTATGCCTTAATGCTACTTATGACCACGTCTTAGAGTAATGAACTGAAATGAGAGGCCCCCGTAATCGCAACCCGTTTGAACAAACGCTTTAGGTACAACTTGAGTTCGTACCGGGGGCAGATCTGTCATATACGGACAAATCGATTTGAGTGATGTGCGAAAACAATGATTGCATTTATCTATTATCAAACTGATAGTTCGTCTGGCGGTAATAATCCAATACCTATGTCTTAATAAACTATCTAATAAATTAGGACCAGTATGACAATGCATGCGATGATAATGAGGTTCACTACATGACATTTTATACGTAACGAAATAGGATGCCGATTGTCGAAGGTTAAGTTAGCGTTACTTAATTTTCGTCTAACGCGGATAAGCCCGTTATGAAGAAACGGATTTAATTTCTGTATGTGTTTCTGGCATTTCATTGCCCCTTTGATTCTTCGCGGAAATGGGTTATTTGTACAGCGATAAGAAGTTTAATTTCAGCAAACTCTAAATTGGAAGCGGAAATAAAATAAACGCGCGGTAAATATTTAAGTAATCTATAAATATACACAATTGTGTTGAAAAGTTTGATCCATCTATAATGATGCTATGCGATCTGACGCAATAATGGGATATCTTCGGTGGTTGTGGAAAGGCAACAATTACCAAGCAGCATATTGGCAACTTTACACTACTACAGCATTTTAAAGTAGTTTTTTTTTAAATATCGTTAAAAATCGCCTATTAGTCAAACTACTCGATTCCAACGAATTTCAGATGCAGATCAAAGGCTTAGTAAGCTGGCATTTAAAGATTATGAATATTTTCAATATTTTATGAAATAGTGTCGGTTAGTAATCATTTCATCAAAAGGCTTTCAACGGACATCGTCATCATCATTATCACACAGCTTACAGCTCTAGTAGTAATCTACAATCACCCACAACCGAGTATGGGCCTCCATCTGATGAGGGATGTATTAGAGCATAATCCACCACGCTGCTCTAGCGCGAGTTGATGGAGGTCTTAGACCAGTGACTAACCCTCTGTTAATGACGTATATACCTGTAACATACGAATATTGCAGACAAATCTCTCGCAAAGTGGATAGTTGATCTTATAAAGAATGTGGGCTATCGTTAAATATAGATAAAAGAACAGAATAATTACTATTATACTAATACCATTACTAAAATCTCATCTATAACACAATTGCAACTGAGAAGAAAATTGTTTTCAAGTTTTTAAAATATTCTAAAATTACAAAAACGTTTCCAATCAAAACAATATGAGTGAAAATATTTTGAAAAACGACCAATTAAACAACACAATTAAGATCAAGTCCTACCAATTTAGAGCTTTAGTTACTACTGATTAGGTAAGTATACTCGTATATTATGGCATATTTGGTTGCCTATGCGACAATTCGGTGAAGATTAAGCGATATTTTGTTAGCCCTCAAAAATTGCTTTACAGTGAGTACCTATAAGCGACAAAACAAAATATATTATGCAACATGGGTAAGCTCATTTTTATACAAATTTCATATCAGAAATACTTCTCTGAGTAACAAACAGTAAAAAACGGCAGATAAAATATTATGTTTATATTAATATTACACAATATATCCTTTTTAGACAGGAAAAATACTACTATATTACGTCTTTAAGTCCATTACATTTAGGAAAAAAATACTAAATGAAAATGTGTACATAATTAAGGTGTGTTAAAAAGTCTTAAATGCCGCGACAAAAAAGAAGTAATCTTATACCCTACATAGCATAAGGAAAAACAATACTATATGTTTAACCGCATTAATTTGACTCAAGGCAAAAATTACTAAGTGTATAAAGTTAAATAAATTAGACTTAATGGAAAACTACAAATAAGATTAATTTTCTGATGAAAAAAAACTAGTAATCGGGGAATAATAAACGTTTTCTTGCTATCCTGTAATTTTTTGAAAAATTGAAGGTTGCCCCTTTGTGGCGTTAGCAACGAATTGGTATTACAAAAAAGTAGGCAATAAAAGTGTTTCAGTGAGTATATGAATTAGAGAATATAATATTTTAAAGCTATAGCTAAAAAAATTATAGCTATAATAGTATAAGTCTACTAGATGACTCTGTAAAAAGCAGGCTCTAAAATAACTATAACTTAATCTATTAAATGTGCTTTATGTAGTTCTTTTATGAGCCTGTTAAGAAGAGTCGAAATTCATATCGAATTAAAAAGTAAACAGGAACTAAAAGGGATCCGTGTCCTCCCCCTCTCTTCGGACTTCGGATAATCCTATAATATGCCAGCGCAACTTGTCTATCTCTTCTTCCAGCTCCACGATCTTCTCGTCAGTCCTCAGGGTGCGTGCGTTGTACGTTGCCAGGTCTAGTCGTCGTAGGTGGCAACCGAACCTCCACCGGAGATTCTTAGCACCCCCTGCCCCGCCGTTACCATGGTCGCCACCGTAGCCAGGAATAGCGGGGCCGTCGGGGACTTTGTGTGTTGTTTTGATCATTGGGGGGTATTTGCCATAGTTGCCACGCTTGTCGAGCGGGTTGGCAATCAAGCCTATTCGGCAATATGGCGGAGGCCTATGTTCAAATTCAGATTATGGCATTAAGAAGTGTTTCATGAACAAGTTTCTCAGATAAAGCAATTAAACCGTATCTTTCCCCGCAGTATTGAACGTCGCCGCCGGAAAAGCGCCTATGCAGATCTCTACAGAGGACGGCGGGGCTCCACAACGCGCGCTGGACGGCAGCACATCTGCAGCATTTAACTCTGAAACCTGCACACTTACAAAGTCAGAGCGTGTACCTTGGTGGTACGTCAACTTACTGGAACCTTACATGGTGCAGCTTGTTAGACTCGACTTCGGAAAACCGTGTTGTGGTAAGTTACACAAGCTCTTAATTTTATTCAAATTCCGATAATAACATTAGTAGGTACTGTGCATTAAAAATAAAACCTTACTAAAAAATAAATGCATTGACTTCAAAGAACTTAAAACAAATAATTCCCACATAATAGGTTCAGAAGTCGGTGCTATAGTTAATGTTAAACTTTTAACTGATATCGATGGATTAAAATTATTACTGATATTTTAGCATGATTTTTGAACAGTGGTAGAGCCACGCGACAGCTTTTGCTGTTGCACGGATGGGCCGGCTCGAACCGGGGTGGTACCACGACCTCACAGAATACCAGCGTGATGTAGAGGTTTACCTATGCGTTTCGCTTGGTGAGTGCAGGTGGCCGGAGGCCCTTTTTACTGGAAATGAGGCATTCCATCTAAGTCCTTACGGGTGACAACGCATCTGCATTTTGATTTGTAATAGAGGATAGATGTAGATGTCTATGGGCCGCAACAACCACTTACCATCAAGTGGACTGTGTGCTAGTTTGTCACCCTTATCTTATAAAAAAAAGCAGACTTTAAAAAAAGGAGGACATTCTCAATTTGACCGTAATTTCTTAATATTGTATGTGCGTTAATTGTGAACCGATATTGATGATATTTTTTTTATTAAATAGACGTTTGTTTTATAAGAGCCTCGGTTGCGCTGGAAATATTTTATTCCTGAGACATGAAAAGTTCTTGACGACAACTTGCTTCACTGCCGGTACCGTAAATCAGCACTTAAATTAATAGTTTTATTCATCCCGGCTGGGATCGAACCAGAATTACATGTATACTGTAAAAATGTACGGCGAGCACTCGGCCTCCGAGGTACCATAATTATATTAACCATATAATATTAAATTACAATACTCTAATATCGGACTGTCAGTCATATCGTTTTATATATCCATTATAATATTATTATTGTAAGAATTAAATCTACACACTATCATTACGAGGTGTTATAGAGATGTAAGTATTAACTCATTGCGTGGTTTCCTAATAACTTGGTTTTTTAAAGGCCTAAGCTGTGAGTGCCCACATTCGGCGCCGCTATTTTACGATGTATAAATTAAATTACGTATATTAGTTAAGTTCTTATTTAGTTCGTATTATTTAAAATAAAGTAATATTTAAAATTTATATTAAGTATCGAAAGTTTTATTTTTCGTTAACTATACTTGAAATTTTCTTTTAAAAATATAATTAATGATTAAACGAAGTTACCTGTATGTGTAGTTGTGTAGTTCGATCATAATTATAAGAAGGCTTCGTCCGAAGAGATTGGCATAAAACACATAACATAAAAAGACATAAAAACACGTAGTATCGTGTAGTTACACACCAATTTCGCTTTTAATTTGAGCATTTTTTTGTAACTTAGTACCCATAAAACCCTGTCATCTTCATATAATTTAGAGATGTTTCGTACCTATATTTATATATTTCACAAATTACTTTTGGGATGATCGGATGGACAAGGGGGGGGGGGGGGGATACTAATCTCTTCGGGAGAAGCCTTCGAAAAAACTTCACATACAAGTAAGTTCGTTTAATCATTAATTATACTTCTGCTTCGTCCTTTGAGATTAACATAGAACAGATGTAAACTTTTAGAGATTAAGTTGGAAAATATTTGTAAATGAAAAGCTGGAACAATGCAGTTAATAATTTGCAGATCTGCTGAACAAAGTTAACATAATAACATGAATACTTATTAATCACTTAGATTTTGGTCTGATGCATTACGGTCAGTTCATGACTATTGACCGAATCATCATCAACAACATTATATAAGATTCTATTATAGAATCTAAAGAATGTATTGAAATTCGCGGTCTGTTTCGATCCAATACGAAATGTTTTAATCGCATTTATACTTATAAGTGTGAGTTTTGCATACCTTAAGTGAAAGCGCAAGGTATGTTCTACTATCGCCTAAAAATTAAGATTCCAACGTTTTATCGAATAAAATCGTATCTAGCAATCATATTATACACATAAATGATATAAAAAGCACATTGTTAGAAATATAAATGATTGTTGAACTTATTAATATTTTTTTTAAATTGATTAATTGCTATTAACAAATAAAAAAGGGGTTTTTGTGGCTTATGGTGTGGATTTATCAAGTCCGGAAGGCTTGTAAACACTCTAACTTTTGAAAATATCAATTGTTTAACTCAATCTATTTTTTAATCTCTTTGTCTATCATGTGGAAAGCCACTGAATGTAAATGGCAGTGTAACTTTGTTTTATTTAGCTATAATTAATTTTTTTCGGCTCCAAAATGGCGAAATTTTCGTTGATTTGGTAGCCTTTTATGTAAATTAATTCTGTAAAGGGAGCTAAAGCCACAGAGTAGTTTACTCACTCACTCAGTTCGACGCACAGAGTATTTTTTATATACTGGTCAGTCGCCGTCGTGAGTGGACATTGCTTCGGATGTTTGCAGCGGCTCAAAAAGATCGCTGTACAAATACACAATATTCGATTATCCAAATTTCTTAAATAACTGATTATAATAATAATAACAGATTTTTTTTTACTACAATATTTTAAAAGCACAGAACAAATAATAGTAGTACGCACTAAAAGTAATTAGTATCAATTTTTTTGTCATGGATGACAGTTTGATGGTTTTCGAGAGTGTTGAAACCGATAGGGTTGTTGAAATGTAAATCCAAGATGGCGGCCGCAATAGGTATAAATTTTTTCATCTTGGGTGTCATTTTCATGGTTTTCGAGGGTGTTGAAGCCGATAGTGCTGCCGAAATGTAAATCCAAGATGGCGGCTGAATTAGGTACCAATTTTTTCATCATGGGTGTCATTTTCATGGTTTTCGAGGGCGTTGAAGCCGATAGTACTGTCGAAATGTAAATCCAAGATGGCCGCTGCAATAGGTATAAATTTTTTCATCATAGGTGTCATTTTCATGGTTTTCGATGGTGTTGAAGCCGATAGTGCTGTTGAAATGTAAATCCAAGATGGCGGCTGAATTAGGTACCAATTTTTTCATCATGGGTGTCATTTTCATGGTTTTCGAGGGTGTTGAAGCCGATAGTGCTGTTGAAATGTAAATCCAAGATGGCGGCTGAATTAGGTACCAATTTTTTTCATCATGGGTGTCATTTTCATGGTTTTCGAGGGTGTTGAAGTCGATAGTGCTGTTGAAATGTAAATCCAAGATGGCGGCTGAATTAGGTACCAATTTTTTCATCATGGGTGTCATTTTCATGGTTTTCGAGGGTGTTGAAGCCGATAGTGCTGTCGAAATGTAAATCCAAGATGGCGGCTGCAATAGGTATAAATTTTTTCATCATGGGTGTAATTTTCATGGTTTTCGAGGGTGTTGAAGCCGATAGTGCTGTTGAAATGTAAATCCAAGATGGTGGCTGAATTAGGTACCAATTTTTTCATCATGGGTGTCATTTTCATGGTTTTCGAGGGTGTTGAACCCGATAGTGCTGTTGAAATGTAAATCCAAGATGGCGGCCGAATTAGGTACCAATTTTTTCATCATGGGTGTCATTTTCATGGTTTTCGAGGGTGTTGAAGGTGATAGTGCTGTTGAAATGTAAATCCAAGATGGCGGCTGAATTAGGTACCAATTTTTTCATCATGGTTGTCATTTTCATGGTTTTCGTGGGTGTTGAAGCTGATAGTGCTGTTGAAATGTAAATCAAAGATGGCGGCTGAATTAGGTACCAATTTTTTCATCATGGGTATCATTTTCATGGTTTTCGAGGGTGTTGAAGCCGATAGTGCTGTTGAAATGTAAATCCAAGATGGCGGCTGAATTAGGTACCAATTTTTTCATCATGGGTGTCATTTTCATGGTTTTCGAGGGTGTTGAAGCCGATAGTGCTGTCGAAATGTAAATCCAAGATGGCGGCTGCAATAGATATCAATTTTTTCATCATGGGTGTTATTTTCATGGGTTTCGAGGGTGCTGAAGCCGATAGTGCTGTCGAAATGTAAATCCAAGATGGCGGCTGCAATAGATATCAATTTTTTCATCATGGGTGTCATTCTCATGGTTTTCGCGGGTGTTCAAGCCGATAGTGCTGTCGAAATGTAGATCCAAGGTGGCGGCTGCAATGGGTATTAATTTTTTCATCATGGATGTCATTTTCATGGGTTTCGAGGGTGTTGAAGCCCGGTGAAAAATTCCGTATAATCATGTTATACGTATTTTTTATGCGCTTAAGGTATGATCAATTGGATTTACCAATTATTTATAATTTGACCATCGCACAAGGTAGCTCAAAGGATAATTTAACCAAAGAAAATGTATTCTCGTATATATGGGGTGAAGAGCAATATTCAAAAGATTATAATACATTGGCTTTAGTGTATTTTAACTGGTTATGATATTATCTATATTAATTTTAGCCAGTCTCCAGTAGTAGCAGTAGTAGTCCAGTCTCGATGCGCGGTGATCAGAGTCAAAAGAGTGACTAATTTTATAGAAATCTGATCAACATTCAATTGCTAATTTGAAACGTCATATATATCTTAGGCAGAGGAGGTCGCAAACGAAATACGCCCTTGAAAAACCTTTTTATTAGATCGCCTTGCCATACATGTGACCCTAGTAACAGACTAAAAACCCATCTACATGTATTAACGGTACGGAATTGGATTCCTTCATAATACTTTGTTGGTGTGTATGTGGCATTTGTTGGAATGGACAGTTATTTTGTTTAAAATTTAGAGGCACGAATTGCAAAAGGCTCTTAAAAAAGCCACGATTGCGTGGGCTATACGAGGCCCCCCAGGATACGCCTTATCAGAGATAATTTTCCTCCACGTTTTTAAAATCATTGAAGAGAAATGGAACGCATAAAAGTAATAACTAGACCATATCTATAGTAAACGCGTTGATAACCATAGTATTTGGGTCTCTGTGACAAAAAACATAATTTTTGCACTTGGTATTCATCCGGCTTGCGAATAAGTATATATAAAGTTTACCAAATTTTGAAACAATAGTTCTGTGAGTTGCCTATGATAGTTGCCACTTGAAATCTGGCTGTACCCGTCTGGAGTCCGCATCTGCCGTCTTATATATAGCCTACAAGCTTCACATAACTGCCATATTTCTTAGGCGATTTTTGTGAGATGTGAAAATCAAAGCCACTCATCCGATTAATATACGATATGTCAGGGTTATTATCATTACGGATTCGCGAATATTTTTAGGCAGAAGTACGCAGCCAACAACTCTTAGTAATTACGTGTTTAACTTCTTCAACATTCCGTTGCCCGCTGGCAGTTTGATTCCCACACGTGATCTCCCACCCCATTGTTGAGGCATATGAGAAAATTTCCAGATCATACTGTTCTTGTTTTATTCTACTGACTGAGTGGTCTATAACATGTTTCCACTATTAAGGTCAAATCGCAAGAACTCCGGAACGTCTATACAACTATCGTTGCTATGTTATATCATGAATTAAATTTAAACATTGTATACAAAGCTATAATCAACCCTGGAAAAGTTGATACTAAAAACCCAACGAAACTTGCGAATTTAAGTATTTTTCAACGGCTGGTTTTAAGAAATTTATTTATACTTAAATGTACTCCATAAAAAGGATTACACAGGCATTCTCTCCCAGTTATCCCGGAATGTGAGAAATAATGTTTTATTTCCCATCCGAAAGTTTGAACTCGAATTTTTCTGAGTCTGTAATATTGCCAAGGAAGAAACAAAACAAGTGCTCTTAGACAACAGTTCTGAGTTGTCTCATGTTGTCATGCAGATGTGTTGTCATTTTGGGTAGTTACAACCGCCTAGGGAAGCACGCAAACCCGGTAATGTTGCTTATGAAAAGCAGCTACAAGCAGATCCATCATTTATCGCAATAGGAAATTTGAAATTGGTAAGAAACAGACGTAGATATGTATTAATACTGTTCGCAGCAAATATCGATACGAGACAAGAAACTGTCCGCAATATCGTACTCATAGGCTGTACACAATTTACTATCGAAATTGTAACAATAAGTTACTAACCTTATCGTCTCAAGACCCGTGGGGGCGATATGCATCGAAAGCTGTCACTACAAGTGCGTGACGACTCCGTCGCTTATTCAGTTTTCAGTGCAACTTTCTTTCGAACAATTTACGAATCCTTCGTTATAACGAAGGATTCGTAAATTGCAAAGAAAGTAAAGTTTTTGGTAAAGATTACTCGTATTTATAAATACGAGTAATCTTCATCATTATTCTTTTTTTAGGTATATTACCAGAAATAGTAAGTGCCAGAAATAACAATAATTTTTACCACGAACTGAGCAGTACGTGCGATATGGCGAAGCACTAAAACACGAATGAAGATGACAGGGATTTGTGGGTACTAAGTTAGAAAAAAAATGCTTTAATTAAGTGCGAAATCGGCAAATAACTACACGATACTACATGTGTTCTATGCTAATTTCGAAGAACGAAACAGAAATATAATGTCATGTACAACCCATTTTCTCAGCTCTCACTTTCGACCAGAAAGTTAATTTGTACCCGTGATGAAATGCATTACATTAAAATTCAAAGTTATTAGACAATAAACTATATGCTTAAGGTTTTCTAGCTGCTATAAATCCTCATGTTGCTTGTTGTTATGAAGACCAAGGAAACACTCTCTCTTTACAGAGTACCTGGCCCACTGAATTTACCTGCCCGCCGTTAGAAAAAATATATCATTTCCTCAGAAATATATTTTTTTAGGATTCCGTAATTACACAACAAGGAACCCTTATAGTTGCGCCATGTCCGTCCGACCGTCCGTCCGTCCTTCCGCGGTTTTGCTCCGAGACCTTAGGTGCTACAAATGTGTAATTTGGCATAGTTGTAGATATTAATCACGTTTTCAAAACCTTGAAATAAAATCTTAAAAAAAAATTTTATTCTAGGTACTTCGAATACAAGTAAATGGAGGATGATTTTCTTTACGTTTAAACATATTTTCGAATCAGGGCTCCGTTTACAAAATATTTAGTTGTAAAGTGATATTTTTCATTAGAGTCATGTGTCCTCCGCCTCTACCAACTAAACCGCTGTTTTTGGAAATGTTAAAAGTACAGCTAAGTAAAATTAAGAAATTATCGAGTAATAGTCGACCAACTTAAAAATGGACATTAATTTTCGTTACAACTCCATAAAAAATGACTTAAAACTAGCTGCATTATAACTTTGTATTGTTATTGTTAAATGTTAAAAATAATAAATTTTATATAAAAAAACGACTTATATGCTTTACTACTATAGCTTTACTTTTTCATTTGCGGGGTAGTCAGGGAGGATCTTTCTTACTTACATACTACTTTCACTTATTTTTTAGTTGTTAGTTATTGTAGGCCTCGTTCAAAGTATTCATACTATCATATAGGCTCATACAGTTTCACTCGTCACACTCTTGGTCTACGCGGCTGACCTCAGTATAATTTAAGGCAGTGGTAATTTACGTGAAGGTTCGTTACGGTCATATATGTATATGTTATTGTTGTACTGCTGGGAATATATAGATAGATAGTCAACTATGATCATCTTTGTACCTTGGCAAGTGAATGATTTGATCTAAATTGTATTATTTTCAAAATCGAAAAGTTTTTTTAATCTCGTTTGAATAACACTTCTTTATAAGTCTAATTTGAAAATAAGTCCTCCAGTTACGATCTTCCTATTTGGGCCCATTTTTAGTCGTTACAGCGTTCAAACCGCGAACTCACTTATACTCATTGTCAAGAAAACCCACGTATTGTGACGGGCAACTACGGAACCCCACCTCTTAATATCGCGTGGCCCGACACGCACTTGACCAGTATTTTTCATTCAAAAAGTGTTTCAAAAAATTATTTTTGGTAAAATATAGTAATCAAATATTTTGCACAAATATTACTTATGTATTTATTCTAGCCATTGGGTTATCGAGAAGATGATGGCTGTGGGGAAATCTAGACAGGCTTAGTTTCTTTCTTTGTGCATGAAAACACGGAGAAAACGAGTTTTCACAGAAATGTAGCCTAGCTAGATCGATTTATTACTTCCGTAAATGTGTAGAGCCTTTTATTAGAAAAGTATATATTAATGTGTTACGCATAGCCTTAATAATTTACAAAAACTTAAGAACAAAACTAAATTTAGGGTTTTTTTTGTTATTTTTGTTATAATATAATAATTCTCGGGTATTATGTTACTTTCGCTATGTATGTGTGTGTACACAGTAGTGTTGTTTTAATTACCTATTTTTATCAAATTATACAATAAACAGTTCGAAACACACTATATGTAACTTTAAAATACATTTTTTTTTTCATTTTCATTTATTTCATTTTTAGTCAATAGGTTACGGTTAAATCTAAATTAAGACGGGCACGAAAATAGATAATATTAGCCTAAGTTCAATACTAAACATAAGTTTAGGCAGATAATCTTAAGTTTATTATTTATAAATATTAACATTAGGTGTTACATTTATAAATAAATACGTTTAAATTTTAAAATTTAAATTGAAAATGTAAAACGCAATGAACCATTAGCGGTCACTTCTTTCCAAAACAGTTTAATCCATTTTTCCAAACCCTTATTAAATTCTGGGTATCATATTCATTAAGAGCATAAGGGCAAATGACTGAGTTGTGTCTCGCCAGCAACACAAAGTAGCTTGCATTATAATTTTTGTTATAGGAGAGAGGACAAACGAACATGCGGCTCACCTGATTGTAAGATATTATTGTCGCCCATAAATAACTGCAACACCAAGGGAATTGCAGATGCGTTGCTGGCCTTTTAAAAAAGAGTAGGCTCTTTTCTTGAAGGTGTCTAAGTCGTATCGGTCCAGAAAAATCTCTGGTGATAGTGGTTTCCACAAGGACAGTGCACAGTGCACAGTGGTGGACCGCCAATCATCCAGATGGTATGGATGGTATCGCGAGTTTTGTCGCGATGTGCGATGGTGAAATTGAGCGGCTGGTTAGTAGTTAGTCCGAACAATTCCTCAGAGTACTCCCCGTGGTAGACGCGATAAAATACGCAAAGAGATGCAACATCTCTTCGCAGTGCCAGTGAGTCAAGCCAATCGGAAAGAACTCGGTCGTCGACGATTCGAGCTGCTCTGCGCTAGATGCGGTCAAGTTAAAGGAGCTGGCATTGGGGAACCCCTGTCCAGAGATAGGAACAGTATTCCATGTGGGGTTGAACCTACGTCTTGTAAAGCTGCAAGCGGTGTGCGGACATTATAATTTTAATATATATTAATATTAACTGTTGTATAAATATATTTAATAAATAATTTTTAACTAAATTTCAGGTACCAATAAACCAGCTGTAGTGGTTGTTCGAGTCGGTAACAATCGTCCAGATCTCGGAACAAATCCAATCTGCAACAGATTTACGGGATTTTTAGAAGAGGGCCAGCCTCTTTTCCTACCCTGCAATCCTCCAATGCCTGGAGCATTTGTCAGTGTCCACTTGGAAGCTGCAAGTCCAAGTCAGTTGTCTATCTGTGAAGCGTTCGTGTATACAGATCAAGCTCTACCGATAGAGAGGTGTCCGCAGTTCCGTGATCAGCCCCCGGGCAGTACTGCGACTTATAATGGAAAATGCTACATATTTTACGATCACCAGCCGTCAAACTTCAGGGACTCTCTCGCGTTTTGTCGGTCGAGAGGAGGAACGCTAGTGGATGAGAGTAATCCCGCGCTTCAAGGATTCATCAGCTGGGAGCTTTGGCGCAGACATCGGTAAGTGTACCTACTTACTTTATATCTTTCAAGTATAAATGAAATATTGAATATACAAAATATTAACACAAAGGTTCTTTCACAAAAAATAATTCACAATTTTAAATAATTGTCTATTTAAATAATGTAACACGACTTCTAACTTGCTAGCGAACATATAATGTGCGTGGTTTATTATTATAATATATATTAGTATGTAGCTAATGCGAAATTGATTTTTAAATGAACAATTGTAGCGAATTGTTTCGAGACCTTGTGTAACGCTTAATGGAGCTTATCTGTACGAAAAACAAAGGATTTAATTTTATACACTTATTATACATAGAAGGAAGATTTTGTTTTCATACCTTTTGTGTAAAAATCGTCACATTCATTATTGATTTATATATAGTTTTTAAATGCAATCACATAGTTATTGGTACTTAAGGCTAGCTATATTATTTAGATAATTATCTTTATAAACGTGTACTTTCAGTGTCAAATAAGCAAGGTAGGTAACTGGATCAGTTGCAGTAATGCAAAACAGTTTCCCAACAAAAATGCCGCATGTGTCACATACGTCCTTCTTTACCCGAATGCTCGATTACAGATCCGCTACGCGTAGCAGAACATTGTTACTTGTTGTTATTTCAGCCAATTTTATTGAGTACCGCTCATCTCAACGCCGTTGCGTACTATTCATTCCGTTAGCGAGATTAGATGTAGTCACAGAACGGTATTACGACATACAATATTATATTTAATAGCAACATTTAATTTGAACTAGGACAAACGCATTTCCACGTCGACGGTTCTTCGAGTCGTGACAGCACAGGGGCCAACGCGCTCGCTGTTCATATCACAGTACTCGAGCAACTCACCTTCGATCCCCGTCGGTGACAATGAAATTCTCAATTGCAATTTTGTGCTTAATTAAGTAATTAAGTGCTGATTTACCACATGCTGGGCAGTAATAATAAATAAAACATTTCTACAATTTCACAAGTCCGCCAACAGGCATTGCGGTAGCGTGGCGGACTTTTCTTTCCTCCACCCTCACAGAAATGAAAGGAGATCTGAGCTCAGCACTGGGAAGCATGAAAACTTTATCTTTACCCTGTAAAGGGTAAAGATAAAGTTTTCATGATGTTTTGAACAACATGGAAACTACGCAGGATTTTTAAAGTTCTTACAAAATATTACGTGAGAATAGGTTTAGCCCCCCCCCCCCCCCCCCCCCCCCTCAAAGATAATAGTGTGAGAGCTGGCGACGAATTTTGGGAAGGTCCATTTGGCAAGTTGAAATTGTGAAAAAATATAATTTATAGGTAGGTAGTTTTTGCGTGGAAGATACTCATAATGATAACTTTCAGGTATAAAATACTAATATTATAAACGTGAAAGTTTGTGAGGATGTATGGATGCATGGATGTTTGTTATCTTCCACGCAAAAATTACCGAATTTATTTTAAAGAAACTTAACAATAATATAGCTCATACATTACATTATTACACATTTAGGTACTTCAAAAGTGATAGAATAGAATAGAATTTTTATTCAATTATGATTATTTCATAATACTTATACAAAGTCATTTTTTATTTACCACTGGTTCGGACAATACCTCTGTCCTGGGAAGAACCAGCAAGAAACCAAGCGGGCCTTTCTTTTTTCAAACATATTACACTTAACAATAATTTCGTTTATAGAATTTTTAAATGATTTTTCATAGAACCGGTATGGTGGCGATCACCTTATTCCCAGGGGTTATTTTCATTCATGTATTCCTTGATATTATAATAACCCTTTTTACGAAATACAAAACGGCATGCAAATTAAAAACGCGGAAATGTTTACTTAATTTTTTGCAACTTTTGTTATTATACATGTATATAATATAATGATCATGTGCAACATGCATGCCATTCATTATTTCAGAATTATTTGGTCATAAAATTAATATTTATCTTTATTAGAAGTAGTTTGAAATCACGGAAAATTTGTATTGAATTTTCACAACATCTTCCTAATATTTTCCACCCTTGGTCATACGAGGGGTGCATGCCAATTTTCGTAGAGTATTTTTGAGATAAATAAAAACTAATTTTTTACAACGGCATGCAATTTGTAAACACGGAAATGTTCTATTTTTTTTCATTTCTACGTAACCCTTTGAGCCCCGTCGGCCGTTGCAAATTGCATGCCATCAATTATTATAGCTTAAATTTGTTCCAACTACGTTATATTACAAAGGCATGCAATATAATGTCACGGAAAAATACTAAAATTCTTTACACAAAGAGAAGCCATTTTCTTTATGACGTGCAAGCGCGCAAGGGCTCGTAACCCCTCTATCTTTCATATTTTAGGGTTAGTTATCAATTCTTAAAAAGGCATGCAGTAGAAAATGGGAGACTACTTTCTGTCACCATCTCCCGATATATTTGTTTTACTTTAAAACAGATATACATATATTATTTAGCTTTAAACGTTGTTAAGATTGTAATAGCAAAAATTCATTTAAAATATTAAAAATTAAATCGTAATTTTTTTAAGATAAGTTTAAGAGGATTTTAAGGATAAAGCCCACCAAAATTAGGTAGTTATCTACCATGTTTAATACATACTAGCGATCCGCCCCGATTTCGCCTGACTTTCGACTAACGGTAGGCCATTTACCACCAGATGGTATTATCGCCAAGCACTGGATTATAATAAGTTAAAAAAATTGCAAATTTATTTCCGAATGTCGTCCTAAACTTGTGGCTTTGCGTATTTGTGCGAATGTAAGTACACGGCTTATCACATTCTCTTCCCAAGGTGTAATCATTAACTAACTGGTAACTTTTATTTATAATTGTAATTTAAAAAAAGTAAATATGATTTTTTTCACGTCAAAAGGTTTTAGTAAACAAGAAAAATATTTTTTGTCTACATAGGATATTTTCATATTATGTTTTCAGTAAACTAAAAGAAACATTATTCACTGCATAGGAATCGGTGCATAACATCAACAAATTAAAGATTCTCAGTCGAATACGGTACATTCAATTAAAATAAATTAATAAAGTTACAGCCAATATACGTCCCACTGCTGGGCACAGGCCTCCCCTCATTTCTGAGACGGTTTTAGGGCAAGGAAATGTCCGCCGCGCTTCCCCAATGCGTGTTGGCGAACTTCACATGTCTTCGAATTTTTTTATTTTATTTCTCAGACATGCAGGTTACCTCACGATATTTTCCTTCACCGCCGAGCACGTGGTAAATCAGCACTTAAAATTACAGTTAACAATTTCATTGGTGCCGGCGTGGATCGAACCCGGGTTGCTCGCGTACTGTGAAATTTACAGCGAACGCTAACCATCTGAGCTACCACGGCTTAATAATTACTATTAATTATTTGTTTTTATACCTATGAATACCTGCACTAAAGACGGAAAATCCGGGGTACTTTTATTTTCAAGGAATCAGAATACAATAAAATTAACTCACACTAAATTCTATTAGGCTCTTCGAAAACAAAAAAAAACAAAGACGTCTCTGTATACTAGTAGATGGGCTCTGCGGCCTTAATATATTTCGCACCAAGACACGAGAGTCGACTGCAAGCGAGCTCCTTAAACCTAGCACAGCAATGATGGCACAATCGACTAACAAAATATGGACAATCATGCTCTAATTTGTTGCTAATTAGTTGCCATAACCAGACATTTTTGAATTTTTTTTAATGAATTGAGGGACTTTGCCTAGCATAAATATTCTGGCACAGCCACAGTCGAAATACTGCTAAAAACACTATGCGATCATGCGATATACGGGGGTACCACATACTATGTGCTAAATACTTTCATAAATATACATATACTCGTATGTGCCTATTGAGATCATGGATTTGTGGCTGCGCTAGCTTAATATTAAACAGCACAGCCGAAAAGTTATGGTTAATTATCAGTACAGCCAATTACCTAATGTGTAAAAATACTTTTATCTTTAATAGATTTAAATTATTGGCTGGGCCAGCTTGATATTATTAACAATAAATTAGAGCATGATTTTCCATATTTTTTTTAGTTGATTGTGCCATCATGTCTTAAGGAGTTCCGCGAGCGGGCAAGTTATTTGTTTTGTAAACCGCGTTGTCGACAACCTAACACTGATTTTGTTTAATGTGACTAAGAAAACGCTGTCATTATTTATGAGCGAACTTTGTCAATGTGTGTCAAAGTTTATTTCAAATAAGTATGTAACTTTCTTTCGAATTTGCCTAAAAGCAGTAAATGTCGTAAATGAAAATATGTCACATTAATTGCGCCCGCGCTTGCGCCCATCGAACAGTACAGCTGTAACTCAGTATTTGTTCTGAATTACATGTCTAGTAGTATATAATAGTCTGCTAAAAACGTGAACAGGTGCTGACATAACACAGAGATTTTAAAAAAGTTTCGTCAAGTCTCAGAATAAATAATATAACGTCAAGGCGCACCGACAACCATGGACTGATCCTCCCTAGTATTTTGAAGATTATTAAGTGGGTCAGTCCTGCCCTGTATTTATCCTATGCTTCTCGCACCCTGACAGGCAAAATTTCCTTACAGACTTTCCTCCGTGGTCAGCCTAGGTCTATAAGGCACACATTACGAATACTTTTAAGGTATCCCACAAAAATACAATGATTCTCTCATATATAAAAAGGTGCACCTACAAAAGGTTCTGGCGATCATGTACATATGCTTCGGACCGCGGCCGTATATATAGTCCATACCATCTGTCCTGTACTTTTCCACCGCTTCGCGAATTTGATCGCACAGGAGCCCTCAGTGCGCTTTCGTTGTCTACACAAGTGCATATAAATTATATAAATTTTTGGAAGTTTGACAAATTATTTTGGTGACTACTTACTTCTCTATGATTGGAAGAGCTTTTATTATGTGAATTAATGGGGAATGATATTCTGCAGAAGTGACAGTAGCAGTCAGTACTGGATGGGAGCCGTTCGAGATCCTCAAGACTCAAACAACTGGAAGTGGGTGAATGGCAATGACGTCACTGTGTCTTTTTGGAATGCACCAGGAGGTGGTGAAGGTTGTGCCAGATTCGATGGCAGTAAAGGGTGGCTTTGGGCTGACACCGACTGCCAAGCGAGATTAAATTATATCTGCCAGCACCGTAAGTCCATTCTATATTATTGCAGAGCGAAATTCCTATTCTTGCAATGCGAATTTATCTCAGATACAGATAATGTAACATTTATGTCTGTGCGAAGGTTGCATTTATTATTGTATATCTGTAGTTTCTTTACAATGCCGTCATACTATATATAAGTGGCTTTCTTTTTTTATCTTATTAATATGAAAATGGTTTAAGTATCACTTTGCTAGCGAAATACAGTCGCCAGCAAAGCAGTTTGATAAAGTATTTCAAACAAGTTAATTTTGATCTTATGTCAAAATTAAATAACATGTATTGCATCATTTATTATATGCAACTCAATACTAACCTGTGTAATATTATATAACAAAACCTTCATGAAATCTACAATAAATCTAATTTATCTACAAAACGTGTTTCTTACGCAGAACCTAAAGCTTGCGGTAGACCAGAGCAGCCGCCGAATTCCACCATGACCACGGAGAGCTTTGAAGTTGGGGCAACAGTGGAATATTCGTGTGATGAGGGTCACCTTCTTGTAGGTCCGACTGTTCGGACATGTTTAGATACTGGTTTCTACGATGAATTCCCACCTGTTTGCAAACGTAAGACTTTTCTTTCACATACTACTTATCAAAATAAAATATTAAATACTGTTTCCATCATAGCAATCAGGCAAAACGTAATATCTTTTTCCTCTATGCCGATTTCGACCACTGCAAAATATTTATGTAGAAAAGTTTCGGAAGTTTTCAAGTGGATGCCGACCGTGACCGATGCTTTACGATAAAATCTCTTCTGTCAATCTCTTCTGTCTCGGATACAGAGGACATTTTTATTAACTGGTGTATGAAAGTCGCGTTTGTTTACGTCTTTTTCTTTTGTCGTCGTACATTTACACACACATAACCTTCTATCAATAGTCCCCTGCTGTACATAGGCCTCTCCTGTAGATTGCCTAAGTCTATTCACTTATTTTTCTGAGTGTATTTTTATACCGTCACTACACGGTTTCTATATGGTAAAGTGATCGTACATTATCAATAAACATCTAAATGCTTAATATTTTTAAATTAACTTTCCACCTAGTTCTAGGCCTCGTATTGAGTTAGTGGTATGTTTTTTTTAGGTATAGACTGTGGTTTTCCTGCTGGGATAGCGCACGGAAGCTATGAGCTGGTGAACGGTTCAGCGTCGTATTTGTCACATGTCCAGTACTCCTGCGACGTTGGTTACGAAATGACCGGGCGATCAAGACTCGTCTGTGACATTGACGAAAGATGGAATGGACCACCCCCAAGATGTGATGGTCAGAACGTATTTATAATATATTTATAAATATTATAAAATATAGATATAATTTTTATAATATTATGCAATAATCTACAACATGGCTATATTAATTATCTTTCAAAGTTGACAATAATTATTTATTAGTAAAATACCCCTGTAAAATAATAATTAGTTGCAACATACATATTAAATAGAGGACATTTTCATGATGCTTGGTCAATTCGATATTTTCATTAGTAGTTATCGTACGACCCCTTACTTTTTGGCATAATTAGGACTGTCTGTATATCATTAAATTCCTTTTTTCAAACACTCGCTCTATACCTAGAGTACATTACTTTTCATTTCAATAACATGAAAAGGCAATTCGAGGATTGGAAGGAAATAACTTTTATTCAACGCCATCATCATCAGTAATGATGATGATGATGTTGAATAAAAGTTATGTGGCGTGGTATGGCTGCGGCATTCCTGGACATATGCAACAAGGAATGCCACAAATCACGATCCTGAGCTACCCGTATCCATCAACTTCCTGCATTTCTTATCAGGCCGGCACTTCATCTAGCGGGAGCCACCCTACACTTCACTTGTCGGTACTAGCCTGCCTCTCGATAATCTTTCTACCCCATATCTGATAGTTTCCTCATACAGGCAACATTGAAGGACTAAATCTCAGATGTTTCAATGTTTTAACAAATTTTTATATTTGATTGTTGGATAAAAGGTTAGAACTGATTGAATGATTTAAATAAGGGCATATCTAACTAAATATATACTTAATGAATTAATAAGATTATTTTAAATTAAAACATCTTATTGTACAGTCATCCAGTGCGAAGAGCCGCTGCCGATCGTAAACGGTCGCGTATCAGTAGATGGCAATGCGTCCGTTTTCGGTGCCGTGGCCGAGTATGAGTGTGCACGCGGCTACCAGCTGCATGGGGCGCATCTTCGTGCCTGCCTTGCCACTGGGCTATGGGACCAGCCTGCACCACATTGCCGACGTAAGAATGCAATCGACACATCAACCCTATTGCAGTGCATTTTTAGTTAATCAAGATTATACTCTTTATTTTTTTGACGGAATAAGGGTGACAAACGCGCATACCGTCTATCTGATGTTAGGTGGATACCACAGGCCATAGACATCTACATTTACCCTCGAACAAAAATCAAAATGCAGCAAACCGTTGTCACCTCTGAGGACTAACATGGAATGCCTTGTTTTCAGTAAAAAGAGTTTCCGGTTCTCTACACTAAGCATATGAAACAAAGTAGCATTAAGCTGGTATTTTACTATAGTATTCTGTGAGAGTGTAGACTTTCCCCGATTGAGTCCGGCCCATTCGTGATGCAACCATAATACAGCTGTAGCGTGGCTCTACCACGTTGACTTTGGTCATAACCGCTTGATGATTTGAAGCTTTTTTAACAGTAGGTATAATGACGGAATAGGGCATCCATCATCGCATGTTGTTTCGTTGATATCGTAGGAATGTGCAATGATAAACGCCAGTAATATTGCCTCTGAAAGATGTGCGGTGTGAAGATCTCTAACTTCAGCATAACCAGATATAAAATTATCTGACCGGAGACGGAAAGCAGCACAGGCACTGCAATGGTATGTTATATATAGTGTATACTGACGGTATAAAGAACCAGTACAAAGCGTATTAGAATACACCGACGTGTTATGCAATGTATTAGTAATTTGCTGATAATAAGAACATTATTGTACAACGTGAGCAAGGTTTATATATATATAAAGGTAATATGCAACATCGAGAAAAATTAAGATTATAACAACGTGAACGTCTGTGATGCTCAGATAATTCACCTACTTACCATTTTCTGTTTTATATTTTTTGCTATTTACAAACATGCGACACGCGACAGCGTTATTAATGAATTAGTGGCACTGAGAAGTGCTTCTATTTTCAATCTTTTTTTTATCGACCAAGTAAGTGTTTAACTAATAATATGTATTATTATCTATTGTACTAAACCAGTATATTATACTGATCTTACATTAGTAGGATGTCACTGCACGATTTTTTAAGGCCATTGACATTATTGCGAAAAAATCGGTCGAATCGCTGAGCAAATAATAAGTCTGTAACTATGTCGTCAGTAACTAGATACCTAATTATTTAGATCTACCTGTAAATAATAATATCTTAGTTTACGGTATCCTTAGGAACAGTAAAGAATGAAAAGTCGACATACCTGTTGTTATTTAAGCACCCGTATGCTATGCAGTACCTTTTGGCTTTTTGAGTGGCCGTACTTGAATAAAAACTCAAAAAGAAATATCAGAAGTGCCTAAATACTTATAAGAGAAAAACACTTCTTTGTTAATTTGTGCGCGTCAACTCGAGCGCGCGCGTGGCAACCTCACTAAATTAGCCTCTTGTAAACAGCCGCGCAACGTAAGTATATTTTCATGCGTAAAGCGCGGAATGAGACAAGCCTGGTAATATGCAGTCGATTACTGTTATGTGGAAATGCTGTTTAATATCGATCCCAAGATGTATTTAGTAAATATAAAATATTCTGAGCCCTGACTCTCACGTACATAAACAGAGAAATAATATTTTATGATTTTTTTTCTTTATAGTGGAGGAGCGGTCAACAACTACAACGACAACTTCCACCACAACAACAACAACCACGCCTTCAACAACAACAAATTTTATTCCCACAACACCTCCACTAACTACTCCTCGCTTAATTCTCCCTTCAAAACCCCGACCTTCGCTACGTCCGATTCCCTCCCCGACTCCCTTCTTGCCACCCGACACTTCACACAGACCACGACCAAAGATCACAACGACGGAACGATCAACGAGTAAATCGTACGAGAAGCCGCCACCGCGGAAGGTCACAGTTTCAGATTCGCAAGACTCGTCCACTAGCAACGTCCCACACATCATAGTGGCTAGTCATCCAAGGGAAAATCAAGTAAGATCTTTGGTGCATTTGCGCACTTGGGTATAACAGAAATGTTCAAAAGAAGTTTGTGATTTAAAAGAGTTTGTATTTAGTCATTTTTAGGGTTCCGCCATCAAGATATAAGAAGCCCTTATCTCGTAATATCCTATCTGTCTGTCCTATAGTGCCATAGCGTAATAATTTCCTCGTTCGAAGTCAATATTATCTCATTTTAACAAGAAAAAATAGAAAATGCGAATTAACACTACAATATAATATGATATATTACATAAATGACTAGTATATTTTTATAGGATGAGAGTGACAAGCAAGCACACACCTGATCGTAAGTGGTTGCTGTGGCCCATAGACATCTACATCTATCCTCGTTTGCGAATTAAAATGCAGATGAGTTTTCAGCCGTGAGGACTAAGATGGAATGCTTCTTTTACGTTAAAAAGGGTCTCCGTTTCTCTACACTCACCATACGAAACACAGCAGCATTAAGCTGCTATTCTGTGAGAGTGTGGTGATTCCCCGGTCGAGCCAACCCATTCGTACTACAACTATATAATTAATATAGCTTGGCTCATACAGCATGGCTCTACCATGTATAAATAATATAATATATTACATAATAAAATTTAAAGGATTATTGATCATCCCCATGGCTTAAGTGTAAAATAATGTTCTGATATTAGAATATAATGAAAATATTATATAAAGTGAAAAATATCAAATTTTGATTTTAACAATAATCTTAAAAATCTTAGTACGGTTTCCATAAAATATAAACTAAAAATTATAACTAATATTATATATATTATATATTAATAATAATATTATCTATACTTTTGTAAAAACCTTGTATGGTACGATTATGAAAGTAAATACTCGTACGTAGGTACGTACTAAAATAATCAAACTATATGTAATATATTTAATATTTGTGATCAATAATCGCATGAATGCAGCAATTAAGACTTAAAAATCCTAAAAGAACTATTAATTGCGTCACCTAGCAGCACTTAAGGTCATAAGTATAATCATCTGATAAAACAACGCACTCCTCGTGATTATCATGAGTGCATCGGAGGAGTCTTGAGTTGAGTTGAATTTTAGGTTGAGTTAAGAGTTCTCCCCAACCGAATTTCGGTCACAGCGGCCATTCTCAACGGAGACTAGCCTATCAGTGCAGACAGAATTATTGTACCCGAATGTTATGAGCAAACACCGGTGCACTCTCTATTCCCTCATAATCATCAAATCGCAATATACTCGTAATACGGTCAGAGAGAGATAAGGCACAGGACCAATAATTTCCTCATAAGATAAGATATTTAAAATATCTTCTAAAGTTTAAAGTTTAATTCTTCTATATACTTTGCCTTTTTTATATCTATAATATAAAAATAAAACGCTTAATGTGTTGCTAAGCGCAAATGTCGAGAGCTGCTGAACCGAAGATGGTTTTTACGGAGAGAAAAATTTAAGAAATTGCCCAAAAAGGTTAAAAACAACACTTTTCTATATTCCCATATAAAAGATTCGTAATAATACTTAAAAGTCAATTTGAACTTTAATACCATAACATAAAGTTTAAGTGTTAGTGGAGGAGTTCCGGGAAGGCAAAACAATTGCGTGACTTTAGTATCGTATAAATATTAATGTCAATATTTGTCAAATAACTCCACGTGGGCGAAGTCGCAGGGAACAGCTAGTATATTATAATTATTTACTATATAAATTATAAATCAGTAAACTTTTAGGTTTTTATATTATAAACGTAAAAGTTTAATGATTTACGATCGAATTTCGACCACAAAGCGACCACTAGTAACTATGAATCCATATAATTTGTTATTACAAAAAATAATTATTAAACAAACGATACTCGTATAACAGAAAGGTCCGCTCATAGTTGATATGTAGTACGTAAAGTGAATGCCTGTTGCAGATAATCGGCAGCGGTAACAACATCCGCGCGGAGCAGACGCCACGCGTGAACGTGCCGCAGCCGGTGGACGGAGCGCGGCGCGACGGCGCGCGGCTCAACCTGGGCGCCGTGGTCGCGCTCGCCGCCTTCGGGGCGCTCGTCTTCCTCGTAGCCATCATCACAACGATCGTTATATTAGTTAGAAGGTGAGCAACTGTTCGCTACGACACTAGTAAGCCACATCCCTGATACTTAATTTCCCTTAATTCGTTGTTAGTTATTTTTTTAACTTAATTTGCAGTACAACTCATGCCAATTGCTTTATCATACCCCCTCCCCTCCTCCCCATCCCTTACTTGCGCCGTATAGACGTTATTCTATTAAATTAAACACATTTTCTAAAATTATTTGCTTACTAGGTGCCACGATATTATTTACTTAAGATGTAGGTAGCGTAGTGGTGAAAACTAAATTGATGCTTAGTACCTTAAAATATGAATGCTATTTTTTAATAACTATAGTCTAAAGAAAACAACAGAATACGATAGGTTAATTTAATTGTTACATTTATTATGATAAATCAAAAACCTAATCTGTATTTGTAATTGGAGTGTCGAGGAAAGAACGATTCTTTGAAATACTTCCTTTGTCTTCATTATTCCGTAAAAATCCACATTTGTACATGGGCCTCTTTCATTTTGGAGATAATTTGCCTTAGTCGTGACGCTCGGCAGACTGATTGACGATCATAGAACGAGACGTTTCACACCTTAGACGCTGTCCCCTTGCCGCTCTAAGACCAGTATTAATAAACGTTACTCAACGACGAACTCAAGTGAGTAATCATTTGATATGCCCTCATTACGATATCAACCTCTCAAGATCGTTGCTAATTAATAAACACATAAAACAGTATCTCAAAACGCTGTACTTAGGAATACTGTTACACACTCTTAAACACACTTGAGAGTCGAGTTTCGTTTATTAATCAGTGTGGCACTCAGCTGATATCGTAAACGTAAACCGCATTTTGAGATATGTTTATTAATAAGATCATAACCTCAAGATTGTACTCAAGTGCGTGTACTTGAGCTGAGTAACGTTTATTAATACGGGCCTAAGTATTGTACGCCTGGCATAATCGAGTTATTATACCGTCATCTGTGGGAAGCCATAAGATCTGACATATTCCACAGTCGCCTCTTACGACAGTCAAGGGACAAATGGATTCTCTTAAGCCACCGGCAGACGGCACTTAATCTACTTATCCAATGCAAAATGCTTTCTGTCCATAACTTGTGATACCATAAATTGTGGGAAAATTAAATTAAAACGTGAACTTTGAATTCGAATAGCATATCTTTTAGGGTATTAACGTACATTGTTTTCGGTAGGCGAACATAATAATCGATACGACTATTATATATGAGCCGTGATAGTTTAGTGCCTAATTCTAAGTGCTGGTTCACTATGTTCGCCGTTGAAGCGAACAAAAATTAAGTATTTCACCTAGGAGAGGTCACCAATTCGAACAGTGTTCCTTAAATAAAACCTCCTTAGATATAAGATGAAGTGTATATGCTCTGTCGCGGGTTGTAGATAGACTGCTAATTTTCTTATTTTAAAAGATAGAGATAAAAGATTTATTTTCATGGGGCAAACGTGTGGCCTAGTAGTCACAGTACATAGTTCAGATCCAAACTGGAATTACAATTTTGTTTTCATCAGCCAGTAAAAGTCCAGTTCTGGGCACATTGGTTCTCTTGTTACGGAGGTTTACCTTCATGGCTACGCTTGACGGGATTGGTTATCGCAGCACCATAAGACTCGTATCTTTGTCGCTGCTCGTCGCCGGTCTGGATATTTTACGTCTGACGTAAACGAGATGGTTAACCCTTCGCTACGGGAAACGTTTTGTACTTTTTCGCCCACGGGACGTAATGGGATAATAGATATTTCTACGCCGCAACCTACGTTTAAGTTGATTTTGTAATTGTTCCCGTGTCTGATATTGCAGCCTAGTCTATCTGCGATCTTATGCAATAAGCGGTAACGGTACTTAATTCGACTGTATGCTTTTTTTATGTTACCTCATAACTTCTTACTGGGTAAACCGATTTCGATGTATCTTTTTTTATTTGAAAGCTAGTGCTTCTCCTGTGGTCCAGTTGATCTGACCCATAGTTTTTGAGTTACTCTTAAAAATTTATTTTGGAGTCAGTTGTACAAAATTTTTAATTTAAAATTATTGTTGTTCAATTCACAATCCGGACAGGACTCTTGTCACAGGAGGACGTCTTCATTATAATTAAAACCATAGCATTGTTTGGCAGGCAATTAATACATCATAAAACAATAGATAGCACCCATAGAATGCTTGTAGAACGTGTGTATACGATATAAATGACATAAGATATTCTTAACGTCAGCGGCGGTCCGAAACGACCACCGCCGGCGGTGCGCGAACTACCCTCTCGGTGGTATACGCTGCTGGCTCTCCCCTTTCCGGACCAGCAGGTGGGACGGCGGGAGTTCGTCCGCGCCCATCGCCATACACACCGCGCTGGACATTTCTCCAACCCGTTATAGCGAGTGCGTTTATATTTTAAGGTACCTCACGCATTTCACGTGGTGGCTGATTTAAAATAAGGTTTTCGGTGTAGAAACGAAATATTAATAATATATTTATTCTGTAATTTTTTTTTCGTATTTATCATTTACAACTCATAAACTCTAATTTTTATAAAACGTGTTTTATAGACTTTCGGGTTTTAACTATGCTTTAAGTAGTCCCTCTAACTAAAGAAATCCCTGAGCTGTGGAGTGTGTGAGTCAGTGGAATCTTCGCGAAATTTGACATTTACTGTCAAATTCAATACTTTACATTTTAGTTTTCTTAATTCCGTGATACTTCTTTCGTAAAACAGATTCTAGTTTAAACGTTAGACAAATTTTGAACTGCTTTTTGTAATAAGGCCGTCACCATCTTAGTATAAAACAGTGGTTTTTCATAGCCTCTGGTTTAACCTTTAGATTAAGAAACCTTTTTCACAAAAGGAGTCCCTGGCCGCAGCGCCAATTTTTTTTTTTTCCAAATCTTCGCATAATTTGACATTTGCTTTTAGATTCTATACCTGAGACTAAGAACTACTTTTTTGGGAAAAGGGGATCACGGCCTTATTACAAAACATTGATTTTATATAGTATATACAGCGTGTCCCTCCGTAAAGTGGAACTCCGGGAGGGAGTGAAACTACACCATAAATTATCGACAAAAAATTAAAAAATATATATATATTTTACTTTTTACTCACGAATTAATATTTTTATATCTTATGTAGACTCTATGTACAAAAAATAACGATTTCTTTCAAAGTTTCTCGCAAAACAACTGGCATCATGACTTTAACTTTGCTTTTTTGTAAAAAAAAAACATTTTTCATAATTGTTTTTTTCAATGGATCTCTAATTTTCTCAGAATTATGCCCCCAATACCAGGAAATTTTATGATTTATTGTTATTCTCTATCATATTGCCTTTCAAATAAAAAAATCTACGTTGTAACCCAAAAATCACGCTGGCTAAAAGGTGTTAACTTTTCACCATTAAAAGTCAGATTTTGATTACAAGTTTTAATCAAGTCACAAGTAGGTATATAATTTTTTTATTAAATGCTCCAAATGGCCCCCTCCTTCCTGGATACATATTGCCGCACGAAGAGCAATTTGGTTTGTAGCTCTACGCACCATCCCTAGGTTACTTTTTATCTCATTCTCATATTGAATAATTCGATCTTGTAATTCGGCCTCGGTGTTTACCGTGGTTTTGTAGACGTTTGTTTTATGGCACTCCACTAAAAGTAGTCGAGAGGTGTTAGATAAGGTGAACGCGTTGGCCAGCCTACTGGTCCTTCTCGGCCAATCCATCTGTTTGCATAGTTTTCGTTTAAAAAACTTCGCACATTTCGCCCGTAATGAGCAGGACATCCATCCACCTGTCAAACATACACCCCCGTCGCCTCGTGGCCAACGAAACTTCTTCGAGCAGAAATGGCAGTTCTTCTCTTAATAAAGTTAAAAAAGTTTAGGAGTTTAATGTAGTAGGTAAAATAACTGGACCAATTAAAACGTTATCGATTAGAGCTGCCCATACATTTATTGAGAACTGTACCTGAAATGTAGATTTCACTATTTAAATGTGGATTTTCATAATGCCATTCATGTTAATTCCTGCAATTCGCGTTTCAATTCCGAGTGAATTTTGATTCATCCATCCATAAAATAGTTTTTAAAAATTGTGGATAATTTCTAATCTTTCTTTGAATCCTCGCAGACAGGACGTACCTTGGACGATTGTCTACATTTTCATGTAAGTGCTGAACTCGCTGGTATGGATGCAATCCCTCCTTTTTCAAAATTCGCCATACCGATGTCTTTGATAAACAATGGCGCAAAGCCAAGCGTCTAATGCGTGTTCAAATCAAACAAATCGTTTAAAACTGCCTCTTCTATTGAATTGTCAATAAATTACAGCTTGTTGTTCACGGTGATCATGTGCTAATCCAAGTCCGATGTTGGATAACTTTCTGTGAACTTCTTGAAAATTTCGTGCTGACGGTATAAGTCTTCCCCGAAATGCGTTGATGTATGCAGAACGAGCGACTGTTGTGCATCCATGTGACATTCCATAATAATAATGGATGTCAGCGATTTCTCGCGGAGAGAACTCGGGTCAATCGCGGCATCTCAACCAGTTCACAACAAAGTAGAGTCAAAAACGTAACAAATAAGTCAATAACGAACCCTCCCCTGTCACCTCCTTCCTGCCCTTGCTACAATACACAAAAGGACACGACACGGACATTGTTAAAAAAGGGTGGTTGGCTGAGTGGTGACGTCAATTTTAAAAATTCTTAGCCAGTATGTATTTTGGGTTACAGCGTAGATTTTTTTACTTGAAAGGCAATATGGTAGACTTAGATTATTAATATTTCTCTACCATCAATAATCTAAGATGGTAGAGAAAAATAATAAATAATAAAATGGTATTCGGGGCATAATTCTGGGAAAATTAGGGATCATTAAAAAAAGTCATAAAAAGTTTAATTTTTTTCACTACAAGCAAAGTTAAAATCATGATGCCACATTTTGCGAGCTAATTGTTATTTTATCCCTACCGCCAAATACGTGGCATATTTTTTTTTATTTTAAAGTAATCGACCCACTACTTTGGAAGAAATCGTTATTTTTTGTACATGGAGTCTGCATAAGATATAAAAATTGTAATTCGTCAATAATAAGTAAAATATATATTTTTTGTCTATTTTATTTGTCGATAATTTAGGGTCTAGTTTCATTCCCTTTCGGGATCGCACTTTACCGAGAGACGCACTGTATAGTCTCTTTTTCACAAGAAGTCTCTAAGACGCGGCGCCACATTCTTCGTGAAATTTGAAATTTGCTGTCAAATTTATTCAATCATTTTTAGACTTATTTATTGAAACTGACTTTAGTTTATACCTGAGAATAAAGGTAAACTGCTTTTTAATAAGATGGTGAGAAACCACCATTTCCGATTACTACCATATTTTATGATATTACAAAATTTTAACTACTTCAAATACTTTTTGGTACATATAAACGGACTTTATTAAATAAAATCACTGCATAGTCATTATGAAATACTTAGAATGATTTCGAATTATATAACAGCCACCATGTAACCTTGCGTCACACGCACACCAGCACTACTTACCTCTATACAAAATTAAAGGATGATGTAAAGTATGCACCGGGTAGCACTGTCATGATATGATGTTTCACCTTAAAATATAATTTGCACAAGCTATATTCAAGCAATCATGTATCACAGACCGCTAAAATAGACACTGTACACATATCTACATGTCTGTATAGTCACACGAATTCAAGTAGCGCGGATGCTTGCAAAATATTTATTTCTTTCATTTTAATTCATTACCTATAAAAGGTGGGTATTAAAATTGCACAAGGCTAGCACGACAATATGTATATTATAACGGCATGTGTTATGAATGTCGCACCAAAACTGTAATGTCCCTACTTTAAAACTATGATACCTACTTAACTATTAAATAATCGTTAGTAATCTTATACGTCACACCAGCAGGAAACATCACGACGGCAAAAGATACAGGCATCACGTGTCCCCGGATTGCAATACCGTAGCTTCGCTAGATTCGTCCTCCTCGGAGTCGCGAAGTGGTCTCAACAGATACTATCGACAAGCTTGGGAAGAACTTCACGAGGCCGCTGGTGCAAAACATGGCCATAGGAGGCATGAAAGAGAAGCTCCTAAAGACGGATCTGAGCTCGTGGTATCTGATGTATATCCCGCCCCTCACACGAGAGACAAGAGACGGCATCACCATCATCACCATCGCGAGCCAAAACATCCAGATTGGCATCCATCACACCGTCCCCACCACAATCACAAACCTAGGTATTAACAATTTCAAAATGAACTAAAGATAATGTGTCGGGATGTATATCCTTTATCAAATAAATATAATTGTAAAAGCCTTTTATTTGAACTATTGCAATTAAACATTACATACCGGGGATATAGTGTTTTAAGCAGTTTAATTGTAATGAATAATGTTAAATAATCTGTATGTAACTATTCGAATATCTAATTTCCAATCAAGTTTAATAATTTTACAATTATTGCAAAATAATTTTTAATACGTGTATTAAAAATAAAATGGCTATTGTTACATATTAATTAAAAATTAAAAATAACTGAAACGAGAAAGGACATACATCTGTTGGTACAGCTACAGTATTCTTTTACTATAATTTATTCAATTCGATCAATTTAGACAATTCCTCGCTTATAACTATGATTATCTTGATCTTTTCTTATATTATTTATTTATGTATTGTACAAAAATTTTCATTAAATAGATACCTATTAGTATAAGGTTCTTATCATAAATAAAGCAGCAATAAAAGTACGAATACCTACATTCTAGTATAATATAAGTAAGATTAGATTGAAGTTAATCATTGTTTCGAGCTCGTAACGTGTCTTTTATAAATGTATTATTTTTAAAAATATTTTCCATATTAAATTGTAATCAAATATGTTTAATCGGTCTGATTACAAAATGTGGTTTGTTAGTAGTCTGGGTCTTAAAGAATAGTCTTTGCCTCGTAGGAAATCCCTTAGCCGCAATGCCACTGCGAAATTCGACATTACATTTTAGTTCGGATAATTTCGCGGGACTCTTTCCGTGAATCAGATTGTAGTTTAAACCTGAGACTGACTATAAACTGCTTTTGTAATAAGGCGGTATAAGTTTAATGTAGGCTTTTATTGGGAACAATAATGTGAATAATTTTAAGGCAACAGTTTTCAACGCCACAAAAGTTCTGATAACTACTATCATTATCATATAAAATAATTTTATGTATTATTATGTAATATAAATGATTTATAAATTCCGCCGTAAAAGAAAATACCTACCCACTACATACATTTAGTAACATACCTACCACATAGTTTCTTTTATTTAGATGTTCATAGATGTAGATAACCAACGTAATTCTTAGATGCCTACCTTTATATGGTACAAAATAAACATTTAATTTACGAAATTTAGAAAGTACAAGCGCTATCTACTTAAATAATCAAAATTCAAATATTAAAAGACAATCAGTATGACGAAAATGATAAAATGTGCCATTAGACGGGCAGAAATAAAATATATTTTATATAAGAAATTCACTTATTAATTAATTATTAATTTATAAATTAACGTTGGTGTAAATATTTGTTTCCAAAGAATTATTGGCGAAAGTTCCATGCATGGATACCTATGTTTTCGCAATATGGCGACGCAAAATGAATCAACTATGTTCTTCTTATTCGAAACGCTTTATGTACTCTAAATCGACGTAGAACGTGTTTCTTTTTATTAGGAGAGTGCATAATTATTAAGTATTATTTGTATACCTACCACGTATTTTAGAATAAATTTATTGTGATAATCATACATTCTTTTATTTCAAATGACGTTATTAAAATTATAAATAAATTATAAAATATCGTTACAAATAATTAAATTATAATATAATAATACTAATAAATAATAATAATAAAACTATACCAACTAGTGAGATAATTATAAAACATAAATAGTGCATATACTAAACGATTTTCTGAAACGTTATAAGTCTTAAGTGAGTAATATTCAAAGGGATTATTGAAATAAATAATTTATATTATAAACAATTGAAGTAAGTATAATAATTTAAAGTAAATTTTAAATCTACGTTGTAAAAAGAACAAAAATAGCGAAGTACCCTAATTCGTTTTAAATATATCCGATAACAGTTGATGATTTAAATAACTCTGTATTTATTTTAATGATAATCGTGTATCGTTATTTTTAAATAATATTTTAATATTTATAAAAGTTGGTTTTGATTAATTAAAAGAAGAATCTCAAAATCTTGAGAAAACGCCTCAAAAAGAGAAATAGCTGACAATTAAATTAAACAACAAAATAATATTTTATATTTAATTTTAATTTTAACTGCCTAAACACTGATGGAGAAGCTCGCACGTCTCCAACCAGCTTTGGTCAATCGCTCGTCCCCGCTGCTCCTGCACAACAACGCGCGATCTCATGCTGAACAACAGACGGTCTCTAAGGTGCTAGAGCTGGGGTTGGAAGCTCTCTTTCATCCGCCGTACTCACCAGAGCTTGCGCCTACAGACTTTACTTTTTCCAGAATTTGGATAACTTTGTGGCCGGAAATTTTTTTAATACTGCCTCTCGAGGCAGTACGAAATGCCTTAGAAGAATTTGTTGCCTCCCGTTCAGCTGATTTCTTCAAGAAGGGCATCAATAAACTTCCATTGCAATGGCAAAGATGAATCGATGGCATGGGTGATTACTTTGATTAATGGAATTAAAAAATATAGATAAAATATTAGTATAAGAAAAGCACCGAATAAACATACATTTCAAAAATTGGTTTGATAACATCATCTTGAGGAAAACTCCGTTGCCATAATCAACCTTATCCATCAAGCGAGAACTTCGAAAGATTAATAAGGTAATTCAATAGTAGTTTAAAGCCATTGTATATAACGCCTAAAATCTTGCAGTTCAATTATGGACCTTATTTAGATAGAGCCCTAGAGCCGTCTAGGGACCATAGACAAGCTTTTAAAAACTTTTTTGTAAGTACCTCGATTTTGGTACCTTGTTTATTATGTATAATATTTTCTCTTCAAATATAAACAGTTTATTTGATCATGATGCTTTACAAATTAAAAGACTTCCCAAAATTGATTTATAAGGATTTCCAAAAACCCGGCCCTTATTAGATGCTGATTATTAATCGAGATTAAAAATATATTGACGTTGGAGTACTTTCTTGATTTTTTAACAATAACCATATTATAATATATTTCGTTAATATGAAAGGCATGTTATTGAATTTGATTCAGAACTGCATTTTAGCAACATTTTTATTTTGATCCTTTATTATCTGATACCAACAAATGTAGCACACTTACTTCATGTTGGACAAATATACATAGTGAAGTGCCGATACGCGACGCGAGTAGTTATTTTCAAAAATGCTATCTGTTTCATAACGCATTCACTCCCGCCGGGCTCCGGACGTGAACAACACAAATACAACATATTACACCAATTTTCACGCACACTACAATACCAGCAGCAGGAGCGTTCATTCATTCATAGCTATATTTGCGTATTTGCGTTTAACAGTGGTAGAGCCACGCGGCAGCTTTTGCTGTCGCACGGATGGGCCGGCTCGAACCGGGGTGGTACCACGACCTCACAGAATACCAGCGTGAAGTAGAGGTTTACCTCTGCGTTTCGCTTGGTGAGTGCAGGTGGCCGGAGGCCCTTTTTACTGGAAATGAGGCATTCCATTTTAGTCCTCACGGGTGACAACTCATCTACATTTTGATTTGTAATAGAGGATAGATGTAGATGTCTATGGGCCGCAGCAACCACTTACCATCCGGTGGACTGTGTGCTCGTTTGTCACCCTTATCCTATAAAAAAAAAACATTTACGACAAGTTACATAATGAATTTGTTGGTGTTACTTTGCAATTTTATTATATTGCATAGTCTATGTAGACGTGGGAACTTACTACATATAACTTATAGAAGTGGGCTGTTATTTTTTATGTAAGTATCTACCTATATACTATGTGAGTGATTATGAGATGAGTATTACATTCATTCAACTAAAATAATTTTATACATTTTAGAATAGAAGAGAAAGATTAGACAAAACTAAAAAAATGCAATTTGCTTCGTAAATCGAAAGGACGGGCAACTAACTTCTAAAATCAACAGCTCTGTGCTTAATAGGTAAGTAGGCGTAGTTACTTACTTATACAAAGTACAATTGTAGCACGAATGGGTCGGCTCGACCGGGGAACGACTACGCTCTCACAGAAATTTAAATTATGAACCGAATTATATAGGTAAACTAGGTTTTCACCCACGACTTCGCCCGCGTTAGTTAGCCATAAAATATAATTTAAACTATTATGCTTCTATTTATTTTTCAGTGACTCCCGAGATAGACAAATAATTACCAGACAGTAATGTGCAAGGACGATGTACTTCAGTTGGCGAAGGAATCGAATCTGAAAAAGAGAATCAAAAAGAATACAATAATAATTATATATATATACATCACCGTCTTCGACTGTCGAGCTAATTATTGAACCAGAGTTAGTCAAGATTGAGTCAGATAAGTTGTATGGGCGAAGAATTGTAGAAATATATCATATAGCAAATAAAAAAAATATTTCGATTGTAATTTCATTAAATCAACATTTTGCAAACAATCAAGATGTTTCCTAACATAATCTAAAAGTTTGGGAGTGTGGACTGTTTATTGATTCCGAAGATTATTATTTAGGGACAACTCCCGATGGACTTATTGGACATGATTCTCTAAATGGAATTGTCTTATTTCTGATTTTAATATGCAATAACATTTGGAGGCCACAACTAATAACAGATCAAATTTTGTTTGATACGAGAAGGACAAAAAGAAAAAACAAACCATGATTACTATTATCAGTTCCAGGGATAATTACATATCACTGGTAGGCAATTTTGTTTTTTCGTAGTATGGCAGTTCGGCGTAGGAAAAAAAAATATTTTGATCACTTTTGGGCAGCAAAAATGCAGCCAAGACTTTACTCATTTCATTTTTAATATTTATTACCAGAAATGATTGACCCTCGAGTTCCTAGAGAAATGGCAGTTCGAGAAAGAGTGTACCTAATTAAATAATATGTAATAATAAATAATAATAATTTCTTCAAGTTGTTACTTTTTATTTATTTGCCTACCTACTTTATTGTAAACTCGAAATATTTTTTAATTTAAAATCCTTATTCAATAAAGACTAAATTAATAACTAAATAATCGATAAACAGTGAATAATCACAGACATTAACTTTTTCATGAGAGGTATTATCTTTCTAGGTTATCGATATTATTTTCTCCTCCCTAGGCGATAATAATACCGATAACACCTCTAAAAGTTACAGCCTATATACACGTCTCACTGCTGGGTACAGGCCTCCTCTCATTTCTGAGAGGGTTTTAGGGCAAGGAAAGGTCCGCCGCGCTGCCCCAATGCGTGTTGGCGAACTTCTCATGTCTTCGAAATATATATTTTTTTCTTATTTGTCAGACATGCAGGTTTCCTCACGATGTTTTCCATCACCACCGAGCACGTGGTAAATCAGCACTTAAAATTGCAATTAACAATTTCGTTGGTGCCGGCGGGGATCGAACCCGGGTTTCTCGCGTACCTACTGTGAAACTTATAGCGAGCGCTAACCATCTGAGCTACCACGGCTTCAACACCCCTAACATCACTACAATATGCCCCTGCCCCCCGATCCGTATCGTGCGATAGAGAGAGTTGCAAGTCTTGAAGACAATTGCTTACATTTTCTTTTAGAAATATTGTTTCCGGCGATGTTTTTACCCCCCTAAAACTTTACAAAATAAGACAATTTTGGTCTTATTAGATTCAGTATACTTTAATCTAGGCCTGTACGTTTTACTTTTTTAGTAATCAGTTTAGTTTAATTTAAAAAAAATAAAAACGCTTGAGGAAGTTTTTAACACAAAAATATAGATATTTAGATGCTAATAACTTATATTGTATACAATATTTCTTTAAAATAAAAACGTACGGGCCTAGTTTTTTGTCATATCTACAACATTTCCAAAAATTAATAAATTTGGACTATATTTACGGGGAGGAAAACGTTATCGCTTTTTGTATGAAAATTTTCAGCTTCACAAAAATTCTCGACTTTAAGGCCCGCCACATACATTTGTAATCCTGTTTTTCCCGCAAAATTTCGAACGTAAAACTACCGTACGTGTGTGAAGGAACCATCTGGGGGCACGGCAGTGCCCCCGCCAAGTCGAGCAAAAAAGCGGCACGGCCGTACCATCCTTTTCTCGAAGCAGTTCAGGCCATTTCCGAAACCCTATAACTTCGTTATGGATAAAACTAGAAGCCTGAATTTTTACTAACCAAGTAGGCATTGTATGAGCTCAGTATATTTCAAATTTTATTAAATTGGAACCAGTAGTTTAAGAATTATAACTAGTTAAAGTTTCTTAATTTTGTCACTCACTGACTGACCGATCATCAAAACTCTAAGGCACTTCTAGCAGACATAGAAACTTCACATTTGGAATTTATTAATTGTTTAGTATATAAATCAAGGAAAAATTAAAATATTTTACAATTTCGGTCCAGTTTTCAAGATACACCAACTGCATAAATAACTTTGTAATCCCATAAAACATATAGTATTACAAAGTTACATTTGCAGTGAATGAATTAGTGTACCTATATATTATGTACATATAATGGAATAATAGATGTAAATACCTACTTATATAACTATCTACAAAAAGATATGAGATGCCATCAAAAACATAACTTGTAAAAAAGCCAAGTCTCGCAACTCAGTTCTTCTACCGTAAAAAGTTGTGAGATCCATGTAATACCAAGTCGGTTAATTTATTCAGTCCATAGATTGATACATAGATTGACTTGGCAATCGCACTAAACAATCTAATTTAATATAATATGTATTACTTGTGAGATATATTGTGTTTTCATGCGATTGCCAAGTCAATCTATGTATTAATCTATGGACTGAATAAATTAACCGACTTGGTATTACATGGATCTCACAACATTTTACGGTAGAAGAACTGAGTTGCGAGACTTGGCTTTTTTACAAGTTATGTTTTTGATGGCAAAATTTTATATGGACACCTGTCGGAATTCCGAAACGGAATCCCGAAAAGGAATTCCGTATGTACGTGGCAGGCCTAAACACAGGTTTCATGAAATGTATTATTAACTAATAGCAATTGTCATCGACACTTAAATGGCCTCGCGGTCAGTCCGCGAGCCGAAACGATGTAAGTTAATTATTCTGATTACGTTTTCCATTGACCAGGAGCAGTTGCTATTCCGTCAAAAGTACAACGATTAACGATTCCATGGAAATCTTCATTTGCCTTAAAATCTGGATAAACACAACGTTGTCGTGATACTGGCTGTAATAAAAGAAGTTTTATATAATCCTTGGTGCATCTGTTACTAATCGTGTAACTTCTGAACAACTTATTGAAGCCATATTCACACAGAATGATGTTTCTTGTCGAAACGATGGTTCATAGCTATGTTGGGATCCGATAGTTGGCGCTAAGTCAATTTATAAATAAATTCTATATTTATGGATCAATAAACTGTTATATGATGATGTTAGATTAGTGCCAAATTGTACGAAGTACATGTATTTCCATGGTGCCAAACAAGAAAATCACTAAATCTGGACCCGATAAGCTGTAACTGTGTTGTTATTAATAAAAGTTAAAGTTACAGCCTATATACACGTCCCACTGCTGGGCACAGGCCTCCTCTCATTTCTGAGAGGGTTTTAGGGCAAGGAAAGGTCCGCCGCGCTGCCCCAATACGTGTTGGCGAACTTCACGTCTTCGAAATATATTTTTTTTTCTTATTTGTCAGACGTGCAGGTTTTCTCACGATGTTTTCTTTCACCGCCGAGCACGTGGTAAATTTTATTGTTGCCGGCGGGGGGATCGAACCCGGGTTTCTCGCGTACTGTGAAACTTACAGCGAGTGCTAACCATCTGAGCTACCACGGTTATTAATATTATTACAGATATAGTGTAAAAAATAACCCGGAGTAGAACTCATCGCATACACCGTTGGACAGAGAAGAACAACGTCTTCAGAGCCAGCTAGTTTCAAGATAAAATAGCATTTTAATCTGTTAAACACAAAGGATATGCAATAAATATTTATTGCATATTATTTTTACATATCCTTTGTGATTATTACATTCTTTTATGAATAACGGAAACAAGTGTTATATAAGCATATTTTATTTCAGTTTATTTCGTGATTTACAGTACCTTAATCTTTTAAATATCTAATTTATAATGTGTACAGTTACATATTATTGAAATATTTTAAAAGCGTGTAGTTAAAACAAAATAGTTGTGACCTTAAGCATAAGTTAGATAACATTTTAGTTCGAAGTAATAAATTTATAATGCTATTCTAGTTTTAGGTTAATCTTTATTGCTTTCCGTTAAATGAATATTCCCGATCCGAAATAAAACCATTAACAGCAATCCACATACAAAAATAGGACTTTTTACACTAATTCTCTTATATCTAACATAATATTATACACAATGAACAGGAAGCAAACATGCAAGCAATGCGTCTGTGCTAGCATATAATTTAATGCATTCTGCTTAAAATTCAGTCAAGACTTGAATATAGCTGTAGCAAGCGACATTAAGTGCTTACTGTCTAACTAGAAACAATTTTTATTAAATCCACCTAGATAAAATCAAATTAGTTTTTCAATATTTTTAATTCTTTAGTGTTACATAAAAAAAAAACGTTGTATGAGACACTAAAAATGTAATACTTTACGGCTAGGTTCTTTTACACGCCGTAGGTAATGTGTGAAATAATATGACATTAAACGGTGTGGTAGCAGCCAAATTCATTAACCCTGTCTTGTCCCGTGGGCATCGATAAATAAAAGCGGTAAATTTGGAAAGAACTAGAAATATCCCATGGTCGTATACCGAATAATGTATGACTAAACGAGACATAAAATATTATGATCACTCATTAAAGGAGCTTCTGCCGTATGAGAATTCTAATCTAATTTGATAATGCGATATAGTCAATACGCTTGTTAATGACAACGATAAATAAAAAAGTTTATTAAGCAAAAAGGAATAGTAGTAACGCTATTAACCCACTTCAAGTAAGTTTAAAATGCTTGTCTTAGGATCGGTTCAGTCAGGTAATAGTCGAATAGCGGCTCCGAGTCCACGAATTCGTGCGTATTAATTCGCTGTAGCTAGATTGTACAAGTTTAACGAATTTTCTAAAAAAATCTTTCAAAATTAGTTTTATCTCCATACGATATTTTTAAAAGAGAGGGATTGATTAAGAATCTATGTATTATATACGCTATCAGTGTCTGAATTATCTATAAAATACACATCTTTTATATTTACAGTGTCAATAAGACAGTATAAAGAACTTACAAATACCAATAAAAATAGTATTAAAATGACGCTATACAAAAAAAAAACTAAAAATTATGCTAATATCATTGGCTGATTTCGCATAACATACAGGAGAAACAAGTAAAAAGCAACTAATAAATTAGCAGATTCAACGGCAGGATCCTGTGAAATAACTATTTCTACATCATCTAGACATTATTAATTTATAACTGTTAATAGTTAATACATTTGGCATATATAGCACACCGTTAGAATCATGTTATATCATTATTTTAAGGATAATGATTTTGATTAAAAAAATATACCAGATCGCCGAACTCTTTCTAGTAGCGAAAGTCACCTGAATAATATACATTATAATCTATATATAATTTTATAAAATTCAATGGAAAAATGTTTAATACCATTTATTCATAGCTTTAAACTTAATTCCATTTTCATTATTTTTATGTGTTGTAATAATATTGATATGATACAGCTTCAATAATTATTTATTCACACTAGATCATTATATATAGGTATAATCACCGTTTTCTTTTGTTTTTTATACGTGGTTGTAGCTTGAATGGATCGGCTCGACCAGGGAAGGACCATGCTCGCATAGAATACCAGCCAAGTACCAGTGTAAAATAACATCTTAATGCTACTGTTGTTAGCATACCTTTATGGCATTTTGTCTTAGTCCTGAGTGGTGATAACGCATTCTGTATTTGGATTTTTAATCGAGGACAGATGTAGATGTCAATGGGCCACAGTACCCACTTACCATCGGTTGGACTGTGTGCTCGTTTTTCACCCCCATTCTATAAGAAATAAACAATAAGACATGAGCATTTGCATTTGTGTAAGTGATCGTCAAAAGTTTTATAACTATTTTAATTAAATTATTGTATTTAAAGTATACTCACGCAATATCAAAATAATTGTATGCTCTCTGACATAGCGTGTTCATCTTCGTCTTTACCGACCACGAACGACTAAATCGACGTCATTATATAAAGCAAGTAAATACTGTAATACTGTTTAATATAATACAATAATATTTGAGTTGCAATACTGAAGTGACACATAGTCCACCTGATGGACTGCCGTCCATTGTCACCCGCAGCAGACTTCAAACTAACAAAGGTACAGATGCGTTGTTATATATGAGTACTAAGACGGACTGCTTCATGTCATGCCTGTAATTGTACTGGCTTTATATTGTTTAGACCGGTACCCAGCAATGCAAGCATTGCTACCTCCTCTTTACCTTTTGCTGCTGCCAAGAAATCTGAGGTAAGAGCGCGGCTGCCCAAAACGATTTCTAGCCGGAAAAAATCCTAAAACCTGGTTCGTCTAATTGTATTTAATACTTGTAATAAATAATTGTATTTATTACAGACTTTCGGAATATTTCTCATTAACTTGTAACAAATACATTTTTTTAACTTTTAGCTAACGATTACTACAGTAGCAAATTTGAAAAAGCACATGCATGTTATTATACATTAAGAAACGGTTGATCTCTAGATATTTTGAACACTAGTGAATTTACGGAGGGAATGCAATGTGAAATTTGTGGTTGAATTCTTACAAAGTTAAATCACATTTAAATTCTTATTTTTGCGTAGAATTATGCAATGTAATCTGCTATAAAACAAAATAAACACGATAACCATATTATACACATTTAGTATCCAAATATAAACGACCCGATAGCCCCTGGAAATAAGTATAGTTCTAAATAGTATGTGCGAATGCATCTTCAAGTAGGCCGCTCGATTATATACTTTTTCAGTTTGCACGCACACAAAAGCAAAATAGGTACATTTTTCGTTGTATGATATCTAGGTATACATATTCACATATTCGAAATTTACTTTTTTAACATTTCTTTAACTTTAAACCAATAAAATAAATCTCTTTTAATCGAATATTTTAAAAACAAAGTACTGACATTTTTTTATTAATTGTTAAATTTATATGCACCTAATCATTATAGTACTAGAATCATGTTACAGCATTATTTTATATAAATACAAGAGAATGTAATGGGCCTAACATAAGTAATATAAGGTTTTAAGCAGCCTACGCTTAGCAATCTAATTAACTAATGCAATAAATAAAATAATAGAACATAAATGATTAAGTTTTAGGTTTCAATAATAAAAGTTATGAACTTTATCCTTATATTAAACGTACACACGTTACAATGGGCCGATTGTTCGTAAATGACGCAATAATGTAAATATTTCGAAAATTATACAGCATTCACAACAATACATGCTAAATAAAGCTTAAATTAATAAGACGATGATATGATACACCTTTGGAATTGTAAATATACTAATAAAACGTATTTAAAAACAATTTAGTTTAAAATATGCAACAAGCTTTGTATTTGCAACCATATCACAATTTGTTTTTAAGAGGCTTGTTGCTTGTTAACAAGAGACACCATTAGAAAAAACTGCAGTGATAACAACATCTACGCCACGTACTATGCACATCGGAGAAGCTTGCACTTTATATACTAAAATGAAAGTTCCCGCAACTGTAGAGTATTATAGAATCAGGTGAGTAGAGTTCAGTTCTAGTTCTGTTTGTGCTAATATCAATTATTTATAATTTCAGTTCAACAATCACTTTATATGTATTTCAACAAATCTAAACATATAATTTGGCTTTATGGCTACAACGATATAACGTCTGCAAGGTTGTGATAAATAATTACAATAGGTCTTAAATTGTTTAATCTCCTACACCCCCTCCAGCTGCACTTCGCCTCCTGAAACAATATTTGTTTAAGTTTAACCAAAATGGTTAAGTTAATATAGACAACCTCAACGTCAACCTTACTAAATTGAACAATAATCAATTTGAGATAAAGATGCTTTATATTAGACAACCTGCAACATTCGTTTGGGCTATTGTTTGCTTTAAAATTCGTAGTTTTGTAGTGTTTTGTCAGCCAGCAGCGAGCCGACTTTATGTTTTATTTTGAATTCAAAATTTTAATTTTATTTTGAATTCAAAATTTTAAAATAAATTTAGGTTTATTCTAAAACTTCAAGTACTAGTTCTTTTTGTGATTTATATGGACCGATGGAATTACAGTCGCTTGCAGAAACAAGATATTTCCTTATAATACAACATGGTTTTCTAAGATACAAAAAAGTATTCCTATCTTAAAAATGAAATTGAAACGACAAATAAAATATGTGAATATGTACAAGAAAAAAAAACAAATTTTGTACATATTATACAATATAATATTAGAAGTGTCATCAGAAAAAAAATTATAAATAAAGATATTAAATAGAATAATTTACCAAGCCGCTATCGAAACGTTGAGAGTGAAATTAGAACAATCTGAGAAGCAGCCAGAATAACATTGTAAGAAAATAAATTAAGGAAACAATTTTGGAAAAGCGCGGTAAATGCTGCAATGTATAACAAAAGAAAAAGTGTTTTAAGAGATAAAACACCAAATGAAGTATAAGTAAAACATATGATATAAAACAATCAAGAGAATTTGGTGCAAAAGTAGCCATACATATATCAGAACAATGAAGACTACAACAGAATGAAAAATCACAGTTAGGAATAACTTTTAGCTACGGCGATGCACTTATGGATATCGAATTTACTTATCTCCTTCAACCGTTGTGACTATAAGTGTTATTTTTATAAAAGAAATTTGTGACCATGAACTATATCAAAATAATAATGAAACAGTAATATAAATAATGTATGTATAATGTGAAGAAATATGTAATGAAGAATTTGTAGACTTGGATAATAATAATTTAGTTTAAAAAATATATCTTTAAGAGAGTAATGCAGGGTTTGAAAAGTCGGACATAGGTAATAATGAAGTATGTACACCTGCTGCTATACTAACCACATTTAGAACAGTTGAGGAATTACCAATATATAATAACAGAATGTAACTGTAACTTTCTTATATGTAAGTATATAAAAGATTACCTGATCAAACTACATTTATACAGTCTAAGAATGATCCATGTTTAAAGATATGTTATATGTGTCAGTGTAGGTTGATGTTTGTAAAGTAAAAAAAAAATGATTTTCAACCTACATGTAATTTCTACTGAATAAAAATTATTCTATTCTATCTATATAGATAAAATGATCGAGGTTTGCAGCTTCTCTAAGTTTTATTCTTAGACACTTCGATGTTATCAAAAAACCATAATTGCGATATTTTAATTTAATATAAAATTAATAAAGTTTTAAGAAACAAAGATTTTTATACGGGGTTTCCACACGGTCACTTGTACGCCGCTTGCTCTCTAGTTGCTAACCTAGATACTTTACATATTTTAATTATATGATAATTTACAAACAGAGCAACGAATAACATTGTTTACAAAGAAATTTTGTAAGCAAAGTATATTTTTTGCTTGCGATCTTTTAGATGTTTCTTTCCTTCGAAACCTTTGTTAATATATCAAGAAACGCGAAACCGCGCCTTTCCTCCGCGTTTCGATGATTCTAGTTCTCAATAAAATAATAACAAGTCTTGGAACTTTCATAGTAAGTATTGTAAAATGCTTGTGGCATGCGGCGTGCGTACGTGTGCGTGTGATTGTGCGTGTGCGTGCGTGCGTTTAGGTAATGTGATCTAGAATTATGTACTATAATATATTTTCCATTCTGTAGCTGTTTCTTTACAATTAAAACTGGGTAATTGAGAGCATTCGAACTCAATCTTGAATATTTTTAATGCTTTGAATTATCTTACATTTTAGTCATGATTAATTATTATAGCATGGTTTTGGCGTCACTTGAAATGTACGTATCAATTTGATACCTACCTATCCGCCGCCATGAGAGCTTGGTGAGCATCCCGTTGTGCGGAAACTTGGACTAGCTCAGCGACGGTGGCTGCTTGTTGCTCCGCTTTAAATAAATATCATAATATTACTGTTACGGTACGCTTTGTTTATTCAAGATTCAATAAAAGCATTACGACATTTATGCAGTAGTATCAAGTCACGAATAAGAATGCAAGGAAACTGAAAATGAACAATTTTTTTTACTGACTACTACTTTGTAAAACATTATCTTTAAATACGTTCCGGTGTAATCAAAATAGTGTTCTTATATAAAAAGAATAAGCCAAAAATATACTAGGTTAAGGAAAGTAAACAGCGCCTGTAAAAATGATGAAGATGAACATAATGAGTGAACCAGCAGTATTTACCAGACAGAGGTCTGCTCAATCGTCGTTCGAGTCGCGCGAGTCTTCTTGCGCTAGGCTCATGACACAGTGACTCATGGCGAAGTAGCTCATGACGGGAAGATTCACGGGCCCGTCTTTGAGCCACCAATCGCGCCCACCTGGCCTCGAACCATAGCTGCATAGCGTCGCGCTCGTCTACATCCACTGGACCTGGGTTAGTGCGCCGATGAGATGTTAGGTGGACAATGCGTTAGATTTTAATACAATAAGTATGCCGGTTAGGTAAAATGAGATGTTAATAATGAACAAATTTTAAGCATATTGCAATGACTTAATCAATCATTGGCGAAGTTTTAGGTCAATTAATAACAAATGTTGAAAATAATATTATAATGTCAATGAAAATTATTTATTCACACCACATGGTCAAACTGTTTGTCTATAGTATTGTCTACACTGATCGTTAAACTCGACACAACCGGTCAGTTAAACGGATCAGTTGAACTGATCAGTTTAACTGATCTACCTATAGCTAACCAATCTCTCACCGCGTCAGTTGGTTGCCGTCAGTTAAAAATTTCAACTTAAGATCTCACAATCACGGCAGTTATTTGATGTCAGTTCAACTGATCAATTTAACTGACCGTGTGTTTCGAGCATTAAAATCGTTAGAAAGAGATCTCTATTTATGTTAATTAACTCCTTTCTTGTTTTGTTTAAATGATAGTCTCAGTACCTGATACAGCCGAGCTTTGCTCCAAGTTACAAAAGTTTAGTGTAGTTTTATTTAAATGTGTAGTGTTCGCGTAAATATAAGAAATCATTATAGAAGTAATTATAATTTCTCAAAAATAAAAGAAATCAACATATTACACACATGCTAATATAACCTAATTTTTTTAAAGATTTTTAAAATGAATTTAATAACGGCCCAGCTGTATAAATGTATTGCCTAGAACTACAAATTACGATAATGTCAAAATTAATCTTTTACTAAAAATAAAAGCCGAAAAAAGAAAGCCAAGTGGTAATCTAAAGGACATCTTGTATATGAACGGTAACGTCATCTTTTTGTAATTAGACAGAAAATTCGGCCTTTTTGTAGGACGTCGATTCAGCCGCGTAACTAGATTTAGTCTAATGAGTAATACGGCTGCAACAGAGGGTAACCTGCGTATGGCTACTCCCCTCCGAACTGCAACGCCGGTGGCCTGTGTGGCTCTATGACTAAAATAGAATTAAATAATTTGTGATCATTCTGAAATCTACCGATTTAAGACATATTCTACAGAATAATTAAAACTGATATAATTAAAATGATGGTTACTTTAATGAACTTGTCATTGAAAGAAAGGGGTATGAAAGTGAACGCAAGTAAGACGAAAGTGATGGTTTTTGAAAGAGAAGAGAGTAAAACGTTATGCGAAATAAGAATAGAAGGGGAGTTGATTGAGCAAGTGGATGAGTTTGTATATTTGGGATGTTTATTTAGCAGGGATGGTAGATATGATAAGGATATAGAACAACGAGTGAACGCAGGAAATAGAGTGAATGGGGCTCTACACGCTATTATGAGGAGTCAGAATGTGTCAAATAAGGCACGTATGGCAATTCATAGTGCTGTGTTAGTCCCTACTCTAATGTATGGTAGTAAAAGTTGGGTCTGGCAGAAGAAGCATGAGAGTAGAATAAATGCTGTAGAAATGCGGTCCTTAAGGAGTATGCTAGGGTTGAATCTAAATGACAGGGTGAGAAATAGTGTGATAAGAGAAAAGTGTGGTTTGCAAGATGAAGTTGTGACCAGGATTAAAAAAGGAATGCTTCGGTGGTTTGGTCATGTAGAAAGAATGAAAGAGGAAAGAGTGACAAAGCAAATTTATGTTGCAGAAGTGAACGGCAGGGTCGGGAAGGGACGCCCTAGACGAAAGTTTATCGACCAAATTGGCGATACATTAAAAATGGGCCAGATTAGGAGTACCCTTAACCGACGAGCGTGTATGCGTAGGTATATGGATGTGGAGGAAGCGAGAGAGGTGTGTCAGGATCGTGCCAAATGGAAGTCCGTAGTCTCTGCCTACCCTTCTGGGTGACAGGCGTGAGTGTTTATGTATGTATGTATGTAATTAAAACTCCTGATTTCAGAATATGAATTTATTTTAACATTACATATTTTTAATTATTTCGAAGTCTGCTTTTTATTTTTTAATTACAGGAATATCACCATCTCTTTGTAGTTTAAACAATTTTTCACCAAAGTTATATAGGATTACTGCTGTAGCTCTATCTTCTTTTAAAGACTGATAATAGAAACTATAAACAGCAGAACAAATAAGGAAAAACCCAATTTTATGATAAGAATTTCTTTTTAATATCATAAATAAATAATTTTATCCAAATCAATTAATTATTGACATAACAGGTTTCCCTTCCTATCAAAATCCCTAAAGCTGGATTACGCAACGTAAAGCTACAAGTTTGCGTGGCTTGAAAAAAATTGTTGATATCATACTGCAGCCGCAATTACTACCTACCTAACTGGTACCTTAATAAGCACAAAATTTTACCGTTTCGAGGTATGCGTTGTTTTCATATAACTTTATTTCTTTTAAAATTTTGGGCTATACATATGTGACGAGAAGATGTGTCGTAATCTCCCGAACGCTGCAAGCAGAGTTGAATCCGCCGAGTGACCTCTTAGTTGAAGTTGGAGAACTTAGAAGATAGTGCTCCCAACAACAACCGGCTTAGATGTCACATAAACGTTACACAAGAACTTTGTTCCATTTTCATTTGAAGAACGTATCTATTTGGAGACACTAAGGTAATTGAGCATGGTGCTGAGGTCCTCCACCGAGTCTAACAAAACACCATGTCGTCGTCAAATCGAAGGTGAGAGATGTACCTACCCGCTATTGACCTTAATACCGTATTCTGTACAGTAAAGTGTAGCTAAAATACTTCGTCTAATGCAGCGGTGAAGTTTCAGGGATGTAAACCTCACCCATCCCTTGCACCTCCCTATGATGGATCGGCATCGTTCTCTGGTTCTGTACTTGTAAAGCCATCGTAGGTTTACTATACTACCAGTTCAGCACTTCGAAATTTGAAGGCTTTCTCAAAGTCCACACACGCAAGATAAAGTGGAAAAAATACTTTTCAGTCTTCTTTTACAATTTGCCGCGGGGAATGTATGTGGGATATGGTATTAGAACCTTTCCAGTCCCAGGTAAACATACTCGCAAGTACGCAGGTGCAGAGACCGTTAACTTGGCACCGCTGAATGTTCTATAAGCACCGCCCAAATTTAATTGGAATCAATGTGATCCATGGCGCCAAAGCCTTTTTGGAAACCAGCTTGTTCGGAAGCTGAAAGTCGACGAGTCTGCATGCGAGACGATTCGTAATGACCCTCGAAAACAGCACGTAGACGCAGCTCAGAAGGGAAATCAGTCTTTAGTTTTTCAAGAGAGCGTTGTCGCCTTTCTTAAAGAACATGACCAGAACCTCTGCTCCAAGCCTCCAGTGTAGTGCCACAATGGAGGACAGAATTAAAGAGTAATTCCATCCTCACCCGGAGCCTTTTTGGTGATATATAATGTTTACTTGTAATGGATTGCATGAATATTTTATAAGGTAAAGGCGTAACTAAAAAGTACTAATTTAGTTAAATATTAGGTTTAGGTCTTTACCTACGAAATTGCCGTTTTTTTTTCAAATATGTTAACGTTATTTTTTTCTATTTTTTATTTCCATTAATCAAAGTAATCAGCCATGCAACTTTGCCAACGCAGTGGCAGTTTATTAATGCCCTTCTTGAAAAAATCAGCTATACGGGTGGCAACAAATCCTTGAGACATTTTGTAATGCCTCTCGCTCTTGCAACTTGGAGACCGTCTGTTGTGCAGTATGAGGTAGATTGACCAAAGCTGGTTGGAGACGTGCGAGCTTCTGCATCATTGTGTTCAGTTCTTCACAATACACATCTGCAGTAATGCTCATCCCGTTTGGTAAGTGACCAAACCAAACAGGGATCATCACTTTTCTAGTTTTTTTTTATAGGAGAGGGGGCAAACGAGCATGCGGCTCACCTGATGGTAAGTGACTACCGCCGCCCATGAACAACTGCAACACCAGGGAGGGAATTGCAGATGCGTTGCCGGCCTTTTAAAAAGGAGTACGCTCTTTTCTTGAAGGTCCCTAAGTCGTATCTAGTGGTAAGTTTTCGTTTAGACATTGTTTAAATGCTGAAAAAGGATGCCAAAAACTCATCTTTATTTGAGTTTTTTAGATGCTAAGCGCTTGCGATTGTCAAACAGCATCTATTTTGCGTCGCAGGTAAAAATGCGGTACAAAATTCCTTCGTTTATGTGCCTGTTGAGCAGTGCAAGGCACGTCTCGACGCGTACTTCGCGCTGGCTATCGTTGTGTTCGTGGACCTATTTTTCAAGCTTTTTTACCTAGCCAATTTGCATCAAGCAAATGGACAAATATTGTTTTGATGCTAACGTCTAAAGCTGCTGCTAATCAGCCTTAGATTGAGTATCATCTTCTACAATTGCCTTTAATTCGTTATTGTCGACCAAAGTTTTCGGACAACCACGGGGTTCATTTTTCAAGTTGAAATTTCCAGAACTGAATTGGTGCGTTCGCTTGTAGTATTTGCTCCGTAAACGTCCTTGATGTTCTTGTGATCATAATTACTCGAATTTGTAACGTATCCATCAGTATCCATGATGACAAAAAGATTCAAATGCGATAAAACACAACGCTAATCAATAAACAAATGACTAATTTTGAAAAAAGAATTCCATGTTTTTAAAATAAAATTAATTTGAAATTAGAATTATTATCATCATCATCATCATCATCATTACAGCCCTTCACAAGTCCACTGCTGAACATAAGCCTCCCCCAAAGAATGCCACAAAGCACGGTCCTGAGCCACCTGCATCCATCGACTTCCTGCATATCTTACCAGGTCGTCACTCCATCTCATGGGGGGACGCCCTACACTTCGCCTGCCGGTACGAGGCTGCCACTCGAGAACCTTTCTTCACAATCAGTTGTCGGTTCTTCGAGCTATATGGCCGGCCCAATGCCACTTCAGCTTACTAATCCGTTGGGCTATGTCGGTCACTATGGTTCTACTGCGGATATCCTCATTTCTGAGTTTATCACGCAGAGAAACTCCGAGCATAGCCCTCTCCATAGCTCGCTGAGCGACCTTGAGCTTCCTCATCCGGCCAGCAGTGAAGGACCACGTCTCAGTTCCGTATGTCATCACTGGCAACACGCACTGGGAAATATTAACCAAACAATAATTATTTTGATATGAAATGGGCAGTACTGCAGAAAGGCAATTTCATATGTCGTGACATTGCCGTTCTGCACTCTGCAGTAGTACTGCCGTGTCTACGGTCGTGATCGTGTAATTTTTAAACGTCTTGACAGATTGATATTATATTCACATAATATATTTGTTTTGTCGGGACGATACGTCAAGATTAATTCTCAATTTTTTGTATTGTTTTAGTTTAATGCTAAAATTTAGACCATAAGAATTGCTCTGTGATAGAGTTATTAATAAATATTATATTAATGTAGACTGTAAGTAATAACATTTTAAAAGACTGGCAGTTTGACCAAGAGACAGAATCGAATTATTCAATATTAAGATGCTGTTATGCAATACCTACATCATTTATTAAAAACCGTATATCAATAAATATTACCTAAGCAATAAAGTGATTATGATAATCCACAAAGTTACAGACCGGGTCTTAAAACATACTCTTGTGGTACTAACCTGGTATCCTTCTGTAAGAGGAATGTGCGTCTGTGGGTGGGGAATAACATGCTGGAGGAGGGGGAACTGGTGGCGCTTCTTGTAGCGCTCCTGTAGACTTGTGTGCGTTGCACCGCACTGCCTGCTGATTTTCCTGGTAAAAATTAAAGATATTAATATAAATATAACCAAGTATACTTTTGTAATCTAAATGTATCGCAAAGAACACATTAAAACATTTCCAACGTACTAAAGGTTAAGAGACTTACACTCGATTTATAAAAGAGTAGTCAAAATATTATTAAACACGCAGAACTGTTAACAACGGTGTCAAATCAATTCGGGGTTTCGAACGTTATTTTGTAAAAAAATAACTAATCTTGATTATTTGATTTGGCATGTAGACTGTGTTTACTTAAGGTCAGATTAGTTATATTGTTCAGTTTATCATTATTTAATAGGTTAATTCTAAACTGTCAAAAATTTACATTTAATAAATACCGTTTTACAGTTAGAGCAGATTAGAAAGATCTAGAAAGAATAAAATAATTTCACATTTTTAAATTGGTGCTAAGGCCTAGTGTACAGAACAATTAAAGTACGTACGTATTAAAGTACGTGCTTCAGTATTTGAAATGATTTAGTTATTTTTAGTTCTTTGAAGACTGCTTTTACATTTTTAAATTGGTGCTAAGGCCTAGTGTACAGAACAATTAAAGTACGTACGTATTAAAGTACGTGCTTCAGTATTTGAAATGATTTAGTTATTTTTAGTTCTTTGAAGACTGCTTTTACATTCAAATAAGTTTTTTTAAAATTTTAAATGGACTAATGATAGAATTTTTTCTCCAACTTATATGGGACCACCTCCCATACCAGAACCATATCCATTAGTATAACACGTACACACATATATTTCTGTGTGTTTCACTAAATCTGGATGTTTTTATCATGCACAACATTTGTTACTCAAATCATACCTAATCATAGTTAAGTAAAATAACTTGAAGTATATTGGAGTAAAGAAAGCTACTAGCGAATTCTCATTTCAAACGTATCGCGACATATAATTTAAAATAGTAGATACATGTCAAAAATTCCGTGTACATACTGGTGAGAGCATCCAAAATTACCCTTTGTGTGCTCAATGCGTGTCCTAAGAGGCGACAAAGAGAAATGAAACAGGAGATGGTCAACAGCACCTTCGTGATAATAGTTCAAAATAATTTTAAAAACTTGTTGCCAAGCCGCCTGCCATCGTAGCAACTATGAACAACATCTCTCCTATAAGGCAATCTATGGAGGTGGGCATATGTTCAGCAGTGGACTTTTGAAAGGATATAATATGTTATAAATTAATGAAAAATATGTTGCTGTTAAGCCACTCTACAATATTTTTTTAAAAGAAGCAATACGCTTCTTGTTAGGTCCTATTGAAACTCAACTCTAGCTCAATTATGACTCATTGTACAATATCACTAGGATGCGGTCGCGTATAGCGTATAGGATATAATATAAAAAGAGGGAAAACTATATACGATCAGTCACGCGAAATTAATTACGATGTATATGAATATTTTGCTTATAAAGTTTATTATTTATTCATCTTCTCGCCAGGTATACCTCAAAACTTGAAAACGAGATTGTACAACCAGTGCGTGTTGCCAGTGACGACATATGAAACTTAGACGTGGTCCTTCACTGCTGGCCGGTTGAGGAAGCTCAAGGTAACTCAGCGAGCTATGGAGAGGGATATATATATATATATGTGTGTATATATAATAATTTACCGGCGTCTGTTTTTCCATCCTATTACAATCTGGGTGTATTCAAAGCAAGAGTAAATAGGCTTTTTTTTGGTTGATTACAGCGGCTTAAATTTAAAAAAAATTAGATCGACGGTTGACGGTCTTATAATTAGTTAAATATATATTTCCATAAAGAAGGTAGAAAAATTAAATCACAACATTGTTTTAAAGATATTATTCAAGTAAGTACACCGCGTATATGTACTAGATTACTAGGTTTTATTTATTGTATGATATTACATTTGTAATCTTAAGTAAGTCCTAGCTAATCAATGCGTAAAACCTAAAAGCAAATACTATAGTACAATTGTAGTAATAACAAAAATAAACTATACCATTTGATTATATTATCTCGTAACTCTAAAAGCCCTTCATACATTACGATACCTACAAACAACTAGGACTAGTATTCTACACAAGTGTGAGTCGCTACCGAGTATAGCACATACATTTTCACGGCGACCCGCACACATCGCTACCGGTATCCTACGGGTAAGCAACTATATAGTATTGCGATACTTGCCATGTCGGTCGCCGATGCGTTGCGTCTCCAATATGGAGGGTAGAGGTAAGGAGGATCTCTGTATATTAAAAAGAGTCCGTCGAAATGCGTTAAATTAGGGTGGCACTACAATAGTAGTAAGGTAAATTTTACAGTACAGAAAAATTTATTAGCACTATTTTAAAAAGTTTTATAACAGTTAACACTAAAAAAAATTACCAAACGTATTTGATGTTCACAAAAATAAAACTTTTTCTCACAACAGTTATTTTAGGTTATATTAAAAAAAAAACTATTTTTGGACTAGGTGAATAGTGGAAGTTTTGTATACTGTACTGTAATTAGCTACTTTAGTCAACAAAAATATTTAATTTTTTAACTCGACACACTTCAATCCATCAACAACTGCTACATTCATACCCTGCATCTACGCTAGAGCCTGGAAAGTTCTGGAAGGTTTTTGAACTGTTATTTGCTGCTTACAGCAGGACACTTTTTCATCTTGTACTCCTCTATGTGTGTCCTATGACCTATGAGATAGTCCTCCTTACTATAAGGATATTAGGAGGCTATGGATCTCTTCAGAATGACCTTAATCTCCAATGTTAAAAACTGTATTTTTTATCTATAGCAGACAATTGGCGATTGAACAAGATGCAAATAACATTCGGTTAAATTATAACAAGAAATCTGTCATCTTTTAGTTTTCGTGCAGCAACAAAAGTTCTACAACATATGTTTCAATCAATGAATGGATAAATCCAGTATTTTCGTATTTTTCGCTGACATATTCTGTTTTTTCTATTCTGTTAAAAACTGTAAGTGCTTCTTCATCAGCAGAAGCACTCAACATAATGACAGAATTAAAAGCATACTTTATTCAACGGAGTGTCTTACTACGTAGTACTATTATTTATTCTGTGGTCTTAATAAATAATGATTTTCAATAATAATAATAATAATGTACTCCAGAGCGAATTCTAAACGGAGACTAGCCATCTACGCAGGACAGGATGATATTACCCAAACTTGGGTAGTTAGTAGTAGTTACGGAAGCACAAGTGCACACTTTATTCTAATAATCTCATAGTCCGACGGGACGGTAATTCGACACGAACAGAGAGAGATCAGGCGCAGCACCAACGGCTTTAAATGCTTTCCGAGGCACGAGCTAAGATGTTTTTAAAGTATAGATACGCCATACTTGCTCTAAAATGGCAATACGAAAGTCAGGTAATTGCCCGACTCGCATTCAGTGGGGCACGCTCTCGCGTTGCGGCTATACCTTCGCTTCAGCGCGTAAATCTTCCTAGTTATTCCTGGTAAAAATGCCTCCCTGTGTTTTAGGTGGTACACAAATTACACGGCAACCGTTAGAGACAAGAAAAACGTCTCATTAATATTTTGAATATAGATGTTTTGTTCATAATTGGTTTTATTATTTCAACAATCGACATTAACCGCTAGTGTAAACTTTGACGCTAGCTTGTGTGTTCATTTCCATATCGGTATATCACGCGCTCGCGCCAATGAGCGCTCAGCAGCAATCAATACGCAACTAATGAAATACATTCATCTTTTTCTCACGATAGGTATGCCGTATTATTTGTCTCTTTTTGTTAGCGCAACGTGTCATAATAAATAACTGTACGTAGATATAGCACTACTTGCGCCACTTTAAAATGCAATAATGTTAGTGTGTAACCTGTCTATCTTTTTTAATACGTCTTTGGGCATGGGGGTGAAACACCGCCAACTTCCTAACTCCGGGATGATACTGATAATTTCTTGACTGACAAACCCAATAACAGTTTTAGCTCGACTCGGGATTCGAACCCGGGACCTCATGAGCAGCAATCGCGTTTACTGCTACTAGACCAACGCGGCAGTCAATTATATTATGATTTTCAATAGCGTAATATACAAACCTCGAGTAGCAAACAACAGTATCGTACTGGTATCCAATCAAAGTATAGTATCTCACTAGTATGATAATGTATGAAGGGCCTAAAGAATAAAAAGGTAGAGTTAACATAGAAGTAAATTAACATACATAGTTGCCAAATATTTATGAAGCAAACAAATTTCTGCTCTTATTGCAAGAAAGCCATCCAAACATGCATTTCATAGAAGCGCCAGCATGTTCAAGAATAAACAATTACCAGTAATTCGTAAGCCCACGAAGAATATAATTTACTCGAATATTCTCGTAGCGAAAGAAAATGTTATGAACAATGTATTTAATATAATGTTAACGTTGGATCGCAAGTTCCCAATAATACATAGAATGTTAAAAATGTAGTGTCAAACGGAAGACCAAGGGAGAGAGAGCACCTGAACGGTACTTTTGACCCCTTTTATTCACTGCGCGTTTTTAATTTTTAAGTGCATATTAAATTGCTGAGCCAACCAGTTGAACAAGTTAGGAAATTTGGAAATGTGTGTGGGAACGGTCTTCAGTCCCGGCGGCGGCGCTATTCCTGGCCACGGTAGCGACATGATAACGGCGGGCGTTGGGGCGATGCTTAATACGCTAGATCTGTACTCGAAAAGCCGTCACAATCTTACTATAGCAAGGGATCAAGGCTAAATTTATGGCCTAGTCGGACTACTTTATTTATAAATATTTAATTTATAAACAAGAATATAACAAACGAAAATACAAAAATAAAAGATTTATATAAGACACTAGCGATCCATCCCGGCTTCGCACGGGTGATTTCTGGATCTCGACAAAAGCGGTACCCGGGTCCAATTGTGAATCTAAACTATTCTTGTTTTTCTGTACACACGAGTACATTGAATTTACGTAAATATACTGAGATGTCAAAGCTAATATGGCAATTTCTTTTTATTCTACTCTAAGAGACTCCTTCGGGTTTAAGTTCTTGCTCTTATGCCTCTCTTATTCTTCTTTTTATCAAGATTGAATGCCTCGTTTCCAGTTAAAAGGATCTCCGGTTCTCGAGAAGTTGCATGGAATTTTCCGGCCAAACTACTAAAACTTTTTTTTAATAGGATAAGGGTGACAAACGAGCACACAGTCCACCTGATGGTAAGTGGTTGCTGTGGCCCATATACATCTACATCTTCGATTACGAATTAAAATGCAGATGCGTTGTCACCCGTGAGGACTAAGATGGAATGCCTCGTTTCCAGTAAAAAGGGTCTCCAGTTCTCTACATTCACCATACAAAACACAGCAGCGTTAAGCTGCTATTTTACGCTGGTATTCTGTGAGAGCGTGGTCCGTCCCCGGTCGAGCCGAGCCATTCGTGCTACAACCACAATATAGCTGCAGCATGGCTCTACCACGTATAAAAATACAAATTAATCGAAGTGGCTCATACCAGGGTGGTGTGAAAAGTTTCCCACCTCAACGTGAAGATGGCAGCACTCGTCAATAAAAGCTATTGAATGTAGTTGTGCATCTTTTGACAGTTACGCACTAAAATTTCAGCCATTTTAGACGCGTAGTTGTTATTTTTACAGTCGTTTGAGTGAGTCGATGTGAGTGTTTTTGTGAAAATGGAAAAAATTGAGTATCGAGCTGTCATAAATTTTTTGTTTTTGGAAGGCAATGCGCTTACGCAAATCAAAGGTGAGTTGGACTCTATGTATGGGGATTCTGCACCATCATTTACCACTGTGAAATTTTGGGCAGCTGAATTTAAGCGTGGCCGTGAGTGCTTGGAACACGATAAACGTTCGGGATGTCAAAAATGCAAGTACTGACGATAACATCGCTAAAGTTCACCAAATTTTGAACACAAGTGCAGAGAAAAATGCAGAGTACTATTTGGACGGGTCAGAGAGATGGGAGCATCGATGGGGAGAAGTATGTAGAGTTAAAAGGAGACTATGTAGAAAAATATATACATACATTCTTGGTCCCAGGTGTTAATAAGATGAACGTAGGACCATTTGAAGGCGTATATATATAAACAATTTATAGCTGAAAATCTACCAAGATTATTCAATCTAGGAGCTGAGTTATAGCAGAATAAGTAAAAGTGAGATTATGTATTACCTACACATTAACAGGTGAATTATCACAGTAACAGGCTATTTTTCACTATAATTACTTAAATATATAAAAGTAGGAACAGTATAAAACCACTAAAGAAAAGCTGTCGTTAATAAGGAAACGAAATGGTGAAACTATTAACGAAAGTTAAAACAACAACAACTAATTGAAGTGAATATTAGGCATATCGATCTTAAATCGATTACTTGAATTGTTGTTCTTATTGTTATTTGTTGCAATGTAGATATTTTGTATTTTTTATTATTATTTTGTAGATATGTACGCAATTATTTTTTACCTCCCTAGTTAATCCAGCAAAATAATCGAAAATAAATATTAAAATGCTCTATTTAACCGAGAAGCGATTATCTTGCGCTAGTTTTTAACAGAATAGGGTGACAAACGAGCACACATTTCACGTGATGGTAAGTGGTTGCTATGGCCCACAGACATCTACATCTATCCTGATTAAAGAATCAAAATGCAAATGCGTTGTAACCCGTGAGGACTAAGATGGAATGCCTCTTTTCCAGTAAAAACAGTCTTCCGGTTCTCTACACTCACCATACGAAACACATAAATGTTAAGCTATTTTACGCTGGTATTCTGTGAGAGCGTGGTCCTTCCCCGCTCGAGCCGAACCATTCAACTATACTACTAATATAGCTGCAGCATGGCTCTACCACGTAAGAAAAATTTCATTTAATACATAGACATACCTATAGAGAATGGTCTGTGCGTTCCGTAAAAAGTTGTGCAGTGAAAAGAGATCGAAAATTACGAGAGAGACAGCGAATGTGCGGCCAGTAGTTTTCAACTGAGAAAACGCACTTAAAAGTTGTAAAAATACGACGTGCTAATGACTTTTTAATTGAAGTAAGTTAGTTACAGAAGTAAGGGCTGTAATAGATGGATGGATGGATGATCTCAATAAATAATGTCTCTAAGATCAGTAATCACTTAAGATTTTACCAAAATATATATGAAATCAAATTATTACTCTAGAACTAAAAAATCGTGCAATATGGTGATTAGGGTACTACAAGGGATGTTATGCCTATAGACTTCCGCTTGACACTAATTTTTGGGACACCTTATGTTACTTTCCGAGTGACGAGGTTATAAAAATACTTAATAGTTTCTTTTTATAAAATGAGATCCAACGTCTTAAAGAGTCTGAAACGAGCAAAAGCAACGAAAAACTGTGGCCGAGCGAGACAAGACAACGTACAATTAGCAGATGATTGGTGCGAGATAGATGGGTACAGCATGCGACTCACGAGTTCACGATACTGTATTGGATATGCTTTGCTTACGTGCGTCGTCAGGTCCGGCTCCGAGACCCACTGAAAATTCAACTAGTGTTAGTCTACACTGGGTGTCCTTCAACATGTAAATTTTGATCATCAATTGTGCCAAAAAAAAGTAGTATTATCCCTTTCCGTGACAAATTTTGTACGCCAATTGTGAACACCCGCCTCTAAAACTTTTGTACAAACTGCCTCCGGCTCTATTTTCTATAACTTTGTTACTGTATATACAGCATTCTCACTTATTTTTAGTAAATTTTGTTAAATGTTGCTAATATATTATAATATCTATGTATTTTCTTATGAAATATGCTTATGAGCACAATTAAAAAATACGGTGTTTCATATTATGTATACTGATGTCGTCAAAATGTTCATATAAATTCTAAAATATGTGTAATTAAAGTCAATATTGTAATTGAAATCGAAATATAAAATGATTGAATGTGAAAATAAAAAAATGACTTCAAATTACCTTGTGGCGAGGTCCAAGGTGTCTGTTCAAGTAATTTGAAATGCTCTTCATTATACCTTTTGTCCTTCTTTCTATTGCAAGTTCCGGGTCGGAGAAGGATGGTGTGACTGGTAAAGTAATTAAAGGGGGTTGGGGTCTTGGGGGAGGGGAGGAATATGTAGGAGGTGGAGGTGTTGGCGGCGGCGAAGGAGGTACAGGAAGGACAGGGGGTGGAGGAACGGGTGGGGGAACACTAGCAGCAGGTGAAACCCTCGTCTTGCGAGTTGATTTCCTTCCAAGCCGGGGTTCATTCCCTAGCCTCTCTAGAACCAACCTCCTAACCACTTCGGTCTGTTCTTCTCTCTCTCTTTTAATCTCCTGTACTTTATCAGTCATATCTCGCAAAGGAGGGGGACTAATAGGTGACACCGATCCAGAGCTCAAATTAATTGACACTGACAGCTCCATACTACGTGACGGTGAATCTGTATATCGAGAATTAGATGTTTTAAACGTTTCACTAGCAGATCGGCATATAGCGGGTGAATACATTCTTATAGTACCAGGAGAGACTAATGACATAGGTGTATTTATACTAGTATACTTAAAATCTCGAAAACGTGATGTATCTTGTGCTAATGGCGAAAAAACATCCTCTACTATAATATCATCTTTTAATACTGTATTTTGATGTTTTGTTTTTTCTGCCTTTGAATCAGTATTTTCTAATGGAGGCGAAATTTCTGATAAGCTGATAGATTCAATCTTCATTTGCGCAGCAGCCAACTCTTTATTACTGCTAGTACTATCTTCTCCTTCTCTTTCTATATTCATAACTTTATTTTGTATCGCATTATCACTGCTAGATTTATCACTTGATTCAAGTGATGGAGATTTTATATTGCATTCTACTTTTGGCTCACTATCTCCTTGTGAGTCGTCTTTATCAATGAATTCAATTACTTCAGAAAAATTATTGGTTATTACGTCTCTACTAACATCAAGGCCAGTAGGCGTTACCAAAGTTTCTGAAAAACTTCTTTCGATAAAATTATTCGATCGATCATTGCTCGGGCAATAAGGACCCAAATTGTTATCAACGAATTCCACGTAACCTTCGTTCCGTGGTGTGACAGGAGTTCCTATCGTTGGATCTTGGTCGCCTTCATCCACGAATTCAAAATGTTCTAAAGCGTTTGAATACACAATAGGTTCTAATGGACTTGTTCGACCGCAAACATGTGAAGCAACAGCAGATATATTTTTAGCATCATGCACAGATTTAGGACCACTTAAAGTTCTAGGATTTTTATTTCTTTTCTTTTCTTCTTTTTCTTCAAGGCCACAATCATCTAATACTGCGCTTTTTGCAGCCCAATCAGAGAGTTCAGTCTCAGTCAAAGCGAGAGTTGTAGCATCACGACAAGATTCAGACGATTCTGATTCCACTGCAATAACTGTAGCTGTGGCAGTTCCTGAAGCTCTTTCGTCATTTTCCTCTGCGCTGCTATTGATAAGCATTAAGCTGTCTAATTGTATTAATTCTCCGCCTTCGTCATGCACTTCCACTCTAGGTACTGATTGGTTTGGAGCGGTTTCTGTATGGGAAGAATCATCGTCCGAGAGAGAATCTGTTTCCAAATCGGGTTCCTTTTTTTCCTCTTTAATTAGTTCTCGCCACTCGCTTTTACATAACGGTGAATCAACTTTTATCAGTAAGTCAACCGGCGCATCTTCGAATAAGTTCTTAATAATGTCAGGCATAGGTTTTATTTTACTTTCCTCCGAGAGCTGCAAAGCAACAACAGGCTTCTGTGGTTGAGTCTGACTTGGGAGTGCAGGTGCTGGATGAAGCATTTTCTGGAACTCTGTTATATTAGTACGGAACGCTTCAAGTTTAGTGTCTAACTGGGAAGTGGAGTCTGATTTTCTCACAGCTGGTGGAGATGGTTCTCCTAGCAAATATCTTCTTTTTAACTCTAATGCGCGTTTAGTAGCAAGTCCACCAGCCGAGCGAGTTCTACTGAGTGGGTAATCTTGCGTGGGTGGGGGGGCCGGTGGAGGGGCTTCAGTGACCATAATTGCAGGCGGAGAAGGTGCCGGGGCACATTCCTCGCGGGCAAATTCGCTGTCCGTTGATACTTCTGTCGCTGAAGACACCTCTTCATCACTTGATTCCATTTCATCTTCAGACTCCACCTAATAGAAAGGCATTACAAAATAATATATTATCATTAAATTTACATATATTTGACATGTTTCATATATTTCAAATTTGATCTTGAATTTGAATTATTTGATTGAGAGTGAAATAATATTGCTTAAAATGGAATACATTGGAACGATTAGTTCTAATGCCCTTGCCATTTCATTTTTAACATAATTACTTTTTAGGTACTCACGAAATAATACATCCGTTTTGACGTTTATCGTCCCGACGCTACCATGTAACTAAATAAATCTATAACCAAACAAACCGATTTTTACGATAAATCGATTAAAAATGATTGAGATTTTGTAATCGTTTAAAATTATTATACATATTATATGTAGTTAAATGTTCTATCTATAACGTAATAATTTTACTACAAGGACTACCTGTAGTAACAATAAAAGAAACAAAATATTTCATGATTAAAATAATCTCTTGAGCTATCATGTATTGTATTTAATATCCCGCACAGATTAGCCCTTGTGTATCCCGGTAAAGGAGTATCCAGTATCTCTGCCAAAACTTTCGTTGTTAATTTTCTACTTTTTTTCCACTAATTTTACCCAGTTCCTTTATTACGTTTCTGTTTAAGAAGCTTGTGCCAAAGTTGCTTGTAATCAAATATCAGAGTATATCTTGTAAAAACATTTTTCTAAAATATCTACCCTCACAATACATTTGATTAATCAGAGTTAAATGTTAAAATAAATAATGATAAAACGAAAATTATGATAGTACAGGTATGATATTACAATAACAGCAACTCTTGACTTGAGCCCAAATCAACTCAATTGCGTTGTATAGAAAGCAGTAGGTATGGCGGCGTCCTTATAATTTTATACATTATAATATATGCATATTATACATAAAAGGCCTAATTCTATCTATTTCTTAAATTAGTTTTATAGGTTAATTTTCTCTCTCTTATTTGAACAACTCCGTTTTAAGTGTTTTTGTTTGTTTGTTTTAAATAACGTAACACTAGAATTTTCTCCTGTACCGTGGAGGCAGTTTATATACATAAATTTAACACAAGGACAAACTCGGAACAAATATAGACCCGGTACAATTATTTGTAGGCCATACAATATTTGTTCCGTGCGGGATTTGAATTCGCGGCCCGCCGCAACTCATTGCTAAGCCACTGCGCCACGGAGCCGTAAATTCGTTTCGGCTTGTACGCCATTCCTTAGTTTTGTTCCCATGCCACCCGAATCTACCTATTTGTTTGGCTAAGCTGGCGCTCGATCAATTTGTAAAGAATAATAGAATGCAATATTCGTCATTATTGTGCACTATTCGAGGATGTTCTGTAGTAAGATTTTAAACCACTTGTTTAACTTTTTTTCGTTCTGGTATTCTTTTGTATATTATAGTACATATACAAAAATGGCAGTGCAAGTCTGCTATTTTTTATATATTTTATTTATTTATATTTTTTTCTTTTAATACATTTCATTCATTCATTGCTAGTTCATAATTTTCATTATAGGAATGTTGATCAAATTTGATCAGTTAAGAACAGTTTCCAGTCGTTACAGCTTTATGGCGACATGCCGACTGACACAACATTGTAATAATCCCCTAATGTATTATTCGGTGCGGGATATATTGTTTACGGTGAGACTAACGAAAACTAAAAATTTAATACGATTTATAAATTCCACTAATTGATCTTGTTTACAAATAAGTTCAAAATTATTAGCCTTAAAGTATCGAACTTTACGACTTCGTGCTGATACGTTCATATAATGTTAGTATATAATCACGTACGAGAAACGTCAAAAAGGGTCTATAATTTTATGACAACTATAATGTCTTTAAGATGGGAAACAAAAAGTCTAAATTTTACTAAAATTCAACATCAGTAATAAGATTTTTTAATATGTGCTAACGTCAAACATATTGCTACATTGAAAAACAAAAAGGTACATATAAAAAGTAATTGATTAAAACAAAATGGGGAAGATACGGTACTAAGCCGCATTAAGTGGACTACGAAAACAGCGTATTACTGTCGCACTATAATCTTTGATCGACACTAATCGTCGCGTACACACGTATTGCTCTTGATAAAAATACTTGGAATCTTAAATAGTCATCATAATGCATTCCTACTCATTTTAAATATGTACCAATTATTGCGACAAAATAAAAATTCACTCGGAATCTTTTTTATGACTAAGAACTTCAATTTTTAAAATCAACTTTTACCAAACAAAACTGAACGGCCATGTTAGTGTAAAATAGGGACAGCGCACTACAATTATAGTGGGACTTATTGCTGTTGTTTTGTTGCGGTGTGGATATATTTGTATGCGTAGTATATGTGGCCGGTTTTCGACTACATTATAATGTTTGGGCGTACCATATCTTTTCCTTTTTGTTTGTATCAATGTAGAGAGGTGCGCTTTTTACCACACTAACTTACCGTCTGAAGCATAGATGGCACGTTATCTATCTATCATATCATATTCTACTTAAATACATACACACACATTGATAGTACTTTATTCAATGATACATACATAATAAAAAATATACAAATTACAGAGAAAATAAATACAAAGTTAATAAATAAAAGATAATAAATACACACATACACAAACACACGCACGCACGAACGCACGAACGCAAATACGCATGCATGCAAGCACGCACGTGCATACACACACACACACACACACACACACACACACACACACACACACACACACACACCCACACACAAACGCATACACGATAAGAATAAGAATGAAGAGGCGATAAGGTCTCTCTAGCTTTTCCAATCGCCTCTTAGAAGACCAACGGAAAGAAATGAGATGCCGGATTCTATTACAACACCTACACTACTACGTAATATTACAGTAAATATGAATCATAATATGATATAATATACAATACACAAGCAAAATATATACATAAACATAAAACCACAATCAAAGCGCCATCGACAAATCAATAACTTATTGTTTTCGTAATTTCGGTAATACATATATACCATTTGCACAAAAGCAAAGACGTAAATTACAAAATTAATACAGTCCGACTTACAAAAGAATTCTTATCGTTAGCAACTTGCAGCTAATTTAATGTTGGACATCAAATTCTCCTAAGGTGCAGCACTAAGCCTAATTATGGACTTACATAGGCTGCACTAAAAGTATCGGGAATGGAATATTTCCACTGTTCCTGTCATATTAAAATCTTTTTAATTGAAAACTCCTTGGTTTTAAAAATCGAAAGCTATTTATTTATTTAAAAAAGATTCTCGGTCTTGTCACAAGGTTTTGTCAAACTTGTTTAGTTCGTTGAGAAAATGGAATTGACTCGAGAAAATTCAAGAGCGATGATTTATTATGACTTTCTAAGTGGTTTAACACAAAAACAGTGTGTTGACCGAATGATTTCTGCATTTGGCGATGAAGCCCCATCCAAAACCACAATTTATCGCTGGTTTGCTGAATTTCAACGTGGACGTGTCAAGCTCAGTGATGATCCCCGTCAAGGTCGTCCAAAAACTGCAGTCACCCAAGAAAACGTCGATGCTGTGCGTAAGCTGATTGAGGAAGATCGACATGTAACATACCGCGAAATTCAGGCAACTTTGGACATTGGCATGAGTCAAATACAAATAATCTTGCATGAACAATTAGGTGTAAAAAAGTTGTTTTCCCGATGGATACCGCATTCGCTCTGTGACGAGCAAAAAGCGGCTCGCGTTACTTGGTGCGTCAGAACTCTCGAAAGATTCCACGCAGGATCCTCAAATGCTGTATATAACATCGTATCAAGTGACGAATCCTGGATATACGCGTACAAACCCGAAACAAAAAACCAGTCACGAGTTTGGGTGTTCGAAAATGAGTTAAAGCCAACAAAAATTGTTCGTTCACGGAGTGTTGCAAAATAAAATGGTGGCCACGTTTGTCTCCGAAACCGGCCATGTTACGACTATTCCTCTTGAGGGACAACGAACGGTTAATGCAGAATGGTATGCTAGCATTTGTTTGCCACAGGTCGTTTCTGAACTCCGTAAAGAGAACTGCAACCGCCGCATCATCCTCCATCACGACAATGCGAGTTCTCACACCTCACACAGAACAAAAAGAGTTTTTAGAGCAAGAAAACATAGAATTATTAGACCATCCGCCGCACAGCCCCGACCTAAGCCCTAATGATTTCTATACTTTCCCTAAAATAAAGAATAAATTGCGTGGACAGAGATTTTCATCACCTGAAGAAGCTGTGGACGCCTACAAAACGGCCATTTTGGAGACCCCAACTTCCGAATGGAATGGTTGCTTCAATGATTGGTTCCATCGTATGGAAAAATGTGTCAATTTCGCGGAGAATACTTGGAAAAGCAATAAATACATTTTTAAATAGTAATGTTGTGTCACTTCCTTGATTCCCGAAATTTTCAGTGCCGCCCTCGTAATAAATAAATTTATAAATTTAATTTAACTAGAGGTCGCCTATTGGTTGAAATTCGGCTGCCAACACGCACTGAAGCAGCGCGATGGACTACTTGCCGCTTGGCCGTCACAGAAATAGCTGTAACTTTAATTTATAATGACACAAAGTTTTGTTATATATTAATATTACAGTTCTAATGACTACAAGGATCAAATGCAACTACAAGCTGAAAATTCATACATTACGAAATGTTGGACTGTATTATTTTTACATTGTTACTAAATATTCAAACAAAACAATAAGTTAATAGAGACGGAAATTAGTGTGGGCGAAATATACACTCACATTCACGCTTTTAGCCGCCGCCTTGTGTTAAATCAAAGCTAATATTAAACACGATAAAAATTAAAAAGAGGCAAAAATGAAAGACTTAAAATGTAAAAAGAATTTTTGCAATGAAGTACGAAGGTCGTGTTGATATCATATTGTACTTTTGTAGGAGAAACCTGTTAAAACACGCAACTTTGAAGAGGTTCAGGTTGTACGCACTCGGAAAAACAAATGCAGGCAGGGCATTCCACTCTTTGGCTGTGCATAATAAAAGATGACTTATACGGCTTAGTACGAATATTCTGAATGTCAACCAAGTGTGGATGGTAACCTGCAGTACGTCTGGTATAGTGCCACCAACTTATCTGGCCAGGTGGACAAAATTGGAAATAAGGCCGCCATTTTATAAATGTCATTTCGTTGTCAGGTGAGTGCTTTATTTGATTTAATTGTGAAAGTACAAATTAAATGCCTAAATCTCTTAAAAGTGATGCGCAGCATATTATCCTAAGTTTTATTTTTTATGAAAGCAAAGAAACGTTTACAAGCTCCAATGAGGGCTAATAATTTTCTGCTCACCAGATATCGCTAGTTGACACTGAGGTAAATATTTTTGTTACACAATGTCATTTATTTGAGAAGTTAGTTTATAATAAAAGTTTATTTTAGTATTATGTTAATACACAAATCAATGCCTCAGTTGTTTTATCTTTAATTTTGTTGCACATTTTTATCTTTTTTTATTTTTCTACTTTTAAGAATATCTGTGGTTTGGTTTATTTATTTTTAATACAGAAAAAAACATTAACATTTACTTTTTTGGAACAAAATTTACTTCCCCGCCATGAAATCTATTAAATATTATACTTCACTTTTAAGTGGCACCGCTGTGGTGGCAGAAAAAGTCCTACTTCATACTCCCTACGTCATACTCCCATTATACTATATGAACAGCTGTATGAACTCGTTACTGCTGCGATAGGTTAGCCTTGCCATATATGGAAAATTAAAATCATTAAGTAATGAACTTGTGAAACATATTAACGGATACATATTCCACAACATGGATTTCAAGAGTTCGGCCGCTTGAACTCCGAGATCATGAACAAAATTATTCTTATGAAATATAAATAAGATATATGATAATGCTACGTACTTTGTTTTATTTATTAGTTGTAATAATTTAACTGCTAAATTGCGAAGGAAAACATCATGAGGAAACTTGTATGCTTGAGTTTTTCAAAATGATCTCAGGTTCGCAAATGGCTAGCGTGGTGTACTAAGGTCTAAACCATTTTGTGCTTATTATTGAGCCAGAAATGGGTTGAGATGGCAATTATGAAGGAAGGTAGGTGTACATTGTATGTTCATTGTATATGTTATGAATATGTACTCACCTATTTCCGCTGAAAATTTCTTAAAGAGTAATAGTAAGTTCACTAGTGACTTTGTTAACTTAATAGTAAAGTTGGTGGCACTATATTATGATAGCAGGATGAAAAAGGTGATGTGAGTTTACTTTTCGAAGTATAATGTCATTTTTAATAATTTTGTAAATGATATTATTAAGAGTTTATTATCGTATATGAATGTTAAGTATGATAGAAAGGTAGGGTGGAGTGAAAATGTATAAAGATATTTTTTCTTAAATTTGTAGTATTAAAAAGTTGCCAATGAATTATAAATTAATATAATTAATTTAAATATATATTTTTTGTATTACAATTGTTTAAGATGCTTTAGTACGAAAGAAAATAAAATTGAAAAATGTATATTTTTTTTTAATTTTTTAGTCTCATTCAGAGATGTACATAATCCCTAATAACTTATTGGAATAGTATTTTGTATGTTTAAAGCGCTTATTAGTAATTGAAACGTAGACTATAGTATTTATAATTGAGACTAACAGGTTGGATTGTGAAAATCGAGGTATACTAATGAGTGGATGTGTTCAGAGAAAATAGAAGAACATTTGAAGGATTTTTATAAAGTTTTGCATTAACTTTTATTAAACTTTTTCTTTCAAAACTTTGTTTTATCCTTTAGTTTTTAAATATAAACTTAGATAAAAATATTTTCGTATGTGATTATTGAGCATATTTCATTGTGAATATCAAAAAATTTTTTTTCACTCTACTCTAATAGGCAGTTAGGAATTAAGGCGGCGGCGTGCGCGTGTCGTTCCGCGGCGCACCTCCCTCCCCATAAGCGGTCGAGAGCCGCGCAAGTGTCGCGCTGCGAGCGCGCGACTCCCGCGGCGCTAGTGTCGCGCTAGGCGAGCACGCAGCGCTCGTGGCGCGCTACCTCGCTGCTGTCGGTGGGCGGGCGCGCGTCCGCCGGCACCTCGCGCCGCCGCGCTTCGCGCGCCGCGCGCATCCGCGAGCACGACTCGTTGCCGGACGACTCCGCACCTGCACGGAAACCACAAACCGTTTTTGAAGTCAACAATTTTTTAGACACGGATATTTTTCGGAATGAGGAAAACACAGAACTCGCGTGACCTTCACGCTCAGTTACATAAAATTGTTGAAAATCCACTTATTATAATATAAATATGATGATTAAATTTTATAACATTGATAAATATGTATTGGTAAATTTGTTTATATTAATATAGATAATCATCGTTCTTTTTCGTGTAAACCAGCGCAATAAATGTACATATTATTACTATATTAATACGTGAATATAAATAACTTCTAATAATAAATAAAATACTTCCCAAAAATATTAATTAACAACCCAAACATAATATTTACAGCTAACTAACACCGAATTTACATTCGTTTGACGTGTTGCGTTATTACATATCAGAACGATATCGATTTCATACAATTTGAATGGTGAGATTTATTTTTGCGTGTCGTAATGTACTGTAATGTCTTCTAATGCCACGCATCAAAAATGATTCCGATCACATCAGAGCGATGAAAGTGGGAGAACAAAAGAACAGCCGTGTGAAGACACATCAAAGAAATGTGCACGCGTCAGTGTTGTGTTTTAACACGTCAAAACCGAATGTATCTTTGTCTCAATATAAAATACAGGTATTTTTTACTTTCTTTTGTCCCTACAGGTTTACGAAACCTCATATGTATTTTTTTATACTTTTCAATCAAAGAATGAACTTTACGAAACTGTGCCTATGACAATCTAAAATACTGATGAAATTTCTGAGCATTCCCACGCTCTTTAACGAGACAATGAAACTCGCCTTTAAACTCTCTTTTATTATTCACTGAATAATTACAATATCTTCTTCTCTTCCTTTCTTTTTTAGACGAGTCGCCAGAATCAATATTTCAATATCGTAAAAAGTCTTTTTCAGGCCACGGACCTACACTTATAAATACCTGAACATATATTACAGTTGCTGAAGTCCCCAAAACATAAAAACTTTATAGAAAGGAGTGCTGTTTTACAAAGTGCAAACTCGCTCTTGAAAACCAAAAGAAAAGTTGACAGCTTCGTGGTTTACCAGACTACAAGTGGCTTGAAAATACCAACGCTCTCCACGTTAAGCAACTACTGTGTGGTTACGATTTAAGCAATCTATAAAAAATAGCAAGAACAACGAGCGTAAAGCGTCCCGAGAATTAAAAAGGGTTTTACATGTTAACATACATTACTAGTTTACAAATATACCACAAATATTAATTTCTGGGTGCTAGTCCAGACGGCAAATATAAACCTGGTTCTTTAGAAGTGATGCCCATGAACCCAAAAAAGCAATCAATGAAGAGAAAGTTCACATTTTGTTGTATAAATCTGACGTTTTCATAGTCGACACAAAATGCAAATGGTGTTACTAAGTTCAGGGACAATTGGCCGAACTGGAATTGGAACAAACTGGTTAAAATATTTATATATAATTTGAATTCATAAAAAGAGACTACCTTTTCTGGAAGGAAATGTGGAAGGACTTTAAGTAAAATTTTACAATAACTTAAGCAGTAATTGTAGAACTTTACTAAAAGTATCTCCAGAGCTAGTTGATACGCGAGATTACGAATTTAAGATTATGATATTTTAGTTTCCTGATCTCTATGATAACGCACATACGAATAAAAACATACTGATGAATTACATGATTGATTTACATGTTTTATTTTTTATTTAAAAAACATGCGGAGTGTCGTGGAACACTCGATTGGAACGAAGTTTCTTTCGCAGTATATTATTATTGATAAACGTATTATATTATTGATTACCAAATAATACAAATAAAATAATTACTAACGTCTATTAAACTGAAGCGACATTTAAAATAAAATAATATTTCATTCATGACAAGATAAGAAAAAGTGCGAGGGAGATGGATATTGTTCCATTTCGCTTCCTTATAGCCGCCAAGGCCGTCTACACTACATCAGAAGGGGTCGTGTCGGAAAAATCTTACACTTTTTGTCGCCTAGCCCCATCCGCCAAATTCGTACCGTCCGATAAAGAACTTCGTTCCAAAAATAATAGATCCTTACTCTCACATGGAATACATGTATGGTAAAACAAGCCCACTCTTGCTCGTGGGCTCGTGGCGTCCTATACAAAATTATTTTTAATAATACTGAACCCGCACCCCACTGTCAAATTTACATATAATATAAATATTATTATCATTATAGACACCAAATGCGATTGCAGTTTCGCCAACTAACTTTACTTAATACTTGTAAAATTAATAATAGTTCGAGTTTCCTTATACCAACTAAGAAAGAAAAACGGAGAGCTGCGTAGATTTCAAGGGATGCAAAAACCATGCTCACCTTTATCCTTAATACAAGAACACGCACTCACATACATGTATGCATTTAAAATAATTTGCAACCATTATTAACACTTTCACTGTCCGGTTTCCAGACACAATAGTAAGACAATAGCAGTGCCCTATATGTAGTGCACGGGACAGCGAAATGGTTAACATGGTTTAAGGTGCATCCATGTGAGTTCCAAAAAGAAAGAGAATGTATGCGCGAGTGCGTGTCAAGAAGTTGAGTATGGTTTCAGTAGTTGTTGTTGTTCAAATGTATGCAGCGCTCCGTTTTTCTTCCTTTGTTGGTCTGAGCAAGTATCAAGTTTAGTCGGGTATAATATATAAAATATAGCGGAAAATTGTTTCAACGTGAGCATGCGTAAGTCAGCTTGCAATTCGAATATCAAAATTCGAGCACGTCAAAAATGCAACTACGTCCTTAACAAATATCAATATTGGCTATCTGATGCCCCGTAAATCTGGCTATCATATACAAAAAGAATTTTTCAAATCGGACTGGTAGGTCCAGAGATTAGCGTGTTTAACAAACAAAAAATCACTTCCGATTTATCATATTCGTGATTCTCTCTTAAGCTTATCCAATAGATTTATATATTTGTCTCTATTTTTTGTTCTGTGCCCAAAGGGTATCCAACGAGAGCCTATTACCAAGCCTCCGCTGGCCTTCCGTCTGTCTATCAGCGGCCTGTGCGGATCTGTCAGTGTATCTCATGATCTGCAAGAGGTAGACAGTTGAAATTTTCACAGAATGTGTAATTCTGTTGCCGCTATAACAAAAAATAATAAAAATTAAAATTAATTAAAAATAAAAAGGGACTCCTCTACTAGAAATGTGTATTACGATGGTACGGTACCCTTCATGCGCGAGTCCGACTCGCAATTCGCCGGTAATTTGAGTTTCAAATCAGAACGATGCTAAAGAAGTTTTCGTTTGCAAAAATAACAGAATGATGAACATGAAGATTTCTTACGTCCTCGAAATACAATAAATTTTAAAAAGTTCTCCAAATGTTTCACTTACCGTCGTGAACCAGAATAAATTATGGAACCAAATAAAGTTGTAAATCTTACCATCATCGGAGTAGTCATCGTAGCCGAAAGAGTCATCGGAAAAGTAAAGCATGAGCAGGTCCGATTTGGTCCGGTGTGCAGATCTAGGCGCGGACTCGCGAACCGGTTTCGGTGATCTTTGCGCTTCATCATCGCTTTCAACATCAGTCCACTCCTCCGACGATTCCTCCTCGCTATAATCCGGAATAATTAATTATTCGAATAATAATTAATTATATAGGAAGAAATACTTAAGGCTCTTCTTTTTTGGAAATGAAAAATAGATTTTAGTTTCATGTTCTTAAAAAAGACCCCCATATCGACAGATGAAAGGCAAAATGGTTGAAGCGACATCCTGGCCGAAATTGACGAATATACTAATATCTGTAATCAGCAATTTTCTGCGCCGATTGAGCCGGGTATCTTTAAGGTCTAAACTTTTTTTAGTCTTTGAACTAATCAACGTTTCGAGTGATACAAAAGAAAATATGAATCAAGCGAAAAAACTTAAAGTTACAATAAAAGTTGAGTTATACTTTAAGGACTGTTGATGGAAATCGTTCATGGTTTCCCAGGTTTTTTCTCGTCGTTACAAAAAGCCACAAAAATACCAAAGATATATCGCTTAAACCTTGTACTTGGCTCCTAACAATATACCTAACTCACAAGGATTTCACAAAGGGAAACCTATTAAGCCAGATCTACAAGATACGAATAGGAAGGAAAATTCGTTATATAAATAATCTCTTTTATAATATCTCCGTTTGACATTGCTTTTGCTTGCGCATCAATCCTAACTATAAAAGATCGCTAAAAAAATGAATAGTTTGACTAGCATCCATTAACTAAAACTGTGGTGATTGGCCATTTTGCTTTACTCTAAAAAATTACTTTATATGTAGCAATTTCGTTTACTTTTTCTTTAAAAATAATGAAACTGTTTTTAACATGTTCTTCTAAAATAGTTGCTGCAACAATTTTTCCTTAACAATTTCTCATATTGTTGTCTTTGTACCTTAGTCCACCGGCACCCGATGTCTCAGACGCGAGGCAGTTCCTATCAGTCCATTCATCTTCATCGATTTCTCGCGCGCCACTGTCCGAAAGTTCTAGACTAATTCGTTCCGGTGTAGAAGTGATGGCTTGAGGTTGAGAAGACGGTGTCAAAACGGTCGTAGCCGTTACGGCATCCGGAACGCTAACGCCCGAGTGGCGCATGCATACTAGGCGACTGCCGTACCGCTCCATAGTGTAGTTTCTGTTTATGAAATAATTAAGAATGTTCAAAATACGTTTAAATAATATAGGCGTGAGAACAGAGAATGAAAATGGTTCAGTAAATAAAATTGTGTTTCTCCGTAAAATTGAACGCCAGTTTAAGAAAATATTATACAGGATAACATTTTACCGCGAGAAAAAAAATGTAATAGTTGAACGAAGTAAAAAACTATGGCATAGTATTTTTCAAATTTTGTTTTAAATAAACTTTAACTTCGAAAACTAAAAATATTCATGTGTGCAGTTCACACACGGTAGAAGTAAAACCTCTAGAAAATTGCGAGTAAAATCGCTTTTTTAATAGCGCCATTTACGGCATTCTAGAGATAGCCATTCTATTGAACAAAATATGATTTACTGTCAAAGTGGTACGTAAAATATACGCTAGATGGCCTAAACACGTAGGAAACACTGTATATTGTATTCTACCTCATTCTCTCGCCGGCTAAATCTTATATATGTATATGTTGAGTGTCGTTTTTTAGTTTCATTGCGTTTCAAATCACAACGATTCTAAAGAAGTTTTAAATTCCAAAAAAAAGCACGAAATACACCCTACTTTACGTGTGGTACGTATCCATGATTGTTTACGTCATTGATCTTGAACCGATCGCTAGATAAAAGGTTACTTCGAATTGGTGCTATTTATTAATGAATCAATTTGATAAAATGTCATTAAAAAACCAATAAAATTTTAAAACTATCTATGTCATAAACTTCTAATTCGTTCACTTATTACAACATATTGTTTCCCTCTCGGTGAAAAAGTCATCCAGTATATCTAAATTAAAATTATATTGAATGGAAAGTAGCTTATTGGATTGTTGCGATGGAAAATTGCTGTTATTAAATTTATAATTCGAAACCCTGAAAGAATTTCGAAAATTAAACAATTATCAGTCACTCTTATTTATTAAAATTTTCAGTCCAAAGTAGTTATCATTGGAAAGCTCTCCGCACTTTCATAACAATAGCGTTTGTGTCTGATCGGCCTACATCGAATCTGTACCATTATGTACATTAGCCGAGCAGAAAATTCGATGTGTGATGTACCATTACTTAAAAATCTGTATGATGTTTATCGGAATTTACTAAAGGAATAGAAGCTAGACACAACGTTCAGTCATTTATCATTGTAATACATAGCTCTAATATAACAATCAAATAGTTTTTATGCGAATTTATTAATGTAAAATTTAAGTGTTGTATCGTTATACGGGGTTATTTTGCAATAACCGGCCAAATTTGCGAGGCAGGTTCAGAATATGTAATTTAGGCAAATGATGAAGAAAAAATAATTAAAAAAAATCTCAAACATTTTGTCCTTTTTATCTTTTAAATTCAAAATGCGTGTTAATGCATTATTTTAACTGATTTTACTGCGCATGCATACATTCGTAACGGTCGATCGGTAGGTAAAAACATTTTAATAATCACATTCCATTTGGGATAATTTCAAATAAATGTAGAAACCTTATTTACTCATATTTTCAATAACTGCAATTAGGGTATATCATTATTTATATATTTTTTATTTATTTAAATTTTGAAACTGAAAAATAACCCTGTATAAATTAAATGTTTTCTTGTAATTAATTATTCTTAGCGATTTTCTTTTTGACTGTTTATTCTTATAAGTTTTGTCCGAAAGAGTGTTATATTATAGTGTAACCTAACACAATAATATACTTAATATTCTATGATTAATAATCTCTGCTCTTTTTTTGCTGCATCGCGAATTGAAGTAGTCGCATGTGCAATTAAATTAATTAATTATGATATTTAGTAGTTTCATTATGTACAAGATTGATAACGGAGTCAGTGCAAATAGCGCAGAACAATTTTAATAAGAACACATTGCCCAGTTTAAATTGTTATGCAATTTTGTGTACTCAGAGTCAAAAACTTGGTGTATACAACACCACGGAAGTAAAGTGCAACAAGCAGTGCAGCGGAGTTTTTATCCCCTTAGGCCTAAACCCATAATAAAAATCGAATATACGTATTTATCACCAATTATAGTATTTGCGTTATAGCATGGTGCGGGTGACAGCTTACAGTTGAGCGTGTCTAGAGATGGAACAATGTTAAATCGATTTAAAAAAAAGGCCATTAGCGATACACAAAGCAAAGCAAAAATGATCGATTGGCTATCGATTAAAAAAATTAGCCAAAATATATATTTCCGTTACATACAATGCATATACATACATTTTAGTTACAGTTTCATACAAATTATGACATTATAATTACATATTATACTATGTATAGATCTTTTATTTTATGTTAATCGCAACATTTTTCTTAACATTAAAAGAAATTAAATGACTGCCAACACCTGTAATTTCTAGTAAGACGTTAACTACACCTGCAGCTTTACAAGATACGAGTCCTTTGCCTTTCGCTATAAATGTGTATAAGTGTTGCCAGGTCCCGTAGGTCAAATATCGAGACGGAAGGTAGAAATAATCGAGAATTTGGTTTATAAATCTAATAGAATAAAAATTAAAAAAAAAAACAGAACAGAACGAAACAGCATGGATGATATCTGTATTGCGCCAACACAATACACGTAAAATTTAAAACTTTGATGTTAACTCTTTAGTCAAAAGTTTGGTAATAAAATATAAATAAATATACATAGAAATAAAAACTAAATATTCAAATGTAGTAATAGCCACAGTAATTACAGATTACATTTAGTAATTTTAGCTTATAGATGTATTCATTTTGCTGACATAATTATCGAAACGTAAAAATCGGGACGTGTCACCAAACCCCTGAAGATCGGAAGAAGATCGGGACACCTGGCAACACTAATGTATAATGCTAGCGCCTAGCGGCCGTTTTGTAATTTCCAGTTGAGTATATAGCTTTTACTTTCGATTACTGTTCGTGTTTATTGTTGTATTTTATAAGTTAATTGAGTTGAGTTTGTTTATTTAAAATGCCGAAACTAACAAAAACATTGTTAAGGCGACTCAAGCGGGGGGGGGGGGGGGGGGTCATTCGCCTTCGAGATTACTTTAAGAGAGATCCACAAAATGGCGGAATAACTTTAAAATTATTTAATTCCTTTTCTTAATTTTACAAGTTTTTCTATTTATTTGTTTAATGTAGAACATGATTCGTAAGTTACTTAAATTTAGTATGTACATGAATATGACGGTATTGCACCACACATATAAAATAGAATTATCTTACTTATTTTTAGCGATTATATTCGCCGGACAGTTTTCACGTCCGATTATGAGGCGTATCTCTAGTAATTTAAAAAAAATTACCGCTAGTATGCATAGTATGTAACTGCGCACGTAAGTGAAAAAAATAATACTTTTATAATTTTATTAGTAAAAAAATCTATATAAGTGAGATTTTTACGTTAATGTTAATAGTAATAACAAAATAGAAAAAAATAAAAACAAATTCAGTGTTATTTTCTCATAGTTAAAAATGTTCTATGAATGAAATGAAGTAATGTTCTAGTGACCTGTCAACCTGTCACCCGCACCATGCCATACTATAACGCAAAGACTATAGTGGAATTTAAGTTCAATATTTTTAGATAAAATGTATCGCGTGCAGTTGAAATTGACTATTGGGTAGAAATCGACATATCCCTGTCACACAACACATTTTAATGTCTATACTTAACTGTTGAATTAGTTAAGGTAGGTAGTTGAGGTAGAGAAGGATTTTTTTAACTATTTTTTGTGAAGAAGAATTAAAAATCCGAGAGAAACAACTGCAATCCGGGACTGTTAACAAAATCAACAACCCGTATTCCCAGTTTCCTCCTACAAAATTGGATTGATTTAAAAAAAATCGCAAGAAGATTATAATAATTTTGTGTTTGTTTGCTAGTAGTCTAATAACAGCGGTATAACTGGGCAGTTTTAGTAATTTTGGAAGGTTTCTATTATTTAAAATAGTAAATTTATAATAGGATTTAAAATGCCGAACCCTCTCTTACCCAGGCCGCAGAACCGTCTTGCAAACAGCGCATCGAAAACAAGCCCTGTGCAAATGCAAGCCATCAGCAGTAACTCCCTCCGCCGCGAAAACACGCGTCCCGCAAGAGGCACATTGTACTCCCGTCGAAGACGGACCACGCCAACTCTTTTTGCTCTGTAAACATGAAATTAAAAATACGTGGTAGAAAGGTAGGTCACAGTCTAATTATGGTTGCAGCACGAAAATGTCGACTCATTTGTGTATGGGCCTCGGGTAAGATATTTATTATATATATCATAACATATATTTAGTTTAGTATGGTGCACACACCTGTACACACCATACACAGCATTTAATGCTGTGTTTAGTGGTTTCATTTGAAGATACAAACGAAGACCTTTTTAATGGTCACGAAGCATTTTATCTCAGTCCTCAGTTATGAAAACGCGTCTACATTTTGAATCTTTGCCTACATATAACATTTCGTATAATGGTTATACAATTATATGCTACACGTATTTGTATTTATGAAAAAATATAATAAATTGATACGAAAAGCACTTGCCTCTTCTTTGGGAATAACTTTAGTGGTGTCAGGTTCCTGCCTTTTAACAAATTTTGTAGCTAAGTTAGCGACCTGAAAAAAGATATTTAATAAATAAATATTTTTTTAAATTCGACTACCAACTATTCCAATCTTACTCTCTCAAATACTTTCTCACAGACCTTTTTGGTGCCATGGTCTGGTCGACCTGAGTCCTTTAACTTCTGGTCAAGTTTGTGCAGAGTATCGTCGATTTCACCCCACTTCTCTTCAGCCTGTTCACCTTCCTTCAACCTTCTTTGACGGCCAAGAAACTGTTTGAAGTGAAAAACACTTTTATTAATACCTATAAATGTGCCGACGTGATAATAAAGTATAATATTATTTTAACGACGTTCAAATTTAGCCGTCTTAATTTCAAACTAGTGAGGAAATCCACTTTCAATTACTCTTTATAGTTTGTTATTGTGTATCATTATTCATTAGGTATATAGTGGACATCCCTTATTAATTTTATTTTGATTATTACAATTGGGTTGCAATAATTGTCAGATTTTATTAAAGACCACTTCTAAACATATACTTTTTTTAGAGTGCGCAATAAGGCATGTATACTTTGAAAGATCAATGAAACATGCTGAACAGGAGGGTTTGTGAGCACAGAGCCGAGACCCTGGCACTAGTGATCCTACTTCCAACCCCTTGTCTGCGGGAATTTGGGTTTCACATTATTGGATGTATATACTCCGAAATGAGACGGTTGTCAAAGCCCGGTGTCAGTCTATCAAAAGGGTTCTCTATGGAAATTAAGATAGCCTAGGGGGAACCCCCTTACATCCTATGGAGCATAGAATATAAGGGTATTGCTATACTTTAAAGATGTATTATAATTGCCAAAAATTGTTACATTTAATTTTTTTTAATATATTAGCAATGCACATTACTAATATTCTCTTAAACCACTCCTGGTAAGTTTAAAATGCTTGTGTTAGAAGTGGTCTAAGGCAATAGTCAAATGACGTATTCAAACACACAACCTTTTGAGTTCGCGGGTCCGCACCCTAACATTATGGCAGTGTTGCTTAAATTCATAATAATGTTTCTTTAAATATAAAACAAAACGAAAATACACGGAGCAAACTATGCATCTAGCATTAGCACTACAAAAATGTATGAATTTTGGACCGATTTCACTAACTAATTAAACAAAACTGATTATACCCTTCAGGTTTTCATTTGTGGAACATTCTATTGTTATCTTCTTTCTATATGAATGTGTTTACTCTGTGAAATGGTATTATGCCATTCAAATTTAATAAGTTCTCTTATAAAGACAAATATGAATACTGGGTGGTATTTTCAATTTGTTTAGTTTATGATTAATATAGGTTGTCAACACTATTATAAAATCTAAAATTATCTAATTATATTACGTATATATGTCTAAAAGCGGAGTTTTGTTTTGGCTTTGAGTTTATCATGTGCATACCCACTATTAGATTTGTGTAAAAGCTTTGTTACACAGTATCATCATCATCGAAAAGTGCGTTATAAATAAATAAATAAATAAAAATCTTTATTTTTGAATACATATGAAAGTAAATATCATTCTACTTTTTAAAATATCTTGGATGATCTGATATATATTAGCAAGCGATGAGTCATCATAGTTATAATAAGTATTATGATATTATGTTTAATGCATTTGCTCTATTTTGTTATTATTTTTTATTCTGTTATAGTTTTTTCTTCCGCTAACAGTTAATATTATTGTCATTGTCTTTTTTTTATAGGATAAGGGTGACAAACGAGCACACAGTCCACCTGATGGTAAGTGGTTGCTGTGACCCATAGACATCTACATTTATCCTCGATTACGAATCAAAATGCAGATGCATTGTCACCCGTGAGGACTAAGATAGAATGCCTCGTTTCCAGTAAAAAGGGTCTCCGGTTGAACACTCACCATACGAAATACAGCAGCATTAAGCTGATATTTTACGCTGTCTATTCTGTGAGAGCATGGTACGTCCCCGGTCGAGCCGACCCATTCCTGTTACAACTATACAAGAAATATAGCTGCAGCATGGCTCTACCACGTAATTGTCAGCTGCAATTAGTACTTTACTGAGGAGGAATTGGCCGAATACGAAGGTACCGTCGCATAGTTAATTTAATATCCCCAATATACGAGGTGTATTTTTACTTTGGGACAAATCTAATTTCACTTCACACAAATCGGGCCTTAGATTGTCTACTAAATTACCTGTTTTATGGATGTTCAGACTAAATCTAAATTTCAGTACATTACTAAATTACATCGAAATAGTTTCACCCACTTGTTCTCTATCCCACTTTGGAACCTTCTCCGCGCCTTTCGGTTCGGGCCTGCCAAGCCGATTCTCCAAAATCTTTCGTTCGATTTCTTTAACGTTCCAGTCGTCTCTCTCGATTTTGCCGACTGATCTCATCAGATCCTTGGGCTTGGAAGATTTTGGTGGTGCTGTGGTAGGAGTGGTGTTCGAAAGTTCAGCTGCGAGTCGCGCCACGCGAGCCCCTCCGCCTACTGCTTTGATTCCACCCCCTACTATCCGGCCCTCTTCCTAAAAAATAATGTACATTTCACATATCTATGTTAAATTTACTTATACCTATGCAAATGTGTTCTGTACTGTGTATTATAAAATAATTCTTCGAAATATAAATATATTTGAAGCAACGTCTACTACATCTACTGTTAAGATATTAAATTTAAATTTCATTGTAACTTTACGGGTAAAGTGATTTTGTTTGCTTAACGTTTTACAATCTCAATCACAATTAATGAGCTTAATATTATTCAAACGTCGCATCAGAATGGTATGAATTCGTTCATTCTTTACAGACCCTCACAAGTCCACTGCTGAAAATAGGCATCCCGAAAGGAATGCCACGAAGCACGGGTACTAAGCCACTTGCATTTTTTTTTATATAAGAGGGGGCAAACGAGCATGCGGCTCACCTGATGGTAAGTGACTACCGCCACACCAGGGGATTTGCAGATGCGTTGCCGGCCTTTTAGAAAGGTGTAATCTCTTTTCTTGAAGGTTCCTAAGTCGTATCGGTCCGGAAAAATCGCTGGTAGTAATTGATTCCACAAGGAAGTTGTGCGAGGGAGAAAACTTCTTCTAAATCGCACAGTGGTGGACCGCCAATCATCCAGATGGTATAGATGGTAACGCGAGTTTTGGCGCGATGTGCGATGGTGAAATTGAGCGGCTTGAATTAGTCCGAACAATTCCTCCATCTCAATCCATCCATCGACTTCCCGCATGTCTTACCAGGTCGTCACTCTTTCTAGTGGGGGGATGACCTACACTTCGTCTACCGGTACGAGGCTGCCACTCGAGAACCTTTCTTCTCTATCGCTTGTCAGTTGTTCGAGATATCATGTTATTTATAAATTCAAAGCCAGTTAATTACGAAAATCATGATAACTTTTGCAAACTGTAATAATTTCAATTCAGCAGTGACTATATAGAAAAACTTGTACAGCGAATCATTTTTTAAGTACGGAATTTCATGCAAATCATTAGAGCCTAAAAAAAATAAAGCTCTGTTGTTTCTTTCGGCGGATTATCATATGAATTTGATAAAACTTAACATTTAACAGAAACTGGTGACAAACTTTGTTATTCCAAATTGTTATTTAAATCAATTGAAACGCTACTTCTATGCAATGAAAATTTTTAGCAAACAAGTTAAATAAATTCATGCACACGCAGAATTTTTTATTAATACTTCAACAAAAGCGAAATTGTCTTTGCTGCATAACCCTCCTCCATAGATTTTCCTCATAGAAGGCATACCTCGCCAGGCGGATGGGCAACCGAAATATTTATAATTATTATTTAGTTTTTATTAGAAAGATGCTGCTGCCCATATTCTGCTTCAGTTTCTTTTTGTCGCGACACGATATAATAATTATATCTACAAAATATTTTAAAGCACTTTAAATTATCATTAAAGTATACTAAGCTTATTGCATTACATAGTAAAAAATATGGTAAACTTGAAATACAAAAGAGTAAGTGTCGTCAGATTCATGCTATTAGAAATAGACTATGGTGGTTGTTGGAAAATTATTAAGTGGCGAAGCTTGCGAAGTCACTTATTGATTTCACGATGTCTGTCCGTCTGTCCGTCCGTCTGTCCGTCTCTCCCACGATTATCTCGAGAACGGTTTCGAATTTTCAAATTCTGTTTTCAGCAATCGATTACTGATCACCCAGGCATCTGAACCTCCTATTTTGAAACTGATTGCTCAACGGCAACCGTTAGAAACCGCTACAAAGCTGATTGCTTCGCCACTTTGCTATGCTGTTAGCTTGCTAGGTTTATTATTGTTGCTTTGAACATATAAATATATTTTATGTCTTAAAAACATTAAAATGAAGTCCAATAGAAACCGATCTTGCTATCGCAAAACTTACTTCCCGGCTTATTACAGTGACTTTAAAAACGTTTATACACAATTTTAAAGCGAGTAGTAGTAAGTGGAACTAAGCCTGAGATAGTTCATTGGGAATAGTGGCCCTATTCTAGTCTTTCTATCTATAAATAACATGGAAAACAATATTATAAGCGTAGCAAAACACTCAGAACAACGGAGGCGTTAGTCTCACCATGCAACACACAACTTCACACGTATCTCACATAGTGTTGCAATTGTTTCTCCAGTTTCTTCACACGTTCGTCGAAATGAGGCGCGCTGGCCCTATACTGCTGCAATCCATAGTCGTTCTCCAGGTCTGCGGACGTAGCGAAGTCTAAGCGAGGCTCAGCTGCTAACATCTGCAAACTTTTCTCGAATCGCTGCTTCATGATATCCCGGGCTGCTTTTCTTCTGCCTCCGCTCTTCGGCCGCTTCGCTTCGGCATTTCTCTTTTGCATCATATCTGAGACCCTTTGCATTCTAAAAGCCATATCACTCGAATTTCTTCTCTGAGTCAATTCGGGGCTCTGCCGTGGTTTACTACCTTGAATTAAATCTGCTACTCGCTGTCTTCGCAATGCCATTTCAGAGTTGCCGATAGATTCTAACCTTTTTGTACGTTCAGGGCTTGGCGTGTTACGACGTTTCCCTTCGATAACATCGGCTATTTTTTGCCGACGCAACGCTATTTCTGTGTTTTCAATCGACCCCGATCGATTCGATTCGGAATTGAGCGTATGCTTTCTTTTGTGGCCTTCTAAAATTTTAGCTATTCTTCTCGTATTATGCGATGTTTCTAAAGACTCTATAGAACGAGAACGCTCAATCAAAGTCACTTCAGGACTTTGCGAATATCTTTTGCGGGGTATGTCAATAACATCGGATAGTCGTCTGGCTTGTGGAAAACGAGTATCAATAGACGTGGAACTAATGAACTCCTCTTTCTTTTGTTCATCTGTTGAGTATGAACGAATAAAGTCACTCCTTCTTGGTTTATTAATTTGAATCACCGTAGCGTCAGAATCTGCGGAGTTGTCTTGAAATGTGTCTGATGAATCCGGCGCCTTTAGGGAATCGATACCCAATCCTTTCAGTCTCCGAGGGGGCTTCGTTGCTGTCGATTCGACTTTTTTATTTTCGAAAAATCGAAGTTCCAAATTCGACTCATTCGATTCTTTCGGCTTTGTTCGTGTTTTTGAGTTGCCTTGGAGTAGCTGTGCCAATGTATCTCGGACTATTTTTGGATCTGGAGAATCTTCTGGGTCAATTAATGCTAATATTTGGTTCTGAATTTCCTTTTGCTTATCGGTGGACGAATCTTCCTTTACAATTGCGTCGTGGCCTTCTATTAATCGCGCTAGCTGTGTGATATCATTAAGGTCTAACTTGCCGATCTTTTTTCTTATGTACTCAGCGGGATCGTTACTTACTTGAGGAGTGCGTGGGGAGCGTCGTTTCTTTCTGTAGCTTGATGTAGATTTATCGATTTCAGCAACATCTGTTAAAGAAAATTTAGACATTTAGTCCCTTTTAGTAATTTGACTCATTCGACGAATCGAAGTTGTGTTTGTATTTATACGCGCATATTTGCGCACACACACGAACATGATCAGATTTTTAATATGAGTTTACCGCCATCAGTCGAACCCCAGAACCATTTGGAAAATGGTGGTGTATCTAAATTATAGAGGACACAGATAAAAGCATTTTTTCATTACTTGGTTATAAAGAAAAAAAAAGTGTCAGCAGATGTATAATCAATCGAGGAAGATTTATCAAGCAATAACGACGACGCCTCCTTATAAAGCATTAAATTAATTTTTACTTTGAAATAATATTTTATTTTGTATAGGATTACTTACTCGAATATACAGAAACTGAAGTATCCGTCGTATTTCGACCATGCTTCTCTTTCTGTTGATTTCTTTTGATCTAAAAAGAAAGTCAATATTATGAAAAACAAGTTTAAAGAATATTATCGTTTACATAGTCTACAGGAGATATAAAATATTCACTCGTCATTCAGATACGGATAACTCCATATTAACACATTTTTCACAGTTGTTACAGAATGAGCATTTTGTGGAAAATACAATTAACTATACTTAAGACTTCTAAACTAAATAAAGACCAAAGTAGGAAGGTATAAATGTTTTTGAATGTTTTGTTCAAGAATTTGAATCCAACAGAAATGCTATAATAAAGTAAAAAAAGTTAAACATTTCAATATAGAACAATACATTAGTATTATTTGGGTAAATTTAGTCATAAAGTGGCAGTTTTGTACGACCTGATCGAACACGTCAGTTTGGTGATGTATGTGGGGGACTTCGCCCTTGAAGGCGTTATAAACTCGCGCTAAATAGGAGCGCAACTTAGCTTCAGGCACGTCGCGCGTCTGACCGCTCGTCGAAAACGGTGTAATTCCTAAACAAGAAACAAAAGAATATTTCAAATTTACAAAAATAGTAATAATTGCTATTTAAGATTTTAAAGTATGAATATTAACATTTAGAAAATAACAGCAGTTTAAAATAAAAATGTGTTTATATTTAAAGCGAAATAAAATAAAATAAAACTTTTTTTTGTTCCAATTATTTAAAATGAAAGATACTCATTATACATTAGGTACGTAAATGTCTTTATGGCAGAAAATATTATATCATACTACACATACTTTTAATTTCATCAAAAGTCATGGGGTCCTCATTATCAATTTAAGCGTTATTAAATAATGAAAAATCAAATAATAACCTCATTGTTCCCTCCTCACTTATGAAAATGACTACAAATTTAAACCTATTAGCCATAAGGGTTAACCCGTTTTAAGATTAATCCAAAAATATTAAAGAAATAAATAAATACGGGTTATAAGGCCGGACTAACCCCGATTGATGTTTTAACCCTAATAATTGGTAACTGTAAGAAACGATAGATAATATCTAAATTATCATATACATATGTCATATTCTATCCGGAGGGCAAATTAATGTTGACTTATGAAAATTTTATTAAGTCTTGTAAATTCAAATTAGGGTATGAACTATGTGGCCAGTTCATATAGGAGTCAATCGTCCAATGTTTTGGAAAGCCTTTATATTTAAAATATATGTTGATGAGGTCTAACCAAATTCATGCTGCAGCACATGATAGACAGCCCGTGGTGATGAGTTGGAGGGCATGAGGTCAGGGCGGTAGCGTCGCAGAAGGTCAGTAAGAGCGGATGCACTAGCAGCCGCTCGGATACCTGGCTCCGAACACCCTACCCATGATATAAGTGCTTCCTCGGGGATGTCTGCATCTGTATCAAATTATAAACAATATATAAATTCACACTAATATAATAAGTAAAGTTGTTTGTAAATATGTAGGTTTGTAGAAGGAAATCTTTGAAACTGCTGATCCGAATCAGAAACTTCTTTCACTGAATGAAAGCTACACTATTTTAGAGTGTCATAGGCTTTATAACGCAGTGATAAAACATTGTGTGTGCAACCACGCACAATGTAGGGTCGCGTAGGTGCCCATCACAATACGTAAACTTAGAAGGGGCCTTATTGATACTAGAAGCATATTAGGTAAGTTCGGGGTTTGACTGCTATAACGACTAAAATACGCCCAAATAGGATGTTGGTAACTAAAGTTTCTCTCTCAGTTTGCCCTTTTCTTATCACTGCATTTATTACGTAAAGCAGTTTAATGTTCCCACCAGACCACAAACATCAAATAATTCTATTACGTTTGCCTAGACAATATTTACCTTAGAATTTGAAAAAAGCGATTAAGTATCATTGTAATTTGAAACATAATGAAACGAAAAAGAGATACTAAAAAGAGAAATATATAAATAGAATCAGATAGAATCTATTTAATAAAGCGGAAGAGGTTTTTTTTGTTTGTTTAAACACGCTTATCTCTGGAAATACTAGTCCTATTTGAAAAATTCATTTTGTATATGATAGCTAGATTCACAAGGAATAGTATATACAGGCCACCTCTCAGCTAACCTTTAATATTGATTTTTGTTAAGCAAGTAGGAATAAAAAGCGTTCCCGAAGTCCGAATCCGCAAGCGCCCTGGTGTAATGGTTAGTGATACGTAAATACTATGTTCTACAAAAATATAAATCTTTCCTCCGTCTAAAAAAGTACGTGAGACCATAGGCCTATTTCTTATATCAGTCACAAATAGAGTATATTGTTACAAAAAAATATTGAAAATTAAAATTTAATATATGAGCGTTATTATTAGACATGGCATATTAATCCTTACGAACGAAAGGTACTTCATCATCAAGTCAATTTTATAAAGACATACTTTGCTCTTCATAGCATGTTATATAGACGCATAGATTAGGATACAATGAAAAATTAAAATAAATCAACACGGTTCCTCGCGCGAACGACTTCTATCCACCCGATAACAGATAGAAACCAGCAGTGAACGCCTCTATAAAATAAATAATTAAAAAATTACAAATTTATTATCAAATAAAACAAAATTAATTATATTGAATAAAATTATGTTCAAACTATTTTTAACAGTCAACGATTTCATAATATCTTACCGATTTTTATTAAATTAATCGTGTTTAGGCCATCTAATTTTGTTCGATAAAATTATTGTACCTATAGAAAGAAGTAGACGTCGCTATTACAAAGCAATTTTAGACTAAAGAAAATATTATTTTCATTTAATACACTAAAATTTAAGCTCTACATGTCTAAAAATAAGGCGTGTAACATTTATTTGCTACAAAATTAAAATTTATCTTATATTTATGCCGCACTTGTGGTTGAAGATTTTCAAATTAAATAAATCATTTGCTGTGTAATATTTCTGTTTTATATTTCATTTCATTTGAAGGTTTGACTTCTACCGCGTGTGGACTGGACACATGCTTTTTTTGTTTTAAATGATTATTTTGTAATATATTAACTTAAATAAAACGAATTAAAAACCCCCGAAACAAAAAGAGCTGATGATCTTCAAACGGCTGATAAGGTTTTATTAAGTCATAGCTAAGAACACTCTCGATCAAGTTACCTTTCAAACAAAAAAAATGAAATCTAGATCGGTTCAACCGTTTCGGTGCTACAATACCACAGACAGACACACAGATACACAGATACACACGTTAAACAGTAATTTATCTGTTAACAACAATATTGTGAGCTTACTTAGTAATCAAAAACAATAAGTATGTAGGTACTTTTAAAACATTTCTAATCTAAGTAATCACTTTTTATGAAATTTTAAAAAACAATTTTGATTTCATATTAGACACAAGTATACGTTACATTTTGTGCAACTTATTTTTGTGGTAGAAGAGCAGCTTTCTAGCCTGCATTTTCTACCCTTGTCAGATCATCAAAAACCGGGAAATGGCCAACTTGGTCAAAACATTTATATGTCAGCGGTAATGCTGATAACACATAAACATTAAACATTAAACGTATTTCATAAAATAATCTACAAGTATCTAGGTAACAATCATGGCATCATCCACCTTTATTTACTACTGACGACCCGCCTCGGCTTCGCCTGGATCTATTAATGTGGCGTCATTTCGTTTTACTGTTTGTGTAAAGGTTCATCACAATCGGTTCAGCTATTCCGAAGATTAGCCCGAACAGAAAGACATTTTTTTTAAATCATTGCTTATGTCTTAATAGCATGCAAATAACCCCCTGATCTTAATACTACGGCTACTCCTATCGAACGATCTTGAGCATTCGATCCGTCGACTCGCTACAATATATCGCGTAAGAAATATGCAAGACGCCACCTACTGTACGAACGTAGCATTATTTTTTTAACATCAATAAACTATGTTATGGAAATACACACAGCGTACAACGATAAATGTATTTTAATTTTTTTATTCGGTATATTAGTTGCATTATATTAGAATTATGTATTCTCATATATTATCTAATTATGAAATTTTGTAATTAATTATATATTAAAAATGAAGCATTGAAAATAGTGAGTTTAAAAGATACCTACTTACTATAGATAAATAGATAGATAGCTCGCCTTTTGTACAAATCTTTGGTGCAATAAAAAATAAATAAATAAATAGGATGTTTCGCAGATGTGTTTTTGATTATTGTTAATTTTTACGTGTCACAAATTGAAAAGTAACATACCTACCTACTAATTTTTGAACTGAGCACCTTGTAACTTAGCCTGCTTATTACTTATGCTGGCTGACATTATCCTCACCGCAATGATTGATGAGGATTAAAAAAAAGAACATGTGTTTTTATTTTTATTCAATTTTATTTCAACATACGTAATTACCTTTATTATAACCCTTAATACAAAAATCAACAAGAAGTATAAGGGTTGTAAGTAAAGTGACCATACGTCCCGTTTGAACGGGACTGTCCCTTTTCTCGGTCACCTGTCCCATTGTCCCCAAACAAAGTTCCGGGACACAAAATTGTCCCGTTTTCCAAAAAATTATATCTATGAAGTTTGTCAGACGTCATGTCAGTGCGAGAGAAGGACCGACCAAAATAACCAAATGGGATAATTTAAAAGTTTACCCAAAAATTCGTTGGATGGATGTATTCAGTCTTTCGCACCAACAATCTTCAACATACTTTTTTTAATCGAATATATTTTATGTCTACCTGGTACAAATACTCCAGTAGAAAGTATTTTTCTATTTTGAATAAATTGTGGACGTCTGAAAAAAACACTTACGGTTCCAGTTCTAAAGACGATGTTGTTAACAAAGGTAACAATAAAAAAACTTGCCCAGAATTTTATTCTTATTTAAAATCATCACCAACTTTGTTAAAGCAAATTTGTTCCACTGACAAATGTAATTAATAATTAAAAAAAATATGTTGCGTTTAATAATTACCGTCTATACCGAATATAATTTTATAGTGAACACTAATTGTATAAAGTTATAGTTTTTAAGAGTATAAATAAACCCATGTCCCGTTTTGAGTTAAAAAATAAATGGTCAGTTTAATTATAGTATTTACTTAGTAAAAGTAGGTACCTATTTAGTTAAGTACCTTTTATCTAATCATAATAATAATAATTTTAACAGTGGTAGAGCCACGCGGCAGCTTCTGCTGTCGCACGGATGGGCCGGCTCGAACCGGGGTGGTACCACGACCTCACAGAAAACCAGCGTGAAGTAGAGGTTTACCTCTGCGTTTCGCTTGGTGAGTGCAGGTGGCCGGAGGCCCTTTTTACTGGAAATGAGGCATTCCATCTTAGTCCTCACGGGTGACAACGCATCTGCATTTTGATTTGTAATCGAGGATAGATGTAGGTGTCTATGGGCCGCAGCAACCACTTACCATCAGGTGGACTGTGTGCTCGTTTGTCACCCTTATCTTATAAAAAAATAAAAAAAAAATACCTACATAGGTACCTATTGTGATTAGTTATACTGGGTAGGTATATTAATACCTACTTAGATACTTTTTACCGAATTACTATACCTACTAAGATATTGTGGTTAGGTATTAGGATTATTTTTAACTGCATACTATACTGCTAATATTGAGTTAACTTTTTATAGTGTAAATTATAATATTTGTCGAAATGTTAATTATGGATTTGAATCTTACATGCTAATGGTGCTCCATTTTTTTTATTTGCATTTACTTTAAAGAAAATACACGCAAAAAGCTTCATCGCGCAGTAAAAAACACAACAAACATATATATAACTAATTCGAAAAATTATACCCAAAACAAACAAGTATTACTACCTATAAATAACCTAATAAGTAATAATATTATCGACTGATAAGATGACGCGAGCGATCATGTGCGCTGGCCGACGCCGTGACTAACGAAACGGGTTTCACCTTCAAGAGCTTAGCTCTCACTGACTCTAGCAACCCCGTGGGCAGGGAATACGCCCAGTTTTTAAAATAATTTCTTAATAAAATCAAATTTAGGTCTTTTGAAAAAAAATTAAGATCAAAATGTTCATTAATAAATTACCTATCCATTAGTGTCAATCGCAAAATAAAATAATGCTTACTTTACGAGGAGATGCATGTATCAATAATTATTTCACATTTATGTGGTTTCGTCGTAAGGAGATTATTTTAATATTTATTCCTTTAAAAAAATTGGATATGACTCTTATGGAATCAAGATCATGTAGAAATATAATGTTTTTTATTAGTTGATATATCTTTTTAATAAAAAGTAGATAGCTCCTAAAAACCGTACAAATAACGACTAGCGCGACATTTTGCTCAACTATGCGCCTTAATACAAGTCATTTATTTCAATATTACAGATAGGCAAATCAAGTTTATTTATATGTATACATATATGTTTAGCAATGTAGCCCAGTTTTAAATCCTAAGCCTTTATTAAAATTCGATTTGCCCTGCAAAACCTGACACGGAGTTGCAAACTCTGTCTCAACCAAAGACATTTAAGTAGTTATATATTTTAAATCTCTTTGGTCTCAACGTAAATTTGAGTTTCACTATGAACTTTATTTACGCCTACTTTATGAATACTAAATTATATTACATTAGATACAATGCATGTTGGTACAAATTTGTGACGTATCCGATGTTTAAAATATAAAATAGCCAATGGAATTTATTCTATACCGTTAAATAACAGTTGATGAAATATAATTTGGGATGGAAAACGTCGTGAGCGAACCTGCGTCTGAGGAATGAAATTTTTTGAGGGCATATGAAGTCCGCCAACATTCACTGGAGCAGCCCGGCAGAGTAGCTACCTCTACCCGTCTTGGAAGTCACGAGAATTAGGACCAGGGCTCAGCATTGGGACATTTATAGAATGTAACTAACTTAAGATCGAAAAGAATCTACTTCCACTGCTTTTAACACCAATAACAATCCGAAAAAAAATATATCTTGAATCGTACAAAATAAGTAAAGTATAATTTTGAGACTGTAGGCCAAATAAATAACGATAGGAACCGAATGAATACAACGATAAGGACAACTCACTTTCATCTAGTCTATAACATCCTTACTAAGTAATATAATAGGAAATTTTTAACAAATAATGATTTTTAATGTAAAATATACAGCTACCCGCTTATAAATTGTACGCTGTTTATACAATTCAACTACGAGATATTATACAAAATAATTACCATACATAAATTTAATGGCTTTATATTGGTTCTTATACTAATAAAGGAATATTATTTATATACGCTACGATTCACTCACCGCGTCGCCGTTTTCTAACCCCAGACGTGGCATCCAAGGGTAACGGGTCATCGGAGTCATAGAACGAGGTGACCCGGTGAGGTGTTACCGCTGTTCGATTCAGATTTGGGTAGCGCGTACCAGGGTCCAATGTGTAAGCACCAAAGTCGCGGTGCAAATTCTCCGGAGTAGTTTGAGCTAAAAACAAAAATGTTTGTCAAGTACTGCCTTGCAAAAAAAAATCCAATCTAATTTTAACGCTATTTTATATGACGTCAATTATATAATATATTATACGTACATACATATAATCACGCCTCTTTCCCGTAGGAGTAGGCAGTAAAGTAAAGTTACAGCCTATTTACGTCCTACTACTGGGCACAGGCCTCCTGTCATTTCTGAGAGGGTTTTAGGGCAAGGAAACGTCCGCCGCGCTGCCCCAATGCGTTGGCGAACTTCACATGTCTTCGAAATATTTTATTTTCTTATTTCTCAGACATGCAGGTTTCCTCACAATGTTTTCATTCACTGCCGAGCACGTGGTAAATCAGCACTTAAAATTGCAATTATCAATTTCATTGGTGCCGGCGGGGATCGAACCCGGGTTGCTCGAGTACTGTGAAGCTTACAGCGAACGCTAACCATCTGAGCTACCAGTAGGCAGAGACCACTTCTTTCCACTTGACAATTGATTCGCCATTGTGAGATCCTTTACTTGTGCAAAGAAACCGTTTCATTTGGCTTGATACTTTTATACCTATGGTAATGCATCGTAAATTTGACTTTTTGTTAAGTGTTTATAATTTTATTTTTATTCTTAAAACAGTCATCAAATAGGGCCTTAAATTTACTTAGAAATGTGTTTATACCCATTGAGTTCCAATCACAATTAATCAAATTCTGTCTAAAGACCGATTTATTATTTTTGGTAAAAACTCTTTTCTTCACATAAAGTAGATTATTTTTACTTCTACTTTTAAGGCCTTAACAGTGGTTGAAATGCCTAAATCTTGGATATTTTAGTAAAAAAATCTCAATAACTGTTCATTTAATCCACAAAGAAAAAATACAGGGTAATAGAAGAGCATTTGGTAAATGTTTTTAATTGAACAAAATTGTATTTTTGTCAACCCCTTATTAGAAAAAAAATTCCCCAAAGAGTACCTATCTTTGTCATATTTTGCAAAATTTTTCCAAAACGGCACAAGCTTTTTAATTAGTTCTTACACTAAAAAAAAGGTCTTAAAAATATTAATATTTTTAAATGAGAGTTTTATTTTATTCCCCGTTTTATAAGAGAATATATCATTTTTCCCTGAAATTGAATATATTTGCGCGAGCGCGCATGCTCCGTCGCCCTGTCAGCCTGTCACAGTACGTTTTCGGACATCGTTGAGGGTGGACCGCGCGTCGGCGTTGGAGCGATTTCGTTCAAATATATATATTAGTTTTTTAAAAGTTTATACTTAATTATAAATATTTTTATGACTAGAAATACTTAATTTAGTTAATATCTGTACACTGGTAACTGTAAATATTAATTTTCTAAATAAATTAGTTTTTAAGTGCCCAAAGAAGAAATTTTCGCGGCGACGTTGATTAGTGAAATTGAAAAATGCATTTTTATATAATTTGGATGTGGAACGACCAACATGCTCTCGTTACTGAGATTTCGATAGTTTTTAATACCTATGTAATTTTATTGTTGCATATTTTTATTAATTAGTTGATATTGAATTTTATAATCATGTATTACAATAAAACGCTGTTTTTATGAGTATGACTTTATAAAATATTATTGGGGAGGGAAATATAGATGCAGATACTTACATTTAGGTACACTGTTATCAAATTAAACCAAACAATTTAAATAAATAAAAAAATGGTGCTTCCCCAAGTATAAATAACTATATAAAGACATTATTGGGTTTATGGTTTTTTTTTAATGTTAGACAAACTATCATCTAAAAAATGTAAAAATTTTAAATTGGAGAGGGGTTTCTCTACGTGATAAAGTTAGGAATGAAGATATTCGCAGTAGAACCAGAGTAACTGACATAGCCCAACGGAATATTAAAGTGAAATGGCAATGGGCTGGCTATATAACTTGGAAAACCGATAAAAAATAGGAAGAAAGGTTCTTGAGTGGCAACCTCGTACAGGTAAGCGAAGTAGTACTCAACCTTTATTCCTCTTCACGTATTCTCATACGCTTTTTTTCACACATACACACGCACACAGACACACACACACACACACACACACACACACACACACAGACACACACACAGACACACACGCATGCACGCACGCACGCACGCACGCACGCACGCACGCACGCACGCACGCACGCACGCACGCACGCACGCACGCACGCACGCACGCACGCACGCACGCACGCACGCACGCACGCACGCACGCACGCACGCACGCACGCACGCACGCACGCACGCACGCACGCACCCATGCTGCAGCTATATTAGTAGTAGGTATAGTTGTAGCACGAATGGGTCGGCTCGACAGGGGAAGGGCCACGCTCTCACGGAATACCATGTAAAATATCAGTTTAACCCTGCTGTGTTTCATATGGTATGTGTGGAGAACCGGAGAACCTTTTTACTGAAAACGAGGCATTACATCTTAATCCTCACGGGTGACAACGCATCTACATTTTGATACGTAATCGAGAATAAATGTAGATGTCTATGGAACGTAGCAACCACTTACCATCAGCTGAACTGTGTGCTCGTTTGTCACCCTTATTCTATTTAAAAAAAAAACTTTCTGAGATTTCAGTAAAATAATGTTAAGTATGATAAGCACTCGTACAATTATATATATCATGTTAATAACGTTATTGGACTATTTTGATTTTTAATAAAGTGATTTTACTTTATAGGTTAAATAATTTATTTACCCTTCTATATCAAGAACCGTTTTTCAGTCACTTCTATTGAATTTGACAGTGCTTGCTGGAATTTAGCATCTTTAGATAGATCAGAATCGCGCGCTGATCCGGCTGTTATTATTATATTATTGCTATTTTTGCAATATCTAATATTGCAAAAATAATCGAAAATATTTATTTTTACTTTCATGCCGAAGACTACCTTGTTTTATTTTATTACGGTCAAATAATATTTATTAGGTTATAAAGCAAGTATTTACATTAATTTTCAGTGTTTTGTTATTCTATTGTTTACATTTATTATCACGTCTTAGCTTTACACCAAGAATTACATTAGAAATTCTTGATGGGATGCGATGTAACGCGCATACTTTATTTTCATTAAGAACTATTATATATATATATATATATATATATATATATATATATATATATATATATATATTGTTTTTTTTTACCAGTAGAGGTTCAACACAATCTCAAAAAATTTTAACGAATTAAAAAAATGCCGATAATTATATAAATTCAAGTCAGTGTTTTACATTTAAAGATCAGTTATAAAGAGCCAAAATTCTTATTTTCATTTTGATTAATTTAATTCGAGAATACAATAAATGTGAAAGGGCTTTTATCTGCAATAATAATTTACATCAAAAATAACATAGACTTATAAAAGTCATATACACGGTCTGTAAGCCACGCATTATAAAATATTTATTTAGTATGTGACTATTTGTTCTCTAATGCTATTTATACTCGTATATTATGTATATTGTTTGATTCTTGTGTACCGTCATGTTAGAAATAAATTAAGTAAGAAGCGCTCTCGAACAACCGCTGCATCTACAAGTACATTATCGGAGATCATTCCTTCGACGGGCAGTTGCGCACATACAGTCGTTGCACGCGACACGGTTCTTCGAACGCCTTCAATTTTAGTCGTGAAATCGTGGTTCCATTCTATAATCTATACGGTCAATCATACTGAAGATTATCAATTGTACTACTAAATATTTAAAAGACTATTTCCAGTATAATGACCCGAATATCATCATTAATGTTTGACTGGCACACTTAAAAGTATTATCACATGGCTAAATGATTGACTATTATATTATGATAAGGTCATGCTTTTCTATAAAAAGTTGCAAGAAATTTTAAATCACGGACCTATTGGTTTGTTTTACTTTTCACTTAATTAGTGAAAAACAAGATGGACTGATCTAAAAGTTTACTTTCTTGTGTAAAAAGTGCTATTTAGAATTTTATGCAAATGATAATTAAAATTTCTATGTAAATAAGTGTAACATAGCGGGTATTATATTCAATGGTAGCGGCCATCCATATTTGCAAAGCCAGCATCATTTTCTGTACAGAAACCGGCAAAGTGTTGCTCAAGGCACTATAAACAAAGCAGTTGATAAAATGTTACACTCATAACTGTTAACAATAACTGTTTCTGCAAATGATCTTATAGATAATAATAACTATTCCGCCGTGTTAGGTGCAGGATCTATTATTAGAAGGAGAAGAGGTAAAATTTTGTTTTAGAAATGCGCAATCAATATTGTTTTGTCTGTAATTGAGCATAAAATAAAAAATAACTTCAGCCAAAGAGCATAACTGGCATTATACTCAGGCCCATCAATTGGTATGGAAAAAAATAATTTTACCAGGTTTAAAAAAATCAATCAAAATTCAAAAAAACATAAATATTAAAATAAAAAATTAATATATGTATGTCTATACATATATATAATGATTTATGGCCGCTTAGTAACTGACGGTGACTCAGTATAACATCCTACAGTCACGCCGAAACTAAGAGGAGAGAATCACTGTAGAAAAGGTTCATTTATTGCGGAAATTTTGTGATAAAATTAAAAAAATTACAAACTTATCCAAGTTAATCTAACTTAGTCTAACTTATCCTTATGCCTTACAAAAAAAAACAAATAATAAAATAGTCAGATAGCGTCAGTTTTTAAGAAGATATAACAAAAATAAACAAAAAAATAAATTTCAAAAAAGTTCACAATTTAATTGATTATATACCGCTGACACTTAATCTCGCTTTTCGAAACCACGCCAGTTGTAAACAATACTTGTGTGAAAATATATAATACGCTTTATTTACGGTCATCGCATAACACACGCTGACTGTAACTGGGAACTGAGCGCGCTGAAAACTGAAAAGAAAGTTACTTCTTAATGGAGGGTTTTTTGGCAGTGCTGCCAGATCATAAAAACTCATTCAGCGCTAGGACAACACAAAAAGCGCTAGATTTCATCATCGACAGCGCTTTAAAAAAGACCTAGATTTCGCGCTAAATTAACTACAAACAAAGTTTGTGTTTTTTATTATAATTTATAATACAAGAAAATATAATCATAATAAAGAAAACAACATTAAGTTTTTTTCTGGCAATATTTTTTGATGTATCAATACTTCGCAGGACATCGACTTATAATTATGGCAATTGCTGTCAACAGTAGTTAGTACTACTCTAAGTAACTTTTAACTTAGCTGTGCTCTAAACAACTGACTGAAACTGAATAAAGCAAAATAAATGCGTTGCCAAAACCATGAACGAAAATTTAATGAAGGGGATTTCCCCGCTTATAGTCGTCGGTAAAAAAATCAAGTTGATCATCCTAAAGGGGAAACCGGGAGATCCATAGCACAGGGTGTCCTAGTTTGGACTCGTCTCCCATGCCCTTTGTTTTGTGGAAAAAATATGTTTGAAAAAGATAAACTGCAATGTACTATTTTTGGAAAAAAATAATAAAGGTCATTATTATTATTATCGGTAATGTGGACTAACAGTGGTGCTATAAAAGAGTTAATAACCAGTTAGTCGTTATAATTTTGAAATGTGTGCTAAATACACCAAAAAGCGCTGGATTAAGTGCTAGGTCCTAAAATTTCGAAATGCGCGCTATACATTCCAAAAAGCGCTAAATCTAGTTCCCAAAGCGCTAAAATGGCAGTACTGATTTTGCGTATATTATAAATGCAGTATCACGACATTTCGTTGCAATTTTGTTATTTTTGATCGGGTTCCGTTGTATGGCTTCGATAGATACAAATTTCTTCGTCTCAATACGATTCATCGGCGAAAAATCTCAACACAGCAAATCAGAAAAGGTGTAATTTGTACAACTCCATCTATTACGTCCTTTGTGTGAGAAAACATCCTTTTTAAATCTCTTTTTATGTTTTAAGTATAAATATATTAATTATTATGGAACGTTTTTTTTTTACACACAAATCTTTTTATTACTATTTCTGAGATTTTATGGCGCCATTGAACAAATTCGAACCTACATTTCAAAATAATAATCATTACTTTCGATAGAATTAACAAATTTTAATAAAACAAAGATTAAATGTAACTCGAAGATACGCTTTAAGATTTTCTTAACGATTTTTTAAAAAAAAAATATGTTTACTTTAGACATGATGCGTTCATATAAAAACAGACAAACAGACAGACAGACAATTCTAAAAATTATGAAAATGTACTTATTTAATTATTTTTAGTTCCTAATAATGATTTTAGTCACCAAAATATATATACAATGTACAGAAAGAGACACAACATGTTATCATCATTTTTATTATATGTATATATTTAAAGAGAGATGGCGCTGCTAAGATCAACTTGATGACTCAAACAAAGCCACCGTTGTGCAAATTCCCTACCTATACTTCAGAATATTTATCATAACTTTTGATGGAATAAACCGATTTTAATGAAATAAAGACTAAATGTAACCCGAAGGTACACTTTATAATTTCCTTAACAATTCTTATGATATAAATTAGTACTTTAAACGTGATACGTTAACAAACAAACAGACAGACAGACAGAAAATTTTAAAAATGGTAGAAATGTATTTCATTACTTATTTTTAGTACCCCTCAATCACTTTTATTACAAAAATGTAAAATGTACAGACGTCTGCTATTTATAGTTTTATTATATGTATAGATGAAGTGATCTTGACTACGTTTCATCAATTAACCATTGGTAAAAATTAAAAGAGGAATTTTACAATTGTGTTTACAAGAAACATTATTAGTTGAACCTTGTAGCTTGTTCATTATTTTTATTATAAATAGCTATAAATGTATATATTATAATAAATAGTTCCCATAATGTTTTGGATTATTTTTTTATTTTGCCCTATCTGAAATGTTTTACGCTCTATAGAAAATGTTGCGTATGACATGACTGACAATCTTTCGAACGTTTTATCTAGGTACAAAGATGTTTTACGTTTTCGTCGCCTCCACATGATATTTTTGTCAGCATAAGGTACCCTTCTGTATCTGAAACGAATATAAATATTGCTACAAGGTAAAGTAAAAGGCTATACAAGTCCCTCCACTGGGCACAGAACTCTTTTTTTATTTCTGAGAGGGTTTTAGGGCAAGGAAATGCCCGCCGAACTGCCCCAATGCGTGTTGACGAAAATTGCAATTACAAATTGTATTAGTGCTGTCGGGGATCAAACCCGGGAATAATTTACAGCGAACGCTTTGACCCAGATCTACTAATACGATACAAATAAATACGATTTAACATATATAATAAAAAACTCTTACGTACTTGAAACTTGAACACTTGATAGCTCGTGACGCCTACCGGACAAAGCTACAGCACAATGTAATTGAAGATGCGTAACCACGACATAATTCTCAGTGATGCGCAAGCATAACAGGCAGTACGTCACTTTTATAATTGCCATCTCTGCAGTCTATTAATCTTTGCACTTTTATAAGTAATACAGAACGTAGTTGCTAGACGGTGTTGACGTTGGCTAAAATCTCTGCGATAGCCGTTTCATCAAGGTCATTCAGGCTAGTTAAAGCCTTAATGTGAGGGACCACAATATTACATAATATTGCCGCGTGTCCAGTGTAATTTACTTATTCTTTATTAATTTTGGAGAACGTATAACAAGGAATTTTACTTTATACATATGATACAGATAGACAGACATGCGTAGCCCGTTTTATTAATATTTCAAAAAATTTAAGATTTTCCGCCAAGAAAGGTCTACTCCAGAAGCAATCAATGTCTAGAAATACAACAACGGGTGTGTGGATATGAAACTTATACAAAAACATGTACAACATGTAATTTTATTTATTCTCATGTAAATAAATCTGTGATAGTCTATAAGGATAAACATATTTATTTTTCCGATTTCAACTTACCCAAAAGTCTATATATAGATTCCCTTTCAGCAATGACCTCCAATGGATGTGGAGAGGGACTTTGTCCCCATGCTCGTACAGCCCATGCCGCGTCTAACGCTGATAGAAAACCACGAGCGCAGCCTGATCCCGTCGGCCAGAACGGCTCTAGCAAACTATCGCCGACAAGTTGGCATAGAAGTTTTCGACCATGTCTTTCGTACACCTAGAAATCACAACAATACACAGTGTATTGTTCACGAGTTTGTTATAGTTTATTAATTATAATAAAATAATATGAACTAGTCAGTCGTTCCTTTGTACTTTAAAGCGTGGCGCACTTTTCGAGCGCGTCAGTCTGCTGCCAGCAAGTTGCGTATGCAAACATAAGAAACTGCAGCAGAACGTACCACATTCCAATAGCCCAGTAAGCTAACCGTTTCATCGCTCGTGTTAAACAGTGTATAATGAATAGATAAAAAAAAAACGTATTGTATGGCAGTATATCTCACGTCAGGTTTAAAACCATTTGTTAGTAATTGGCACACGGATATGAGAACTTGGCTTTAAAAACTGCTACTTCACTTTAACTATAAGGAAAACGCGATTATTATTATATATTTCATAATCGGTTAAATTAAAACAAAAATATATTAAAACATTTTAGCATAAAACTTCTTCTTCAGCTATCTATCCCAAGGATTTGTCGGATTTATCGTCGATAAAGTTACAAAATAAAGGGAGTACAGAAGTATAGCTCATGTACGTACTTCACTTTTCGTCGGCCATAGTGTGATGCATGGTAGCTTACTTTCTTTCCGATGTCCGATTGATGGAGCTAAAATTTAGCTTAAATATATATTAAGTAGCTTTGCTGAATGCTTTTAATGAAATAAAAAAATAATTACGTTTTAGACCTTTAGTCTAAAACGTAATTACTTATTTGATTGATTATCACAGCAAGCAATAATTATGTAATACATTATTAATAAGTCATATACTGCATTATTATTATTTGAATCATTAAGTCTAATAATATTATATACAATTATTTTTGCAATTATTAAGTATTAGTTCATATTTCAAGGCCATATCTCTCTTAATGATACTAAAGCGAAAACGAAAGCAAAGTAGTGAGGAAGCGTGTGTTAGAACCGCATCGCAAGTTGCACTTATATTCTCTTTGAGTTGCACTATTTTGAGACGACTTGAGATTCCGTGTCCGTGAGAATTGTTTATGTGTGCATTGCTTTAGCGTACACTATATGAAGCTTAACTTTTGTGCTCTCTTTATTTTGTGATAAGGCACTCATTTTCAAAGGTTTCAACATTGTGAACGTGTCGATATGGATTGTTTAATTTTTCTTATCGGATAGCGTCAAGCAATTCTATATCACAAAATAAATAATAAATCGATCAATATTTTTATATCTAGCTAGTTATCGAAATAATGATTTTCTTTTAAAATTCAACGTGTAATTAGTTCAGCAAATATTCACACCCAAAAAAATCTACCTTAGTACGGATACTGGATAAATAAATCGTACTGAATTGCTTTTCGAAATGCCGGTTCAATTATATCAGATCTCAGATCGCAAACACTTGCAAAACTTACAGTTAGAATCACCAAACGGTATTATAGACATGCTTTCCTAAATACTCATCGTTAATTGAAGAATTGAACTTGTGTTGAAAACTCTCCCATACTGAAGTACCCCCCACTGAAAGTAGATCTTGTCTAGCCCCGATGGTTTGAAACATAATTATATTGTGATTTCTTATATTGGATGCCAAGAAGATGGCAGCACCCATCCATCTTCTCTATTGAAATTAGGATGTTTTTTAATTTCAATAGCCTCGCGAATCATCCTTGGGAGGAATCGGTGTTCTTTTGCAAGGATTTGTGGTCTATCAAATATAATGTAATGGCGGGGACGATCTTGAACATGTTCACAAACTGCAGACTTCCCGATACGTCGGTGCTTCACATCAGCTATATGTTCTTTAACGCGGGTTTTTATAGATCTTTTTGTTTGTCCTATGTACGAGAAACCACATTCACAATCCAGCTTGTACACTCCTGCATCTTGTAGAGGGATATGACACTTGACGGATGGTAAAAATTGACCAATCTTCTTCAGCGGCTTGAAGTATGTTTTAATGGAAGCTCGCTTCAAGATGTAGCCAACCTTGTCTGTGACTCCTCTCACATAGGGTAGTACAGCAGGCACACGCTCGACTGTGGCTGGCTTCACTCGGTCACTGTGACGTAGGCGCGGGACCCGAAGCTTGTTGTCTTGCAGTACTTGCTCGACGTGCTGAAGCTTGGCGGCCAGATCTTTTCTGTCACAGATCCCTCGTGCTCTCTGAAACAAAGATTTTCCCACGGTAGCTAACTGTGAAGGATGATGGTGCGAATCACCATTTAAATATCGGTTGGTATGGGTATTTTTTCTGTACACAGTATGACCAATAGTGTTATCAGGATTTCGGATGACTAAAACATCTAGGAAAGCTAAAGTATTGTTTGCCTCTAACTCCATTGTGAATTGTATTTTAGGGTTTATGGAATTAAGGTGGTTTAAAAATGCAGTTACTTTGTCAGATGGTAAAATTGTGAAAGTATCGTCTACGTACCGCTTGTAGAATCTTGGATTTACAGGAGCATTAAGAAGGGCTTTCTCCCCAAAGTCCTCCATGAATATGTCGGCGACTACGGGAGATACAGGTGAGCCCATTGCCACTCCGTCTACTTGCATGTAGAACTCTTCTTTCCACAATAAATAGCCAGATGTAAGGCAGTGTTTGAGTAATACTGCATATTCTGTGGGCATGTTGTTATCTTCTAGCTTTCTAGTAACAATTGAGATGCAGTCTTCAATAGGTAGGCATGTGAATAGTGACTGAACATCAAAACTGACCATAGTTTTATTGTCAGCAAGATGTAGGTCTTTTATCTCACTAACAAAATGGTATGAATCCTTTGTGTGTGCTCTGGTATGTCCTCTTAGTGGTGACAGTATTTTTGCCAAGTGTTGAGCCAACTTATTATCCGCGCGGAGAATCGTGAGCTCTGGTCTGTTGCGTAAGTTAAGTTGGTGAATCGATCTGGCTTACTATAGGACGTAGTGGAGCGTTTGGTTTGTGTATTTTCGGTAACCCATACAATCTCGGTGGTTTGGCATATGATGGTATTGTCGAATTCACGTCGAGATCTAATTTTTCGGAATATTTCTTTATTAAATCAGTAGTTGTTTTAAGTGTATTAGTTGTAGGGTCTATTTTGACCTTTTTGTATGTACTTACGTCCGATAAAATTTGTTGTATTTTGAAATTATACTCTGACGTGTCCATTATTACCGTAGCATTTCCTTTATCCGCGCGGAGAATCGTGAGCTCTGGTCTGTTGCGTAAGTTGTACAACGCTTTAAATTCGTCTTTGGGGAGATTTAGTTTAAATAGCCTCTAAATCCTACTAATCTAAATAAAACTAATAATCCGTAAAATTAGTTTTATTTAAATGTGTAGTGTTCGCGTAAATATAAGAAATCATTATGTAAACCAGTACGGACTGGTAATTGCAAATAAAATTCGCCGATTAGAAGATCTCATGACCAAGCGCGCAAGATATTTAACATCATTGATTTTCTTGAAGAGGTGCCGCGATCACAATCTCATTCCTACGTGTGTCAAAATATCCACTAAAAAGGACATTCGAGGAAGCGCTAAGATCTTAAATCAGGCAAGTAAAAAGTTGTTACGAACGGTGATTCAGCAAAAACGGTTCGATTTACAAATCATAAATAATACCATTGACAATTTGTCCAGTGAGTTAAAGACAGTTTTAACGACATTTGATTTTAATAATTGCATTGAAACTTTAAACAAACGCGAAATATCGAAATATAATGAATGCAAAGACAAACATTTAGAAAAATACCAAAAATTAACTATCAAATCAAATGCCAAACATCCATGTCAACGTAGAAACGAAACGCAACAACCGTTGACCACAGACGCAAACAATAAACAACGCACGGTCTATAATTTGTCAAAAGAAACACTGGACGAACCTACAATAAAAGTATTGTCGAAAGGCTTGAATTTTGCTATAACGCCGCAAAAAATCCCGTACGAGGAAATTATCTGTAGCGAAGAAAATTGTCTGTTTTAGAACAATATCGGTAAACAGGATTTAGAGGCTATACGTCAAGACATTTCGTCCTTGTTACGTCGAAGTTCCGCGCGAAACTAAATCTCCCCAAAGACGAACTTAAAGCGTTGTACAACTTACGCAACAGACCAGAGCTCACGATTCTCCGCGCGGATAAAGGAAATGCTACGGTAATAATGGACACGTCAGAGTATAATTCCAAAATACAACAACTTTTATCGAACGTAAGTACATACAAAAAGGTCAAAATAGACCCTACAACTAATACACTTAAAACAACTACTGATTTAATAAAGAAATACTCCGAAAAATTAGATCTCGACGTGAATTCGACAATACTATCATGTGCCAAACCACCGAGATTGTATGGGTTACCGAAAATACACAAACAAAACGCTCCACTACGTCCTATAGTAAGCCAGATCGATTCACCAACTTATAAGTTGGCTCAACACTTGGCAAAATACTGTCACCACTAAGAGGACATACCAGAGCACACACAAAGGATTCATACCATTTTGTTAGTGAGATAAAAGACCTACATCTTGCTGACAATAAAACTATGGTCAGTTTTGATGTTCAGTCACTATTCACATGCCTACCTATTGAAGACTGCATCTCAATTGTTACTAGAAAGCTAGAAGATAACAACATGCCCACAGAATAACGTATTACTCAAACACTGCCTTACATCTGGCTATTTATTGTGGAAAGAAGAGTTCTACATGCAAGTAGACGGAGTGGCAATGGGCTCACCTGTATCTCCCGTAGTCGCCGACATATTCATGGAGGACTTTGAGGAGAAAGCCCTTCTTAATGCTCCTGTAAATCCAAGATTCTACAAGCGGTACGTAGACGATACTTTCACAATTTTACCATCTGACAAAGTAACTGCATTTTTAAACCACCTTAATTCCATAAACCCTAAAATACAATTCACAATGGAGTTAGAGGCAAACAATACTTTAGCTTTCCTAGATGTTTTAGTCATCCGAAATCCTGATAACACTATTGGTCATACTGTGTACAGAAAAAATACCCATACCAACCGATATTTAAATGGTGATTCGCACCATCATCCTTCACAGTTAGCTACCGTGGGAAAATCTTTGTTTCAGAGAGCACGAGGGATCTGTGACAGAAAAGATCTGGCCGCCAAGCTTCAGCACGTCGAGCAAGTACTGCAAGACAACAAGCTTCGGGTCCCGCGCCTACGTCACAGTGACCGAGTGAAGCCAGCCACAGTCGAGCGTGTGCCTGCTGTACTACCCTATGTGAGAGGAGTCACAGACAAGGTTGGCTACATCTTGAAGCGAGCTTCCATTAAAACATACTTCAAGCCGCTGAAGAAGATTGGTCAATTTTTACCATCCGTCAAGTGTCATATCCCTCTACAAGATGCAGGAGTGTACAAGCTGGATTGTGAATGTGGTCTCTCGTACATAGGACAAACAAAAAGATCTATAAAAACCCGCGTTAAAGAACATATAGCTGACGTGAAGCATCGACGTATCGGGAAGTCTGCAGTTTGTGAACATGTTCAAGATCGTCCCCGCCATTACATTAGATTTGATAGACCACAAATCCTCGCAAAAGAACACCGATTCCTCCCAAGGATGATTCGCGAGGCTATTGAAATTAAAAAACATCCTAATTTCAATAGAGAAGATGGATGGGTGCTGCCATCTGCTTGGGATCCCATAATTAATAAAATCAAATCCAAACCCAAGTATACCACTGCTAGACCTCAAGATACTGTAAGCTCAATCTGCGTAAATCGAACCAAAAATTAATATTAAAAAACTGAAGGTAGCCGGGCTAACTATGACAGCAGGACGTCAAACACCTCAGTCCCCCGTGACCACGGGTGCTGGAAAGCACCCGAAACGTCGGGAAGATAAAAATAAGTTAATATACGCGATAAAATCCGTAAAATTAGTTTTATTTAAATAATTATATTGACTTTATAATGCTAAATAAACTAAAATTGTAGTGATGTCTCAGTGATCACGAGAGTGAAAACTTACTACCATCACAAGTTGGAGATGTCACACCTAATGAAATGAATGCTCCATCTCTCTCGTACTCAAATTTAAAGCCACGAAAACTTTCATTTCGACTCACAAAATCGCCTAAGTGCCTATACCACAGCATTACAGTGAACGGTATAAATCACAGGCTTGAGTAAACTGTCCTAATGGTCGGAGCTAAGATTTGCAAGATATGACTCTTAGTAATCATAGGTATTAGACAGCGAATAATCTGCATATCAATCTACGTATATATTTGATTAATAAAATATGATTTGAGTATTTTGCATGGTTAAGTTCTTTTTAGTTTGAACCAAAAAATGACTTGGGCTTTTTAAAAAATGCTCAAGTAAGTTTGGTATTCATACAGGGGACATTTTCACGGTTTCAACGCTATGTGCCACTATAAAACTTCATGCTCAGTTGAAGGCCACCCGTTGTACGAGTCGATGTCGTAGTTGAAATGGTTCAGGATAATAATCAATATGATCTTACCATACTAGCGTTTTCCGCCGCGTACATAGACGTAAAGTCAAAAAGTGCGACATCGGGTTCACCGTAGTGGTTAAGAGCGAAGTTTCGTAACGGTAAGCGGCCATCAGTTGAAAATCGTGCAGCCTCTTGCGCATAACGCATCAATGCAGCACGGTCTACATTCTCAACGCTCAGAAGCCGCGACACTTCAGCATAGTCCTGATAAAGAAAATACAGTTAAAGTAACATTACACGTAAATAGATAATTCAAATAAAATGGTGCTATATTAACCCAACCCTCACTGAGTAGTGGTGATGTAAGAATATCCACCACCCCATATCGTCCCGTGGCAATCTTAAAAGGCCGTAAAGGGATACAAACCAGGAGATGGGCAGCGGTGTTTCATCAATAAAAACTAGAAAATAAAATTTTAGTTGGCAACTCGTCTGCCAAGCATGGCAACATTGGCAAATAGCATTATTTTGTGTTCGGCAGTGAACTTCCATAGGCTGATTGATGGTGATTGATATTAATCCAAGAGATCGATAATGTTTCTTTGACAGTAAATTTAAATCTACAGTTAAGAAATACATAATGTGCTAAGAATTGCATAATTTATATAGATCTTTTACAAGATGCTATTATATTTGTAACGTTAAATAATAACCTATAGGGACAAAACTGTGGGAAATAAACCACGAAATGGGCAGCAGCATCATCCTGATATCAGTACATAATAATAAAAAGACTATGTTAGCCATTGAGTTATAAGGTACTACGTACTAAAGGAACGCCTCAACTCTGTTGTTTGTAACATGCGTTAGAGCGCGCGCGCTCCAACTCACTTAGGCCCGTATTAATAAACGTTACTCTGAACGACGAACTCAAATGCGTAATCATTTAATAAGCCCTCATGACGATATTAGCATCTCAAGATCGTTGCTAATTTTTCTATACAAATAAATAAAATTGAAGTGTCTGTTTGTAATGTCAAAATAACAGCTTTTTACTACATGCATATGAAAGTAAATACGGTACTTATAACTAAAATACAATTTTTAAAATTTTTGTCTGTCTGTCTGTCTGTCTGTCCGTCCGTCTGTCTGTCTGTATGTCTGTTTGTTCCGGCTAATCTCCGAAACGGCTGGACCGATTTTGACGGGACTTTCACTCGCAGATAGCTGATGCCATAAGGAGTAACTTAGGCTACTTTTATTGTAGTAAAAGAATTAGGGTTCCGCGCAAAAAAAATTAAAACCCTAACACGCGACCGAAGTCGCGGGGAACAGCTAGTAAACACATAAAAACAATATCTCAAAACGCTGTACTTATGAATACTGTTCTGTGACTTGCACTCAAGTACACACACTTGAGAGTCGAGTTTCGTTTATTAATCAGTGTGGCACTCAGCTGAAATCGTAAACCTAAACCGCATCTTGAGATAATATGTTTATTAATAAAATCATAACTTCAAGATTGTACTCAAGTGCGTGTACTTGAGCTGAGTAACGTTTATTAATACAGGCCTTAGTCTGTGTCAAGCATTTGCCGCAACGTGAGACGTTTGAGTTAAAGAATATTTTTTTTAATGAATATGCCTTCGTGTGCACTAAGATACTGTACAAACAACTCGAGAAACAAGTAAAAGTCAAGGAGTGACTTTTTACCAGTAAGATCAACATATTATTATCTTTAAAAGACGCTTAATTTAATTTAATTTTATCAACTTACAACGTATACGTGAATTTCAAAGAATAAAATGTTTTATGCAAAGACATCACGGATCAAATTTGTTCAGAAGAAATGCAGAATAAGAAGAAGAAACGTGTTTACCGGCAGATTATTCACGCATATGTTCCGTGCATTTTAAAGAAAACGACAAATACAGTACAAAAACAGGAAGAGTATACTTAAAGATATCTGCAGTACCATGCGATAACGAAATTATATAAGATTGCTGGGATTTTATTTTATTTTGTGATTAAATGACGAACGAATTTTTTGTAATGTTCAGTATATTTACGGGATTTAAGAAGCGCGACTCTCGACGCGGGAGGGGCTGTTTTTTAATACTGTAACACTAAAAATTTTACAGGCTTCCGAAATAGCTAGTATCTTTTTTGAGCCAACAAAATGTGGTGAATAGGAAGTACCAGAACCGTTGTCTGACTCAGTAAGCAGTTCAAATTCAATTTTTGATACTCCGAGAAAAATTGTACTTAAAAATAAATTACGCTAAGCCTAATTCGAGTGCTGTATACGAAGTCTAAGCTTTTAAATGTAGTTCTACGGCATTACCTTAGTAACGGAATCAATAATTCTAGGTCATTATAAAAATAATAAAATATGAGCACGTTGTAATATTATGTTTGTATTTAATACCAACGAATCTGTAACTAGAAAGAAACTTACTGAGATATTTAAGAAAATACAAAGACAAAATATTTATCTAAAGAAAAAATGTGCTTCTCACAAATCTAAACAAAATTTGAAACATAAATTCGGTCTCAACGTAAATACTGAGATTGATTTAGTGGCTAAAGCAGAAGTTGTGGAGTTACATAAATATTTAATAAAAAAAGAATAAACATAGCACGCATTATTTATTATACACTGCATGCACCTTTACGCAAATTCGCATTGAATTTACACTATTATTCACCAGCTGTGTATAAATACGTTAGAAAATGCTAGAAAAGTAATACTAATGAACTTTGATAATAAATATATTTTTTATATTTTATACATATTTACCATTTAAAATATCAAATAAAATAACAAAATGTAATTCTGACATAATACCATGTAATACTATATTAAATTAGCACATATGCAAAATAAATAACAATTAAAAAATCCAATCCTAACAAAATAAAATAAAAATATTGAAAAGTATTAATGTACTAAGTGTATGTACAGTAAGTCCCAGTGGTCGAAATTCAACCGTTATTGATAAAATTTTTGAGTTTGTATTTTACTCGTAAGTATAATGTCCTCCAGACTGAATTTCGGCCACGGCGGCCAGTCTCAACGGAGACTAGCCATCGGCTCAGGACAGGATTATAGTGCCCAAGTGTATGCGCAAACATAGGTGCACTCTCTATTCCCTCACTCTCATAACCCGATGGAACGGTAAACCGACACGACCGGAGAGAGATCAGGCGCAGGACCAACGGCTTTACGTGCTTTCCGAGGCACAGAGGTGAAACACCGCCAGCTTCCTGACTCCGGGCAGCTACTGAGAATTTCTTGATGGAAAAACTCAATAACTGATTTTTTGGCCCGACCCGGGATTTTTTTTTATAGGATAAGGGTGACAAACGAGCACACAGTCCACCTGATGGTAAGTGGTTGCTGCGGCCCATAGACATCTACATCTATCCTCTATTACAAATCAAAATGTAGATGCGTTGTCACCCGTGAGAACTAAGATGGAATGCCTCATTTCCAGTAAAAAGGGCCTCCGGCCACCTGCACTCACCAAGCGAAACGCAGAGTTAAACCTCTACTTCACGCTGGTTTTCTGTGAGGTCGTGGTACCACCCCGGTTCGAGCCGGCCCATCCGTGCGACAGCAAAAGCTGCCGCGTGGCTCTACCACTGTTTAATTAAAACCCGCGACCTCATGATCAGCAGTCACACTACTACAACCACTAGACCAACGAGGCAGTCAAAAAAACTCGTAAGTAAACGAACGATGAATGATGATATACAAAAGCCTCGTGGTTCCCGTTAAATGTGTTATTAGAATTAGTATTTAAGCGTATAGAAATAATTATACTTCAGAAAACACGACTATAAAAATTTAATAATCAGAATCAGTATTCAAGTGTAAAGAAATAATTTTACTAATATTTTTGTATAGATTGATACTAACTAATATAAAAGAATGATATCAGATAATATGAAGTGCGTGAAACAAATGTGAAGAGGGGGCTAAATTTGGCACAAATTTGAGTTTTTTTTACCCCGCTTACAGCATAAAAATATGTTTAGTATAAACTCAGTAGGCAAGTCACAGTAAATATCAGTACACAGTAAAGACTGATACTGACAGTGTACTGAATAGCCTGCTATCACATTGGTGGTTTATTCGCTGAAAATCGCTATATTTCACCTTCCACCGAAGTGGCGTGATGTCTCCACCAACACGCTTTCTGAGCCCTAAAGGAACGAATAAGACTGCCCTACATTTCTACAGACTAGTTTGATGAACTTTACATGTCCTCTAAGTTACATTACTGTTCATACAAAAGAAAACAGTGAAAATATAATTAGAATACATTAAAAAAAATCGTCTTAGGAAACTTACATTCAACAACACTCCTTTATCCAAAAGACTGTGTTTCTTAGCCGTCATCACAAAGTAATGAGTATCGTCCTTGTAGTAGACTATATTTTCAAGATCAATACCAGTCACCTCATATAATTCCTTGAAGAATTTTTGGTTGAATATGAAAGCAACTCCGCTAATTTCTGGAACCTGATAAAATAATAATAAAATTATTAGAATCTACATAATGGTGTTATTTAAAAAAATAATTATATAAAGATTATGACTTGTATGGAAAACATAAAGAAAAGAATGTAAGGTGCGTGTTGAGGTACGCAAGTAGGGTTCGGCAGGATATGTCTAATATTTTCTAAGTCTTCAATTTATACTAATACTAGCCAGGCAGACGTTGTTCTGCCCTTACCGACAACTCTTCCTATAAAAATCCTTAAATTCACAATAAAAATTTTGAGGGTCATTTATCGGGATAAAAACTATTTTATCTCTCAAGTTGGATCAAAATGCACACAGTGTGTAAAATTTCATTGAAATCAGTTCAGTAGTTTAAGAGTCCATCGCGGACAAACAACGTGACATGTAATTTTTATATATAAAGAGGATTATAAAGAGAGAGTGCGAATTTTGTAAGGTCGTCGTGTATATGTGGAGGATTTCTCCGGAACTACTGCACCTATTTTAAAAATTGTTTCGCCATGATGGACATAGGCTGTATAAATAAATATATATTTGACTTAAAGTTTTAATGATATTCGTCAATTAATTCGGAAAAAGCTGTGCCTGCAGAGCTTTCGTGGCGTGCGCTGCCTCAATAGGTTAAGTTACACGAATATAATGTATGGATGAATTGTTCGTCTTGAAAAATTCTAAAAAACAAGTCCGTGACAGAATATGACTATCTTCTAAGGGCAACCTACTCTTAAAATTCTCCCGCCACAGGCCTGAAATGCGGGGAATCAATTTATTTTAAAACTTCAGAAATACGGAACAAAACATGTGATCCACGCCATTAAGTGGCGGTATAAGAGAATCGGCTACCCCATATAATTCTGTGGCTATTGTACGAGGCGATGGAAGAAAACTGAAATAGTTTATGTTTACCCCTTTTTTGAGGTAATTTGTAAACAAAAATAGTAAGGAACGCTCATCTTTTTCTTATTATTAAACCAAAATGTAAATTACCTAGCTAAGCTTAGCAACTTTTAGCAGTTTATTATCTATACAAATAAATAAAATTTAAGTGTCTGTTTGTAATGTCAAAATTACAGGTTTTTACTAAATGCACAACACACCATCAAGTTTTAGTTGGATTTCTTCACGTACAAATAAGAACGCCTAAATATTTATTGTAAATTAAAATAAATACTACATTTTAAAGAAATTCATTTGCTTCCTTATTATTGCTAAAATTTATTGATTAATTATTTTAATCGTTTCATCACCATTTATTTGACAAAACATCTTATTAAGTATTCGGTATTGGGCCGAATAGTACCTAGACATTCGGTATTCGACCGAATAGAATAAAAGTAGCCGAATTGGTCGATTAGCGAACAATAGCCGAATATTCGTAGCAAGTCTAGTTTTATCCTTTAAATACTTTTTGTCAACCCTTCCGGTCCGCCTTCGAGCGTCAACACCTTGAAAAGTAGACCAAATCCAAGTAAACGGGATGAATGTCATAAAATACAGGCAACCTTTATTAACTTTTCGTGACAGATATTACTAAATAGCAAAATATACAGTTTAAATTGATCTATTAACTTTATTCCTGTTCCGAAACAGAGTTGAAATCATGGATTTACCACCAACAAAGTGCCAATACGGCCAAAGAACACCACAAAAGTTGACTGCGTATGAACACTACTCTCATCGCCTACGTCCACATTATCGCGTTATTGCGCGACTTCAACCGCGCAAAGCACCCGATCATGAGTACCAAAGAGAGTCGTAGTAAGCATCACACAGCTCTTTAATGGGGTGCTCAGAACTGAATATTTTCCAAGCGAATTGAAAATCGGAAAGATAATCGTGATGCCTAAACCGGGGAAGTACGTGCCGCTTCCACGCTTCGAATTACTGCCCCGTAACATTACTACTGCACCTAACGAAATTGCTAAAACCGCTGCTGCTGTGAAGAATCAGCCAGTGTTCAACTGCGCGCGGAGTAACATGGATTTCACACCAGACACTCCACCATACAGCTAACCAGTTTTCTAAACCTTCTTGCAGCTGAGCGCAACAACTACCGCATTACATTGGGCGTCTTCTTAGATATGGAGAAGGCGTTCGACAGAGTGTTGCATAAAAGACTAACGTACAAGCTTACCGCGTGTATCGCTATCTCCCCAGCTACCGTGTGGATAACAGCGTCTTGTATTAAGGGCCTGTCCTCCTACGTCATCTTTGAAGGAGTAGACTAAACGTCTAGGCCTATCGAAGAAGGATTACACAAACGCAACTGCCTCTTACCGTTATTGTACGCGGTTTACAGAACTACGGTAAGAAGCAACCCTCGCACTTCACACTGAGGGTAATGTGTATTTTATGTCATCACGACGAGCCCACATTGCTGCTAACAAGATGCAGCATCTGATGGACTTGTTACCTTGGCAGGATCACTGAAGAATGTCCGGAGGCTAACTCAGGAAGCTCAAGCCGCCGTCACAGCCACCACTTAGGACTCCCAGGCCGGAATGTAGAGTAAAAAACGACGGGTACTTTGAATATCAGATTGTCTGTTCGCTCCACATGGTCCACTAGATGGAGTACACGATCCGACAGGTGCGGTCAGCGCGAGCGATGCTTAGACCTGTCCTAACATACGAATTAGACAACAGGAACAAAACTAATAATCCACCAGACCTACATACATCCGTTCGCATATTACATACGCCGCATCGGAGTGGTATAGAGGAATGATTGAGGAATTCATGTAACATTTGTCACGTCGTATATTGAACCACACAACCATCTCAACGTATGTATTTGTCCTACTATACGCTCTACATAAGATTGTATCTACGTATGTTCTTTTTTTTTTGCAAATAGATTTTTAAATTTTAGGTTCCATCTGAAGACTTTTGGGAATTGATCTAGTAAGTTTAATTTACGAATAGCAGATTAGTCAGCCGAAGTGTGGGATAAAGGATAGGAACAAAAAGGTCACCAGTAAAAAACTTACCGAAGCTTCCTGTTCTGTGTGCCTGTTGATAAAGTTAGCCGTAATAGCCATTGCAAGCTTTCCTCTAAATTCTTTCCGCTTGAAGCCGTGAAGTGTATTTCGCTTCCCATCTGCGCCCACTAACACATCAAACTCGTACTGTGTGACTGGGTGTTCACTGGGAAAAACGCGCGCTCTCCAACCTAGTCCTAGACATACAGACAAGAAAGTTGTACATTTTAATATTTGCCTGGAAGTTATAAGATATCCTTCTATCATTATTATCCATTCCTTCTTGCTTTTTCCCTTCAACAACTTATTTTACTCTCTTATTTATACGTCTAAAGTCTGTCTTTTTTCTTTCAATCTCATTATTCATAGCGCCAGAATTACCACATTTGGTTGCTAGTAAATCTAGCCATGCTCTCTTTGCTTCAACTTCCATCTGTACCTCATCATCCCACCACAAAGTATTATTTTTCCTTTCATTCCTTCTCTTACTTACATTATATATATAAGAGAACGAATGAATATATATATATATATATATATATATATATATATATATTACTATTTAAAAATATCTCCTTATCTTCACTAATTGAATAGTACCTCTTTAGTTAGCTTACTTTCTGAGTTCTCGGTAATGGTCGGCTCCAAAAGCTCTTCGAAGCTGACACCCTCGTGTAACTCGACTCCCAGTAGCAAAGCAACCTGTTGGTTTAAATGAAGATTGGGGAAATAAGAGAGCTGTTGTTGTCAAAAATTAATATAAAATAAATAACAAAAATCGTCGGCGAGTTAAGATTTCTTTTTATCGATAGATAATGTAATACTACCGTACTGCCTACCTACTATTTTAGAGCTAACAGGCATACTTCAAATAAGCTGGAACTAAAAGTTGGCGTCTTAGTTATTCTGATCAACCAAAACAATCGTTCTAATAGTGCACAATCTTGGTGCACCCAGATAATAGAAAGAAACCAGCCTGCGCATCAGAACTGGACCGAAATATTATAAAGGCCACTGTTCTAACCGAAGCATCTAAAGAATGGTTTGTTTTGATTCCTTGTATTTGAATTATTCCGAAAAACTTTTCAATTTAAAAGGGAATTCCAGCTAAAGTCAGCATTTATTAAGCTTTAAATTCATAATATTTTGATAAATTGCCTTAATTGATTTAAATTGACTTGATTGTGATTTAATTTGAAGACAATAAGACTCTAATGATAATGATATAGTGTTTAATGATGTCACACAATTCTAAGGTCATCCCAGACCAATTTTGGACTAAATAACTACAAACCTGTTAAGTGAGTATAGTGTTTCAATAATTAAAATAATCGGCATTTTATTGCCTTAATTGAATATTGATGCCTCAAACTCCCATAGTCTGAGAGCTGGCAACGAATTTTTGGAAGGTCCTTTTGGCAAGTTGAAATTGTGAAAAAATATAATTTCGTCAATTGTCGAATATTTTTCACCGTTGTCGTAATTTTTTAAGAATATGGGGCGGTAATTATCAAAACAAAATTAAAAATTATGTAATTTTTATTATGTAATAATAAAAAAAATATGCACTGATCTAAAAAATATTTTTTTTGCAAATGTTATATGCTGCGCAGTAACGAAATAACCGCAAACTCTCTGCCAGACTCGCGGGACTGGATTCGTCAATTGACAAAATTATATTTTCTCACAATTTCAACTTGCCAAAAGGACTTTCCCAAAATTCGTCGCCGGCTCTCAGACTACCATCTCATTTTATTATTGTATAAAAGCAAGACCTATTAATCAAACTTTAAATAGGATTTAACCTTTATATTGGAAAAAAAAGCATTTTAGTCCTTTCTAGTTTCTCTTCTTTTCTCTTACTCTTACTTATTGTGCTTGCACAACTTTGCTTTAACATATTATTTGTTAAATTATAAAAAAAGCTATAGCATTTATTTTAATCGATAACCTTTCTAAATGTTACATAGAAATCATATTATGCTATCTAAATAAACTATAATAATATAAATGTTATCTAGTGTGTGTCAAATGTATTAAGTGTACTTGTTTCCGACGGTCGCAGTATAACCATCTCGCTTCCGTTAGACGTTTGTACTACGATCGCCAATACAATGAGCCTGACCTCAATGCAAGGAGAGGGGAATCTACCCGGTAATGGATTTTTCCGGACTAATTATGATAAGAAAAATGTTATTGTTGAAATAGGTGGGTTGAAAAACACATCTCTTTTATTTCTTAGAAATGTGATGTTAAACGTATTCCCATAATATAGTTTAATTGTACTGCCAAGTGTTACTGTTGACTTAACAAAGCTCAGCCAATTTTCACTATTTTAAAAATAAGAAATGCGAAAATAAAACTGAGTTTAGACGGGACAAAAAAATTCACGTTTGTAATTTGCCAGCGAGTGAAGAAGCGCAGCATCTTGGAAGTCAAAGTAACAGACCACACCCGAAACACAATACACGCAGTATTCAATGTTTGTTAAAAACTAAACAATTATTCAAGACTCCGATTTACTTGTCAGATTTAAACAAATTACGCTTAACAGTCGTTACCTTCATCAAAATACACTGTAACTGTCGTATACTAATGTGGTCTATGGAGCCGGCACAAAACTTTCCAAAGAACTTTTTTGCACCGAGCGCGCGTAGATCCTGGATGACAAAGGGCCACAAGTGTAAGACGTTGTTGCGTGAAATCCGATCACGCTTTTCAATCACCACCTACGAAATAATACCAAAAGATTATATGATATAGGTAAAAAATACAAAATTAACGGTAAGTGTATACTTATTAATAATGTTCTAAACTTTATAAGACAAAAAAAAACTTACGAGAAGTTAAAAATACATAATTATTTCATAGATTAGGTTATGTATTCAATACCAAGAATTTGCCCCCAACTAACAAAGTGTATGATTATCGCAGCCCGATGATTTATGGAGGAAGTTAAAGGACATTTAATTAAATGGCGACATTGTTTTTTTTTATAGGATAGGATGACAAACGAGCACACAGTCCACCTGATGGTAAGTGGTTGCTATGGCCCATAGACATCTACATCTATCCTCGTTTGCGAATCAAAATGCAGATGCGTTGTCACCCGTGAGGACTAATGCCTCTTTTCCAGTAAAAAGGGGTCTCCGGTTCTCTACACTCACCATACGAAACACAGCAGTGTTAAGCTGCTATTTTACGCTGGGAATGTGGTGCTTCCCCAATCGAGCCGACCCATTCGTGTTACAACTATACTACTAATATAGCTGCAGCATGGCTCAACCACGTTATAAAAATGCTTGGTTAATAAACAAAATCGCTGGCCGTATAATGACGGCAAAAAAAATCCGTCATATATATATATATTACGGCTAACAATAGTTGGCGGCATAGAGTTCCCGTTTACGTCAAAAAATACCAAGACCATAGAAAGGAACCAGTGTCAAAGATGCAAAACATCTGGTACAGCGATCGTTAGTGCACCTGTATAGTGTGACGCTACCGTGACGATTAAGAACTTTCATGACTTTGATGACCGTTATGATGATGAAGAGATGTCCCTATACATCTCTTCGGCTTTGTCATTGTACCAAAGCTGGTGCGTAAACCGGTTTAATTTTGAACTATATACTATATAATACCGTTTGGTGATTCTGAGTATAAGATACGCAACCACTGCTAACCTATTCCTGATCTTGACCACGTGGGCAATAAGGGCCTTAGACGATAAATCTGTCAGTCACCCACAGTCAAACCTAGCATCTTTACAAAATTGCTACATAATACTTTTTTTCTTGTTTTCGCTTTATTTATTTGATTTATTTTTTTCGCTCCTTCGACATTTTTGCATCTAGCTCGAAATAGCGCGGTAGTAACGCAGGTATTTTTATTTCCTTGTACTACAGAATAATTACGAATTTAAAAATATCATATAACTCGAAATCGGCAACAAGAAAACCTCAATTTAAAAATCAAAATACCCGTAAAATTTCCTTACGACACTTAATTAAATAAAAATAAATATTTCTCATAAAAACATAACATACTTGTAAACAAGATCCTAAGCATTCCAAAAATTAAAACATATATTTCCTTGAAGAACTTAGAAAATACCTTAAGTTTTTTTTACGTGGTACAGCCATGCTGCAGCTATATTAGTAGCATAGTTGTAGCACGAATGGGTCGGCTCGACCAGGGAAGGACCCCGCTCTCACAGAATACCAACGTAAAATAGCAGCTTTACGCTGCTGTGTTTCGTATGGTGAATGTAGAGAACCGGAGACTCCTTTTACTGGAAATGAGGCATTCCACCTTAGTCCTCACGGGTGACAACGCATCTGCATTTTGATTTTTAATAGAGGATAGATGTAGATGTCTATGGGCCGCAGCAACCACTTACCATCAGGTGGACTGTGTGCTCGTTTGTCACCCTTATCCTATAAAAAAAAAGTTGAACTTCCATAATGAGTAACCTAATTACGTTGAATTTTTTTTACTAAGCTAGCGCTTAACTACAATCCCAGCTGATGGTAAATGGTGATGTAGCCTAAGATGGTAAAGCGCACTGACTAGTCTATTCACATATGCCTTGTAGACACCCACATTGTAATCGGATGGAAACACAGATGCTGGCAACTTATTCCACTCTTTTATCGAAGTTCAAAGTTTGGGTGTAATTTATATACCTGAAAGAGCTTATTATTATTTTTTACTATTATATCATATAGTCCTATTTTCTGTATTATTTTTGCAAAGCAACACACCGTTTGGTCAGCGCGGAGCGGCCGCGTGTCGGCCAACACAATTACTGTGATATTTATAGGTTGTGCGTAATTTTGGATCTGTGATATCCTACTGTTTTCATTTAAATACTATATTGTAATGGATAATTTAAATTTATATTAAATGTAACCAAGGTAACTAACACATTTATCGGGATAAATAATATTGAATTAGAAAAAATAGTTTCACAAGTAAATTAATATTTTAAAGATAAAAATGGTTATAGTGAGTCAACCTTAACAGATAGACATAATAATATGTCATCGCAGACTTCTCTCTAGGTTTTGTAAAGAACTACATTTCTTTAGTACATTATTATGATTTATCTCTTAAAGTTAGCCAAAATAAGCGGTGTACGCGCCTGAAAATCAATTTTGCCGACTTAGAAAACATTGAACTTTCTCTACTTTTCTTCAAAATTCCGTAAAAAATCTCAAAATGACAGTGAAAATTGCATCAAAACCCGTTGCGTGGTTGCGTAGTTTAGAAAAAGTATAAGTAAAGTAAGGGGTGGTTTTGAAAAATCTAAAAATACATGTATTTATTTATTTTATTAACAGAGTGTTTCCAGTAAGTTTTTAGTTAAGCACCCCGAAAAATAATAAGTTTCATAGAAACTGTAATTTCACCCTCTCAGAGGCAGAAATTTCCGAATTGCTTTCTTAATGGATATCTACGTAATAAAACGGGTATGTTGTTCCAACAACCCCGCAAAGGGGTTGTTATGAAAAATCGCTACGTATGTGCTCATTTATTTTATTTACAGAGTATTTTAAGTAAGTTTCGAGGCAAATATGGCCGTATAAAATAAAAAAAGATCATACAACTGGCACAGCCTATATTATCCCCTTAGGGGTTGAATTTTCCGAAATCCTTTCTTAGTGGATGCCTACATTATAAAATACAGCGACTTAAAATTTCTGATTTCTACGTCTAGCGATTTGGGCTGTGCGTTGGTAGATAAGACAGTCAGGACATCCTGTTTTATATATGTATATAGATAGATACGAGGGGAGGTCAAAAAGCTCGCAGAATGGCGGGGTTGGCGAGGACGATTTTACTCATTCAGGTTAGGGGCTAGTTGCGTGACTCATTGTTAGTATAATAGTATATACCAAATTTCAGCCTAATCAGGTAATTAGCTTTTGAGTTATCAACGAGTAAACAAGTCAATCAGAGGAAACTAGCCACTATGGAGAAAGTTGAATATCGCGCTGTCATTAAGTTTGTCACTAAACAAGGAAAGATATCTCAAACCATTTTTCTTGAGATGTCAGCTGTTTATGGGGACTCCGCTCCTAGGAAAACCGTGATTTATAAATGGCACGCCCTTGTCAAACAAGGGAGGGACTCCACTGAACGTCTTCCCCGACCTGAACGGCCAATTGAGGCTACCACGCCAGAAATAATCGAAAAAGTTGAAAAACTTGTATTAGAAGATGCCCCGCTAAAGAAAAAACAACTTGCAGCATTATTTGGAATATCAGAAACAAGCTTTTTAAACATCCTACATCAACACTTTGGCCGAGAATGCTTTCTGCGTATAAAAAACACGAGCGCGATGAAAGTTGCCGCGAGTTTTTAGACCGCTGTGGAGATCAAAGGGACGTAGTTATGGCCCGAATTGTAACTGGCGATGAAACTTGGTATTTTTATTGGTATGATGAAACTTGACTCTTGCTGAGTCATAGCAAGAGTCGATGCAGTAGCATAAAAAAGGCACACCCCCTCCCTCCTAAAACGTATAAGGTGTCTCAATCGGCCGAAAAGATCATGGCAACGATCTTTTAGGATACATAAAGAATACCTTCTTTGCTTTGATTGATTATAAGGATCGTGGTGTTTCCATAACGGAAGAATACTACGCTTCTTTACTAGATCAATTAAAAGAAACTATTAAAGAAAAAGGGCGGGGAAACCTTACAAAAGGCGTGCTCCTTTTGCACGACAATGCGCCCGTGCACTTAAGCCATGTTGCGACGGCTGCCATTTACCGGTGCGGTTTTGAACAACTGCGCCACCCACACCCGATTATAAGGATCGTTGTGTTTCCAAAATTGAAAAAAGTACAATATTCAATTTTATATTATGTGATTTCATATAGTTTATATACAATTACAATATTTTTAATTAATTTGTTTGTTTCAAAACGAAATTAGCGAACATGTTACGCATTCTATCCATGAAAGCGTGTAATTCACTTTCACTTTTGCTTTTCTTACGTCCAGAATTTAAATTATTTTATGCTCTCTAATCTCCGTCCATCTCTGATACATTGGTCTTTTTTTGGGGGGATAAATTTTAGTCTAATATCTTATGGAGCGACACATATCTGCAAATACACATGCTGCACATACCGCAGCAGTAGAAGAATTGCTATGGAGACAGCAATACTCGCAAACTTGACGGAAAATAATCGAAAGTCGGGCGAGCACAAGGCTTGTTACTTGCGATGGATATAATACCAGTTAAGTTCTAAGGCTGAGATCTATAGACCGTACTTTGACTTTTCTCAGGCTTAGCTTACGAAAAACTTAGCTGAGTTAATGTTTAGCATAATCTTTGATTCTGAATTTATAGTTGTATCGGGCTAAGATTAAGCTAAGCTTATGCTAAGGCCGAGACAGTCTAAATATTAATGGATGCTTCATTCCACGCATTTTGTTCTAGACTTTACTATATAAAATTAAAATATACATATATTACTATATATTAAAAAAAAATATACATTTAAAATCGAAAACAGTCCAAATCGTATTTCATAAATAAGTTATTATTAAATGAAATAGAAAACGGGCGTTTGAGAACGGAATCGGATGAGATGAGTGCAAAATGAGAAAAAAAGAAGATTTTAAGAAATTCGAATTATGATTGAAATTACGAAAATAGAAAATGGATTAATGCTATTTTCTAAATTAATATTTACTAAAACTACCTATTTATTGTTATAAATAATTAGAGTAACATAAAAACAACAATTTCAAATTAAAAAATACGGTGGTTTTTAATAGTATCCTCAGTTTTACGTAAGTCGTCGACATCGTTGACTTAGGCTTTGCTATAAGCGCGCACTCAGCACGATTTCGAAGTTAGCTCTATAAATACCGACATTGTCTTAGCTCGAAAGTAAAGTCTGAGCAAAGTCAAAGTACCTACGATCTATAGATCTCAGCCTTATCTGTGCAACCAGTCCAGGCCAAACAATTTCTTACATTTAACGTGTATCGCAGATCCCACTACCGCTGCGGCAGCGGGTAAATATCATGATGTATGAGTTCAACGCCTGAGAGGTAACTATAAACAACTAACGAAGTAAGCAATAAAAGGGAACTGAACTTTAAAAATGGTTTTGTACGTTCTCCTAGTACTTTTTATTTTTTTGTTAAATGTCAAAGCCGTCATTATAATTCGGCTAATGGCCAAAACTCAAACGCTACTCGGTTTTAAGATGTCGTTAATTCTCGTGGTAAGCTAGCTAGCTAAGCTAAGTCAATGACTGTGACAGTCATTGACTGAGTGATAAAGACAGCACGAGACTTACGGCATTTTAAAATTGAGTAGCGTTTGAGTTTTGGCCATTAACCGTATTTGGGCATAAGTATATATAATATATTAAGTTTAATGCTGAAGTTTAAAAAGTTCCGTTCGTTCAAAAATCATCGGACTGTGAACAGCGAAATATTATAATTTAAAATAAACCATAAATAAGTATTTAATGACTTAAAACTTACCACTTTAGCACCTAGAAGCTGACACTCAATCGCCGCTCTGAGACCACATGGCCCGGCCCCAATGATGAGTACTTTTGTCTGCGCACACGTTTTACCTTTGCCATACACCTTATGGTTAGCACGTAGGTCAAATTTTTTGAACAAAGCCTGGGCTTTCCACGACTTGACTAACTTTGCCTGTAAACGTAAGTCATAAAACAAATTATTCTGATGTGTCAACTTTGCAAACTTAAATATTAAAGTAAAACGAAATAATAGTGCAACTGGTTGTGTAATGGAAACTTTAAGCGCTATGCTACTGCAGTTTGAAGTTAGCTGCAGATGCTCTTATTTAAATTAATGTATTAATTAAATATTTAATTAATAAAAAGACGGTAGCAGGAGCAAATCTCCTGATACTAATACCTGCTGTCAATATCTGAGCGAAGCAAAGAAGAGGGCATGGCTAGATGTTAATTAAATCTGGTAAGTCTGGTTGTATGGAAGATAAAATTGAATATAAGCAATTTTAGACGTCTATACAGGTTGACCAAAAAGTCGTGGATCAAACGAAATTGGGAAATACAGTAGGTCATTTCCACCAAAAATATTTCTACAGCATGGCCATAATTCAATTGCCCTAAAAGTTATGAATATATTTGTTTCCTTTAAATAAAATACCGAGTTCTTTTACAATTAGACTAATTAAAAAAGTGATATAAGACAAAAAAAGGTATTGCATTATTACCAGATAATGTATCAGCTCTACAACAGTTGTATTGCGGTTCTGGGTAGCAAATTTCAAGAGCAATTTTTTTTTTAAATATCGAAGCGTTACTAAAAACAAATTCTCACTTAGAAGCAAACTGTGAAACAAATGTACTATGGATAAGTGACCCAGTATCAGAAAAACTTGCTGATTTAATACCGATTCAAATGAAGTGTCACACATCACACCATGCTGCTAGTTTTTTGTACGTTGGAATGCTAAAACTCTCTGTGCTTGTTGTCACGCTGAGTATTTGCGAAAAGGACAGAAACTCTTCACTAATTTTATGGAAATCTTAACTTTGTCGAAAAAAAACCAGAACGCCCGTCTTAGTTCAGGTAGCGATATCTTTTCTAAGAAACAAAAGGACAAAGAAACTGTATCTCTCTTGCACACTGATCATTTAATCCTTTGTTGAAGGAGGCAAGAACACCCGTCTTAGTTCAGGTAGTAGAAATCAGGGCGGAGCAGGGCCGGGGGAAGTGCGTGCGTGTACGTATCTTTAGTTCTTTAGTGATTCGCTTTCTGTCTGTGACTACGCACGTATTCTTTTGCTCCGTATTTTTTGTGATCGTACTTACCTGTGACGTACGCTTCGTTTTTTGGACTTGTGATAAATTGCTTACCTGTGACCTGCGCTGTGTGAATTGGACTTTGTGATCGCTACGGATTGGCTAGATAAGGATAGATGGCTGCTGCGAGGAAAGAATAATCCCAATTGAAGTATGCAGAAATGCATTATCTTTATGGCTTTTGCGACGGCAATGCTCGGGCTGCCACCTGGGAATATCGACAACGCTAACCTAACCGTAACTGTGCTCCGGACTACAGAGTCTATATGCACGTACATGACGCATACATCAACGGAGTTACCCGGTCAGCATGTTCCGTAAGTAGGTAGACCAGTGGCACGATTTGAGAATGAACAGCAAGTACTGAAAGAGTTAAGAATGGATCCTGGTATTAGCTAACGCCAAATATCCTGAAATCTCAGGATTCCAATATCGACGGTGCAGCTTATCATTCAAGGAAATATAGATTTCACGCTTAATACATGCAAAGGGTCCAAGCTTCGTTGCCCGCTATGAACCTAGAGTGAGATTTTGCAGAGAGATGCCGAGACGCCACAGAGAGGATCCGCAGTTCTTCAACAAAGTATTATGGACGGATGAGTAAAATTTCAGAAAAGTGGGAATATTTAATGTTTACAATGTACACTTCTACTCCAGAGTGAACTTCTATATCAAGAATGAACAATTCCAGCATAAACATGTGGGCTGGCATAATAGGCCAGCAGTTGGTGCAGCATGAAATGCCAGCAAGGCTGTATTGTGTTCTGTATTAATTTTTTTTACAAAATAATTTGAACCAAATACTCAACGAAGCTGAGTTTGCAGAAGATAGAATGGCAGAAATGTGACTGTAACACGACGGTGCCCCGCCTCATTACACACGAGCGTTCGAGAACATTTGAACGAGTGCTACTCCAACCGGTGGATTAGTCTAGGCGGAGCTATTACATGGCCAGCCCGCTCGCCCTACCTTAACCCGATAGACTTTTTTCATTCGGGCTATTTTAAATAAATAGTGTAACAAGGAGTAACCAAGAGCGCACAAGAAATACGACAAAAGCTCGAGTTTCCTAGGGTACTAATTAAGGACAATAGAGGCGTATTCCGCACATTACGTACGAATTTTATTAGGCGGTCCAAATTGTGCATTATGGTGAGAGGCAGAAATTTTGAACAATTAATGTAAAAAGTGGATTGAATAAAAATTAATTGCTCTTAATCGTTGTTCTTTTTATTTCATGATGACATCTGAAATTACTTTTTTATAGGAGAGGGGGCAAACGAGCATGCGGCTCACCTGATGGTAAGTGACTACCGCCGCCCATGAACAACCGCAACACCAGGGGAATTGCAGATGCATTGCCGGCCTTTTAAAAAACAGTAGGCTCTTTTCTTGAAGGTCCCTAAGTCGTGTCGGTCCGGGAAAATCACTGATGGTAATCGATTCCACAAGGAAGTCGTGCGAGGAAGAAAACATATTCTAAGTCGCACAGTGGTGGACCGCCAATCATCCAGATGGTGTGAATGGTATCGGGAGTTCTGCCGCGATGTGCGTTCGTGAAATTTGGCGGCTGGTATTAATCCGAACAATTCCTCAGACCACTCGCCGTGGTAAATGCGAAAGAAAATGCAAAGAGATGCAACATCTCTTCGCAGCGCCAATGAGTCGAGATGATCGGAAAGGACTCGGTCGTCGACGATTCGAGCCGCTCTGCACTGGATGCGGTCAAGTGGAAGGAGCTGGCACTGGGGAGCCCCTGCCCACAGATGGGAACAGTATTCCATGTGAGGCCGAACCTGCGCCTTGTAAAGTTGCAGGCGTTGTGCCGGCATGAAATACTGTCCCGCTCTGCTGAGCACGCCAAGCTTTTTAGAGGCCAATTTGGCCTTCTCTTCCAAGTGACCACGAAACTGCACGTCACACGATATGTCGACGCCGAGGATTCCGATACTGGCTGAGGCAACAAGGGGAGTACCTTGAAACTGAGGAGATACGACAAAGGGGTTCTTTTTAGCGGTAAACGCGCAAACTTGTGTCTTCTGGGGATTAAACTGGACTAGATTTAGTCACCCCCAATCTGAGACATTGTCCAGCAAAGACTCGACTTCAGACACAAGTTTGTTCCGGTACTCGGCAATGTTTTCCCGAGAAATATTGGCATGGCCGGTGTATAGAGCATCACCAGGGCTGTCATCCGCATAACAATGAATGTTACCGGTTTGCAACATATCATTGATATGCAGAAGAAACAGCGTTGATGATAGCACACAGCCTTGTGTAACACCAGCGTAAATAGGCTTGTAGTCGGAGCATGCACCGTCTACAACGACCTTGATGCTCCGATCTGCAAGAAAGCTAGTGATCCAATTGCATAATTTCTCGGGAATCCCATAGGAAGGGAGCTTCGAAAGAAGCGCTTTGTGCCAAACCCGATCGAAGGCCTTCGCAATGTCCAAACTAACGGCCAATGCCTCCCCCTTGGACTCTACTGCCTCCGCCCATCTATGAGTTAAGTAGACCAGAAGATCACCAGCTGATCGACCCCGATGAAAACCGTATTGGCGGTCACTAATCAGCTGGTGATCCTCAAGGTACCGCATGAGGTGGCAGTTTATAATGGATTCCATTATTTTGGAGAACAAGGGGGTGATGGCGATAGGCCTGTAGTTGGACGGGTCTGAACGGTCGCCTTTTTTAGGAATTACTTTTAACAAAAACCTTAAATTTCTGTTAAATTTACCATTTTATAAATTTCCACCTTCATATGAAAAAACGATCATAAAACCAGAATTAAGAAATAAAGAGTGATGTGTTACACCTCTTTTGAATCGGCATTAAATCAGCATGTTTTTCTGATACAGAATGCACTTATCCGTAGTACATTTTTTTCACATTGTGATTTTAAAGTGAGATTTTTTTTAGTAACTGCGAAATATTGGGAAAAAAACGACGGGTTGCACTCCGGGAGTGCCGACAGAAGAGAAAACTTGAATATTACCGTTGTGCATTTTTGATATTTTGGAATGGCGGAGATTATTTATTTATTATTATCTTATTTAATTTATTTTCATTCGAAATTATTTGTTTGGTAAACCTACACCGCACATGTGCTTATTGTGATGTTATGAAAATATAGGTTAATGCTATAAAGTATAAACATATTACAAATATTACATCTATAATGTGTAAGTACATATGTATCTATATTAATAACTTCGACAAGCAATACAGTAGACCCGATCGAAACCTAATCTTAATAATAAAATTATATTAATTAATAAATGAAAATTAATTAAACCTAACTTACTTCCTCTCCTACACCGCGCCGGCTGTCTACTCTCCGTCCGTCTTACGAATTTTCGATCAGGACACGTGACCTGACGCGAGTTTAACATTTTTTACCCATTACAAAAAAGTGCACAACGCCGCTAAAGAAGATTTCACTTCAAAAATTAATTGCTCTTGAAATTTAGTAACCAGAGCCGCAATACAACTTTTGTAGTGCTGATACATAGTAATAATCCAACACCGTTTTTTTTTGTTTTATATCACTTTTTTAATTAATGTAATTGTAAAAGAACTCGGTATTTTATTTAAAGAAAAGAAAAATATTCATAACTTTTAGGGCAATTGAATTATGGCCATGCTGTAGAAATATTATTTGTTGGAAATGACCTCTTGTATCTTCCTATTTCGTTTGATCCATGACTTTTTGGCCAACATGTATAAGGAAGCAAAAGAAGGAGTTAAAATGAAAAAACAAGAAAGAACAAAAAATTATAATAGAGGACTATCTAATAAATTCTATGCAAACGTCAAATTGGCCGGAAACTCGTAAGAACTACCAGGGGGAAGTCAATGCAGCATAGAATGTGCGAGACGAGAATGGCTGTATTTTGAATGACGAGTTATCAAATCTAAACAGATCGAACAGTTTGAAAGCGTGTTGAATGTGTGAAAAAGAAGAAGGTAATGAGATAATTATAGATAAAATAATGAAAGCAATGAAAAGCATGAAAGCATGTAAGGCAGCTGGGCATGTTAAAGTATCATTAGAAATTCTGAAGGCTGGAAAAGGAGATCCTACCCCTCCTTTTCATGTTGGGAACTTAAGTACCGGGAGTACCGGGAGGCTGGTGCAAAATCGTTATACGTATAAACCGTTCCACTATATAGGGTAAAAGGGTCACAGCAGGACTCTAACAACATATTCAAGTTGGTAAAAATTACCTTGCGTACGTTCCACTCGATAAAATAAAATGATGTGTCTTACCTAGTTTGATGAGCACCTCCCGCCCTCCCTTAATTGCGTGCACTGTACCCGTCACAACTAATCCCAGCACCACTACTCCCAACACACTAGTAGGAATGACACACCATCGACGACAATACTACACTTGTTAACGCCTTTACACGAGGCATCTTCAGGTGATGTAGACTCTGCGGTGGCTGGCCGCTAAGTTACCTCTCTATTGTCGTCGGTGGTGTGTCTTTCATAGTGTAGTGGTGTTAGGATTAGTGGTGATGGGGATAGTGCACGCAATTGAAGGAGAGCGGGAGGTGTTCTTCAAACTAGGTAAGACACATCATCTTATTTTATCGAACGGATGTACACAAGGTACCACATTTTTACCAACTTTAATATAACGGATTTCTGCAAAGTAACGCCTGATTCTATTAATTACTGTACAACAGCTAATTGTAGAATCAGCCTGCTTAGCATTGTCGAAAAACTGTATGCTAACTTGTTGATTGAAAGATTAATGAAAGAAAAACTGACGGAAACATTTGGGATACGCAAAATGGATTTAGCGAGAATTTAGAGAGATTAAAGGTGAATGAAAGACAGGGTTGTGTAGCAATCCCATGACTGTTCAATGTGTTTATGGATAATTGTTTGAAAACTTTGAAAGTCAAAAAATGTAGTTTAAAATGGTTGAGTAAGCCGTCAAATGTTCCTTGTACGCCGACGATCAAGTCATATTTGTATCATCGGCAAGCAAATTACAAATGATAGTTTAAACATATCTTTAAAAGAATAGGGGAATGAAAGTTTTGAAATACAAAAAACAAAAATGATCCATGAAATAAAAGTAAAACAGGAGTTGGTTGGGCACGTAGATGAGTTTGTGTATTTAGGATATGTGTTTAGCAGCGATAATAGACATGACAAGAGTGAGTATAAGAGTGGGTGTGGCAGAAGAAGCATAAGAGTAAAATTAATGCCGAATTAGTGTGATCATTAAGAAGTATGTTAGGGCTGACTGAATTATAGGGTAAGAAATTGAGCATTAAGTGAAAAGTGTGGTTTGCAAGTTATTGTGAAAAGGATTAAGAAAGTAATGCTTCGGTGATTTAGACACAGAAATAATGAATGCGGCGAGTGTCAAAGCAAATTTATACGACAGAAGTGACGGGAACAGTTGGCAAGATACGCTCTAGACGGAAGTCTATTGACCACATTAGCAATATATTGAACAATGGGTCAAATTAAGAGTACCATCAACCGACAAGCATGTATGTGTAGAGATAATGAGAATGTTAAAAGGTGTATCAGGATTGTAATTTACAAATCAAGATCGCCAAATAGAAGTCCATAGTCTCTGCTAACCCCTCTGGGCGATAAACGTGAGAATGTATGTTTATGTTTGCCTATATCATTGGTCTTGTGGTTGAAAACGCAACTGCTGATCATGAGTTCCGGGTCGGACTAAAATCAGAATCAAAATGGTTTTTTTCGTCAAATGCGTTCAAAGAAAGTTTTTGTAAGTTTTCCTATTTATTAAGTCAATTTTCAATAACTTATCCAAGAATAAGAAACAGAAGGACATTCAAAATAACGATAGATAATTTTATATACCGCTATGAGATATAATGGTCATAAAAAAGCAATTGATAAACCATTTTATTTTAGGGTTGTAATACGTAGAACAAAGACGACTGCTTCAGAAATTTCTTTATTGCAATAGTTATATTATATAGTTATCAAGTAAACTTTTACTCAACCTTTGTATACAACTAAATATACCTGTCTATACAACCAAATAAGCTGAATATTATAATACTTTATATCATCATCATCATCATCATTATAGCCTTTCACAAGCCCACTGCTGAACATAGGCCTCCCCCAAAGAATGCCACAAAGCACGGTCCTGAGCCACCTGCATCCATCGACTTCCTGCAAATCTTACCAGGTCGTCACTCCATCTAGTGGGGGGAAGCCCTACACTTCGCCTGCCGGTACGAGGCTGCCACTCGAGAACCTTTCTTCCCCATTGGTTGTCGGTTCTTCGAGCTATATGGCCGGCCCATTGCCACTTCGGCTTACTAATCCGTAGGGCTATGTCGGTCACTCTGGTTCTACTGCTACTGTTGTTGGGAACACTAAGCTCGAAGTTGTTGACGAGTATTTTTACCTGGGACAAATAGACCGACTAGTTAAGTCCTCTCGGTCGAAGTTGGACTCGACGGATTCAACTCGGTTGGGCAGCGCAAATTACGGTACATCTTCTCGTCAGGTATACCTCAAAACTTGAAAACGAGACTGTACACCCAGTGCGTGTTGCCAGTGATGACATACAGAGCTGAGACGTGGTCCTTCACTGCTGGCCGGATGAGGAAGCTCAAGGTCGCTCAGCTAGCTATGGAGAGGGCTATGCTCGTAGTTTCTCTGCGTGATAAGCTCAGAAATGAGGATATCCGCAGTAGAACCAGAGTGACCGACATACTTTATATGACAGAGTTTAATTAGTAGCTGAATATGAACCATAGTCTAAAGCTGTCAGCGGTGAGCGTATGTAAGGGCGTTATCGTAGCGACGCGTTTCACATACAGGTTGGGCCAGAAAGGCCGCTTAGTAAAAAAAAAACATGAACTAAAATTGGTATATAAACAAATTTGTTTTAAAATTAAAAAAGATATATTTAAAAAAATATTTTTTAAAATATCATCAAGATATGATCTATCTCGTTGCAAACACTCTTCGAACCTTGTCTCTAAATTGACAAATATTCTCGGCACAGTGTACGTGGAATAGATGCCTGTAACTTGGCAATAGTGATTGGATTATTGCAGTAAGCCCGACTTTTAGGTATCCTCTAAAAAAAACATAAAGAAATCTAATAGAGTCAGGTCTGGACTTCTGGGACGCCATAGTATTTCCCTTCTGCGAGATATGACTTCTTCGGCAAACATTTTGTTGATGACAACCAATGAGTCATGCAAGTATGGTATGTGTTGCCATCTTGTTGAAACCACGAGGCAAAGTTATAGACATACAATTATTCTTGCAGTTTCGGAATGAAAAAATCTTTAAAAAAAAATAAGGTCCAATGATCCCTTGTGCCGGCATAGCTGCCCGACCTGTAACTTTTGGTGAATGCTAGAGTTTCTGATGTTTCAATTTTGGGTTGACTGCGGCCCTATAACGGCAGTTGTGTCTATTAACATGCCCATGTATAGTAATACTACCGTCCAAAAGTTTGGAAGCACATCAGTTTTCACACAAAACATAACATCGCCGATAATATGCGGTAAAAGTTAGCAATAAAATTAAGTTTTACGACCTTTTACGATTGTTCACACAAAAACAAAAGGATTATCATACCACATTCATCAAGTTTTAAGGAATTTCTTAATTTTGACGATACACGTGTTTTTGGAACGAACTTCCTTATCGGACGGCACGCATTTGGCGAATGGCGGCTAGGCGGTAAAAAATTTAGGACTTTTCCGTCGTAACCCCTTCCGACATAGTGTAGACAGCCTTGACGGCTATAAGGAAGGCGAGATGGAATAATATACATCTCCCTCGCACTTTTTCTTATCTTACCATGAAATAAATATTATTTTATTTTAAATAACGCTTCATTTTAATAAACGCTAGCAATTCATTTATTTGTATTATTTGTTAATCAATAATATAATACGTTACGTGGCAGAGCCATGCTACAGCTATATTAGTAGTATAGTTGTAGCACGAATAGGTCGGTTCGACCGGGGAAGGATCACGCTCTCAAAGAATACTAGCGTAAAAAAAGCAGGTTAACGCTGCTGTGTTTCGTAACCGAAGACCCCTTTTACTGGAAATGAGGCATTCCATCTTAATCCTCACGGGTGACACCGCATTGGCATTTTAATTTGTAATAGAGGATAGATTTAGATGTCTATGGGCCGCAGCAACCACTTACCATCAGCACGGCTAGTATGGACTGGGGACAAAAAAATATCTCCCAATTATATCCACTGACAAGAGATAAAATTATCTTGTCCTTATGCGAAAGCACGGCAACGGGGAGAAATATATCCCCGTTTGACATAACGAGTAGACATATATCCCCCGTCCGTAGCATGGAGACATATGAAAGATAAAAATTATACTTTTTTGACATTTGAAAGGGACAATTTTATCTTAGTTTATTGGACGTGGGTTTAAGTTTATATTCATACAAAAAATATATCTAAGTCTTTCTCTTATTTTATCTACTGTGGATATTATATCCACCAGTGTGCCCATGCTCGAAGGGTAGATAAAACTAAGCGAGGGAATAAACATTTTCTCCTTTCCCCGGAGATAAAATTGTCTCCTGTTCATGCTAGCTCGTTTGTCACCCTTATCCTATATAAAAAAAAACGTTTATCAATAATAATATACTACGAAAGGAGCTCTGTTCCAACCGAGTGTTCCACGATGCTCACGCATGTTTTTTTTTTACTTTATACGTCGGGTGCTTTCTTGTAGGTAATGGTGTGATTTTATTGAACTTTTTTACTAGCTTTTTGGACCCACTATAGTCGCACGCGAGGAAGGATACAGTGAACGTCAAATCACAGAAAGACTTTGTTCTAAAGGTGTCCTCTACACGCTTGTTAGAAAACAAGATACTGGGAATAATAAAGAAAAAGATCTGGTGAGCCCAAATCAACAACAAATCAAGAGGATAACTTCATCAGAGTTCTCTCTAAACGGAATCCACTCTAAACTGCAACACAAATCACCGCAACTGTGAACGATACGCGAGCAACACCGATTTCAATAACAACGGTTAAAAGATATCTGCTGTTTGCGGGACTAAGAGGATGTGTTGCTGCTAAAAAACCAAAGCTAACAATAATTTGACATAAGAAAAATAGACCAGAATGGGCAAAGGCGCATAAAAACTGGACCATAGATCAATGGGAAAATGTCCTTTGGATGGACGAATCAAAGTTTCAGATTTTCGGGTCCAATAGACGTGTGTTTGTGCGGCGGTCAGAAAAAGAGAGGGCTTCAGAATCATTTACAGTGCCCACTATCAAACATGGTGGTGGTAGTGTTCATGGTTAGGAGGTGTTTTGGCAACACCAAATTCGAAAATCTTGTAACCGGAAAACTAAACAAGGAAGCCTATCTAAAACTTCTTAAAGATTCCGTTATATCCAGTGGACTGAATATCATTGGTCCTGGATTCACAACAGGATAATTATCCTAAGCATTAGTCAAAACTGTGTCAGAACTTTTTAAAGAAAAAACATGACAATTTTTAAAATTATGCAATAGCCATCTCAATCACCTGACCTTTCTCTCATTGAACTTGTTTGAGATGAACTCGATAGAAGGGTGAAAAATCCATCTCCAACAATTTCAGAACATTTGTGGCAACTATTGGAGAGCGAATGGAACAAGTTAGATAAAAATTATTTTAAGAAATTAATTAATAAAATGCCTAAAATATGCGCAAAAAGGTGGACTTTTCGTCTACTTGTGAAACTAAAATTTAATACTTACTTTGTCTAAATTAGGTTTTGTTTAATTTTTAATATAAAATCAATAAAAAATAAAATTCACGGCTTTCTTGTCTTTTATTTGATTTACCTGGTTGATTCCAAACTTTTGGACGGTAGAGTATGTGAAAATGAGCTTTGTTGGAAAAGAGAATATTGTTGAAACTTCAGAAGCGCTCCAACATTGTTTCAACAAAAATACGAAATAAATTGTGGTCGTTTGGTTTTACTTCCTGCACTAACTGTATTTTCTAGTGATGAATTTAAGATCTTTCGTTAATATGCGAAGTCCGTGGTACACCGGGCTCAGTAGATCGCTTACGAGTTGATTGTTCGGGATGGCGTTGCATGGAAACTATTCCTTCTTGTGTTCTTATTGACCTTAGGCATCGTGAAGGTATTTGATTTAGCGTGGAACCGGTGGATTTAAACTTCCTGACCCACGATATATTGACAGTCTCACAAGAACATTGATTTAAATCGTGTTAATCTGAACTCTTTACAAAATGAACGCCGGACGACAGTATAGGAATCACCATTAACGCAGAACGCACGTTGCGCGCCAGCGAAACGCTCCATCGCGCCAAATTTTGTGAAATGTGAACTTAGCTACACAATCACAATCTCGCCTCTTGCTCGCCCATTCCTCTAACTGTTCCGAAGCAATTCCATTTTTAAAATCGTACGTCTTTTTGGCCCCCCGTATACAATTAAAGAAGTGTATGTTTCTCTTGCAACCCCCACCAAGGCCTTCCTTAGATTTATGTAACAATATAACTAGATGGGGTTTATCTCAGAATGCGATCTAGCAATATATATTTACTTAGGTACTTTTAACAATTGTGGAAAAATAATTGGTGACTTTAGAGTCCCATAATTTAATTAACAATCTTATAATTATTATAATAATCTTATCGTCAGTCGAAGTGCCTAGCCCTACCGCTTCCTTTCGTCATCGTCATTATCATCATTGTGAATACAACTTAGCCGCGTCCACTACAAAAATTATGCCTCTCCCATAATATATGGCCTCATAGGGGGATATTTTCCGTAGCTGCCACGCTTGGCTGGCGGGACAGCAACCGCAGTTTTTCTTTATTTTGAGTTGTAATCACGAAGATGCTGCTGCCCATCTCCCGTGTCAATATCCATCTGTCGCCTCTTACGACACCCACGGGATGTTATGGGTAGTGTCGTACGCTGTTACTCCACAGCGACTCATGCCGAAATCTCAATACATATTTTTATATTTTTTTTGTGTAATCTTGGGTAGTGCTTGTGTAACCAGTTGTTTTTAATTCTTAGCTAACTGCTCCAACTTAGAAGTAAATGTCACATTTATCCGAACCAAGAATGAAAAATGAATACTTCGCCCAACTTTAACTGACTGTACTGAAAAAAATGTACTACGCCAGTTTAGCAAGTAACCGTAAAAGTTGACGCATTTAATAAGGATTCTAAAATAGTATAGCATTTGCTACATTATTTCTTAGATTACAGGAAAAAAAAAATATTTTCTTCAAGAATCCCAGTTTTGTGCTATACCATGTTAGAATCCTTATTAAATGCGTCAACTTTTAAGGTTACTTGCTAAACTGGCGTAGTACATTTTTTTCAGTACAGTCAGTTAGTTTTTTCAGGCGAAGTATTTTTCATTCTTGGTTCGGATAAATGTGACATTTTCTTCTAAGTTGGAGCAGTTAGCTAAGAATTAAAAACAACAGATTACTCAAGCACTATCCAAGATTACACAAAAAACTGAAATCGAAAAAAAGTAAAGATAAAAAGTAAAGATTTGTAGCTAAAGGAACTAAAAAACCATCACAGGTTGTACATTTTCCAAAAACAAAAGAAATTACGGTAATTTAAGAAATACATGACTAAGATTTTTTATGATTTGTCCTATCACCAGATTACGGCTTGACGTCGACTTTTGGGACAGCCTGTATATATATATAAATGTGTGTGTGTGTGTGTGTGTGTGTGTGTGTGTGTGTGTGTGTGTGTGTGTGTGTGTGTGTGTGTGTGTGTGTGTGTGTTTGTGTGTGTGTCGACGGCATAGTTAAAAACATCCAATCGGACATCATTATTTAATAAATTCTTATATTACACATTAGAAAAAAAGTTATTTAAAATTTCTGATCTCGCATTGCTAGTAACGCTATTTAATTTACCTTAAAAATTAAGCGTCTTAGTGCTAAAGAGGACATTACGTAAGTTCAAGTAAGCAATACAAAACCAAGTTATCGCGCGCTCTCGCCACATTCACATTCGCTAAGTGGTTTATAGGTTCATCATTCGTATGACAAAATAACATTTGGCTAGCGCACTCATTATCGCAATTGATAAACAACGCGTCATCGTGTAACAATTAGTGTTAGTGATAAAATGTAATTACCATGAAGGAGATAAGAATTCACAACCTTTGGAAAGTCATATGAAATATACAATATTTACTAAGACACAGTTACCTTGTCTTTAGATAATTAACTCTTCTCGTACTCTCATAAATTATTTGGTACCAAGTAATTATTTTTAATACAGTTAACAAGCGGCAGAAGTAGTAAGGAAACTACTAATGTCACCATCGTCACCATTATTCTGTCTGTCAAACTTTAGAACTCAACATTCCTCCTTTACTACTACATAAAACTGCACAAAGGTATCTACATTCATAACTACAAATATACCCAGTGTCAATCATGTACACATAACCATTTAGAATTAAATGGTTAAACGAACTTACCTTAAGTGAAGTTCAACCATAATTATACGAAACTCCTTGTCTGAGACGTTCTTTACAATATGCAGTACACGGTATTTTATACCAGTTAATCACAGTTATCCAAGCCAATCCTAAAAAAAAATTGGAACAGGAGATACCGCACATCACTATATTCACCCGTCCGTCAAATGCAATATCATTATGTTTAAAGCAACAAATTAGATGAGCAACTCTATAGCAGGAAGGGGTGGGTGGGAGTATCGTCTCGGACAAGGAGTTTCGTATAATTATGGTTGAACTTCACTTAAGATAAATTCGATTAACCATTTAATTATACTCTCTCCTTGTCCGAGACGTTGTTTACAATATGTAAATGTTTGAAGACAGGGTTGCGAATAATCATTGAATAGAAAAATTTTGCAATTTTCCTTATTTTATAAAAAAATTGAAGGTATTGGTATATGTACTTATATTACATATTTGATTTAATAACATAAAATAAATTATCTTTATTTTATAACGTTTCCTTATACACGTAAGGCCAGCTTGATAGCAGCAGAAGCGGCCCGTAGAAGAACTATGATTGCGAAAACCAAAAATCTGGAATATCTGTTCCAGTTTAATTTAAGTAAATTTTAATTTAACATCTTATAACTTGAGAAATGCTTTTCTAAATGGGTTTTTGTGAGTTAATGTTAAATTTATCCATATCTTGTGTTTTGCTTTCTATTAAATATTCACAGGAAAGGCTTAAGTTTCTCTCTTTTTCCCATGCAATCGCTGTTGAAGTGAAATTCTACCTTATATCTTAACTATACATGTGAATTCCACTTGGAATAAATATAATATTTATGAAGGACAATATTTAATAAATTTTATAACCTGTGACTCATCACAGTTAAGCTTGTTACTAGTTTTGTAAAATCAAATCCTTATTGGAATATTTTGATGTTAATAATCTAAAACTAACTTATTATTAAGTATATGTTTATAACAAAAGCCTAATTAAAAAACCACAAAAGCCCAGTAAAGAATTTACACTTACTGCAAAATTGGTACTATAGAGAAATAATAATTTTATAATTTATAGTATTTAACAAAACCTATGATATGTGTGAGATGCCTATGAGGTGGTAATAACATGTGAAATAGTAGTGTACGATTCTCTGTGAAATGGTGTTAATAATTTGATATTATATTGAAAATGAATCATTTGAATCTTTAATTTAACATGCCTTTGCACTTGATTCGCATTTACCGCCCATGTGGACAAACAATAAACCTATGGTTCTATAAACTTAATTTTTTGACTTGATTTTATTTACAGCATAGTAATTAGTGGAAATGCATAGAAGAATCACCCCTAATATAATATAATTGCCATGGTTTCTGAGTCATACTTACAGAAAACAATTGTTCTGTATATTATTATTTCTGTGCTAATTGATCAAAGCGGCACGGTCGTACTATCATTTTCTCGATGCAGTTCAGGCCATTTTCGAAACCCTATAATTTCGTTGTGGATGAAACTAGAAGCCTAAATTTTCAGTAACCAAGTAGGCATTGTATAAACTCGGTATACTTAAAATTTCATTAAAATTGAGCCTGTAGTTTAATAATCAATCAAATAAAATCAAATAAAAAAATCAAGTCAATCTATTTATTTAAAATATAAAAGATATTTTAAATAAATAGTAAATATTAAATAAATTAAATATTTAAATATTTTAGTATTGATGTGGTCACTAGTAGATGTTAGGTTAGCTAATTACGTAATAACTTAAGACAGAAAGACCCTTAAGTAGGGACTGAATAAATTAACCGACTTGGTATTACATGGATCTCACAACTTTTTACGGTAGAAGAACTGAGTTGCGAGACTTGGTTTTTTTACAAGTTATGTTTTTGATAGCATCAGTTTTAGTTTTGACACTTTAAATTTAGGTAGCTTTATTTTTAATTTTAGCTTTATGATCTTGTTGAATACACTTGAAGACTTCCTGTGACTATTCTTAGTTTACTTGGCTCAATTTCAGATCGATATATAATTTCCAATATTTTTCATTTGATTGATAAAATTGAAACCTCAATAATTAATGAAAGAGAACCCTCTCTATCTTGTTAATGTATGAAGCAGTGGTTTTATCAACTCCGAGTAAAATTGTACACCATCAGTAGTATTTATTTGTAGTAAGTATTATTCATAATATCTATATTATTGTTTTGTTTTAAAGGTTTTGTATTGTGTTCTACAATTTTCAAAATTATAAGCATATACTACTTTCATATCCAATAATAATATAAATCATATCCGATCATATCCAATAATAATATATGTAATTTCTTCACAATGAAGGATTAAGACTCAAAATGGTCTCAGTTCCAATGGCTTCTTTCCATCCAGTTGAGACGTGTCAGTTTTTATTTCAAAACAACTTTATGCTTTTTAATAATTCTATTATTTGCAATATTATTCACTATCATCTAAAAACAGAAATTTGCAACTGAATATACCTTCCATATACATTATTATATACATAATAGTTAAAAAGCAACATTATTAGCCTTATATTACAGCCCCGCGATGGTAGCACCTCATGTGCGGAAATTCGATTTACCAATTATACCATCTGACAGGTCAGAAATTGGTCATAAAAGATCATTCGGTCTTATTAATTGGTCAGCATTTTAGCACCTCATTCGCGAAAAATATAAAAAATAAAAAATATGCGCGATTGAGAAGCATTCGCTGATAATTGGTCAGTTTATATAAATATTTGGTCAGTTTAATTTAATATTAAAAAAAAATTAAATAAGTTGAGCTCCGCGATGTTAGCACCTCATGTGCGGAAATTCGATTTACCAATTATACCATTTGAAAGATCAGAAATTGGTCATAAAAGGTCAGTTGATCCTATTAATTGGTCAGCGTTAGAAACATTTTTATTAAGGGTTAAAGTTTTTCAAGGTCATTTAGAAATTTTAGCACCTCATTCGTGAAAAAAAATGAAAAATATGCGCGATCGAGAAGCATTCGCTGATAATTGGTCAGCTTATATAAATATTTGGTCAATTTAATTTAATATTAAAAAAATTAAATAAGTTGGCATTGTCGTAACGCGCATGCTTTGGGACGGTTAACACTTTCACTGTCCGGTTTTCAGACACAATAGTAAGACAATAGCAGTGCCCTATATGTAGTGCACGGGACAGCAAAAGGGTTAATTGTAACTCAATCCATTTTGAAAACTTTTCATCTATCATGTGGGAAGTCATGGAATGTAAAGGGCAGTTAAATTTTGTTTTGTTTAGTTATGATTAATTTTTCAATTATTATATATTGCTATTTAACTATTATATATATATCCGAGGGTTCCCAACAAATCCGTAGGCATATAAGTTTAAAATTATTAAAAATATTTTTATTATACGAGTATGATGTAACTAAAAATTTATGCTGTTCGCAACTTTTCCTTCTATCTTTACCTTTCTTCTATCTGCGCTATAAAACGTTGCTTTGTACCAAATTTCAAGATTCTGAGTTCACGGGAAGTACCCTGTAGGTTTTGATTCCCTTACGAATGTCGAAAAAATATATATATAGATATATATATAAACGGCTGTATCTTTTGATTGTGTTGGCTTAGAAGTTTGATTTTTTCACAGCTCCAAGGGACAGTAGACTTGAGTATTTGAAATTAATTTCAGCTTGATACCTCCACGCGTTCCTGAGAAAAAGGGTCTTGACAGACAGATAGAGGGACAACAAAGTGATCCTATAAGGGTTCCGTTTTTTCTTTTTGAGGTACGGAACCCTAAAAATCATGTTTATATAAAATTATTATAAAATAAGCTAGTTAACTATCATCCCCCAAATCACATGCATGCACTTTCACCTTAACGTAGTTTAAAAAAATATCCTATTTCTTTCTCCTCTATTATATATTTGATAGTAGAAAATGACTAAGTTTTTTTCTCAAAAAAATATATTAAATATTCCCCCCGCCCCCTCCGTCACGCTCATAGTAAAGAGCTGTGCTCACTGTCCTGATACTATTAACCGTCCCAAAGCATGCGTGTTACGACAATGCCAACTAATTTTTTTTTAAATATTAAATTAAACTGACTAAATATTTATATAAGCTGACCAATTATCAGCGAATGCTTCTCAATCGCGCATATTTTTTATTTTTTATATTTTTCGCGAATGTGGTGCTAAAATTTCTCAATGACCTTGAAAAACTTTAACCCTTAATAAAAAATTTTCTAACGCTGACCAATTAATAGGATCAACTGACCTATTATGACCAATTTCTGACCTTTCAGATGGTATAATTGGTAAATCGAAATTCCGCACATGAGGTGCTAACATCGCGGAGCTTTATATTACTGATAGCAACCTAAATGGCTTATGCTCAAATAGAGTAGCTATTCATATCACAATATTTTCCCACAATTTCCTTTTACTACAGCAAAATAATTTTGTTGCTAACATATTTTGGTAATCTATTATGCATCTGTCAGCCATAACTCTATTGTATGTTTACCAAAGTTATTTTACTATATGAAGATAATAATAACCTGGTAGGTATGGAACCCTACATAATATATATTAGCTGAAAAAAAAAGATTTTTACTATGTCCTTAACATATAACTTATATTTTAACTAAGGATCCTCAAAGTTTAACATAACCTTAATAAATCCATAAGTTAAGTTCTTAATAGCACTTATTTCTTTTCCAAATCAGAATTTTCTGATAAAATAATGAAAAGTTTACTTGCAATCTCAAGGTTGCCATTTCGGGCCCTACTGCCTCTTTCAAATGTTTGGTATGTTGGAACATATTTTGCTATCTTGATGCTCAGTGATCATGTGGGGGTTTTCTTATGTTGACAATTTTTGATCTTTTTTTGGACTCAGGGGGGCTGAGACTTTCTGATATTTTTACATCTGTAATTTTGTATCAACTTTTTCATTAGGTATATTGTACTCATAATATTAGTCCCCTTTGTAATAAAAATTATATCATTATTTATTTTTATTCTAAATCCTAGTACAGCACCATGTTTTACTTTCTAGTGATAGCACTTTGTATGTCAATTCAAAACTGTCTACCCTCTAAGTGATAGCTCTAAGGTCTGAATAGTTAACCATGTCTATCCTCTAAGTGATAGCTCTAATGGTTTAAAGCCTGCAGTCATTTCTTCCAAGGCCTAGCCCATCTTAATGTCTTTCCTCTAAAGGTAGCGCTTTACATATCAATTCAAGCCTGTCTACCCTCTAAGTGATAGCTCTAAGGTCTGAATAGTTAACCGGTTCAGTGCGGATGGTACGCCAGGCGTGCCATCGATTATTTTTGTGTGGCGTATGATACGCGAGTCGTGTCTTGTTAAAAATCGTTATAACTCGCTGAAATTGCGTTTTTGGAAGATTCGTCCAGAATAAAATATTCTTTATTTTGCAAGTAGTTTATGCCTACAGCTTCGTTTCTGGATATTTGAAAAATTTAAAATTTTTAGGGGTAGACAACCTTTTTTTTAACTTGTACATGGTATTCTTTTTACTTTGTGGGTTTTGAATCATGTTGTGGAAAAAAAGTCTAATAAGTAACAAATAATAGCACTCATTGCGATCGCTCACGAACTCAAGTTATAAATAAATTGTTGGAAAACAAGTGTCCTGTTAAAAAATCAATGCGTTTGTCGTATTGTTTCATTTTGCTTAGAATGGTTGAACTGCCGTCTTATTACTATCATATGACCGAATAGACCTACGAAGTACCATGTGCTCTTGTGATATGGTATAAGGTTTATTTTTGCTTGAAACAGTTCCAAACCGTTCATGCATAAAAAAATGTTAATAAATAGTCATTTGTCAATCCGCCGGCGTTTTTTTCCTTTTGAAAACACTTGTTTTGCTATTCTTACTAATAAAACGTTTTCAGATCGACTTTACTTTTACATTTGTATAACATTAAATAATATTTAATAACTAATATTTGACACGCCAGGCGTGTTATGAAATATTTGTTCGCCGCCACAGCTAAAAGTTGTCAAAAATCGGTGCCGCAACGAATCGGTTAACCATGTCTATCCTCTAAGTGATAGCTCTAATGATCTATATATAGCATTTATATAACTTATGCTAGATATTCTTTCCAACAGTTTTAAGTCCTTAGTAATTGCTGCTGCATCTCTGCACTGCATAATGTCTACCAGAAAATCCTATCTCAAGATGTTGATGGCATTTCAGCCTGAGTATTTTTCTTTCTTAATTTATTATGTATACATGAACTAATATATTATATTCGAAGTAATAGTTCTGATGGTCTGTTTGTAGCATATCCATATAACACGTGTTAGATATTTTTCCCAGCAGTTTTTAGCCCATAGTGATTGTTTTTGTATCTCAGTATTGCATAATATCTTATCCAATAAGATGGTGATAGTGTATCAGCCTGAGTATTTTCCTTTCCCTATTTTCCCAATACTGTCCAAAATCACACTCCCTAAGGTGGGAACAATTTTCCCCAATGACTATGATAAATGGTAACTGCCCAACTAAATGCTCAAAAGACGAATTGAACATGAAGTAAGAAAAACATATTAATTATATCACTTCAATTTCTCAACGTATTTCTATAAATATCTCAACCTACATTTTTTGGTTGGAGATACCTATTTATTGACGAGGTTATGTTATTAGTGGATTTCCATTGATAATTAATTATACTTATTATTAAATGTTTCGATACACAGTGAATCTGATTTTATTAATATTAATTTTTTGGATTCTTACCCGTACCTACGAAACAAGACGATTCGTTTACCTTTAAACGGTTTGATCCATTTGAATTTTGAATATCTTCTTTTTCCAAACTATAACCTTACGAGGGGTGATCCAAAAGTAATGATAATGAAAATAAAACACGGTAATTAAAGTTAAAATAATAATTTATTTTTCTACAAAGTCCTCCTAACAAATCAATACAAATAGTCCATCTTTTAACTAAACCCAGGATTCCCTTTGAAAAAAATTCTTTGTCTTGACCCTCCCAAAACGCTTCAACAGCGGCCGTTACTTCGCTATCGTCTTCGAATTTCTTGCCTCGGAGGCGTTCCTTGAGCCGAGGAAAGAGATAGAAATCACTAGGAGGTAGATCTGGCGAATAGGGAGGGTGTTCGAGCAGTTCGAATCCCGTTTCTTGAATGGCAGCCATCGCAACTGCGGCTTTGTGAGCCGGTGCGTTGTCTTGGTGAAACAGCACTCCAGCTCGCAGTTTGCCGAGTCTTTTTTCCTTAATGGCCTCCCGTAATCTTCTTATTTGGTCTGCGTAGTAAGAGCCCGTAATAGTGGCTCCCTTTTCCAAATATTCCACCATAATTATGCCTTGAGCGTCCCAAAAAACAGATGCCATAACCTTTCCCGCTGAACTTGAAACTTTGAATTTCTTTGGCGTCGGTGAGGGGGCTCGCTTCCAAGTCATCGATTGTTGTTTCGTTTCAGGATCAAAATGGTGGATCCAGGTCTCGTCCATAGTCATAAAACGGAACAAAAAATTTCCTTGATCTGCTTGGAACTTTTCGAGATTGACATTCGAAATGTCAACTCGATTTTTCTTTTGCTCGTCGGTTAACATTCTGGGTACCCAAGGCGCAGAGACCTTTTTCATATGCAACTCGTTCGCAAGGATTCTTTGAACGCTGCCATATGAGATCCCTGTGACCTCAGCTACATGCCTGATGGTCACTCTTCGATCTGCCAACACAACATCATCGACTTTTTTCACGTTGTCTTCCGTGAGGGACGTGGATGGGCATCCTTCGCGATGTTCATCTTCAGTGGATGTTCTGCCCAGTTTAAACTCCTTGGCCCAGCGTGCAACTGTAGAATATGGAGGAGCAGATTCCCCCAATGTTTCCACTAAGTCACTGTGTATGTCTTTTGAAGACATTTTTTTCAAACAGAGGTACTTGATGACAGCTCTAATTTCGTTTTTCTCCATGTTGATGTTATCTCTTTGACAGTTCGTATTCAAATGAATGTATCTCCCGCAAATCGTGATCTATTTATATGATTTTTTTAGGCTGACGTAGTGAGTATATAAGCAAGCAAAAAAATTTTTTTTGGATTTTTATGAGGACCTGAAGTAACCTATCATCATTACTCTTGGATCACCCCTCGTATATTACCACGCAGGCATGTAATAAATACAGTTGTGGTAGGTTTTGGATACAAAACATCTAATATTACACTAAATATATTTGATTTATAAAAATACACTGTGACGGCTGGCACAAAAAAACGTAATGATATTGCATTTGACGGACGGGTACATATAGTGATGTGCAGTATCTGCTGTTCCAAATTTTTTTTTTTGGACTGGCTTGGATAAATTTGAATAACTGGTATAATATACCGTGTACTACATATTGTAAAGAACCTCTCGGACATGGAGAGAGTATAACTGATCATAATCGTCAAGTCTTCATTATTTTTGTATTTTCTTGGTACTTACAGTACATTTTTAAATTTAAAATTACTATAACAGTACAAGCTCTAAAACAACTGAGAAATAAACAACTATTAAAACCTTACGGCACATAGATATGTTATAATATAAATTATAACCCTAAAACATAATTAACATAAAGTCACAAATAGTCACCTACAATATTTAACCTTACTCAAAGAACGCAAATTAATGTTTTAATAACGAATTCGCTAAAAGCGATACATGACGTCACAGGTAATCAAATATAATGCAACTATTAATGTTTTTTATATTCAGCACTATATGTCATCCTTTGCTAATGGGAAACACTCCGCAACTGCGTTATGTCTTTTTATTATGATAATATTTTATAACATAAATTATGATAATAATATAAAAAATACATCCACTTATAATGTATACTAACATTTACATTACTCAACGAAACCAAAAAAGCAAACAGCAAACATCAAAACGAGGCCAACTAAGATTTTCACCAGAGTTACACAATAATATATTGATACAATTACAGACAGTTATTGTATTAAATCATGAAAGTATGAGAAGGAGAGGTGATACTCGCAATGAAAAAAGTAAACCAGGCGGGTGCGGGAAAGCATTTGATATAAAAATATGCAGTTTAGTCAGTAAAAAATTAAACGTTATTGCATTTCCGTTTTCGAAACGTAAAATTGGATTAAGAAGTGTGATTGAGCGGTGGTGTTATGGTCTTCAAGTAGCTATTCATTACCACAATTCGAAGGCATCCACAACATTCGCATATTTTTCAGTATAATACACCAAACTATGCAAATCGGAGTAACTCTACAACTCCTTAATTGCTACGACATTTACAATGTCCTGCTGAGTTAGTGTCGTCGGCATTAACTCTCCCAATGAAAAAAAATATTTCGCATGAGAAAATTGACTTAATTTAAAACAACTAATGTTTTCAAAGTATCATTTAACACGAATATTAACACAAGTTTTTTTTTTAAAGAAAACATCTTTATCACATCGGCGATAAAGTCTCATCAAACTTGCAAGCACAGTAATAGAAATTAGCCTAGCTATATAATTGAGAAAATAATAAACTATTCGAGCTGTAGTTGTACCTTTTACTATTACGTTTAAAACTATGGACCAGAATTGATGGGTATTGTGTGCGTGACATCTTCATCTTACCTCGCGCTACCTCTATTAGTGTCTGAAGATACGACACCAATACAAAGTATGATATTAAAAATACTTTTACCACCATACAAAATACAATACATATTTATAAATTCTCATGCCTGTCACCCAGAGCGATTGCAGAGACTACGGTCTTTGGCACTGACACACCTATCTCTCTTCTTTTGCGTCCACATAACTACTCAAAAACTCGAAATTATCGTATTTTGTACACACATATTACATAATAGTTAGATATATAGAAAACAATTGGACGCTAGAAATGAAAACATGAAAAGAAATAGGAAATATTGTAGTATGGGCGGTCTAATCGCTAAAAGAGATTTCTTCCATAGACAACTTTTAGATGGACAGAAATTAAGTGCAAGAGAACAAAATTAGACTTTTATTAAAAAGTAAACGCAGATTTCGTAAAGGATAAAATAATTTTCGCATAACAGCTTTCAGTAGTCGGCGTCAAAACATACTGTGTAAAATTAAAGCCACGAACTCTGAAGTTATTATGTAATTAATTTGTCTTTTTAATGTCTCCAAACTTTTCTAATATAGGTAAGTCTGATTTTATGACCCTTTTGTGGACTGAGGAATAGCAAATTTATATGAATATGTATAAATTTTTGTGTGTATTTACAATATTGTAAACAAAGCAATCGTTAGTAAAACTTATTACAGACCTTTAGTTTTGGATAGAAATCGGGAAGCCTGTTTGGTTTCAGGTTGAGTGTATTGCATATTTCCCGATGCAAGGCAAGGATTTGTTTCATAGTCCCCGCCGAGCAAAAGTGGTCGAACATCTCGGCGGCCAGCGCGCTCTCCGGCGGGGTCGGTTCAACTCGCCCACTCTTATTCATTTTGTGAACTGCGAACAATTTAAACAAACATAATTGTAATACCTAGATCAGTATTTCTTAGAATACACACTATTACCATAGGTGTAATAAATACTAATAGTGGGTCAACTCCTTTGTTATACCGCAAAATACCTACAAGGCTGTCGCGACGTTAAGGCGCTAAAAATATGCAAGGGTTTTTACAAAAACATTTCATTAAATAATAATATCATAATTAATATATTTCATGCCGGCACATCGCTTGCAACTTTACAAAGCGCAAGTTCGGCCCCACATGGAATACTGTTCTCATCTCTGTGCCGGGGCACCCCAGTGCCAGCTCCTTCCACTTGACCGCATCCAGCGCAGAGCGGTTCGAATCGTCGACGACCGAGTTATTTCTGATCGGCTCGATACACTGGCACTGCGTAGAGATGTTGCATCTCTTTGCGTATTTTATCGCATTTATCACGGGGAGTGCTCTGAGGAATTGTTCGGACTAATTCCAGCCGCTCAATTTCACCATCGCACATCGCGACAAAACTCGCGTTACCATCCATACCATCTGGATGATTGGCGGTCCACGACTGTGCGATTTAGAAGAAGTTTTCTCCCTCGCACGACTTCCTTGTGGAATCAATTACCACCAGCGAATTTTCCGGACCGATACGACTTAGGAACCTTCGAGAAAAGAGCTTACACCTTTCTAAAAGGTCGGCAACGCATCTGCAATTCCCCTGGTGTTGCGGTTGTTCATGGGCGGCGGTAGTCACTTACCATCAGGTGAGCCGCATGCTCGTTTGCCCCCTATTCTATAAAAAAAAAACATTATATTTTATCAGTATGGCGTCGTCCTAATACAACGCGATTACGTGATCATCGCGCGAGTAAACGATGCGACCATCGCATGCTCGCGCGATATTTAAAACTGGGTGTCCTAATAGACCGCGAATACACGATAATCGCGCGAATTGGCGATGCGAGCGGCCGCGGGTTCCGCTTTGCTTTGCAATTTGCGCATGGCATTAGCGCTAAACGTGGACATCGGAAACGCCCAGTTTTTACTTTCTGGAAATATATGGATGATCTATTCTGCTGGTCTTGACAGCAATTAAAAAAACAAAATGAGTTGCAATGTGCTTTATTGGAAATGAGACCGATACGTGGTAAATTTCACAATCAATATAGATCGCGCCCCTGCCCTTCACCCCACTGCTCGACGACACGACGTAATAGTCGCGCGAATTTGTACATCTATTCGACAGCAATATGTTTGATCGCGCGTTCATACGAACTAAGTTCGCGCAAATAGATTTTCAAACAATTAAGTCGCGCGACCTTATCGCGCGAATGCCAATTAGGATACCCATTCGAGATCAGTATGTTTGATCGCCCGTTTGTACGAGTAAAATTCCCGCGAAGTTGCGATGATCGCGCATTCGCGTTGTATTAAGACAACGCCTATTCCTCGTAATAATTTATTTTTCTATATAAAGATATAAACTAATTACTAATTTACAAAACTAGTTGCGTTCCGCAGCTTCATCTGATTCGTCGTGATGGAAACAAAGGATTGCGGTGGTAAGTACCTACCTAATTTTACATATTTTACCTAAGTATATAGCAGTATCTCAGGCATTCCGCTTAAAACATTTGATAGGAGGTTGAACAGAATAAATAAAACAGGTCAAAATTATATGTTGATTCTGTTTATTCAACCGTCTTGTTACAAATGTGCAACTGACAAATATTAACGACATTTATTATTGGAGTTTTTAATTGTCTTTTGTTGAATTTAATGATATAATAAATTCTCATCCTGATATATAATTCATGACGTTATGACAGCAAGTACATGTTTATTGGAATTCAATTTTACTTAAAGCGTCAAACAATCTTTCTCAATATTTCATAAGACAAGCCGCAAGACACCCAGCGGGATATTTTTTTAAATATCAGCATACAATCATGTATGTTACACAGTTAACAATAGAAAACAAATTAGAAATAGCCTGGTAGCGATCACCTCATACCGCGGCCCATCGTAGCTCCTTCTAGTCGCCGAGTTGACTCACTATTAGTTAGTATTTATTACACATATGCTATTACACTGCAATCAGTAGTATGTACAACGAATCATATATAATTGTCGCTAATGTCTCTTAAGACCTTAAGTAGCCTGAATGACCTTGACGAAACTGCGACCGCAGAGATTTTAGCCAACGTCAACACCGTTTAGCGACTACGTTCTGTATTACCACATGTGTAAAGAAACCGTACCGTACAGAGGCAAAGCTTCATACAACTGCGCTATGATAGTTACACTACTACAAACTAGACGCACGTGTGTGCGTGAGCACTGGCAACTAGTCACGTACAGAGAGAAACTGCTCTAAACCGGCTCGGCCAGTACTCAAATTCAGGGTTATGTAAAGAAAATAAGTGACAAATTTTATTTTTCAAAGAATTATTATTCATATCAAATGAAATATAAAAAAGAGTAAATCGAGGGTTTACTGCAAAAACCTGCTAAGTGACATTTTTTCAAAAAATAAGATAAATACATAAAGGTACTAAGTTTTTTCGACTCTATATGCTGGCAAAACCGGCTGAGTGATATGTCAAGCTGTTTAGAATTTATTTAATGGTAAAACCAATTAAATCAAACTAAACGGCTTAAGCTTAATAGCTAAAATAACTAAAACTTCTTTATTAATAAATTTCCTCCTAATGTTAACCTGAAAGATGTGTTAAGCAATCTTAACACCTTTTTGTATTTAATGGTTATGCAAAATGCTTTCACATACCTTCAGTTAAAAAATACTAAAAGTGCATAAACGCATATGATAGAATAACTTAGAATAATCTTGCCATTAAAACTTTACTGCAAAAACCTTCTATATAAGTTTAACTGCAAATATTTGTACTAAAATATTAGATTTGTATCGGATCGTCATCAATCTGACATTATCCAAAGAATAAAAAAAACACTTCGAATCATTTCCTTGCATGGAAGCCCACTACAGTAGAAAAGACACTCAACGCAAATATTTAGATCAAAAACTTAACATTTGAAGTATGCATTTATTGTACAAAGATGAACATTTTTCGTTATGGTTCTGAGCCAGCTTTTGAAATAACTTACGGGAGAATATTTTCAAAATAGAATAAGTCTGAGCTTTTTTGTGCCTAGGAGAGACCGACCCTTAATTTGTACTAATTATGCCCAAATAGAAACAGAGAAGAAAAGATAACTTGAAGATACCTACTCAGCTCACCAAGAAAGAAAGAAAATTTGCAATCGAGAAAAAGATAAAGATAAAGATAGAGCATTTTAGCACAGTAACATTTGATTTGCAAGCAGTGCTCCAAATACCTGCCTGCGCCGTAGGTCTGTTTTATTATTTTGGGTAGCTATGTGTATGCAACCTCACCATATACGAAGCAGTTCTACCCAATAATACTAAATCAAAGGTAAAGGGAAGGAAAGATGGCTCCGAAAATGGAACTATACTATTACACCACCTCTTAAATTGTTTCCGTAATAATGATACAGAAATAAGCATATTTTCAGATTTATTTTTGTAACATTAACTTGTCGCGGCCAAAACCGAAACCAATTTGTGGTTGCTTTGCTTTTTTGGGCTGTCAAAAATTGATCACTTTAAATTCATAAAACAAAAGTATTTAGAATCTGGGCACACGCAAATGGAAGCAGAGCAGAGTCAGAATCAGCAAAAATACCTATGTTTATTTCATGGTGGATTGGATTTTTATTTTCAAACGTGCGAGACATAGACAAAGCATAAAAATTGAAAGTAAGAAAATTACAAACACATACCATGTAAAATAATTTAAGTATCATGAGTTCCTTGTTATTCTTAGTTGTTAACATCGATGGCGAGTGCATCACTCACCTTCATCACTTCACGGCAGAACCGCTGGAGGACCTACAATGTTTAAACCCTCCAGCGATTCAATAGTGCCTTCCAACGGATAGGTGTTAAAATGAACATGGACAAAAACAAGATCATATGTTGTAACGTCCATTTCACACCTATGCGGGTTGTCGTTGGGAGCACTAAGCTCGAAGTTGTTGACCAGAATGTTTACCTGGGACAAATAGTCTGACTAGGTAAGTCCAACTTCGGCCGAGAGATCAATCGACGAATTCAACCTATTTTGAGGTATACCTCAAAATTAAAAACAAGATTGCACAACAAGAGCGTGTTGCCAGTGATGACTTGTGGATAGGAGACGTGGTCCTTCACTGCTGTTATATCATGATGAAGCTCAAGGTCGCTCAGCGAGCTATGGAGATGACTGTGCTTGGAGTTTCTCTTTCTGATAAACTTAGAAATGAGGATATCTGCAGAAGAACCAGAGTAACCGACATAGCCCAACGAGTTAGTCAGCTGAAGTGGCAGTGGGCCGGCCATATAGCTTGAAAAACATTAGTGGCCCCCCACTAATGTTTTCAACTATGACATGAGCAAAAACTTTAACGTAATAGACATTGGAGATGATCCATCAACTTCCCAATCAGATGGTGCGCTTAATCACAGCTATTTTATGCGAAATAAGAAGCGACTGACTGAATATGATTTATCACCTGTAAATCATCAATTTCCAGATCAGTTATACCGCTTAAAAATATGTTTAAATCTGTCTAGGAAAGAAAGACAACGAAAATTTAAATGTAAACAAAAATGTAAAAAAAAAATTGCTGGAACCAGCAATAGATGAAAGTGGAAAAGAAGAGTGATTACTTGATATTTTTTTAGGATAGGGTGACAAACGAGCACACAGTCCACCTGATGGTAAGTGGTTCCTGTGACCTATAGACATCTACATCTATCCTCGTTTGCGAATCAAAATGCAGATGCGTTGTCACCCGTGAGGACTAAGATGGAACGCCTCTTTTCCAGTAAAAAGGGTCTCCGGTTCTCTACACTCACCATACGAAACACAGCAGTGTTGAGCTGCTATTTTACGCTGGTATTCTGTGAGAGCGTGGTCCTTCCCCAGTCGAGTCGACCCATTCGTGCTACAACTATACTACTAATATAGCTGCAGCATGGCTCTACCACGTAAAAATATATTTAAGGTACTTGCTGAAATTAATGAAAATACAATTGATAGTACACTCCACACTCTTCTTCTTCACTTTCAAACTGATTTTATAATAAGTTTTATAAGCCAAGAAAAATATTGTGAATGAATTTATCCTAAAAGCTATAAAACATTTACAGGTAAAACCAACTAACTTTTTTCTTATATATCTTACGCTTTAAATTAATTCGTTAATGATTGTATGATTAAATAAAATGCAGTTACTTGTTTGTAGCTTATCCACCGTTAATCATAAACCATACAAAACATCAAAAATATCGGTAAAACTGCATTTTAGCAATTGACATGTAAAACCAACTAACTGCACGACTTTACTTACAAAATCCCTTATATAAAGATTTCTATCATACGTATTTATTCAAACTATACAAAAATATAACCTTAAATATATATTCTAACATATGACTACTAATGTGGGACCTACCAACATTTTAGTTATTAAATTAAGTGTAAACTTTTAAAATTCTTTAACTCAAAACTATCTTCGCTGAACTTAGCAGGTTTTTGCAGTAAACCCTCGAAATATGGTTTACTTTACTGTTTGTATGAACAATAATCGTAAATTAAAAAAGAAAAAATTTTTTGGTTATCCCAAAGACACCACTAGGTAAGTAGTGACTAAACTATAATTTATTATTTTTAATGTAGCCGATAAATACCTCATATATATACCTCAACATAGAAAAAGACGTAAAAGTACCTAATTACCTACAAGTGATTGAACAGTAATTTTTATGTTTATAATTGAAAAAAGAGTACCCTAAACCGTAGAGCATGTATGAAGGGAATAATGAAAGTGGACGAAGCGAAACAAGTATGTAAGGATCGTAGCAAGTGGAAAGAAGTGGTCTCTGCCTACCCCTACGGGAAAGAGGCGTGATTATATGTATGTATAATTGAATAATTATGTTTATAAATTAAAAACATAGGTTAATGTTTTTAATTATAATTTCAGACGACAAGAGTGGTTAAAAGCTGTCAGACGAGGAGATCTCCTTTTAAAACATTTTGATTATTAAAAAAAAGCAATAACATATAATCTGTGAGGATCACTTTGAAAAATCCTGTATTAAGTTTTCTAAAAAAAGAACTCTAAAATATTTATTTGTAAATGCTTTTCCAACGCTCAGCTTGCCAGCAAACGACGGTGCTTATTCGAGTTCCATCCAATGTGAGAATGTATCTGAGATAAATGTATGAATTGCTTGAACAAAAATTTGGCAAATATTTTAATCTCTAAAAAAATATTGTAAATATTGGTATTGAAATATTATAAAACGCATGCAAGATTGAATATTTGTTATGCCATGTGAGTGCTTTCTAATAAATTATTTAAAAAAAAACTTTTCTTTTCTTTAATAATTATAGACGCAACAAATTGTAGAAGAACAAACATTATAAAATAAAATATTTAGAAAAAGTAGTTTAAAAAAAATATTGTATCTTAAGTATATAATAGAAGCTGATAAACGTTTTGTTATTTAATTTTATCCTCCTGTGTCAACCCTACCAAAATAGGTAAAAATTTAGAAGCTTTGCCTCTGTACGGTTTCATTACTCATGTGGTATTACTTAGAGAAGTGCAAAGATTAATAAACTGCAGAGGTGACAAGTATATAAGTGATATACTTCCTATTATGCTTCCGCATCACTGCGAGTTATGTCGCGGTTAAGCATCTTCAATTACATTGAACGGTGTGGTGCTGTAGCTTCGTCCTTTAGGCATCATGAGTTATCGTGTTTAAGTTTCAAGTACGTAAGTTTTTATTATATTTGTTTAATCGTATTTATTTGTGTCGTATTATCTCTGGGTCTAACTACTCACTGTAAATTTCGCCCGGGTTTGATCCCTGGCAGCACCAATGAAATTTTAATTGCAATTTTAAGTGCTGATTTACCACGTGCTCGGCGGTAAAGGAAAACATCGTAGAAACCTGCATGTCTGAGGAATAGGAAAAAAAATTTCGAAGACATATGAAGTTCGCCAACACGCATTGGGGCAGTGCGGCGAACATTTACAACCAGCTGCTAGGTTTAACTGATAGTGTTTCTTGTAAACACAATTGTAAAATTGCTGTTCTCATTTTATTAGTGGTGAATTATGAAACATAGTCAAGATGATCACTTCATATAAAATATATTTAATTAAATTGGCACATGGCGTATTTGGCCTTCTACTTTCAACTCGGCGTAAATTTGAAAAGAAACATTTTGTCTGTTCTTAATTCTCTCGTGTACACCATTTTTCACAGAAGTATTGTTTACAACTGGCGTGGTTTCCAAAAGCATGACTAAGTAGCTGTATATCGTCAATTAGATCCTGAACTTTTTTGACATTTTTTATTATTTTTGTTACATCTTGTAAACTTTTTAAAAACTGACGCAAACTCATTAGTTTATTATTTGTTATATTTTTTCTGTCACATATTGTGTATCTTGTATAAGCTATTTTTTTTATTTTATCACAAAACTTTCGCAATAAATTATTACGTTTTCTACCGTGTTTCTCTCCTCTTAGTTTCGGCGTGACTGTAGGATGTTATATACACATTAAAGAGAATATGATCACTACGTTGAATACACGTGTAGGTACTGAGTTACCGTCAGTTACTAAGGGACCGTAAATAAATATATTTTGTATGTATAGAGTATAGACATACAGATCTACATTTTTTCATTTTATTATTTTTGATTTTTTGAATTATGATTGATTCTTTGAATCTTGGTAAAATTATTTTTTTCCATACCAATAATGCCAGTTGTGCTCTTTGGCTGAAGTTATTTTTTATTTTATGCACAATTGCCGACAAAACAATATTGATTGCACATCTCTAAAACAAAAATTTACCTCTTTTCCTTCTAATAATAGCTCCTGCACGTGACACGACATAATATTTTTTTCTATAAGACCATTTGCAGTAACAATTTTTGTTAACAGTTGTGTGTAACATTTTCATCAGCTGCTTTATTCAAAGTGCCTTGAACAACACTTTATTTTATTTATTTATTTGGATTACCAACAGAAATTACAACAGTAATACAAAGATTATTTTTTTCATTCACAAATTCAACACATTATAATTGTATTTCTTTTTATGGGTAATCACAACATGCATTGATTATTTTGTAAGGAATAAAAACTGAATTACATCATTGAATAAATACAAATTATTAAAAAGAAATAGAATTATTTGACAATATTATAAATATCTTCATTGTCATATTATATTATATTAATCAAACTATAAAAATCAAAAACAATTCCAATGTTATTATTAATAATTAGTTAATTCGTTAATTCATAGAAATTCATTAATTTTGATTTGAAGGTAGATAAACTATCGCAATTAATATCGAGGCCAGAAATCTTCGAGGACAGTTCGTTATAAGTGCGAGCCAGTCTGGCTAGAGGGGAATACTTTCCCAAGTTAGACCTATAAAGGAATACATTGAATAAGGCGTGCGGATTTCTAGGCATTCTTAACGGCACCTTAAAGTTATTGAACTATTGCTGGACAATCAATACTATTTTGAGCATTTTGTATAGGAACATCATGTCTGAGATACTTCTACGCGATTGTAGTGATGTGATGTTAAATTGTGCCAACTGTCTTTCGTAGGAATCATTAGTTTGATAGCTATTCGAACGGTACGCAAGATGACGCAGCAGTCGCTTTTGTATTCTTTCGATTCTAATGCTATGGATTTTGTAGGGCGGATTCCAAATTTGACTGCAGTATTCTAGTTTACTTCTAACCAGACTACTGTAAAGTTTGATTGTAGTAGAGGGCTGCTGGCTTTGGTATTTCTTATTTGAAATAATTCGTAGACGTAGTTGCTGTAGAAAACTGTTCCAAATATGGACTGCCGCTACTAATGAATATACTGAATGTAATACCTGCTATGTTACACCTATTTACATAGAAACTGTAATTATCATCTGCATAAAATTATAAATAGCACTTTTTACACAAGAAAGTAAACTTTGAGATCAGTCCATCTTGTTTTTCTCTAATTAAGTGAAACAAAACAAGAGGCCAGTGCTTTAAAACTTGTCAGCTTTTTATAGAAAAGCATGACCTTATCATAAAATGATAGTTAATCATTTAGCAATCTGATAAAACTTTTAAGTGTGCCAGTGATGATGACATTTGGGTCATTACACTGGAAAACTCAAAGAATTATGTAAGAACTATGCCAATTTTGAAGATCAAACTATCAACTCACTGTTGATAGTTGATTTAGTAAAAGGGCTCAGTTTTATATGGTGTATATAGCTTGTACATTATTATTTGACTTTATCAAAAGCATTTGTTTAGATTTCGAGTTGTTCAAAAATATCTTACCTAAAACTGTTTAAAAAAAATATTTTTTGTATGTAGCCACCGAAATTAACGCAAGATGGACCGTTAAGTTTCATTACAATCTTATGAAAGTTGCTGAAACTCATCCGGGCTTAGAGGAAGATTTTAAAAATGATGAAATAAGCGGTCAGGAAAACCATTTGGAAGGCAACCAATTATTGATTTAACATTAGAACAAACAATCAACATGGATGACGCCAGAAAAATAACTGGAATTACTCATTTGACAGATTCCATAGCAGCTCATCAACGTTGGGCACGAAGTCATGATATTCGATCATTTATATTACTCACGTTTTGGAAGAAATTGTGAATTAAAAAGTAGATTGGGACAAAACAAGACATTTCAGCAGAGTTACAGCCATCGAACATCAAAAACAGTTCCGAGCAACTAGAAAATTTTGTAAATACATTAATCCATTTAGTACCCAATTACCTGTGGAATAATTATTTAACATTGCATCTGGAAAAGCTGCAGTGCATCAAGTAGACAACTTTATACTAAACATTAAAAATTGGCAATGATAAATGTGAAGCATTCATTTCTGAATGTTCATCGGATATTAATCGGTTCAATCACAACAAATCAATCACGAAAATACCAATTCATAATTTTTCAAGTCAGATGAAAAAAAAACTGACAGCGGGATTTATTTGGTCGCATGTTGGGTTATCAATGGACTATAAAACCAATGTCCTTAAAATTTTATCCTATCCTATAACTCCTGTGCCTCTTTCTCTATGTCTCTACCAACTCTTTCTCTTTTTTTAACTCTTGAACCAAAAATCAACCATGATCCACTTGGTTATGCAGATGTATTTTTGATTGATGATTTTTTCATTTTACATTCTATGAAAGAAATACCCAAGACATTTGGTAATATTTCTAAGAGGATTTTGGAAATGACAACTAAATATCCAGCTTCAAGAAATGTTGTCATCTTTGATCAATATGCCAGTATTGCCCTTCCATCTAAGACAACGAGAGGAGTCTTCGCCATGAAGCACCGCTAATTGATTCTGGACATGATCGAATTAAAATAAAATTTTAAGATTAATTGGCAATAGAATTTCATTTGATTTCAAATTTCATTTCATTTTTAAGTTGTTGCTGGTTACATGTTTTTTACAATTACTTTTACGGATATTAAAGTCAATAGCTACAACACTACCACAAATGAAACATCTATAATGTTTGTGACAACCTTCAAAATTTCGAAAAAAAGTGACATATCTATCACTTTCCAATACACTGCCAGGTACATTTGTAATAATAGTATGAGCCAATGCATTCTGTAGATATTTTAGTCCGGTTTCTATGCTTTAGATATTGTTATGAGGATAATATTAAACTCTTTGATGACAACTTTATTGTTTACAATTACAGTAACCAAATTCAAAATAAATGAGATATGTAAACACAACAATATGACACAGCAGATCCAGGGGCAACGATGCAGCAGATGAACTGGCCAAGAGAGGATCGGCTTTGGCCACTATAGGTCCGGAATCGAATATACCGATCCCTTTTGGTAACATTCACTCACTGGTATATAAAAATTTCACAATTTTTTTAAGTTTCTTCTACAACTTCACTAAGATTTTTCACATGGTTCTTTTAACAGACATTTATTTACCATAGGTGTTTCAGATAGAAATGGCCGTCTAAGTGTTGCTGGTATGTCCGAAGGTTGCTGCGTACCGGCATGAACATCTCGGCACGCCAGGATTACTTTCCAAAATTGCTCACAACACCAAAGGACTGTTTAACTTCTTCGGGGAGATTTCATGGCTCAAATAATCGTAATATTCTTGCCCACACACAAAATACTCGCGCTTAGACATGGAGTTATGGAAAAAAGGAAAACAAAATATGGAAAATGTTTTTCACTTATTTTGTTATAATTGGCTTCAGCAATACAGACATGTATCATCATCATCATCAGTGGAGAAACGTGCTAAGAGGCTTATTGGGTTTATAAATGAACAAACTTGCAACAGTTTCAAAATCCATCTATCAGTTTCATAATCTACTTACTAATATATAAAAGTTAATGTTTGTTTGTTCGTATTTTATGTGCTTCCACACCATTCATCAGATTGTGGAAAAAGTGTGTCAACTTATTGCTTGCACATGGGCAAAAGGTATTATGGGCATAGTTCAATTAACTTTAGTAGTTGGAGCACGTATTGTACACACAAATTTATTTGAAAGTTAAAATATCATCATCATTATCATTCCTAAATCAACAATATCACTCGCCTAAATTAAAAAAAAATTCCACAATAATTATTTCTGCAGTAGCAATGCACTCTGTAAGAGCTAATATTAAATATAAACAGTAATAATAATTAATAGGTTATCATCTAACTTTTAATATTGAAAATTGTTAAAAATGTGAAATAAAATGACTATTTATTTATTGTTTTATGTAGGGAGACAAAAACTAAATACTCTCCCTCTCCTTAACTGGTAATGAGGCACTGTCATAATCAGCACAGTGACAATCTGCATTTTAGTACTTAATGAAAGATAAGTGCATATCTATTCACTACAGTATTTTCTTACTTATATGTGAAATGTATACTTGTGGGTCAGTCTTACTTTGATACATAAATAATAAAACTTATTTATACACAACTAAAAACAGTTACAAAATTTAATACATCAAAACCTGTAAACATGTTATTTCATATATAATAATTTTTAATCAGTCTAATGAAAACAAGATCTATCCACCATAAAATTTGGACTTCCAGATTGATTTCTGATTTAGTACAGCTAACATTTTAACATTAATATTTTATGTATATGCAACCAATTTATTAAAACTAAAAAATTTGGTAGTAACCTAAATTAATTCACCACCCACCCAGTGTACTGAGTAATATTTGGCAACTTGCCCAATGGGCATCTTTACCTCTATCATTTTTTAATTTGACACTTCAAGTAAATAATATACAAGATATCAATACCTTATATCACATATTATTTTATAAATTTATTGAACAGACGATAAGGAACTCTAAAAATAAAGATTTATATTTACCAAAACTACATTACATTGGCGTTGTATTTGAACAAACACTACAAAATTGAATAAATTTTTAGACCTTATAGCGAACTAGTGCTTTTAAAGCAATTTATTTAAACACATTTGCGATTGCTAAATTTGTATTTGGCGCATCTAAAATATCTTCGAAAAGTGTGACACACTTGTAGGTGAATGGACTGTGGTATAAATTTAGAGAATATACCTACGTTTATATTCTACAGAAATTAAACTTTGTTACACTATCAGCAACAAAAAAAAAATGAAAAAGGCGAATTATTTTAAGATAATAAAAAACATACATTTAAATAAAGAACTGAAACATTTCCACTAAATTACTCATAAACAAAATGATTAAGTTACAAGTATTACTAATTGATAAGAGAAGGAAACTAGATATAAATATAAACACACATTTACTTACGGCTTGAATACAATCAGCTGGAGAGAGAAGTGGCTGGAAAATCACTTAACGCAATATTACTATCATTTTTCGTCCTCGATCATGGCTTAAATTTTCTTATTCTTACCAACCACCAACCAATTTCTTAGTACGTTCCACAGACTAATATGATGGTACATTCCACAGAATACTTTACTCCTAGCTGATACATTCTCATTATACAGTAATCTATGATTCTCATCAAAGAGTATAGTATAACCAAGGAGGCTTAGAGTATTAAACTAACAGGAGACGACATTGGAGAGCGTTCCCCGCTGTCAAAAGTACGAGAGCGCGGATCATTCCCGTTATATAAAACTAGTTGCGCCGCGTACGGCATCAGTTAACAAGTAGTCGTAAGCGTGAGTTGACCTCCAGAAAAATGCCGAGTTGCAGTGTTTTTTCTTGTAAAAAAAGATCACAGACCTCAAATTTACAAAAAGACGACGTTACCTTTCATCTTTAAGTGTTTATTTTGATTTCAATAATTAATATAAGCATTAAATCACGAAAATTCTGATGAATATAGCTGAGCAGGGTGTGTTGCCAACTTAAAGTATTAATACTATAGTAAGGACTTTTGCACCACTAGGACATAATTAAATTTTGCTTAATTGTAGACAAATGTCGTTTCTTTTTGTTCTTATTACACAAGACAAAATCGTGTTATTGAATAGCCTTAAATTTATTAATATTATTGTGATCTATTTGCAAAACTATATTATTTCAAACAACATTAATAATCTTTAATTGTTTTTAAGGAAATGATAACATCAATTTAAATTGTTTTATTGTATATAAAACATTTTAAATATGCAGATATTTTCATTTCATTATGTTACGTTATGAAACGAAAAGAAGGGTAATTTCGAGTATATAAAATGGTATCATCAAGGCAATAATAGTGATGTTCACTGTAATCTTTAGTGTCGATGTTTTTATTTGACTATAATTAATACCTTGATATATAATACCAAGGTGTTATTTAAAATTCTTTTTTGTACAATGTTTAAAAAAGATCTTTGGTTTTACAGTTTTCCAAAAGATCCTTACAGGCGCCAAGTTTGGATAAAAGCATGTGGCAGCCTGGGTACCTAAACCATAGTATAAAGACAGGGAAGTACGTTATCTTCAAACAAACACACTGCGCGCGGCTTGTATGTGTGCGCCATAGTATCTATGAGGCGCCGCACGCACACTTAAACACAATCTCGGAATGTTTCTCACTACGCCAGTCTGGGCTAACACCGCACGAGGTTCGCGCGTTACGGCTTTTTTACATACATTTACATATTTTTGTTGTATTAGTTGTCTATCAGACAGAGGAAGAATAGTAACTAAGTACCTACTTACGGTTATAAAATCGTAATTAATTATATTTGCAAAAGTTATTTATAAGGATGCGGATATATTACACATTAAAGTTTAATAACAAGTCGTTTCATAATAGTCGAAACCGAAGAAAGTATTTTTATGTAGCTAATTTGTAATTTTGTAATAAATGTGTGATTCAATATATATATGCTTGTGTTAATTAAAAATAAAAATTAATATGGTCCTTTATGTGTGCAAATACTATATTATGCCTATTAAAAATAAAAAATAACTAGAATTTACTAAGTAAATAATTTAAACACGAGCTCACACACCGCCCCGCCGGTTTATTTTATCCCTTTTTTTATAAATAATACTGCTCTGAATCTTAATACATTTCTGTATTTATTAGGAAAACCATTGTTGAACTTTATCGACTAATGATCACTGAATTAGTTATACAGAGATGTATTATTTTTGGCAAGGGCCGGGCTTTAAACTAATGATTTGGTGACAATGACAACCCTGAGACAGTAGGCAATTATATCGCGGATTGGGCCGGAGACAGCCTACTTCCCTGTCTTTATACTAAGCCTAAACGAACAAGCACTATTTGTTCCGAGTATTTTGACCAATCGGTTTTCGTAATCCAATCAAATAATAAAAGGAAACTAAATAAAACTGCTGTACCAACTTTGAAATTATTGGAAGTAAGTTTATTATTTTGCTACTACATGTAACAAATCGAAATGGAAGGTTTAGTGAATGATATTTATTCATTTTAAAATGTTACTTACAAATATATCGTCTTAGATGGTGTCTACCAAATTGTTGTTTTCAGATGAGACACGAATTATTAGCGCTTAAATAAATAAATAAGGACAAACAAATAATCTTAGTGTCATATTTATAATCTATTATTATTAAATATATACAGAGTACTACACTTTTGTACTGTAGAACACAAACTATTACCGCTTTTTACAACGACATTAATTATTTTTTAATCCTAAGTAAAATGACGAAAAAAAGTATGTTTGGTTAAGCGTAAACTTCAGCCAAGAGATAGCAAATGTTTAATTTACATTCCCGCTCTCTTTCTTGCTCTAGTAAATAACGTTTCTGAGTGACCAAAAAGGATAGAAGCATAGGAAAGTGCGATTACGTGCTGCCAGATGTAGTTCAACCCTAAGCCTTAAAACGGTTTAACTCTATAGGTTGGGTAAAATCTGTAAAATTAGACCGTTTAAAACCCCTATACAGATAACCTTTCCGGTTGATCATGACATAAAAAAATGGTAGAAATATTTCATAGACTAGGCATATTATATATTTTTAAGCATACAGGAACATTATTTCGATAATGGTTACGTTCCACATAACATTGAACTGGCAAACTTGGTGATGGAAAAATATGCAAGCACTAGAATTAGCTACCTCCCAAAAAAAAGAGTGATCCCAAAAAGTGTATTCGTCACATATGTACCAAACTTATTCACTTTGAAAACCAGTCAAAATATAATATAATACTTTTTCAATTTGTTTTAATTTTGGTAATTTTGTATTATTATTTGTACCTTATGTATTTTTTAAATTTACTTTAAATGTAATATTACACATTAAACATTTGTTCATTTTTATTTTATTTAATTTGCTAATGTAACTTCATAAAATTTCATCGACATATCCATATCGACAAGGCCCTCGCACTAGTTGTTTATATCTTATGCACTGTAACTATGAGACATTTATGAGAGATATTCAAGGTTGTGTGCGTTTTGCTTAATCGTGTGCTCATATTATGCTGTGTGCGTGCGTAACGACGTGGCCCAATGTTTACGATTTGCTTAGTGTGCGTTACCTCGCCTCCCGCTAAAAGTGACAGACTTTTTTGTTTGAAACTTTATGCGCATGGCGTCTCCTGTTGGTTGAATACTCTAAGCAAGGAGGTTATATATTATATAGTAGGCATGAGACCGATATATCAAAACGTAACTAATAACGTTATGTTATCAAATATCATATCATATCGATAAACCTAAGAACATAACCATTATCACATATCCAACCAAAACCCAAAATCAACTAACCAACGTGCGAAACGTAAAACGCAAAATGTAACGATATGCCAAAAACCGAAAACGGTCCAAAACCAAAAAGTTGTGAGAGTTGTCAGATTTAAAGGATTAGGACATTAGGCACTAGACTTAGATTTGTTTCATTACATTATATTTGGTTTAGGCAACTTTTGTTTATGTGAAAGTTAGAATTTGATTTTTTTTCCAAACGTAACAATTACGCACTTAACATTGGTGGCGTGTGCCGTTCACTATGAAACTATCTGTAAAATTATTAATTTTTGACGTTGCGTTTGTGCATTTATTTGTAATATTTATTTGCATTTTGTACATTTGTTTCTAAAACTTTCCTGTCAGTCCTACGCCTAGTTAAGTATATGAAGGTAAATCGCCAACCTAAATAATAATTATAAAAAAAATGATTATTAATATTATAATAATAAATAAACTATGTACCTATAATAATTTTCTTATATAATAATATTCTTTGTTTCTACTTATGAATACAGTTTAATTATAGACTTCAAAATCAAATTCTGATCCTACGTCTCACTTTTAAAAAAACATGGGTATAAACATTATACACATAAATGAGAATAGAAAGAATGTAATTTTAGACATTTATAATACTATATTACTGCATAACAATCATAAATTATATATTAACATACATTTTTTTTATAGGATAAGTGTGACAAACGAGCACACAGTCCACCTGATGGTAAGTGGTTGCTGCGGCCCATAGACATCTACATCTATCCTCGTTTGCGAATCAAAATGCAGATGCGTTGTCACCTGTGAGGAGTAAGATGGAATGCCTCATTTCCAGTAAAAAGGGCCTCCGGCCACCTGCACTCACCAAGCGAAACGCAGAGGTAAACCACTACTTCAAGCTGGTATTCTGTGAGGTCGTGGTACCACCCCGGTTCGAGCCGGCCCATCCGTGCGACAGCAAAAGCTGCCGCGTTGCTCTACCACTGTCAAAATACATGTCTAAATATTACATCTAAGGTTATATTAGAGCCTCTGACTTCTAAACTAAAATAATCAAAGTAATTCGTAAAATAAATGTTGCACTCGTTCTACAGTTTTCTGGCATAGATGTGCTACTCTGAAAAATAATTAGGTGACGAAAGGAGGAAAGTTTCTTCGGCGCTTTTATAGATGGCGTAGGGATTATAAATTACTGAAAATTACACTAGAGGGCGCTATCACCTAGGTTCGGTATTATTTCGTACATATTTCAATAAAATTAAAAGGAAATCAATTTAATTTAAATATTAACTACTTTGTTTTAAGTAAAAATTCAATATGTTTGTTTGAGAAAACCATGGGATGAAATGCTTTGTTAATTTACAAGGCATTATTCTATTGATATATATATATACAGGCGTACTTCAAAACTTTGCTAGTATGATTTAGGCTTCGGTATAAATAATAAATACCCACAGTGGCGCCATCTTTTAATAGATTATGTAAAAATATCAGGAAAAATAGTACTTTTACTGTGAGATGGCACTAGTATCAACGTAAAGCAAGCTACTGAGGACTTTCATACCCCTGATTTTAGGTTATGTTTCGGTTGTAAACCATTACTACTGATATCTATATTGAAAACGGTTTTCAATAACGATATGAAAACTAAATATCAGTTATGTAACCGTTGCAGCCAAAATCTGAAAACGCCCATGCTTATTATATAGGGAGTGAGCGCTTGAAACATTGAAAACGTTCCTCATTTTTATTAGAAAGAAAGGCACCTAGTTTTGTATTTTATCTCCTTCTAACATTGATAAATGCTTACACAAAATAAAAACATTACCAACGTTTAGACAGTTATTGACTTAAAGTAATATTTAAGACGTATGCTAGAACGATAATCTTACATTTTTTGTCGCTAATCATTGTTGGTATATTCCATATTGTATTTTAATTAAGCTTATTATTAAGTAATACAAAAAAACCACTAATACACTTTAATGTATGCAGTTTATGACTTCAAATGTCAAACAATCAAATATTAATGTAATTTTAAATGGACAGAAACTGAGTCTTGTAGATACCACCATTTTTCTTAGAATCACATTAGATGCCACGCTCCAATGGAGCCCCCATATATCAAAATTAGCAAGCAGACTTAGCTCTGCAGCATATGCTATAAACAAGGCTAAAAGTCTTACCAGTGTTGAAACAGCTAGATTAGTTTACTTTAGCAATTTACATAGCAGAATATCGTATGGTATTTTGCTGCACACGCAGCTGACACTGAAATTATATTTGTTTTACAGAAGAGAGCCATAAGAGCAATTTATGATTTAAAGCCTATAGAATAGCTGCGACAAAAATTTAAGGAAATTAATATATTAACTTTGGCCTCTCAATACATTTATGAAAATGTAATGTACGTACACAAAAATAAAAGTAGTTTTACAAAAATAAGTGATATTCATTCTATAAATACTAGGAACAGACACAAGCTAGTGGTACCAGTTACTCGACATCATCGAGTCAGTAATTCATTCTTGGGGCGATGTATACGCTTTTACAACAAATTTCCAGAAAATATACATAATTTGACCAGCTCAAAATTCAAAAACTTTAATAAACTTAAGTTAAATTTGTATAAAAAGGGTTATTATAATATTAAAAAATTTATGGATGATAATAATCTCTGGAAATGAGATGATCACTACCAAGCTATTTCTAATTTGTTGTGTTGTTAATTTGTGTAACATACATGATTGTAAGCTGTTATTTAAAAAAGAAGTTCCGCTGGGTTTCTTGCTAGTTCTTCCCAGGACAGAGATTTTTTTTCGAAGCAGTGGTAATTAAACAAAATAGTGCCTTTCAATAAATATTTTTTATCTATATTTAATAAAAAAGTTTATGTTTCTGTTACACGAATGTTCTTTCCCTAAAAACTAGGAGGTGCATTTTACGCTATAGATGACAACACTATTTTAAAATTTGACATGTTCAAATGAATGAATATATTTTTTTTTTTTATATAGAATAGGGTGAGAAACGAGCACACTGTCCACCGGATGGTAAGTGGTATTGCTGTAGCACATAGACATCTACATCTATTCTAGTTTGCGAATCAAAATGCAGATGCATTGTCACCCGTGAGGACTAAGATGGAATGCCTCTTTTCCAGTAAAAAGGTTCTTCGGTTCTCTACACTAACCATAAGAAATACATCAGTGTTGAGCTGATATTTTATGCTGGTATTCTGTGAGTGCGTGGTCCTTCCCCGATCGAGCCGACCCATTTGTGCTACAACTATGCTACTTACATAGCTGCAGCATGGCTCTACCACGTAAAAAACGCCTTGTGCTAATCATTCGCTAAATCTATGTGGAGTGCACTCACTTAGGGAGCGTTAATTCAAGTTTAACTTTTTTCGGAACAGTTCACAGGTTCTTTACATCATCCACACGTCAATGGGAAACTTTAATAAAAAGTGTAGGCGTATCCGTCAAAAGACTCTCAGAGACAAAATGAATTGATCATCATGACGTTAAACCACTGCAGAATAATTAAAAAAAAAACTAGTATAAACACTCGAAGATATATATGATCCCCGGACCAACAGAGAAAACGTCGATACAAAAGAAGCAGTATCTAAACTCTTACCAGCTTTGTGTGACTTCAGTTTTTTATGCTATCTTTCCTTTTGGTGTAAAATCCTAATAGAAGTTAGTCAGACACAAAAGCAAATACTAAATAATATAATAATAATCTAGATTATCACTGGAAAAGTATGAGATAAAAATCAAAGCCCAAAATTTTTTCTTTAAAGCCAACGTATTCAACTAGTGGATAAAGCTCTTTCCTACGTGAAAAAAAAATGTGAGAATGTAGACATTTCGATTAAAAGAAGAAGAGAAATGAGGAGATATCGAAAACGTTTACCAGGAGAAATGACCCGATATACTGGACTAACATTGCCAGAGGAGCTGCAGAGAGCTATGTTAGAATGTCTTGACATATTTACGAGGAACTAGACCATCGCTACAGAGCAATGGATGATATTCTCGTAACCTTTAGTGTTGTTCAGCCTTACACTCTGCTAACGTCACCAGATGAAAATCTTCGTGTAATAATTCAAAATCTGACAAAAATCTAAGATGAATTTTCTCCTTTTTTTTGTTTTACGACTTGAAAACTGCCAGCATTTCTTCCCAAGAAGCGGTTCAATGTAATTCATTGGAGCTTTTTTCATAAAATTGTGCTATTCTGAATCTGTTCCGAATCTAGCGCTGTTTCTAAGATTTTTTTACTATTAAGTTTCATGTGTAGGAAGCTTTTCAAAACTCAAGTTAATAAAATCTTACTTAAGGTCCACAATGAGCCAAGCGCGATTAACCAATCTTTCCACTTTATCTATCGAAAATAACAAGAAATAACTTGGACTTTGATAATATATTAGAATATTTTAGCAAAATAAAGTCCCGTTAGCATGTATAGCATTTTTTGTATTGTTTTGGGGGGTGCTTGATAGAAAACCGCCCTAGGTGTCAACCCACGCTACACCGCCGCTAGTTACCGTAAGGTTTGATACTGTAGCGAAGCAATAATGTAATCATAATATTAAATGGAGTTTAATTATAAAACTATTCAGCACTTTCCATATTGAAAAAAAAATACGCATTTCGTTTTCCGTGATGCTGTATACACTAATAATATTCTCAAAATATTGTATCATGGACACTCTATTAGAAAGAAATGCAACGCCTAACTCGGTGCCTTTCATTCATTTCAAGGTCACTGATTTAGGACCGTTTCTCTAGTATGAAGTGCGCACTCCCTATATTTTACAATTTCCTTGAGTATAACTATCCTTTATTATAACTGTCCTGATTGTCATGTATAACAAAGAGCCACAGACTACTTAATATGATGCTAAATGAGCATATATCATAGACTTAGAATATATTGGCGTATAGACCACCTGACAGCCCGAAAACGCGTGACCAATTATTTTGATTTGTTATTGGGTACGTTAGCTAGTGATGTATATTTTACTTACAACAACTATCGAAAATGATTGTTAAGGAAGCGGTAAAAGGATTTAAAAATGTGTTTAGTGCATGAAGTTGAATAACTTCAAAAATTAACTGAATTTTACCATAATAGTTCTAAAATAATTAAAAAATATTCATATAAAATGTTCTTGGGAATAAGCTGAACCTACCTGCCTTTTGTTGGATTTCATTTAAAATGTATAAAATCGCAGGTGAATTTACCGATAAACTTAAAAAATTCCCCAATAATCAGATCGGAAAGTTGTATTTTCGAGCTATGATCTTTGGAGAAAAATATTTACTGCCCAGAAATACTTGAACACCCAGATATACTTTCAGTTGTAGTAGGTTAGAAGTATGTGGCGGGAGCGAAGGCAACCTGGTTTTACAGATAATATATCGAATCTGTACTAAAATTGAATTAGCACGCCCCGACTCCACGTAGTCTTGTCTGCCCTACTCCTAGAGGGTTTTTGTAAAGCCGTAGGCGTGGAACGCAAGGTTACGCTACTCAACGGCGAAGGGGCTGTATTCCCTGCTGCACCGAAGCCGTTGTAGAAGTAACTTAGGGTCAATATTCCTGTGTAAAAAAGTGAAGTTACGATTTCAAAAACCCCATTACTCATAAACTATACTTTTCCGCAAGGAGTAAAGGGTAGAGGGGCATTCCCTGACAGGGCACACTCCTGCTCCCCTCTTCCTCCCTCGTGCCGGAGACGATAAATGTTATCATTTTGAGGTTAGGTCTATGGGATATTCTTTGTGATTTTTCTCAAGAACAGTGTATTACCTATTAATGGGAGTGGTGTCGGGAGTAAGGGGACGCTCACCCCTCCTCTCGCCCTGCCCCCTCCTACCAAACGATTCTAAATTTCGAACTTTATCTATATTTATCTAAAGTTTTGAAAGTTAAATTTTGAAGTCTTATTATAAAAATATTGTACTTACAAATAATGTAGAAATGACTTCTTTTAATAAAATTGTTTTTATTCTACTTTTTCTTTTATACTTCCCAAGAAAATGTTTGCTGCAAATTGTTGAGTTCTTCTTTGCATTACTACCAACCCGTTGTAGTGTTATGGTACTTACATATCATTTTACACTGTTTTAAATTTATTTTTCCATTCTGTTTTTGATTTTCTTTTTACATCACCTTTATTTCCATAGAATCCTGTAACGTTTTTAGACCATAAGAACACAATAACAAATCATTTTCACTTCGTAATTTCACGATATCGATGGAGTCTACCTTTTTCGATCTTTTATTTAGTTCTCCGTAACTCTGCAATTTCGGGTTTCGTGCGCGCTGTTGCGCTACCTTTTTCCTATATCAATAATATCTCATTTCTTACTTAAATCTTGCCGTTTCTCAATTACGAGCCTGAAACCAAAAATTTACATGTTTTGACATAGTTGTTTATCTGGTTGTCATGGCAATTTTTATTCAAATTCGTTACCGGTCTGATGTTTTTACTTCAATACTTCCACATAAATACTCTTTTCCTCTTGGCCATTTACAAAAATTTACAAAAATCGTGTGCCTACTCCAGGCGCAGCGTGTGCCTACTCTGGGCGCTGCGTGTGCCTACTCCAAGCGCTACGTGTGCCTACTCCAGGCGCTGCGTGTGCCTAGACCAGGCTCTGCGTGCCACCACCGCCAAGCGCGGTGTGCCACTTTGATCTTCAGACTCCGCTTCAGTATTCGTCTATCTTTATTTTCTATTTAATTGTAATTCACGTCACCCATCACCATTATCATACTTCATTTTTTTATATAAAATTGTAAATATATTTTTAAAATTTTAAATATATTATTTTTTTTGTTCTATTTTTGTTGTTTCGTTGTTGTTAGGTTAGGTTCCTTTTTTTAATTGTCGCTTCACGACATTTTGGCGCCCAACGTAAAAGTTCTCTTTCTCTCTTAATTTTTTTTCTCTTTTCTTCACCTTTACTGCGCCTTGTCCATTCCCTTTTGATTTAATTGCTTTCTCTTTCGTCCTTAACTCTTTATTTATTCATCATTCATCTTCACTTACATTCATCACTTTAATATTTTTATTCTGGATCCTTCGCGGTAAACAGCAGTGCCGATACTACCTCCCTAGCTTCACCGCGTAGACAGTTTCTTAACCTTGCCATATTTTCCGTATTTGTGAATCCATATAAACGCGTGGATTCTTTCATCGTGGCTTTGAAGACTAACCATTCCGCGGCCGAACCGTTAAAAATAGGCAAGTCCTGCGTCTGCTTCGCGGCGGCGGGCCTGACTCTAATCATATTCTCTAGAGCTTCCGCTAGTCGCTCTATACCCCTCTCTTTCCCTCGCGGAGTAAGCGACCTATCTCTATCCCTATTTCCCTCTAGCCTACGCTGTGGCGCTGGCGTCCTATGTACACCTACATTCCTATGACACGGCGACGATAATCATCGATCCACGTGACGATGTGGCGATGGCGATCTATGTACACCTACATCCCTATACGACGACGGTGATCTACGATCCGCGTGGCGATGTGGCGATCTATGTGTAGGCGACAGAGTGCGGCGTTGGACGCGCGATGGCGACGTAACCCGTACACGACGATCCACCCGGTTTATTTCTACGGCGACTCCACTATCCCTCTGTATCGTTTCTACGCGACGTGGTTGAACCTCATTCGCTACCGTCCTCCCCTGGGCATCTTCAGCGTGGTCGTCACCGGTTTCCTTATTCGGTAGGGCCTGCTCTATCTCGATGCGGGGCGCGGGCTGAGACGGGCGGTAAGGCGACTCCCCCCGCACAGTCTCTACGTTCTCTAACCACCTATCAACGCGTACCCTATTTTCAACTAACTCGTCTTCGTTAATACTTTCCCTATCCGTTTCTTCTTGCAGTTGAGCGAAGTCCCTAGCGTACTTCTTCTTAATAAGATCTTCTTCGAGTTGCAATTGCTTCCTCCTAATTGCAGCTAGTTCCTCCGCGGCGTTATATTCGATTTGTTTTAACTTAGCTATCGCGCTAGCTGTCGACCGGGCTGAACGAACTGAGCGGACCGACGGGGCGCGGGCCTATGTACAACGTCTGTTACAGGCGCGACGGTACGTACAATCGAACTAATTTCTGTAGACGGAAGATCTTCAATGATCGCGGCGAGTGTCTCTGTGCGCGGCGCGGATTTGCTAACCTCTCCCAAACGATCGGTCGTAGACACGGAGATAGCGGGACGCGGCGGCGGGGGCGCGAGCGCAGGCGTAGATGCGGGCGCGAGCGGGGCCTGGGGCGCGGCGGAGGGGCTTGTGCCATCGCGAGATAATCGGACAGGGACGCGGGTGTTTCTTCGAATATCCGCATTCCTACCGGCGTTTCATCATCGTTCTGTGTCTTCTGGCTTCGTGTTTTCCTCATGACGTCCCTCGTTGCGACCTCCGATCGTCTTCAAAAAGACGTACGTATCGTCTTCAAAAAGACGCACGTATTGGATGTCGTTCCCGCCACAAGGGCGTTACCAGATGGTCACAGTTTGGCACCGTTAGGGAGCAACCACCTGGCCGCGTAAACGCGGTTAAAGAAATTGTCTGGAAACATACAATATGACGTATATGACGTAGGCTTAATAAGAAACAGGGAAGAAATTAGTACCGGCGATCTTCTCTCTTCGTCGACGAACTTCTTTCTTCCTTGAAGATCTTCTATAATGATCTTCTCTCTTCTATAATTATGTTCTTTCTTCTAAAATTATGTTCTTTCTTCTATAATTGCCTTCTTTCTTGTTTCTTCTTACTTCTTTCTTCTGGCTTGAATCCGGCGACGATGGACCAAGAATATAATGGATGTAAGTGGACTGTATTTTTACTGATTGACTGACTGACTGATCGTTGGGTTAGCTATGCTAGGGGACTGCTCGAAGAAAAGATGGTACTCTTGACTATACTATATTCAACTATTTACAATGATTGGGCACTATTATTATCTATGCTAATATATACAAAGAGATCTTGCTTATGGAGTCTTGATTCTTCCTGATTTTCTTGAGGTTTCTTCTCCTAGTGTTGTCTTCAAGTGCCGCTCCAGAAATGAACGACTCACAGACCAAAACGCCCTTCTTATATCTCGCAAGAAGGCGTCTCAGTCTGTGAGTAGTGCCGTGCGACGATGCTGCACGCCCATTGGTCGTCGCTCGGCTCCGGTGTGCGGGGTGTGCGTGGCGCAACGGGTTATGAAGGGGCGACGGGGTGGCGGGTCTCTAGCTGTCCTCAACAATAGGGTTTCTAACTATGCATAAATATTATTAAAATAATGTGGATTTGAAACTGTTGATAGGTAGATTAACTGCATTGTTATTACAAACCAGGATATTCCCAGATGAATAAAATCTTAAGGCCACTAGTAACTTTCAAAAGACCTGCATTTATTACGGCAAAAATATATTTAATTCAAAGAGATTTAATTATATAGGTAATTTAATACGATATCTTTTGAAAACCTATAGCGACTTTAAAATTTATTGGCATTGTAATAGTCAAAAGGATTTTGAAAATCACGTATCACTTTTCTTGTGCTAATCGTGCTTTGCACGTTTATTCTCTGCAGTATATTATTATCAAAATCATCTTCAATGCTGTAATCCATTGCAATTATTCAAAAAAAAAAACAAATCAGCGTATCACAAATCAATAAACAGCCTATATACCCTATACCAGTTTGACATTTGCGTTAATTTGTCTCACTATGCATAGCGTAAAGTAGCTAGCGAGTTACTTTATCTGTGCGTTCATTAAAATTACCGCATAATGTCGTCTAACACTCAAGTGATGTTTATGAAACAAAATTTCGTCCACTGTGCGTTAAAGCCTACTGTGCGCACGCATAGTATGGAGTGTAGAGTAAAAGGAGGACCATCTCTGTATATGAAAAGTGTCCCTAAAAACGCGTCCAATAAGGGTGGCGCTGTAGTAGCATAGGATAAATTTAAAAAATAGCGCCAAAATTAATTAGAATAAGATGGAAAAATAAACAAGGACCGACCAATCCGCTTGGTTTCGTACTACGTAAATATTTGAGATTTTGTATACTGGCATATTACTAACTACTCTAGTCATGATTATTTTTAAATATTAGAATTCAGTTGTCTTCATTCCGTCTACAACAGCTATCTTCATATCGTAGTTTTTCAGATGCCAGCGCTATTGTGATAGATTTTGGAACCTCTATTTTCAGTATATAGTGGGACACTTTTTCAACTTTCACACATTATAAGATGGTTCTCCTTCTACTCTACACTCCATAACGCATAGTATCGTTCTTGAATACGGGTGTTAGTCTATGGCATATATATAGACGGTGAAGTAACCCACCCTACCCCAGCCTACAAAAATGGGGTAAATAAAATAAAAAAATACCAACAGACGTATTTTAAATAGCATTTTCCAAAATTGTTTATTATTGTAATAGCACCACCGTAGATTGTAAATAAAAAATAGGTAAAGATCGCGCATCTTATAACGTCGATACCACTTCAAATAATTAAAATTTTGTAGGTTGTGCAACTTAAAAAAACTTCACTCTTCGTGAATTAAACTTCACCACCATCGAAAATCCATAAAATACAATATTAAGTGCAATTATTTAATAAAACCTATTTTGTCAATTGCCGAATGCACATGGAGTGTTGGCGCATGCGCGGCACATATAATCTAGGGTTTTTCTTCGGAGGATCTTTTGCGGCAAGTTCACGCCTATCTCTATTTTCTCTATTTGAATAGTAAATTGCGTGTAAGAGGTTAACTCATACGTTTTTATCTTAATCTTAATTAATAAATTAAGCTGAAGAAGAAAATTACAAATCCATTCAAGAAAAAGAAATCATATCTGTGGGCAAATTTTGAATGACAGTAATAAACAACGTTCGCTCTTATGTTATAAGTCGTCGTTATGAGTTGCCGAATCTCTGAGAAGAAAGTACAGCAGGCCTTCCGTCGTAAATTGTTAGGCCGCATCGAAGGGTGATACAAAATTACCCTTCGATTTAGACATTTTCTCACCATCAACGGTCCAATTCGAATGACAAAACAAAGTTTTTGGAGGTTCTAACCCAGCTGCTATTAAAAATGCAGGTCAATATATGCCATGGAACTTGTCTTTTAACTTTGCCAATCACCTGGGCTCTTTTCTTTTTTTTTCTTTTTTTCATATTTACACATATCTAATGCAATCACAGAGCTCTCACGGACCACACGTTTTTCGTCGTCCAAATACTTCTTTAGAATGTCTAAGCAGTAAGGAGTAGCGATTGCACCAAGGGCTTCGGCACATTCATGTCTAACCATTTCATTTTCATTTGTATCTTCGAGAGACTCTTTCAAGTGAGGGATACTCACTACTTCTTGCAACTGACCAAGTACAAATGCAACCTCATGCCGGAACAGTGCACTGCCTGCCTTCAAACCCAAAAATTAAAATTCATTGATTCTTATGAATTGAAACTTAAAAAAATGTATGGTATCATCCATGTTGTCATTTATAATAACCTTTTGCAAAAAGGTAAAGAACACTTTCCTCTGTTCTCAAATTTCTCAATGAGAACATTGCTAGGTATCTCTCGAAGAGAGATGGTTTATTACTGTCATTCTAAATTTGCCCACAGATATGATTTCTTTTTCTTGAATGGATAACATTTTGATTTTTTACTTGAGTGAACTGTGCGAAATTAAAAGTAAAAATGTTCTATTAAGCAAAAATTATGTAAATTCTAGTACAGATGGTTAATACGTTTTTTCATATAATTAACATTGATTGTCATGAAAAATAATGGGATGATAATGAACTTTTGAAATTAAATTAAGAAAACCTGATGTTGATTCATAAATATTTCTCATCGGGATAGCCTAAGGCTGTTAAATAATTTACTAAAGCATCAAGCCATACATATATCGTTTGATTTGGATCACATGGTGTAGGTACACCCTAAGATCTATTTGCTGATCTGGAAATACTTAAATCTGCCATCCATGATCCTTCTTCGACCCACTGTGATAAAATTTTATGAAAAGTCGAAGGTTGAACGACTTTTTCTGTATGGATACAAAACAAAAATAAAGTCATCTTTTCGAAAACGCTCTTAACATTATAAATAGGTGTAGTAAATGAAATACCATCTTTAAGCTAGTGTTTTAAGTCATCTTGAAATGCGCTCAATCTAAATTTTTAATTTTCTTCTTCAGCTTAATTTATTAATTAAGATTAAGATAGAAACGTATGAGTTAACCTCTTACACGCAATTTACTATTCAAATAGAGAAAATAGAGATAGGCGTGAACTTGCCGCGAAAGATCCTCCGAAGAAAAACCCTAGATTATATGTGCCGCGCATGCGCCAACACTCCACGTGCATTCGGCAATTGACAAAATAGGTTTTATTAAATAATTGCACTTAATATTGCATTTTATGGATTTTCGATGGTGGTGAAGTTTAATTCACGAAGAGTGAAGTTTTTTTAAGTTGCAAAACCTACAAAATTTTAATTATTTGAAGTGGTATCGACGTTATAAGATGCGCGATCTTTACCTATTTTTTATTCACAATCTACGGGGGTGCTATTACAATAATAAACAATTTTGGAAAGTGCTATTTAAAATACGTCTGTTGGTATTTTCTTTATTTTATTTACCCCTTTTTTGTAGGCTGGGGTAGGGTGGGTGGTGAAGTATATAAGTTCTAGTATTTCCGTATATTTAATGTAGTCTGTGGTATAGTAAAATACCATAGACTTAGAATATACTGGCGTATAGAAAACCTGTAGATAGAGGATTGACTAGATAAAGCATTCACGTATGCTTTTGAGATAGAAATAGTCGGGAGGCACGGAAGCACACTGATATGATACTACGTATAGACAACACAGTATCTACCACGGAATATAAAAAACAAGAGGAAGCCCAAAGTGGGTGGGGCAGGCGTGTCACAGTTAGTGACAGTAGAGCGTAATAGACCGTCAGCCGCAGACTCAAACGTTTGCGAGCTGACGGGTCGCTGCTTAAGGGATATATGCAAAAGTATGTTGTTTTGTGCAATTTAGGAGTGCAAAAACGAAAGGAAAAAATAAAAATATTTCGAATAAAGGTGTTTTGTACCAAACGCACATGTCATTTTTTAATTTTTTGGTTAGAAACTTAACTAAACATGGACAAAATGTCAAATTGCATTTATTACAAGCAATATTCAACCTTATTTCGTTTAGATAAGGTTCAGCTGTAAATACGTTTTGAATAATAAAGCTGCGATAGTGTTGTAACTACGTCGACATTAAAGTTTTCGATAAAATGTTATCACAGTCCTGTTAATTCACTACCATATTAATGAAAATTTGCTAATGCTGGATGTCTTTGAAAATATATGAAATTGTAGGGTGAAGCCTATGAATGAATATTTGTTAGGGTTGCTAAGCCAGAGAAATAAGTAAGTAGTTTAGCAGTACTCATGACTTTTGGAAAAAAGCTGAAATAAAAGTGATCTTAATATCATGATCTACATTGGTAACCGAATTCATTATCATCTAAAATTTTATATTTAAGTGAGAACACGATAATTTTCAAACAAATATCTGTTATTTCAATGACAATAAACAATTGCTAAATTATTGTTTTTTATTATTTTCCTTGTTTCCATATCAAAAATGATAATTTAGCATATTGTAAATAAATTTCCATTAAATACAATTAATTATATGCCGGCTATATGAATTACAGGGATATACGTGGTACATTATGGCAATTTCCATTAAATTTTGCTATTTTACTTATTTTATCAAATATTGTTGTTTTTTTTTTCAATTTAGTTTCTTCAGTCACTTTATATACATGATAATACTCATATAGTGAATGTCGATATAAGCCAGATCATATTCGGGCAGAGTAACTACGTCACTAACATCATTTCCGTGGCAGTACAGGTTAGTTAGGGCATGGGTAGGGCAATGTCAACGTTATATCTATTGATATTATGTCTCTAATAGCGTGAATTTATTATTGCGATATCTAACGTTAAGAAGCTAAGTTTGCTCATTAATTCTGTACCTTCAGTGAAAAGTAATTTAACTCGAAAATTATAGTTTTGAGAAAATTAAGTTTTTTTCTACATTTTCATTAGAGTAAGTTTTTTTGGTAGATGGATTTTAACTAAAAAAATATTGTACTGTATGAAAAAAGAAATTATTGTAAATAGTTTACCAAAAATAAAAATAAAATGTCCGTTTATATTACTATACACAATATTTATTTATTTATTTATTTTGTGTAAATTAACTTGACTTTATATAAATCATTTTACACAATGCTTGGTGGTTCAGAGTTGAAAAATAAACAGGCATTTAATTCAATTTTTTCTTTTAAAAATTTAATAAAATGAAAAAGTTGTGCGATAAATCAAATAAATGCTTGTTAATTTGTGTGCCAAATAAATTTATTATGTGAAATTTAGGAATAACGTTATAAAATTTTACTTAGAACGAGTAAACTTTTACTAAACTTAAAAAAAATAGTGAATAGTGATATAAAATGAACTTTATTACGATACATTATAACTTAAAAATATTAAAGCGCTATTTATGTGGGCAAAAACAATAACATAAATAAATATGAGTAATACTGTAATGGGAGCTATTTCATACGAATAGTTTTTAAAAATAAAAGCAGTATGTATAAAATGTAAAGTAAACCTCTTTATTTATATTCTTTAACAGTGGTAGAGCCACGCGGCAGCTTTTGCTGTCGCACGGATGGGCCGGCTCGAACTGGGGTGGTACCACGACCTCACAGAAAACCAGCGTGAAGTAGAGGTTTACCTCTGCGTTTCACTTGGTGAATGCAGGTGGCCGGAGGCCCTTTTTACTTGAAATGAGGCATTCCATCTTAGTCCTCACGGGTGACAACGCAACTACATTTTGATTTGTAATAGAGGATAGATGTAGATGTCTATGGGCCGCAGCAACCACTTACCATCAGGTGAACTGTGTGCTTGTTTGTCACCCTAATCATATAAAAAAAATGTAATCGTTTAAGTGGCATCATTTCATATTTTTGTACGCATTACTTTTATTCGGCATGTTACTATACTAATCATAAAAGCTTGGGTTATTTTGCTATTATTCATTTTCTGATAAAATATCAAGATCAATATCACGTACAAGTTATTATTAGTCGGTAAGTTACAATAGTAATCATGAACACTTGGATCAATATAATCTAAAAGAGACAATCTTTTTTTTTCTTCTCGTTAATAGGAACTGGTCCTTTATAACATTTTTGAATAGAATGTATGTTAACAAAGTTGTAGTCTTTATTCTTCTTGCTGTAAGACATTAAGTACTAATCTTCATCCCCGTAACTTTCTTTGTATTCAAAAACTGGAAACTGACCTTCAGTGAATTTCATCATTTTTAAATCTTACAACACGAATTTCCGACCCACGGTATTACATTTTTTTTAATCAAAAAGTCATGTTTTGAAATGTTGGCAAAGTCAAGAAAATCGTTCTCAGTCATTTCGATAATGGAAAATTTATTATTTCTATTAGAGACGGTTCTTACTAATTGAAACCAATCTCGCGGGTGATGAATATTCATAGAAGTTTTCGTTTTTGCTTTTCCAATAAACGCGTGGTCACTATATGTTCTAGACTGAAATCTGTTGCGATTCTTTGTGTGCTAACACTGTGCAAACTATAGAATTTTTATTCTGTCCAGAACACGAGTCAGAATACATAAAACTTTATTACGATACATTATAACTTAAAAATATTAAAGCGCTATTTATGTGGGCAAAAACAATAACATAAATAAATATGAGTAATACTGTAATGGGAGCTATTTCATACGAATAGTTTTTAAAAATAAAAGCAGTATGTATAAAATGTAAAGTAAACCTCTTTATTTATATTCTTTAACAGTGGTAGAGCCACGCGGCAGCTTTTGCTGTCGCACGGATGGGCCGGCTCGAACTGGGGTGGTACCACGACCTCACAGAAAACCAGCGTGAAGTAGAGGTTTACCTCTGCGTTTCACTTGGTGAATGCAGGTGGCCGGAGGCCCTTTTTACTTGAAATGAGGCATTCCATCTTAGTCCTCACGGGTGACAACGCAACTACATTTTGATTTGTAATAGAGGATAGATGTAGATGTCTATGGGCCGCAGCAACCACTTACCATCAGGTGAACTGTGTGCTTGTTTGTCACCCTAATCATATAAAAAAAATGTAATCGTTTAAGTGGCATCATTTCATATTTTTGTACGCATTACTTTTATTCGGCATGTTACTATACTAATCATAAAAGCTTGGGTTATTTTGCTATTATTCATTTTCTGATAAAATATCAAGATCAATATCACGTACAAGTTATTATTAGTCGGTAAGTTACAATAGTAATCATGAACACTTGGATCAATATAATCTAAAAGAGACAATCTTTTTTTTTCTTCTCGTTAATAGGAACTGGTCCTTTATAACATTTTTGAATAGAATGTATGTTAACAAAGTTGTAGTCTTTATTCTTCTTGCTGTAAGACATTAAGTACTAATCTTCATCCCCGTAACTTTCTTTGTATTCAAAAACTGGAAACTGACCTTCAGTGAATTTCATCATTTTTAAATCTTACAACACGAATTTCCGACCCACGGTATTACATTTTTTTTAATCAAAAAGTCATGTTTTGAAATGTTGGCAAAGTCAAGAAAATCGTTCTCAGTCATTTCGATAATGGAAAATTTATTATTTCTATTAGAGACGGTTCTTACTAATTGAAACCAATCTCGCGGGTGATGAATATTCATAGAAGTTTTCGTTTTTGCTTTTCCAATAAACGCGTGGTCACTATATGTTCTAGACTGAAATCTGTTGCGATTCTTTGTGTGCTAACACTGTGCAAACTATAGAATTTTTATTCTGTCCAGAACACGAGTCAGAATACATAATAAGGCTGTTGGCACATACATATACATATCTATCCCGTTCTATCTTACCGGTGGCAGAGAGAGGTTATAGGATTCGACTGATTCTTACCATTTTACACGTAAAATTTTTTTTAAGCCGTTCCTATAAAAGTTATAAATATAAACGTATTATTAAACATTTATTCGAAAATAAAGTTAATATTGATACAAGTCAAAATAAACCTGCCGTAACGCCGCTCTTGGGATAATAAAAAAGAGTGTAAACTGATTTATTTTAAGTTGTATTATTAGACTCTTATTTACACCAGAGTAATATTTTCATTAGTTGCTTTAAATTTAATTGTGTCACATTTCACAAAACAATATAAATTGAAGTATTTAATGTATACTGATTTTTGAACAATTATATTAATATGTACAAATTCAGATTGGTATTATTTGATCGTGTAATAAGAGTTTATAAGAGTTGTATCGTTATGCATGTAACCAACAAGAAAAATCAGTTCAGTTCATTTTAGGATGACTTAAAATACATTATTTTACACATTGCTTATAGTGAAAACTACTTAGTTATATTAATTTACACCAAATGTATCTCTCCAATTATAATTCGTAGAAGAATGAGGATTGGATAGAAAAGAACGCCATTTTTTTCTGTTTAACGTAGTTGAAAAATATCAAAATTGATATAGGTCGAGTTGTATTACTTTTCACTGAAGGTACAGAATTATAGAAACTTCGTTGACGAAAAGAAATATTATCCCTATTCTTAAGGACTTATTGTTCATATTCAAATTTATGGTGAGTAACATAATGCCTTTCTCTTTTATCTTTAAATACCCAATCACACGAAAATTATTGAATTGGTACACAATTGTTTATACACATTTCTTTCTTGTGCATGTTTGAGTTTGGCGACAGTGGTTCCGCTACAAATTATGCGTTTTGCTACTTTCTCTTGTTTTTTATATTCCGTGGTATAGACACTGCACTATAGACAAATTGGAACCCACACTTCTAATATCAACATTAGGCATAATCAAATGACCTTAAGGTGAAAGCTCCAGGGTGGCCCGCGAAATTCAAATTTTCTTGCGTTTTTTGGGATTTGCAGGTCAGAGTTAGGTTGTATATTTAAGAAAATATGATTCGCGACCGTAGCGATTATGTGTTTACAGAATTATTATCATTAAAATCACCAATACAACCCTGTAAGTTCATATTAGCCATAAGTTCATATTTTTCTCGAAAAACTCATTTAAAGGGCTAATATGAATTTACAGGGTTGTATTGGTGATTTTAATGATAATAATTCTGTAAACACATAATCGCTACGGTCGTGAATCATATTTTCTTAAATATACAACCTAATCCTGACCTGCAAATTCCAAAAAACGCAAGAAAATTTGAATTTCGCGGGCCACTCTGGAGCTTCCACCTTAAGTTCAATAAATTATTTTCTCTAGAAATGTTAACAAGTAAATTATCAGTTTTTTTGTGATTTTCGAAAGAATTTTATTCATTTTATTAATTTGAGAGTTTAGTCTTAATTCATTTCGGTTTAACTTATAACTAGTGGCATTAAAATTATTTATGGCGGATTTAATGATCTGAATATTGTCTCTGAATAAATTAAATAGTTCTGTTTCACTTTTCCGACATAATTCTATCGCGGTATCATATATTCGCGCATCATCTGCGTCTAAAGTACCGAAGAAAAATTTAAGATATAATTTTCGCCTCCAAATTCTAGAGATCTTTAACTCTATTTGGCGATTGATTATTATTGATTATATGTGCTAGAGATTGCAATTTGACGTAATTATATTTTATTAAAATCTCTGTAGGATTTCAAAAATCTTTACATTAGGAAAATTGGTCAGTATTTATTTTGGAACAAATGTTTAATGTATCATACAATCAATTTTCAATTTTATTAAGATAAGGAGCTAAAGTTATAAGGTCTATAATCTATATGTGTTATAAGTTATGACCTTCCAATAATCGTTATAAAAGTTAATATGCGTAATAGGCTCAAAATAAATTCCAGTACTATGTGATATAGGTATGGTCCTCAACTCAGCGTAGCTTTGGCTTCCGTAGTATAAAGGTCTGAAAAATATATAAAATAAGTTAAATTTAAGGAGTATTAATAGCAGGCTTAATCTCGTTTATATGATACTTTACATGTTTCCGACCTACTTGTAAAGTAACGATGTGCTTATAATGTACTTTTATAATTTTATATGGTCCTTTCTATATAGGTGATAGGGCTTTACGGAGCCGGTGATGGTGTTTTATATAAACTAAGTCATCAATTTTATAAGAAATTTCGCGTGAACTTGCATCGTAATATTGTTTAGATTTTGGTTGATTTTGATTGAGAATGGCCTTTTCTCTACTAAAACGCATTCGATATTGTAAAGCTCGAATATATCCGTTATAAGTGGTATTATTGTTTGTTTTATGTAGAGAATTAGGAATATTAGGTTCATAACCATATAATAATTCATGAGGAGTGAAATTAGTAGTGCAATGAGGAGTAGTATTATAAGCTAATATTGCAGTAAATAAATAACAATGTTTTTATTAACAAAAGATTTTAAGTATTCTTTTAAAGTGGCATGTGAGCGTTCTAGAGCTCCATTTGTTTGTGGGTGATAAGGAGTAATAAATAAGGCTTTGACTTTAAAAATTGAGTTAATTCTTTAAATAAATCAGACGTAAAACAATTACCTAAATCAGTTAAGATTGTTTTGGAGAAACCGAAAAGAGACATAAAATTAAAATGTACAAGATTTCTGCCTATTTCTTCACTGGTAGCTGTGACCAGGGGATAAGCACTTGAAAATTTAGTTAAATCATCTTGTAATAGAATAGAATAGAATAATTTTTTATTCAATATAGATCACATGTGTAATTCTTATTGAAAGTCATTTTTTTCTTTACCACTGTACAATGTAAGGATGAATTTGAATTTTTGAAAACCTGCGTCAGGTAAAGGACCGACAATATCAAGAGCTAATCGTTCAAACAGTCTAGTAGAAGTAGAAGTTATTTCCATTGGGGCCTTATTGGACATTCTCAATGGTTTATTAATTTGGCATAATTGGCATTTCTTTACATAATCTACAATGTCAGAGCGCATGTCTTTCCCATAATAAGCGGCTTTAATTCGTCTATAAATACGACTTGAAACTGGGTGAACCGCAATAGGTGAATCGTGATTCTCTTTTAAAATTTTAGGGATTTCGATGGGAGTAGGATAAATTAACTGATTTTTGTATACATGAATTTTAATGTTAGTGGTACGAAATATATAGGCAATCATATTATATACTTTAAAATAAGCTAGCTTAGAAAATGGATCTGAAAAGTCTTGTAAATATCCTTAAATTTAGTTTCTTCATAATGATGAACTTTAGTGTACATAAAATAGTAAGATTTATTCTTATCCTTTACGCATTGAATTGTGAATGGTTCGCGTTCGGAATTTAGTAAGTCCTAAGGCTTGTCTAATTGTGCTAATATTTCTTCACAGTGAGGTATAGATGAGTCAAAATCTAAAGAGAGGGGACACGCAATAGTTTTTAATTTAGATAAGTGTAATCCTTGACTACATTCTAAGATTATTGTATTTGAAATAGGATTTTTATAAGTAAATTGGTCCTTATAATATTTTTCATAACTAGAATTATTTAAAGTGTTAATATCTATAACTTTAACGGGACAGCGAGATAATGCATCGGCGTTAGAATTAAGACGGCCTTGTTTATGAACAATTTCGTAATCATATTCTTCGAGTTTTAAGCGCCAACGAATGATTCTACTACCTGGGTCTTTGACATTGAATAGCCACACCAATGGTCTATGATCGGTAACTATTTTGAATTTATTACCGTAGAGGTAATGACGAAATGCTTTGTCTGCAAATGGAATGGCTAGAAGTGTTTTTCGGTAGTTTAATAATTGCCTTTTGGACGGTTTAGAGTACGTGATGCATAAGCTATCGGCTTATCCTAGCCTACAGGAGCTTGGGATAAGATGTACCTACGGCCTAATTACTTGCATCCGTGGTTACTATGAATAATATGTCTGAATTATATGTCATAAGGTGTCTGTCTGCTTAAGCGGCTTGAGATACCGTTGCCAACTGTCAGCTGTCTGCTAGCTTAAGTTGCTGTCAAAATCTCTCAAGGGCTTTACAATGTGACGCATCAACATATTGCGAAACAGTGTACTATGAATCAGGGCTCGGAAACCGGTTGAAATTCTAAACCGGTTTCGGTCATTGACCCCAAAACCGGTTTTTGCGGAATACCGGTTTTCACAATTTTCGGTTTAGGTAGTAAGAATTAACCGGTTAAAGCCAAGTTTTGTAATGTCCCCTCTCCCTTACCCCGCTTGCACCCATCTTTGTACGGCTGCCTCTGTTTAATTTCCGAGCTTTTTAGACACATGCACGATATATTCATTGCATCAACGCGACTGACTTGTGACGTACTCCCTAATATTTTTTCACCTTTCAGCGACGATCGTATTATAAATAACAGATGTAAGTTCTGTTTCAATTAATTATGCGTTATCTTCACTTTAAAATTAAGTTTTGATATCAAGTTTAATTTCACGTTATATATTTAAATTGACTTTAATTATATTTAACGTTTTCTATTAAAATTACGCTATGCATCTTTATTTCAATGTTGTTTTAACAGAACACGATGTTTTTAAAAGTTTATGAAATTATATGTTATAGTATTTTTGTTCTTTTTAGGACTAAAGTGAGGCAAATTACCAGATTTTTTTTAAATTCAGAAGCTTGTAATTACGACCAACCTCTATCTCCGTCTTTGCAAAGTTAATAATGACCACTTCTGAGGCGTAAAGTTTAACTAGAAGTCATGTCTAAAGACGATAAAAAATTGTTTGTTATGTTCAGAGAATTCTAACAAAAGAAATTACCATTTTTCACATCTCATTAATGAGGAATTGGAGCAAATCTTATCATATTGTGTACCTAAATAATACAGTAATCACTTTCGAATTTTTTACATACTTTCATACTTTACGAATACGAAACTATTCAAATAAATAAAACTGAAGTGTCTGTTCGTAACGTCAAAATAACAGATTTTTACTAAGTACATATAATGAAAGTATATAATTTTGTCTATCTGTATGCGGTTACTAGCGTGACTGTGATTTGATCCTGGGTTTAAATCGTGTCCCAGGTCATGCCAAGTACCGTAATTGGATTTATTTGGGTATAATGAGTGTTCTAGAAACCACCCTGATAGTTGTATTCAGCCCTCAATCAAGCACTTTGATTTTTGGGTTTTCTCGTCGTACGTTTTCTTATAGAAAAGAGGGCAAACGAGCATGCAGGTTACGTGATGGTAAGTGACTGCTACCACCCATGAACATCCGTAACACCAGGGGAATTGCCAGCCTTTAAGAAAGGAATGAGCTCTTTTCTTGAAGGTCCCTAATTCGTATCGGTCCGGAAAAATCGCCGGTGGTTAACAATTCCACAGAGTAGTTTTACGAGGAAAAAACTCCTTGTAAAACTCACAGTGGTAGCCCGCCAAACATCCAGATGGTAAGGATGGTATCGTGAATTTTGACGCGATGTGCTTTCGTAAAATTTGGCGGCTGGTATTAAACCAAACAATTCCTCAGAGCACTCCCCACGGTAAATTCGATAGAAAATGCAAAGTGATGCAACATCCCTACGCACTGCCAGTCAATCGAGCTGATCAGAAATAATTCGGACGTCGAAGACTCGAACCGCTCTGCGCTGGATGCGTTCAAGTGGAAGGAGCTGACACTGGCGTGCCCCGGCCCAGAGATGAGAGACCGAATTTGCGCTTTGTAAAGTTGCAAGCGATGTGCTGACATGAAATACTGCCTCGCTCTCCAGAGCACGCCACACTTTTTACAGACCAATTTGGCATTCCCTTCCAAGTGAATCCAAAACTGCACATATGTCGACGCCGAGGATTCCGATGCTAGCTGAGGCAGCAAGAGGAGTTCTTTAAAACTGAGGAGATACGACAAAGGGGTTCTTTTTAGCGGTATACGTGCAAATTTGTGTCTTCTGGGGATTGAACTGGACTAGATTTAGCCGCCCTCAATCCGAGACTTTGTTCAGCAAAGAATCGACATCACACACAAATTTGTTCCGGTAGCGCCGTGGTAGCTCAGATGGTTAGCGCTCGCTGTAAGTCTTACAGTACGTGAGAAACTCGGGTTCGATCCCCGACGGCACCAATGAAATTGTTAATAGCAATTTTAAGTGCCGATTTACCACGTGCTCGGCGGTGAAGGAAAACATCGTGAGGAAACCTGCATGTCTGAGAAATAAAAAAAAAATATCTCGAAGACATGTGAAGTTCGCCAAGAAGCATTGGGGCTGCGCGGCGGACATTTACTTGCCCTAAACCCTCTCAGAAATAAGAGGAAGCTTGTGCCCAGCAGTGGGACGTATAAAGGCTGCAACTTTACTTTACTTTACTTTTGTTCCGGTACTCGGAGACGTTTACCGAGAAATATTGGCTCGGCCGGTGTGTATTATATCACCAGTGCTGTCGTTGTTGCCAGTTTGCAAAATATCATTGATATGCATTAGAAACAGCGTTGGTGATAGCACGCAGTCATGTGGAACACCAGCTTTAATAGGCTTGTAATCAGAGCATGCACCGTCTACTACGACCTTGATGCTCCGTTCAGCAAGGAAACTGGTGATCCAATTGCACAATTTCTCGGGAAGCCTATAGGAAGGGAGCTTCGAAAGAAGCGCTTTGTGCCAAACCCGATCGAAGGCCTTCGCAATGTCCAAACTAACGGCCAATGCCTTAGACTCTTTTGCCTCCGCCCATCTATGAATTAGATAGACTAGAAGATCACCAACTAATCAACCCCGACGAAAACTGTTTATAATGGATTCCATTATTTTGGAGAACAAGGAGGTGATGGCGATAGACCTGTAGTTTGATGGGTCTGAGCGGTCGCCTTTTTTAGGGATCGGATGAACCAAAAGCTGTCTTCCATGAATTCGGGATAACGCCTTAGGAGTAGAAGTACCGGAAAAGACGCATTAAAACAGGTGCCAACTTCGGAGAACACGTCTTCAGCACTATGGAAAGAAACCGAGCGCTGTGTAAGCCGCATATCTGGCATGGGACACTCAAACCGCGGGATGGTCGGCGGTGTATTCCTCCGTCATCGAGAAAAAAGAGAGATTAACAGATCGGCTTTCTTCTTTGCGGCATGGACTCAGTGAGTCGCCCTCTCTTTGCAGAGATGGCTGACAGAAGTTTCCTTGGACAGCCTTAGCAAGAGACCAGAATGCACGGGTTACCGAAGGAAGGCGAACTAGCCTCTCACCAACTCCGCCGATGTGCTCTGACCTTGTATTGGCAATGAATTTTGAAGAACCTGGAGGTGGAATTATACTTCTTTTGAAGAGCGCTGGTGTTTACATCTCGATACGTCAACATCTCGGAATGTAAAGATGTCGTCAGCCCAGTGCTGGTAGCACTCTTGCTTATAGTGTGATGCTATTTTACATGAGCGACCAAACTATGGCTGGAATCTGCCTCCGATGGACACCACAGAAGATGGAATAAAAAAATCCATATCCTCAAGTACCATATCAGCGACAGAATCAGCAACATTGTTGGGATTGTCCACCGAGAAGCAAATTCGCCCTCAAGGGTAGAATGCAAAAAAAAGACCGCATCCTTTCCCAATCGGCCGATCTATAGTGCAAAACACGTCGGCTGCCTGCAGAATGCAACCGCGAAGATAGTGTGAGTGACACCACCCTCCGGAGATGACAATGGCCCTAGGAGCCGTAAGGGGTGTCCACGGAAACCTGATATCTGTCCGGATAAGAGGTCAGCAGAAGTTCCAACAGAGAAGGCGCATGATCCTCCACATCTGGAATCCGCGTAGGTAAAGTAACCAGCTGTGCAACCATATGCCAAGGCAAAGTCATAAACAAATTTCGCCACATGATCGGTTAAATGTGAACCGAGCCATTTGGCGTGATGGTCGTTAAAATCGCCAAGGATCACGATCTCTGCGGATACCCCCGCCTCCCCCGTATACCAGAATACGCTGGGCAGCTTGAGTACACATGCTCATCAAGAACAGTACGGTAGCTTGGGCGTGGGTGCTCAGTGAAGGATTCTCCGTCACCAGGATTCTGGTACCCTCCTGGGGTAGTTTTTTATTTGATTCCGCTACCATACCTTGGGGGGGGGGGGGATTGGGCCTCCGACCACCTACACCTACCAAGCGAAACGTAGAAGTAAACTTCTACTTTACGCTGGTAATCTGTGAGGTCGTGGTACTACCCTGGTTCGAGCTGGCCCATCCATGCGATAACAAAAGCTGCCGCGTGGCTCTACCACCGTTAAAACGTAAACATGGTATAAATTCTGTTTACTTTTTTTCTGCCCATCATAAATAAACAACCGATACACAAGAATAAATTATTTTCTTCATTATGAGACAAGTCCAGTCTTAACGAATAAACCAAACACAATAACTGCCTTTCTTTCTTTAAAACTTCTCTAATACTCTCACGTTTTACGTAAACGCCAAACTCCCACTACACATTCTGATCGCGACTAAAACAATGTATCGCTTAAAGGCAGATAATTGATGTGTGCCCGCATGCGGCGATGCCACATAAACACCTCACAACGTGAATCTACCTGTGCTATGAATAACTGCCTTTACGTTTTACGGAATTAACCGGTTAATTTGGGTGTCGAAACCATAGACTTTGTATCTTATCACTCCTATCTGTCAATCCTCTTTCTACGGTCGAAACCGTTATGTAACAGGTAACCTTTATCGTTTAGGTTTAATAAAAACCGGTTAATATTTTAACCGGTAATATGAGGAGCGATAAATTTACCGGTAATTATTCGAAATTAACCGCTCTTTTTAAACCGGTTCCGAGCCCTGCTGTGAATGATAGTTATAGATTGTAACTTCAAGCTCAGAAGGGCTAGAAACCCGAGCCGTAAAGCCAGTTATTTAAAAAGATTGCATGTGATCGCTTAAAGAACAAGCATCCAAGCCAAATATCTTCATTAAAAAATGTATTTTCTTTTGTGATCTGTGATTAATAAATAATCAATATTCCAGTTCCAAACATACCTGCACAACATACCTGTTGGCTTTCTGCACAAGAGTCGTTTGTTTGTTGAGTATTATTGTTCAATAAAAACAACCATGTCTACAACGTCAAGGTAAGGAATTCATTTTAAATGTAACAATTGTTAATTCTTATCCATAAAAGTGAAGTAATAGAGTTTATATGACCTAGTGCTGATGAAAGGCCTTATTTCTGAGAGAATTAATGTGTCGCTACCCGCTGCGCTGTGTGTAATGGTGGAATTTGCATACTATTGATTTATTTTATTTATTAGCATGCAGAATTCAAGTGGTGCAGACAGGGATCAAAGTCACGTTGCTGGCGTTTGATTATAAAATTAACGGCGAGGGCCGCTTTTGCACTGCTATTACTTTTAATTTTAACACATTCAGACCGGCATCTCATGAGTAAGTACTTGGTATCCTACGGCGCAAATCTTCATATGGCCACCGGTGGTACGTGACCGCCCCATGAATCAAAAGTCTTGCCGGGCGGGTTGCACCACCGGTGGACACGGACAGGATTAGACAGAAATTATGCTTTATCTCTCTTTCTAATAAACTAGTAATCGTAATATAGTAAGATGTATATACTTGATGAGTTGATGGTGTCCCAGGTCAAGGTCACCCTCAACAAATCACTATCAAACTAATGAATGGGCGAACATGGCCTAAAAGAAAAGTGTTGCAGTCTCTACAGTGATAATTTTAATACAAGCGTACCAATAGCAGAAACTAATGGACAAGCAGACTTTTTTCTGTGGCATAGTTCGACAGAACCACAAGCATCTACCAAAGCAAGTTATAAAGTCCAAGTAGAGAAATGGTCAAGTGTTGGCTCTGAAGTATAGAACGGGTGTCAGATATATAAAATGGACCGACAAAAGTATAGTTCATATGCTTTCGACCTGTAATAATTATACAGGAGCTCTAGTGCCAAGGCCACATTGCTGGAGGCCAAACACTGTTGTAGCAAAACTAGACTCTGTTTTGGACTATAATAATGCGGAAAAGGGGGTAGATATTTCCGATCAGATGGGGTTGTACTATACCAGCCTTAGAAAAACCCTAAAATGGTACCGCAAGCTAATCATTGAGATTGTCTGTGGCACAATGTTGGTAAATGCTTGGGTTATTCACTAAAAATTTGGAGCAGGAAAAATACCTAAGGAACAATTTATAAAAGAGATGATTAGCAAGCCCAGCACTGATAATCAACCCGATGACGCTGCAAGAGAGAGAGTAGGCCCCATGCACAAAAAAAAGCCAAAACACAAGTTAGAGAAAACGGAAGGAAAGCTCAGATATACCCGAAAGTGATGCAGACCTTGCTACGACCATTTCATAACAATCGAATCTGCAGGTATGGCAGAAAATGATTGAAACGTGTAAATACATTTTGCTCTGTGTGTGAAAAACCAATGTGTTTGAGTTGTTTCAATACGATTAATACAAAATAATTTTCATTTTATACCTTCCATGATGGCATTTCATTTTATATTTTTATCAAATATGATTTTGTTTTCTTATTATTACATTTTCTCAACGTAATTTATCACAAATAATTTGAATTTTGTACAATTTATGTTGTGATTATAACAATTTTTTTCTAATAAATACAATTTTTCAATATTGATTTTTGCTTCCTTTTCGAAATAATATCCACCTCCTGAGCTGCACATGAAAATTTGTCAATTTTACTAGGCGGAGATAGTAAATACAAACTTTCTCTCAAAGCGGTGCAAATTTCTTAGTATATTGAAAGTATAGTGTGACGTGGCCACCGGTGGTACACCTCGCCGTGTTAGCAAATACTCCGTGCTCCACCGGTGGTACACGCCGGTCTGAACGTGTTAAGCAATTAAAGTACTTAATTTTCTCGCTATAAGGTGTCATCGCTTGTGCATTATTGGAGATATGTGTTTATAATGTTGTAGTGAAACATAAGCACTAATAGGTGTTTCATAAATATACTACTCTCTAAAATTATGCTACTACTTTCTTATATTATATTTTAAAATTGATTCTTTTAAGAGTTGATTTATATACTTCTATTTTATAATGAAATAAAATGAATACTTAATTTTTTGATGTCAAAAGTTCAAATTTTGTAGCCAAATGTCACCATGATTTTTAATCTATCTATTAACCATAGACATAGAGAAGCCTGTGCATTCCATATTCAATTGTGCACTGATACTGACCGAAAAGTATGAGAGAGTCTAAAGCGAATGTTTGTCGTTTCCTAGAATTGATGATTGGTCCAGCCCTTTTTTGTAATTAATCGAAAGCTTAATGGTACAAAATTCTAATCATAACCATAAATAAAAAAAGGACCCATATCCCCTAAGTTGTCAAATTCCCGTAAAGGCTTACCGCTGAGCGCATTATTTATTTTTAATTAATTTACTGTATTGCTAGTTATATAACCTGTTCATATTTATAGAAATGAAATGAAATGAAATGAAATTTATTTAACATACATTACATTATAGTTACAGTTATTTTTGAGCTCTGAAGCCTGCGTTAGTTAAAACTGTGCTACAGGCCTCAGACTTCCCCATCTATTGTCAAAGTATTATAATGTATATTAGTATTATAAAGAAATAATAAAAATAATATAAAAAGTAATAATATGGAAAGGCTTGTTGATAGACAAAGCCAGATAACAAAAATAGTTTTTAATCTGTAATTTGTTGACAAATTTGAAGATATTGTTAATCGAAAGTTTTATTGAATCGCACAGCTGGAGATCCAGGCTGTCCAATTCGCGCAAAGGCAGTGACACTTCATTGAATATGTTATGTATTCCCTTAGCATGCAGTTAATTTGTTAATAGTTTTCTAAGAAGTTTTGATTTGCATTTTGCTTGCGATCTAGTAAAATTTTATCTTCAACTTTTGCTGGCGACAATGTAGTGTGTAAGAAATATATTTTGCAATGCACTGACAACACTATATTCTTAACAAACTAACTTTTCCATGCAGTTTCGTTGGAACAGAATTTTAAGATATATATTTGCGGAACTATAGATATAAGTGGCCTTTAGGCAATAAGTTTAAATAATGAAAAACTGCTTTATACTCGGTTTAATTTTTTATTTATTTATTAAAAGAATAAAATATAATATCATAATCTGTCAAGTTATTTCAGGACCCCACCAAAGAGTATAATTAGAGAGAGAGAGAGAGAGAGAGTAATATTTAGAAGGAACCCCTCAGAACCGTCGATAAGAGTGCTCAGAAATTAGAGTATAAATAAGTTAGGTATAGAGCGCGTGTAACACTCAGTGCCCATTATGCCAAACGCAACCAGATGTTCCATAGATACTAATACATAGTTATAGTATTTTCGTTATAGCATGGTGCACAATCTGTCACCCAGGTTGACAGGTCACTAGAACGTAACTTTCATGAGGTTTTTTTATTAATAAAATTATAAAAGTTTCATTTATTTCACTTGCGTGCGTTCTACATTATGCACACTAACGCTAATTTTTTTTAATTACTAGAGATGTGCCTCATAATCGGACGTAAAAACGGTCAAGCGAATATAATTGCTAAAAATAAGTAAGATAATTCTAAGTGTGGTGCAATACCGTCATATTCATGTATACTAAACTTAAGTAACTTACGATTCATGTACTACAATAAACAAATAAATAAAGATGTAAAATTAAGAAAGAGGAATTAAATAACTTTATATTTATTCCGCTATTTTGTGAATCTCGCTTGAAGTGATCTTGAAGGCGAATGACTAACCGGGTGGGTTGGTCATTTACTCGACTTAACAATGTTTTATTCGTTTTGGCACTTTAAATAAACAAACTCAACAAATAGGGAAAATTAACTTACAAAACCCAACAATAAACTCAATAATCGAAACTACAAGCAATATAAACTCAACTGGAAATTACAAAACGGCCGATAGGTACTTCATACAAAGTGCTAGGCACTAAGCATAGATAATACACATTAGTGTTATCAAGTGTCCCGATTTGCGCTTTCGATTCGATTGCGATTCGCAAACGTCCCGTTTTCAGGGGTTTGGTTACACGTCTCGTTTCACCTTTGATCAGGACGCCAAATGTCTCGATTTTCTACTAAGTTCCTTAGTTCTTTGTACTTCGATCGATAATTCTGACATCGAAATGAATACATCTGTCACAACATTTAAATATTTCAGCTCTGACATTTCATATTTTCTCACCTAACTCCGACTAAATAGTTAAGATTACAGTTTTAAAGAAGGATGCCCATTTTTCACCTGACTATGTATAGAAATGAAATAAATCTTAAAATTCAGCTAATTGAATTCTTAATTAAATACGCGTATCACAATGTTAAAAGAAACGCAGGAGAAAAATATTTTTAATATTTATTTATGCTTATTCTACGTAAAGGGTAAACTTATTACCACCATAAATTTTGAACGCATCTCAACTACCCTTTTTCTAAGACGTTCCATTTCACATACTTCGAATTTCGCTACTTCACTTAATTGAACTCTGTTTCTGGTTTTAAACATTTATTTTATTTAATCAGTAAGTATTTCTCTATATTGTTATATATATATTCCTTTTTATATATATTTCTTTATTACTTTTTGTATAGTACAGATTAAATAAAAATAAAATAATAAATAAATAATGCAGTATGTCATTGAGTGCTCACGAGTGAAATGGATTTTTTTGACATTTAACAGTTCTACGATTGGCATCGGCGCAGTCCTTCATTGTAGCCAAAGAGAATATAATCACTTGTTGTGTTTGTGTCTCATTGTGTATTGTCCAATTTTGTGTGTGTTTTCATTGATCATATAGAATAGAAATATGTAGGAATACACAAGATTTTTCTCAGTATAATCTCAGAGGAAGTGGTGATAGAACATTAATAAGAGATAGAAAAATTAAATATTTGGTAACGGCAAATTTTTATTATAAATTTTTGGGCTTCGTAGCGTTTAAATTGTAAAAATGACTACATGACATTATTTTCTAAACTTATAGGAAGTTTTTCTACTATACCGTATAACTATACATAAACTTTTACTATCAGGTTTTTAAATGTATGAAAAGTAGGCATGGTTCTTTACACGTATTGTGTTGGCGAGATACAGATTCATTCCTGCTGTTTCGTTTTTTCTCTCACCAAGTGAAACCGCCCGCCCAGCCACGCTATGCATCAACGTCGTCAATTCGACCATTATTTATTATTATTCTTTTCGTAGTAATTAGTACAGTACCTAACTTATATTCTGTTGTTTAGATCGAAGTACATTTAGTAAAATGCAAAGGTCTCGTGAGTTAGTTCTTCCACTAGTGAAATTCTTCAAGCAGTTGCAGATATTGTTGTTTTCAATAAACAAAGTAACATTATGCGTGCGATACAAGGATTTTATCTGTGTATATAATTTAATTATGAATGAATGTGTTTTTTTATTGTATGATGCCGTTTTTAAGGGATTTTTGAAGTGCGTGCGTTCTGAGTTTATAAGATTTATTACTTAGTTCAGAATAACATTAAAATGAGTCAGTCAGAAAATTCAGAATCTGCAACGATACCTAATCGTTCAAAAAGTTCTGATTTGTCAAAAAAAAAGGCACACAGACGACTCTGCAGTTTTTCCAATGTTGGGACGATAAATTATTCGTCAAGACAAATATTGCAATTAACATAAAATAAAAAAAATCTTTTTATTTTTAAATTAATACATAGTATAATATGTAACTATAATGTCATAATTTGTATTAAACTGTATCTAAAATTTACACGCACTGTAATTTATAAAGAAATATATATTTCGGTTAATTTTTTTAATTGATAGCTAATCAATCATTTTTGCTTCGCCTTTTTTAAATCCATTTAAGGCCTTAACAGTGGTTGAAATGCCTAAATCTTGGATATTTAAGTAAAAATATCTCAATAACTGTTGATTTAATCCATAAAGAAAAAATACATGGTAACAGAAGAGGATTTGGTAAATGTTTTTAATTTAACAAAATTGTATTTTTGTCAACCCCTTATTAGAAAAAAAAATCCCCAAAGAGTACCTTTCTCTGTCATATTTTGCAAAATTTCTCCAAAACGGCACAAGCTTTTTAAATAGTTCTTACACTAAAAAAAAAGGTCTTAAAAATATTAATATTTTTAATTGAGAGTTTTATTTTTATTCCCCGTTTTGTAAGAGAATATATCATTTTTCCCTGAAATTGAATATATTTACGCGAGCGCGCATGCTCCGTCGCCCTGTCAGCCTGTCACAGTCCGTTTTCGGACATCGTTGAGGGTGGACCGCGCATCAGTGTTGGACCGACTTTGTTCAAATATATATTAGTTTTTTAAAAGTTTATACTCAATTATAAATATTTTTATGACTATAAATACTTAATTTAGTTAATATCTGTACACTGGTAACTGTAAATATTATTTTCTAAATAAATTAATTTTTAAAGTGCCCAAAGAAGAAGAAATTTTCGCGGCGACGTTGATTAGTGAAATTGAAAAATGCATTTTTATATAATTTAGATGTGGAACGACCAACATGCTCTCGTTACTTAGATTTCGATAGTTTTTTATACCTATGTAATTTTATTGTTGTATATTTTTATTAATTAGTTGATACTGAATTTTATAATTATGTATTACAATAAAACGTTGTTTTTATATACTCATAAAAACAGCGTTTTATTGTAATACATACTATATATTTTATATAATGACTTTATAAAATATTATTGGGGAGGGAAATATAGATACAGATACTTACATTTAGGTACACTGTTATCAAACTAAATCAAACAATTTAAATAAATTAAAAAAATGGAGCTTCCCTAAGTATAAATAACTATATAAAGATATTCTTGGGTTTTGTTTTTTTATGTTAGAAAAACTATCATCTAAAAAATGTAAAAAATTTAAATTGGAGAGGGGTTTCTCTACGTGATAAAGTTATAAATGAAGATATTCACAATAGAACCAGAGTAACTGACATAGCCCAACGGAATATTACAGTGAAATGGCAATGGGCTGGCTATATAACTTGGAAAACAGATAAAAAATAGGAAGAAAGGTTCTCGAGTGGCAACCTCGTACAGTTAAGCGAAGTAGTACTCAACCTTTATTCTTCTTCACGTATTCTCATACGCTTTTTTTCACACACACACACACACACACACACACACACACACACACACACACACACACACACACACACACACACACACATACACACACACACACACACACACACACACACACACACACACACACACACACACACACACACACACACACACACACATAGGTCGCAAATAATACTTAGGTACCTATTACTATTAGGCAAGAGTGAATAGGTTTTTGTTAAGTCAGTGAAATTCACCATCTTAGGCTACATAACCACTTGCCGATGGAATTGTAGTTGCTTTACTACATACTGGGTAAAAATAGTAAAAAAAATTTACCTTGTGAAAGTTTGCATTTAGATATAATTTTTCTAACCAACCATAAAAATATGATTAGAATATGTATATAAGTATAAAGGTTCCCTCACACGGGACAGTAATAATATAATATTATATCTTCCATTATCTACACATGAAAACTTTTAAAATCTCTGAATCCCGAAGTATGTTCATATTAAGAGGCTGAATAGAGCCACATTGATATGCATGGGGATCGTTTTGTAATTTCACATCGTTCTCGAAAAAACATTGTACGAATTTCAGGTGGCGGTTTGCAAAACACGATTCCACAAAAATTCACTCAATAGAAAATAATTGCAAAGTTACTTCTGAAAATACTTAAATTTTCAACGTCAATTTTTCTTACGTGGTAGAGCCATGCTGCAGCTATATTAGTAGTAGGTATAGTTGTAGCACGAATGGGTCGGCTCAACAGGGGAAGGGCCACGCTCTCACGGAATACCATGTAAAATAGCAGTTGAACCCTGCTGTGTTTCGTATGGTATGTGTAGAGAACCGGAGAACCTTTTTACTGGAAATGAGGCATTACATCTTAGTCTTCACGGGTGACAACGCATCTACATTTTGATACGTAATCGAGAATAGATGTAGATGTCTATGGAACGTAGCAACCACTTACCATCAGGTGAACTGTGTGCTCGTTTGTCACCCTTATTCTATTAAAAAAAAAACTTTCTGAGATTTCAGTAAAATAATTTTAAGTATTGTAAGCACTCGTACAATTATATATCTCATGTTAATAAAGCTATTGGGCTATTTTGATTTTAAATAAAGTGATTTTACTTTATAGGTTAAATAATTTATTTACCCTTCTATATCAAGAACCGTTTTTCAGTCACTCCTATTGAATTTGACAATGATTGCTGAAATTTAGCATCTTTAGATGAATCAGAATCGCGCGCTGATCCGGCTGTTAGACATTGCAAAAATAATGGAAAATATTTATTTTTACTTTCATGCCTAAGACTACCTTGTTTTATTTTATTACGGTCAAATAATATTTATTAGGTTATAAAGCAAGTATTTACAAATATTTTCATTGTTTTGTTATTCTATTGTTTACAGTTATTATCACGTCTTAGCTTTACACCAAGAATTACATTAGAAATTCTTGATGGGATGCGATGTAACGCGCATACTTTATTTTCATCAAGAACTTTAATATATACAGGGTATTTTTGGAACGCTCCCGAAAACTAAGACAGGCGACAGCACCAAGTATACCTTTGATCATGGATCACAAATAAATTCGATCCTGATGAAAAAAAAGTCATATTTTTACAACGTTTTTTTAGATTTATTCACGCGCCATCATGTTAGTACAGCTAAATGAAACGATTATTTCATAAAAAAAGTCATGAAAATACTGAAACATAAAACCAGCAGTGGAATAACTGAATTCATATCAGCTGATTAAAGGTCAATGTACGCGCGAACGCAAATTCGCGCGGCCCGCAACTAGCGGGCCATACCACAATACCTAATAATTTACAACACTTGTCTAAATACCTAAATCTACTTAACCTACTATTTTGCCACTGTGCTTGTCTCCACGTAGCCACTTTAACCCGAATTTACAGGTTAAATAACCCAAATAACTGGTTCGATTCCCCGCTCATAAAAAAATACTTAAATGAAATGTAACCAAGGTTGGAGTCATGCGTTTTTATTCATCGTGTAGGTATGTTTATTATTCTCATGTATTCAGTTATGTACCTATTCAGATTAGCCCAGTACTAAGTTATTTAAAAAAAATAGTTATGAAACAGCTTACCGCTCTAAATCCTCCGTGGTCTTATGAGATGCGGCTCAAATTGTGCTCCATTCATTTCAAGGCAGATTTGGGCTCGGTGTTTCATCTCCTCATGCAGACGGGGCATCATCGTGTGGTCTTCGACACAGTCCGTACGTAGTTTGTCGAAAACATCCACGATCCTTTAGCGCATTTCATCAGCACTATCACAGTCGCGATTAAAGACCCTTTCTTTCACATACCCCCACAGAATGAAGTCCAACGGGGTCAGATCTGGTGAGCGAGGTGGCCAAGCGTGTGGTCCTAGTCTGCCGATCCAACGATCATCAAATAACTCATTGAGGCGCTCACGGACGGACCTCACGACATGTGGAGGAGCACCATCATGCTGGAACCATGTGCGGCGATATTCAGCCAACGATAGGTCGTCTAAAATGTCCACCAACTGCTCATTTACAGTTCCGTGTTGACTGTGGCGAGGGACAGTACAATTTTTTTGTTTAATAAATTATTTAAGTTAAATAGTTTAAGTTTCTTCTTTTGTTTTTATAATGCCTAACGCATACGTTTATAGTTCTCGTGAATATGGAAACATGATAATGTGTCTTGGTGAAGCTCACGGGAATGCTTCGCATGCATTGCGAATTTATCGAGAGAAATTCCCGACCGCTAGACATCCAGCTGACTCTCGTCTGATAACAGCAGCTTTTCAGCGAGTGTTGGAAAATCGGCCCATTGCTCTGGTAGCGGCAGGAGGTGGAAGTCAAGTGGCTGTTCACTCAGAGGAGCGCATTTTAGATGTCATTCACCGGAATCCAAACCTAGGTACACGAAGTATCGCTAAATTGTTAAGGCATCGGGATGGAACAAGTGTGTCATACTGTACAGTGCACAAAGTGTTGAAGCGTAATCGAATGCGCCCATACAAATTGCACAAAGTGTAAGCTTTAGTTCCAGCGATCACGACCACCGACGAGTTTTCTGCCGTTGGTTATTATACCAGCAACAACGTGTGCCTGGTTCCATTGAGCACATTATCTGGACGGATGAGTAACATTTACCAGAAACGGCCTGTGGAACCGAAGAAATACACACGTGTATTCAGAGGTTAACCCGCACACTGTTCGACAAACCGGGCACCAAACCCGATGGTCGGTTAACGTATGGGCAAGTTTATTTAAGGATCGCATACTGGGACCAGTGTTTCTGCCACAGCGACTGAACGGACAGCGATACCTAAACTTTATAAATGAACAGTTGGTTGACATTTTAGATGACCTATCGTTGGCTGAATATCGCCGCACATGGTTCCAGCATGATAGTGCCCCTCCACATGTCGTGAGCGTGAGGTTCGACCGTGAGCGCCTCAATGACCTATTTGATGATCGCTGGATCGGCAGACTAGGACCACACGCTTGGCCACCTCGCTCACCAGATCTGACCCCGTTGGGCTTCTTTCTGTGGGGTATGTGAAAGAAAGGGTTTTTAATCGTGAGTGTGATAGTGCTGATGAAATACACCAAAGGATCGTGGATGTTTTCGACAAACTACGTACGGACTGTGACGAAGACCACACGATAATGCCCCGCCTGCACCCAAATCTACCTTGAAATGAATGGAGCACAATTTGAGCCGCATCTCATAAGACCACGGAGGATTTAGAGCGGTAAGCTGTTTCATAACTATTTTTTTTAAATAACTTAGTACTGAACTAATCTGAATACATACATAACTCAATACATGAGAATAATAAACATACCTACACGATGAATAAAAACGCATGACTCCAACCTTGGTTACATTTCATTTAAGTATTTTTTTATGAGCGGGGAATCGAACCAGTTATTTGGGTTATTTAACCTGTAAATTCGGGTTAAAGTGGCTACGTGGAGACAAGCACAGTGGCAAAATAGTAGGTTAAGTAGATTTAGGTATTTAGACAAGTGTTGTAAATTATTAGGTATTGTGGTATGGCCCGCTAGTTGCGGGCCGCGCGAATTTGCGTTCGCGCGTACATTGACCTTTAATCAGCTGATATAAATTCAGTCATTCCACTGCTGGTTTTATGTTTCAGTATTTTCATGATATTTTTTATGAAATTATCGTTTCATTTAACTGTACTAACATGATGGCGCGTGAAAAACGCTAATAAAACGTTGTAAAAATATGATTTTTTTTCATCAGGATCGAATTTATTTGTGACCCATGATCAAAGGTATACTTGTTGCTGTCGCCTGTCTTAGTTTTCGGGAGCGTTCCAAAAATACCCTGTATATTTGGTTTTTTTTTACCAGTAGAGTTTCAACACAAACTTAAAAAAGTTCAATGAATTAAAAAAAATGCCGATAATTATATAATTTCAAGCCAGTGTTTTACATTTAAAGATCAGTTATAAAGAGCCAAAATTCTTATTTTCATTTTGATTAATTTAATTCGAGACTACAATAAATGTGAAAGGACTTTTATCTGCAATAATAATTTTCATCAAAAATAACATAGACTTATAAAAGTCATATACACGGTCAATCATACTGAAGATTATCAATTATACTACAAAATATTTAAAAGACTATTTCCAGTATAATGACCCGAATATCATCATTAAAATTTGACTGGCACACTTAAAAGTTTTATCACATGGCTAAATGATTAACTATTATATTATGATAAGGTCATGCTTTTCTATAAAAAGTTGCAAGAAATTTTAAATCACGGACCTATTGGTTTGTTTTACTTTTCACTTAATTAGTGAAAAACAAGATGGACTGATCTAAAAGTTTACTTTCTTGTGTAAAAAGTGCTATTTAGAATTTTATGCAAATGATAATTAAAATTTCTATGTAAATAAGTGTAACATAGCGGGTATTATATTCAATGGTAGCGGCCATCCATATTTGCAAAGCCAGTATCATTTTCTGTACAGAAACCGGCAAAGTGTTGCTCAAGGCACTATAAACAAAGCAGCTGATAAAATGTTGCACTCATAACTGTTAACAAAAACTGTTTCTGCAAATGGTCTTATAGATAATAATAACTGTTCCGCCGTGTTAGGTGCAGGAGCTATTATTAGAAGGAGAAGAGGTAAAATTTTGTTTTAGAAATGCGCAATCAATATTGTTTTGTTTGCAATTGAGCATAAAATAAAAAATAACTTCAGCCAAAGAGCATAACTGGCATTATACTCAGGCCCATCAATTGGGATGGAAAAAAATAATTTTACCAGGTTTAAAAAAATCAATCAAAATTAAAAAAAAAAACATAAATATTAAAATCAAGAAATTAATATATGTATGTCTATACATACATATAATGATTTATGGCTTAGTAACTGACGATGACTCAGTATAACATCCTACAGTCACGCCGAAACTAAGAGGAGAGAATCACTGTAGAAAAGGTAATAATTTATTGCGGAAATTTTGTGATAAAATTAAAAAAATTACAAACTTATCCAAGTTAATCTAACTTAGTCTAACTTATCCTTATGCGTTACATAAAAAAACAAATAATAAAATAGTCAGATGGCGTCAGTTTTTAAGAAGATATAACAAAAATAACCAAAAAAGAATTTCAAAAAAGTTCAGTATTTAATTGATTATATACCGCTGACACTTAATCACGCTTTTCGAAACCACGCCAGTTGTAAACAATACTTGTGTGAAAAGACAAAATCTTCTTTTTAAATTTCCGCCGAGTTGTAAGTAGAAAGCCAAATAGGTCATGTGTCAATTTTAATTAAATATATTTTATATGAAGTGATCTTGACTACGATTCATCAATTAACCATTGGTAAACATTAAAACAGGAATTTTACAATTGTGTTTACAAGAAACATTATTAGTTGTACCTTGCTGCTTGTTCATTATTTTTATTATAAATACCTATAAATTAATATATTATTAATAAATAGTTCCCATAATATTTTGGATTATTTTTTATTTTGCCCTATCTGCAATGTTCTACGCTATATAGAAAATGTGGCGTATGACATGATTGACACTCTTTCGAACGTTTTATGTAGGTACAAAGATGTTTTACGTTTTCGTCGTCTCCACGTGATATTTTTGTCAGCATAAGGTACCCTTCTGTATCTAATATAATATAAATATAATATAATATAATTAATATAAATATTGCTACAAATTAATGTAAAATGCTATACAAATCTCTCTACTGGGCACAGAACTCTTTTTTTATTTCTGAGAGGGTTTTAGGGCAAGGAAATGCCCGCCGAACTGCCCCAATGCGTGTTGACGAAAATTGCAATTACAAATTGCATTCGTTCTGTCGAGGATCAAACCCGGGAAAAATTTACAGCGAACCCTTTGACCCAGATCTACTAATACGATACAAATAAATACGATTTAACATATATAATTAAAAAAACTCTTACGCACTTGAAACTTGAACACTTGATAGCTCGTGACGCCTACCGGACAAAGCTACAGCACAATGTAATTGAAGATGCGTAACTACAACATAATTCTCAGTGATGCGCAAGCATAACGGGCAGTATGTCACTTTTATAATTGTCATCTCTGCAGTCTATTAATCTTTGCACTTTTAGTAGTAATACAGAACGTAGTTGCTAGACAGTGTAGACGTTGGTTAAAATCTCTGCGATAGCCGTTTCGCCAAGGTCATTCAGAGTAGTTAAAGCCTTAATATTGTTCCATCTCTAGACACGCTAAACTGTAAGCTGTCACCCGCACCATGCTATAACGCAAATACTATAACTGGTGATAAGTACGCATATCCGATATTTTATTCTGGGTTTGGACTTTGAACCTAAGGTTGAACTGCTTGTTGCATTTTACTGCCGTGGTGTTTTATACACCAAGTTTTTGACTCTGAGTACATAAAATTGCATTTCAATTTAAACTGGGCAATGTGATCTTTGAAAATTGTCCTGCGCTTTTTGCACTCCCTTATCAATCTTGTACATAATGAAACTACTCAATATCCGTAATTAATTAATTTAATTGCACATGCGATTACTTCAAATCGGTATGCAGCAAAAAAAAAGCAGAGATTATTAATCATAGAATATTATTGTGAACAAAAAGCGGTTAGCGAACCTATAAATAAAATTATAGGTAGCAGTAGTACTCCCTTGTGCGGGTTCATTTGAGTGGCCTTCATTATCGGTAAGAGTGGTAAGAAGAGCGAGTGGTTTAGATTCAGGAAGCTCCTTTGAATCCCGAGACACAAAAGGCGTGACAGCCCAATCACTACGTGATAACTGTAGCCAATAAATCCCTCTAACCATAGCGAATGGTGTACTAACTGTTTAGGAGTCAAGCCCCTGGATAAACAGTCGGCAGGATTCTCGGAGCTCTTAATGTGAAATTTTCAGCGGATAAGTTTTCATAATGCTTGCGATCCTATTGGCAACATAAGTGTGCCAACGGTGCGGTGAAGAGTGAATCCAACTTAAAGTCACAGTTTAATCTAAGAGGGCTGCAATAGACTCTATAGGATATCTCAGATTATAAGTCTGAAAGATACGTCTTATAAGTTTCGATAAAAGTAGAGCTGCGCTTAATTCTAATCGCGCCAGCGAGACGACCCTTATAGGTGCGACCTTAGACTGCGCATAGTATTGTCACCTCACAGTCACCGTTAGGAAACAGTACTCGGAGGTATAACGACACCACCAAAGGATCAGCGAATCCGATAATGGAAACATGACAATCTGAGATAACACCCAAATTTCGCGGAAAGTGTAGAGTTGCGATCAATGGTAACTCTGACTTAAATTGTTCCCAGGAGGGAATGATGCGTTTAGTAAGGAGCTCGTTTCAATAAACCTTAATGAGTCACAAATCTTTTATGAGAAGCTTAGCGAATAAAATTATAGGAGCACCTAAACTTAACACGTCAAATAAGCGCTCAAGGGACGAGAGAATATTTCTCTTCGTACAAGAGTGATTGTCAGGGTTGACATAAAATGCGAAGTAGTCTCCTGATGGAAACCAGCGAAGGCCAAGAATTTTAAGCGTCGAGTCTTCGCTATCCATTTCTACACATTGCGATAGGCGCAAGCACTCGGGAACAGCTTGTAAGTGTGTAGAACTGTTTCTAGCCCACTTAGTAAGTTCAAAATCCCCTGCGTAAAAGAGCTGGATGAGTTGAGTAGCAGCATCGACTGCTTCCTCTGACGATATGAGGGAAGTTACTATATCATCAATGTAAATGTCTCCATTCTTCAGTCTTCAGAATTCCATTTGCTAAGGGAAATCTGTATCCTTCATCCATACATAATTGCTGGACGGTGCGAATTACCAAAAATGGGCTACTTTTTAGGCCAAAGGCCACGCGGTTTAATTAAAATACTTGTATAGGGTCCTGCGGATTAAACCTATACAAAATGCGTTGAAGAGGGCGATCCTCTTAAGAGGATTGTGAAGCTGTAAATTTTCATACAAAAAGCGATAACGTTTTCCCCCCCCGTAAATATAGTCCAATTTCAATAATTTTTGGAAATGTTGTAGATATGACAAAAAACTAGGCCCGTACGTTTTTATTTTAAAGAAATATTGTATACAATATAAGTTATTATATATAATTAAATTTATAAACTAAACTGATTACTAAAAAAGTAAAACGTACAGACCTAGACTAAAGTGTACTGAATCGAATAAGACCAAAATTGTCTTATTTTGTAAAGTTTTAGGGGGGTAAAAACGTTATCGCGGGAAACAATATTTCAAAAAGAAAATGTAGGCAATTGCCTTCAAGACTTGCAACTCTCTCTATCGCACGATACAGGTCGGGGGGCAGGGGCATATTGTAGTGATGTTAGGGGTGGTGGGGTGTGAATACCAGTATTTTACGATTATGTTGTAAAAATAAAAGTTATATTTGTAAAATGAGCCGTGGTAGCTCAGATGGTTAGCGCTCGCTATAAGTTTCACAGTAGGTACGCAAGAAACCCGGGTTCGATCCCCGTCGGCACCAATGAAATTTGCAATTTTAAGTGCTGATTTACCACGTGCTCGGCGGTGAAGGAAAACATCGAGAGGAAACCTGCATGTCTGACAAATTAAAAAAAATATATATTTCGAAGACATGTGAAGTTCGCCAACACGCATTGGGGCAGCGCGACGGACCTTTCCTTGCCCTAAAACCCTCTCAGAAATGTGAGGAGGCCTGTGCCCAGCTGTGGGACATGTATATAGGCTGTAACTTTTAGAGGTGTTATCGATATTATTATCGCCTAGGGAAGAGAAAATAATATCGATAACCTAGAAAGATGAAAAAGTTAATGTCTGTGATTATTCAGTGTTTATCGATTATTTAGTTATTAATTTAGTCTTTATTGAATGAGGACATTAAATTAAAAATATTTCGAGTTTACAATAAAGTGGGTAGGCAAATAAATAAAAAGTAACAACTTGAAGAAATTATTATTGTTTATTATTACATATTACTTAATTACACTCTTTCTCGAACTGCCATTTCTCTAGGAACTCGAGGGTCAATCATTTCTGGTACTAAACATTAAAAATGAAATGAGTAAAGTCTTGGCTGCATTTTTGTTGCCCAAAAATGATCATGGTTTCTTAAATTAAGTACGAAAACATGAAGAAGTTGTGTCCATATACTACAAAAATACAAAATTGCCTACCAGCGATATGTAATTATCCCTGGACCTGATAATAGTAATCATGGTTTCTTTTTTCTTTTTGTCCTTCTCGTATCAAACGAAATTTGATCTGTTTTTAGTTATGGCCTCCAAATGTAGCATATTAGAATCAGAAATAAGACATTTTCATTTAGAGAATCATGTCCTTATTGGACCCATCGGGAGTTGTCGACAGTCGAAGACGTGTGATGTATTATATATATTTACATGACTTATTATTATTGTATTCTTTCTGATTCTCTTTGTCAGATTCGCTTCCTTCGCCAACTGAAGTACACCGTCGTTGCACATTACTGTCTGATAATTATTTGTCTATCTCGGAGTCACTGAAAAATAAATAGAAGCATAATAGTTTAAATTATATTTTACGGCTAACTAACGCGGGCGAAGTCGTGGGTGAAAAGCTAGTTTACCTATATAATTCGGTTCATCGTTTAAATTTCTGTGAGAGCGTAGTCGTTCCCCGGTCGAGCCTACCCACTCGTGGTACTAATATAGCTGCAGCATGGCTATACTACGTATGGAAATTTTACTAATCAAATCTTTGTATCTCGAAAATTTTAGCATTTTCCTTGGAATCATCGGAATTCCACAGTAACAGTGATATGAACAACTTCTTCTAACGGACTAATATTATTACTGGACAAGTGGTAAAATTAAAAATTTTGTACAACCGATTTCAATAAAACTCAATTACAACATAATATATATGTAATGGATGAAATGATTTCCATAAAATTTGTATGAGGCCAACTGTGAACAAGAAAAGAATAGGTAAGTATTCAAAATCGGTCCGGAGAAATCGGTGAACATATAACAACATATAAAAATAAAACAAATATATATACAGCCGAATATAGAACCCCCTCCGTTTTTGTAGTCAAATCAACATCAGCTATCCCATACTTTTATATTTTGTGGAATAAATTTCGGTCTATCTCCTACCTGTCAACCAATGTACATACAATAGTATGTAAGGTGGTAAGGTACGCGATCAAAGTAAGTATAATTTATTATAAGTAAGTAAGTAAGTAAGTACGCCTACTTACCTGTTGCCCGTCCTTTCGATTTACGAAGCAAATTGCATATTTTTAGTTTTGTCTCTAATCTTTCTCTTCTATTCTAAAATGTATAAAATAATTTTAGTTGATTGAATGTAATACACATCATCTTATAATCACTCACATAGTATATAGGTAGATACTTACATAAAAAAATAACAGCCCACTTCTATAAGTTATATGTAGTAAGTTCCCACGTCTACATAGACTATGCAATATAATAAAATTGCAAAGTAACACAAACAAATTCATTATGTAACTTGTCGTAAATGTACGCAAATATAGGCTATGAATGAATGAACGCTCCTCCTGTTGGTATCGTAGTGTGCGTAAGAATTAGTGTAATATGTTGTATTTGTGTTCTTCACGCCCGGAGCCCTTCGGGAGGCAGACCGTGCGTTATAAAACAGATAGCATTTTTGAAAATACCTACTCGCGTCGCGTATTGGCATTTCACAATCCTCTTAACGAACTTCTATACGCAGATACATTTGGCGAACATCTGCTGTCATTGCGATAAGGAATAGGCGCATATTCAATAAAATATTAAAGAGATGAGCTTGAAGAGCCGGACCTGAATACAATATATCATTAAGCGAAGGTCCGTCACCACCCGTCTTACGGCGGCTCTTCACGTTGGCCAACACAGTGGCGAATGTGTTGGCAGAGATATTGGCCAAGAAATCGTGATCGCGTCCACACGTTGGAAGGTCGTTCAGTTTGCTTCGGTTCAGGCCAATGTGCGGACGAATTTATTAAAATGATTATTGAAGCGCTAACGGCTGCTGCGGTTTATTTTTTCACAGCATACCACTATTTAATTTTCACTATTTTTAATATTTAATATTTTTAATATAAATTTTTAATATTTCTTTATTATACACTAACGTTATACAGATAAGTAAAGTATATAAACATTAACACACCTAGGCATAGGTATAATTAACACTTTTACAACTAAGGCCTGGAAAATATTCGAAGCCTGTCTATAAAACTGTTGTAAAATTTTATTAAACAAAGCCTTTTTAAAAAGGGTTATTCTTATTATATAATTATAGAATAAAACTAAATAATAATAATAATAAATAATTTATTTTGTCAAACATTAAAGTAACATTATACGATCAGTGATCGAGGTCGCCTAGTAAGCAAAATAATGCCTGTAACAGGTGGCTTCGCTCTTCCATAGCTAAAAATTAAAGTATTATTAACGAAATAAAGAAACTAATAGGGAATAATAAAGACAGTAAAAACATGATTTTAGTATCCTACTTTTTAATTTGATTTTAGTATGCTACCTATAATATAGCATTAATACATCAATAAATAAATGAATACATCAATCACTACAACGTGAATGTGTATAAGATAAGGGTGATCAAAAAGAAATGGAAAAAAGAAATTTTATTTCTTGACGGCTCCGTGGCGTAGTGGCTTAGCAATGAGTTGCTGCCCTGGGGGCCGCGGGTTCAAATCCTGCATGGAACAAGTATTTGTATAGCCTGCACATAATTTCTCCGGGTCTGAATGTTTTTCCTTATGCAATTTATGTTTCTAAACTGCCTCCACGATACAGGAGAAAATCCTGTGTATAATAACATTTTTTTTTAAAAAGACTTGTGTTTTACAAACAATTTTCAGCTTGGTAGGGCTCCATAAAGCGAAAAGTTTATTCATTGGTCATTGTTACTGCCGTTATGTAGACACTAGTTACGATGCGTGCATATAAAATTTAAGCGTGCGTGCGTGCGATCACTCTGAGAGCTCGTAGCAAACTAAACGTGCGCCCAACGTGTGGACGCGGCGGCCAATACTCTGCCACAACCCTTTGATCTTTTGTAAAAAACCGACACCAGACGGATCTCGCGCCAACTTGTGGGCCATCGTCCCAATACGTACCAACATAGCTTAAACACCCGCTCCACACGATGGCCATCGTTGTTGGCCAACACATTCGCCAGCGTGTTGGCCAACGTGTAGAGGCGGCATTAGCACTAGCAGGCCTCTGTCACTCTTGCTACCTGCGTGAAATAATTACCTACAATCGCGAGCTGCCCCAGGAGTAGATCGCAGTCGGGGCTAGCGCGCTCTATACGGTTGACTGTTAAAGTTTTTTTTTAACGCTGTTTACGTAAATATTTTTTTGTAAATACTTGTTGAAATACTCGTCGAAATAGTTTTTGTTTAGTTTTAATATATTTAATTGTAGGATAAAATAGTTGAAAAAGTTTTAATGTATTTTAAGAATAATATATATATATATATATATATATATATATATATATATATATATACAGGGTATTTTTGGAACGCTCCCGAAAACTAAGACAGGCGACAGCACCAAGTATACCTTTGATCATGGGTCACAAATAAATTCGATCCTGATGAAAAAAAAATCATCTTTTTACAACGTTTTATTAGATTTATTCACGCGCCATCATGTTAGTACAGCTAAATGAAACGATAATTTCATAAAAAAAATCATGAAAATACTGAAACCTAAAACCAGCAGTGGAATAACTGAATTCATATCAGCTGATTAAAGGTCAATGTACGCGCGAACGCAAATTCGCGCGGTCCGCAACTACCGGGCTATACCACAATACCTAATAATTTACAACACTTGTCTAAATACCTAACTTATCTACTTAACATACTATTTTGCCACTGTACTTGTCTCCACGTAGCCATTTTAATCCGAATTTACAGGTTAAATAACCCAAATAACTGGTTCGATTTCCCGCTAATAACAAAATACATAAATGAAATGTAACCAAGGTTAGAGTCATGCGTTTTTATTCATCGTGTAGGTATGTTTATTATTCTCATGTATTGAGTTATGTATGTATTCAGATTAGTTCAGTACTAAGTTATTTAAAAAAAATAGTTATGAAACAGCTTACCGCTCTAAATCCTCCGTGGTCTTATGAGATGCGGCTCAAATTGTGCTCCATTAATTTCAAGGCAGATTTGGGCTCGGTGTTGCGTCTCCTCATGGAGGCGGGGCATCATCGTGTGATCTTCGACACAGTCCGTACGCAGTTTGTCGAAAACATCCACGATCCTTTTGTAGTTTCGTCAGCACTATCACACTCACGATTAAAAACCCTTTCTTTCACATACCCCACAGAAAGAAGTCTAACGGGGTCAGATCTGGTGCGCGAGGTGGCCAAGCGTGTGGTCCTAGTCCGCCGAATCCAGCGATCATCAAATAGCTCATTGAGGCGCTCACGGACGAACCTTACATGTGGAGGGGCACCATTATACTGGAACCATGTGCGGCGATATTCAGCCAACGATAGGTCGTCTAAAATGTCTGTCAACTGTTCATTTATAAAGTTTAGGTATCGCTGTCCGTTCAGTCGCTGTGGCAGAAACACTGGTCCCAGTATGCGATCCTTAAATAAACCTGCCCATACGTTAACCGACCATCGGGTTTGGTGACCGGTTTGTCGAACAGCGTGCGGGATAACCTCTGAATACACGTGTGTATTTCTTCGGTTCCACAGGCCGTTTCTGGTAAATGTCGACTCATCCGTTCAGATAATGTGCTCAATGGAACCAGCCACACGTTGTTGCTGGTATAATAACCAACGGCAGAAAACTCGTCGGCGGTCGTGATCGCCGGGAACTAAAGCTTGCACTTTATGCAATTTGTATGGGCGCATTCGGTTACGCTTCAACACTTTGTGCACTGCACAGTATGACACACTTGTTCCATCCCGACGTCTTAACAATTTATTTAGCGATACTTCGTGTACCTAGGTTCGGATACATAACATGTTGTCGTATTCACAATCACTATAAACGTACGCGTTAAGCATTATTAAAACAAAAAACGTAACAACAAGTAACAAAATCAACACGGAACTGTTTCAAAAACTACAATTAAACTGAAACCTACTGCGTCACAGCGTGATGCGACAACAGCCGGGCGGGTTACATTATTTCGCACCGAGCTAGCAGGTCGAGTGGAGGGAGGGTACAGTCGCGTTCTAAAGTACTACATGGTATTGGGATATTGTTTTATAATATTATAGTAAGTAATTAATTGTTTTATTGTAGAATCATAATTAACTTAATATAACCTCTTAATATTTGGGTCAGACGCGAATTTGCGGTTGAGACTTAATAAACGGCGTTTTGCGATACGAAATGAGTCTCCAAGAGTGGAGGCCTCAATTTTGCGAGTCAAGGCCACTTGGCAGGCAGTCGTCTACTTTGATGTAGGTTCGAAGATTTTCTGTAAATTTTTCTGCCATGTTGAATTGTTGAATCCACTCAGTTAATGGAAGGTCGTCGTTGCTATCAAACTCCGGCTCCGTTTCCACCTCATCATTCATAGAATTTGTACAAAGTCCAGCATGTCGAAAAGAGTGCTGTATAGTTATGGGTGTCACTTCTTCCTAGGCTTTAGATAAAAAGTTTGCTGCATGCAGCATATTAATAGAAGTTTTACCTTAAAGTTTACTTCTGTAGTGACCCTTGAGGCTTTTAATCACGCTTTGATTCATTGGCTGCAAGTCGCTAGTCGTATTTGTAGGAAGAAATGCCAACTCTATGTTTTGAAGGTTTGATATAAGAGGGTGGGCAGGGCAGTTGTCAACAAGAAGTAAAATTTTTCGTCCCTTTAATTCTGCATCCCACTTTCGCAATTCTTCTTCAAAAAGTTGACTGGCCATCCAAGCTGATTTATTAGCTCTATACATACATCACTGGCAATTTTTTAATGTACTTAAAACACCGCGGATTTTGCGATTTGCCTAAATGGGCGACTAAATCTAGTCCAGTTCAATCCCCAGCAGACACAAGCTGCGCGTTTACCGCTAAAAAGAACCCCTTTGTCGTATCTCCTCAGTTTCTTGGCACTCCCCTTGTTGCCTCAGCCAGTATCGGAATTCTCGGCCGCTAATGCGTTTCTGCTAACTGTTGAAGCATAAAACTGCTCACAGTACTGATCATCGACACTATTGATAGGGGCGAATACTACTTTATCCATCTCTCAAAACTTCGAAGATCCAGACATTCGTAGGAAGAAGTAGTGCAAAGGGACCAGGAGGTAGAGTCCCGTTTATCAACTAGTGCCTCCCCTAAAACGATATATCCTAAAACCGTTTCTATCGCTTCAGGATTTCCTGGCTGCGAGAAAATTTTGTATGGTAATTTTTACGTGACTTACACAGAGTAGTATTAATTTTAATTCCAGTCATTCCCAATTGAGCTTTGCTTCGAGTCTAATGTATTTAATGTTTTCACTCTAATCCTTGTTGTTCTTGGAGTAATAAGTTTACAATTTGACATGAGTGACGAAGAGTCGAATAGTTCTAGTCGGAGTAGTGAGAGTTGGAGTTATAAATCTAAAAGACCTGAAATCAAATTTGATGAGTTTTTCGACATAATTCATGCATCCCAAATTGCTTTGTGTAAATTATGTCAACATAAAAAGGTTGAAATAAAAATGAAGAACAGAAACACTTAAGGCGCATGGTTGAGCAATATGTGGCGCTAGTCGTTATTTGTGCGGTTTTAGGAGCTATCTAATTTTTATTAAAAAGATATATCAACTAATAAAAAACATTATATTTTCTACATAATCTTGATTCTATAAGAGTCATATCAAAATTTTACTGAGAGTTGGTAGTACAGAAATAGGTCTAAAATTAGCGGGGTCCAATGTACTACCAGATTTAAATAAAGGTATTACTTTACTACACTTCATTAAATCAGGAAACACACCAGAATCGATACAAGTATTAAAAATAATAGCAAGATGAGGTGCAATTAAATCTATTATGGACGCAATAACTGTAACGGAAATCCCCCACAAATCTGCGGTCTTCTTTACATCAATGGTTTTGAAGTATTTTACAACATCTTGCGATAATACTTTTTCAAATCGAAATTCTTTTAAACAGGTGTTAACATTCTGTTTTATTATTCTTTTTTAAAGGTCTTTGACCAGTGATTTTAAAGATAACATGTCCTGAGTGGGCTTAGTCCACGTAACTGGCCTTTTACTTGTATTAGAATAAAAATTTACATAAGCAATTTTTATCCTTAGATAAAATAAATTCATAAAATATTTTATCTGTTAACTAAATGATTCCCGTGACTTCGTCCACGTAGATTAAGGTTTTTTAATTCCCGCGGGATTTATTAAATTTTCTGGGATAAAATGTAGGTTATGTGTTAATTCAGAGTACCCAAATATATATATAAAAGAATTGCTCGTTTAAAGGTAGTAGTAAAAGTAGTAGTAGTAGAGCAATTCTTAAAACAAAAAATAACAATTATAAACTAATTAATAGGGAGCAATTATATTAGGTGGTACGCAAAAAAGACGCTAGATGGCTTAAACACTAAAAAGCTATTAACATGTTTGTCCAATTCATTCATAAGAATCCATAATTTCAAAACTCACCGGTTAATATTATTTTTTTGGGTTTATGCTATTTAGTATCTAATCTACGTACCACCATGAGATTCAATTAATTTTTGTTCGATAAAATGACTTTAACCATAGAATGTTACTACATTCTATTTATGATGGCGCTATTACTCAAATGGGATCACTATCTCAAAATTAATTATAAATTAACTAATAGCAATAGAGGTGGAGCAATTTCGGATTCTGCTGGAGCATTTAAGGAGCAATTAATTGGCATACAGTTTAATTTTGAAAAGTAGATATTTTACGTTTTATAGCAAAATTAAATTTTCGATACTTTATTTTTATTAAAAATTAATTATAAATTAACTAATAACAATAGAGGTGGAGCAATTTCGAATTCTGCTGGAGCATTGAAGGAGCAATTAATTGGCATACAGTTCAATTTTAAAAAGTAGATATTTTATGTTTTATAGCAAAATTAAATTTTCGATACTTAATTTTTATTAAAAATTAATTATAAATTAACTAATAACAATAGAGGTGGAGCAATTTCTAATTCTGCTGGAGCATTTAAGGAGCAATTAATTGGCATACAATTTAATTTAAAAAAAATAATGTTCTACGCTAACTTCCTTCTGGTTATTTTTTTTTAAATTAATTATGAATTAACTAATAACTATAGAGGTGGAGCAATTTCGGATTCTGCTGGAGCATTTAAGGAGCAATTAATTGGCATACAATTTAATTTAAAAAATAATGTTCTACGCTAACTTTCTTCTGGTTAATTTTTTTAAAATTAATTATAAATTAACTAATAGCAATAGAGGTATAGCAATTTCGGATTCAGCTGGAGCATTTAAAGAGCAAATAATTGGCATACAGTTTAATTTTAAAAACTACATATTTTCTGTTTTATAGCAAAATTAAATTTTCGATACTTAAATTTTTTTTAAATTATTTATAAATTAACTAATAGCAATAGAGGTGGAGCAAATTCGGATTCTGCTGGAGTATTTAAGGAGCAAATAATTGGCATACAGTTTAATTTTAAAACGTAGATATTTTATGTTTTATAAAAAAATTGAATTGCCGATACTTAAATTTTTAAATATTAATTATAAATTAACTAATAACAATAGAGATGGAGCAATTTCGGATTCTGCTGGAGCATTTAGGGAGCAATTAATTGGCATACGGTTTAATTTAAAGAAGTAGATATTTTATACTTTATAGCAAAATTAATTTTTTGATACTTATTTTTTTTAAATTAATCATAAATTAACTAATAACAATAGAGCTGGAGCAATTTCGGATTCTGTTGGAGCATTTATGGAGCAATTAATTGGCTTACAGTTTAGTTAAAAAAAAGAATGTTCTACGCTAACTTCCATCTGGTCTTAAATAAACAACTCGATGCGCGGAGTTCGGACATCGGATAGTGTTCATAGGTAGGATTTCTTTAACGTAAACAATCGCGCGTCGTGCGTTCATGAATTTTTGTACTGTAAACAACATTCTTCCGGAAATAGTATAACTAATTTAATAAATAATGCATAAATATGTTTAACTAAAAAGTCAGTGTATGTATTATAATTATAACATAATATACTAATTTGGGTGTCTGAGGGTGTGCGTTAAGTACATTATTTTTTTTACATGTTGTATATAGATTATAGTATTAAATATGGATTTTTAATTCATTCATATTTTCATTTATTTTTATAATCGTCGAGACACATGATTTACTGTTTTATTTCAGTCTGAAAATAGCAGTGACAACATCATGACAGCTACATTTGATTGGATGGTTAAAAAATATCTTCCCTTCTCATTTTTCGATGACGAAGCTATACAAGTATATTTTCGATCGTTTTGCCCAAATATGATGTTTCCTAAAAGGTCCACATTTAGAAGGAAGGTCAAAGAACGGTTTGAAGATCTTCAATTGAATCTTAAGAAACTACTGCAACAATTTTCATCTCAAATGTGATTTACCATTGAAGGATGGACGTCAATTGCTGGTAGGAGTTCTACGGGGTCACTATTCGTTATATAGACAACGAATGGAAGTATCGTTCTGTAGTAGATTTTTTACCATCACGCGGTCGACATACTGGGGAAGATACCGCTAAAAAGAACCCCTTTGTCGTATCTCCTCAGTTTCAAGGCACCCTTGCTGCCTCAGCCAGTATCAGAATCCTTGGCGTCGACATATCGAATAGTGTGCAGTTTCGTGGCCATTTGGAAGGGAAGGCCATATTGGCCTCTAAAAAGCTTGGCGTGCTTAGCAGAGCGAGGCAGTATCTCATGCCGGCACATCGCTTGCAATTTTACAAAGCGCAAGTTCGGCCCCACATGGAATACTGTTCTCATCTCTGGTCCGGGGCACCCCAGTGCCAGCTCCTTCCACTTGACCGCATCCAGCGCAGAGCGGTTCGAATCGTCGACGACCGAGTTCTTTCTGATCGGCTCGATACACTGGCACTGCGTAGAGATGTTGCATCTCTTTGCGTATTTTATCGCATCTATCACGGGGAGTGCTCTGAGGAATTGTTCGGACTAATTCCAGCCGCTCAATTTCACCATCGCACATCGCGTCAAAACTCGCGTTACCATCCATACCATCTGGATGATTGGCGGTCCACCACTGTGCGATTTAGAAGAAGTTTTCTCCCTCGCACGACTTCCTTGTGGAATCAATTACCACAGCGAATTTTCCGGACCGATACGACTTAGGAACCTTCAAGAAAAGAGCTTACACCTTTCTAAAAGGTCGGCAACGCATCTGCAATTCCCTTGGTGTTGCGGTTGTTCATGGGCGGCGGTAGTCACTTCCATCAGGTGAGCCGCATGCTCGTTTGCCCCCTATTCCATAAAAAAAAAGATATTGCAACGATTTTCCATGAATGCTTATTGGAATATGACATAATTGATAAAATGCCAGAGTATCACGGTCCACAACGCAACTTCAAATACTTATTAATTATTCAAAGCAATTAGTCAAAGCTATAGTGTACTGTTATGTAATTTAATTTGTATTGTATTTTATTTTTTATTTAAATAAATGGTAAATTGTATAACTTTTTTATTCCATTTCATATAAGGTGAGGGTCTATAAATCTCTTTCTAGACAGATTAATGTCTTGTCTGTTTATGTCAGATTAATCTTTAAGTTACAGTCAAGTTAATGTCATATTTGTTGTTTATGTATATGTTTTGACCAAAGACATTTAAGTAGTAGTAGTAATAGACCGGACATCAGCAGCAAAATTGTCGCCTGTAAGTTATGTCCTATAGGATATATCTCCGTTAGTCTTAGTAACATCGTCATAAAGTCAAGACGCATTCTTTTCATATTTTTATAAAATATTTTTATAGAAAATATGCCCAGTTGTGCATTAAGATATTGTAAGTCACGGTATGGAGCAAAAAATGAACGTGATTTTTGTTTGTTATCGTAAGTATAACGTATATTTACCGAATAATCTTTAAATTTTATTATTTCTAGTAGATTGTTCTAGAAAATTTATTTTTATTGTACTAAGCGCCCTCTGTTATCCTGTAGCGTCACTATTTATTTAAAGTTAGTGATTGACGACGTTTATCGATTGGGGTTATCGATAAAAATAATATACAGATGCCGATTTTATCATTTACAATATTTAAGGAGGTAAAAAGTCAAAGATACTGTACTGTACCCATACCAACAAAATGAGTAGCATATACCAACTATGCTAAGTAGCCTACTTTATGTGGAAGGCTGGAAAAAATTTTTTAGGCATGATGATGAGATTTTCTGTGTTGCTTATGAACATGCTGAGAACACTTGCTGTGCTGATGTTTAGCAATACAGCAAGTCTTCTCTTTTACATACCGGGCTTCATTGTCTGGTGGTATTCAAGGACAAAACCATTATAGATCCTGGCTTACTGATATTGATACCTGGCTTAGTGATAGGGAGTGCTGTAGGCTTGTGACATTAAAAAAAATTGTACTGTTAAAGATATTAGATTCAAGAAGTTGTAGGTAAAGCCTGAGTTAGAAAATAAGGTAAAAACTTAAATAACAATTTTTATTGATGTGGGTAGTGTCTTTTAACCGATTCGTTGCGCCACCAATTTTCGACAACTTTTAGCTGTGGCGGCGAAGATATATTTCATGACACGCCGGGCCTGTCAAGCGCCACAGACAAAAATGACACGCCTATTGAGCCACCCGCCATGTTTAAAAGTAATGTTCTTTTTTATGCTTTTTTTACTTGTTTAGACCTAATTAAGTTTATTGGACATCAAACATAAGTTACAAATGGAAGGATACTTGTTTTAAGTTGGTAACTACGTGTTTTTTTATGCGTTTTCTTTGAAATTGAGAGAAAGTTACTTTTTTATGAAGATATTACAAACCTTTTGTACTATTTTTTGTTGTTATAAAAAATAATTTATATAAGTAGGTACAGCTAAATCACCCTAGAAACCTTGGTTTTTATTAAATTAAATTTTCACCTAATAATAACATTTGTAAATATCAAACAATGAATAACCTTAATCTGAAAAAAAAATAAGGTATATCATTCATTGATATTTACAAATGTTAAATATTATTTAATGTTATACAAATGTAAAAGTAAAGTCGATCTGAAAACATCTAATTAGTAAGAATAGCAAAACAAGTGTTTTCAAAAGGAAAAATACGGTGGCGGATTGACAAAAGACTATTTATTAGCGAACTTTTTTTATGCATGAACGGTTTCGAACTGTTTCAAGCATAAAATAAACCTTATACCATATCACAAGAGCACATGGTACTTCGTAGGTCCATTCGGCCAAATTATAGTAATAAGTCGGCACTTCAACCATTTTAAGCAAAAGAGATAAAGGCATTTTTTTTAACAGGAGAGTTGTTTTCTAGAAACTTGTTTACAACTTGAGTTTGTGAGCGATCGCAATGAGTGCTATTATTTGTTCATTTGTTTCTTATTAGAGTATTTTTCCACAATATGTTTTAAAAACCTATAAAGTAAAAACGGTACCACTCCACACACACAACTTGTACAGTTAAAAAAGGTTGTTAACTCCTAAAAATTTAAATTTTTCAAAATATCCAGAAACGAAGCCGCAGGCATGAACTACTTGCAAAATAATGAATGTTTTGTTCTGGATAAATTTTCCAAAAAAGCAATTTGAGCCAGTTATAACGATTTTTAAAAAGACACGCCTGGCGTGTCATACGCCACACAAGTATTCGATGAAACGCCTGGCGTGTCATCAACACTGAACCGGTTAAGTAGTGCAGCTGATGAAATTGACAAAATAATATAAAAGGAGAAGAAGACGTCTCCATACATTCTTGGGCCCAAGTGTTAACAAGATGAAAGTACAATTTGAAAGCGTATATATAAACAATTAATAGTTGAAAAGCATTTCGAACTTAGCAACCTTCAAAAACATTATCGATACTTTGGTATCGAAAGGGTAACATTCCTAAAACGATCTTATATTTTAATCGTCACCTACTGGGGAATAGCTAAAATGTTGTCTTAATAAATTATAGCGTAGTTTTGCTATTTTTAGCTAGAGGGCGTCACACACGCACGAGCTTAAAATTTTTGTATATAAATTTTCCCAATGCCAGCTCTATAGTATACAACGTGTCCCAAAATTCAACGATAAGCCAACACCGGAGGATAGACCTGCCCCGGACTAATCGGGGAAAAAAAGAAAAAAAAATATATCCCAATTATATTTTAAGTTATATAAAAAAAATGAAATTCTTCAGAAATTGAGACCGTTTATGATATTTTTCACTACCATTACCACAATTTTATAAATATTTTTTTCTTTTTTTTTATAGGCAACCTGAATAGTACTGCTATCTACCACAATTCTTTAAAACTCCAGAATAACTCTTGTATTATCACGAAAATTAATGAAACTTATTTTATTCCCTAAATTTTTTGAAGACTTTTACTTTTAACCAAATTTAACTTATCGTGGTGTAAAAAAAAAGTATGAACACTAGTATGGCAAGTTTTTTTATAAATTGACGCAACTAACCAACATTCCAAAATGGTATAATACTCTAGGAAAACAAGTTATAAAAAAAATATGGGCCTATTATTTCTAAACAGGGGCCAAATTCCTTAAATTGTAATTGTCAGTAATCACTTTTACTACATGCCCAAAATGGGTTCCTGTTACAATTTCTAGGAATTCGAATGGGGCATTAATACCTTAGATGTTAGAGAGAGATAGATAAAAAGAGATATTTACGTTAAAAAGAGACAACAACAGGGCAGGTAGAGAAGCTGTTATTATTCTCAGCAAGTCGGTTCAGTACGCTCTGCTCGTTTGTTTACTGCGCACCGTTCCCAATTCAACTTACGTGGCGCTCGTACATACTATCGACTTTTGGCTTGGCTTTTTGGACTGGAATTGACCTGCAAACTTAACTGACCTGGCATTATTTGGACTGGAAGTGATCTGCAAACTGAACTGACCTAGCATTATCTTGGACTACGATTGTGTGTTTTGTGATTTAGAGTTCTGGCGCATTTTGGACTGTTTGGCGTTTAACATGCTGCAACCGTACACACCACAGGAATACGCTAATATGCATTTAATCTATGGAGAATGCCGATGTAATGCTAACGCTGCTAGCAGACTGTATCGAGAAAGATACCCAAATGCTCAAAAATATCCTGATTATCGAGTGTTTATTAATGTGCATCAAGCTTTTTCGGAGGGTCGTATGCCATCCAATAGGAGAAGCGCTGGAAGACCTAGATTGGATCGTGATGAAGAAGTTCTCAATGAGATAGAAAATGACTCTACTACTTCGGTACGTGCCATAGAAGAAGCTACAGGAATCCCGAAAAGTTCTGCACATCGAATATTAAAACATCACAAGCTTCACCCATATCACTACAGGCGTATGCAGACGTTATTACCGCGGGACTATCCGCTACGGGTCACATTTTGCCGTGTAATGCTGCAAAGGCACAGTGAAGATCCCCACTTCATAGAGAAAATTCTATGGTCGGATGAAACAACGTGCAAGAAAGATGGGTATTTAAATCTTCACAACCTACATAGTTGGAGTAATGGAAATCCACACTTGATGAGACAAGACAAATCCCAATATCAATTCAAGGTTAACCTATGGACCGGCATATTAAATGGAAAAGTAATTGGGCCCTTTGAGTTACAAGGAAACTTAGATGGCAATAGTTATTTAAACTTTTTACAAAATGACTTGCAAGAATTGTTAAACGACGTGCCCTTAAGTGATCTTCAAAACATGTGGTTCCAAAATGATGGTTGCCCAGCACATTATGCCTGTCTTGTGCGAGAATATTTAAATCAAGAGTATCCAGGGCGTTGGATCGGGCGACTTGGTCCTATCTTATGGCCACACCGTTCACCCGATTTGAACCCCTGGACTTCTTCTATTGGGGTTGTCTTAAAAACAGGGTCTACTCAAAACCCATTGTGACATTGGACGAGCTTCGTCGAAATATCACTCAGGCTGCTGATTACATTAATAGCAGAAGATATGCAAGACAAATAAAACAATCATTTTTAAGGCGATGTCGTGCATGTATTAATGCTGGTGGCAAACAGTTCGAACATTTGCTATAATGTTAATAACTTAATAAATTACACGTGAAACTGTTTGTACCATTTGTTTTGAAATATTAAACATTTTTCAAGAACTATTACTTTTATTACACCCGACCGTCATTTGGCCCCTGTTAAGAAATAATAGGCCCATATTTTTTATAACTTGTTTTCCTAGAGTATTATACCATTTTGGAATGTTGGTTAGTTGCGTCAATTTTTAAAAAAACTTGCCATACTAGTGTTCATACTTTTTTTTTACACCACGATAAGTTAAATTTGGTTAAAAGTAAAAGTCTTCAAAAAATTTAGGGAATAAAATAAGTTTCATTAATTTTCGTGATAAAACAAGAGTTATTCTGGAGTTTTTAAGAATTGTGCTAGATAGCAGTATTATTCAGGATGCCTATAAAAAAAAAGAAAAAAAATAATTAAAAAATTGTGGTCATGGTAGTGAAAAATATCATAAACGGTCTCAATTTCTGAAGAATTTCATTTTTTTTATATAACTTAAAATATAATTGGGATATATTTTTTTTTCTTTTTTTCCCCGATTAGTCCGGGGCAGGTCTATCCTCCGGTGTTGGCTTATCGTTGAATTTTGGGACACGTTGTATATATATTTTAAATTTCTTTGGTTTTTATTATGTTTTAGCACATGAAAGCTTATTAAATGTAAACGTTTATTAAGAAACAGACTAACTCCCGTTGCCGTGGGACACGGTAGACAGCTCAGTTGGTTAGAGCATCGGCATGGATCACTTAGGTCGTGGGTTCAAACCCCACCCGGTGTTAGTTGATTTTTCGTATTTCTCATTAAATGTTTAGACATTTATTAATTTGGTTGATCTTTACTATGGCTATGTTAATTCAAGCTCAAAATGTACCTTCTCTGTTAAGTTGTTCTAAGATCTAAAGTAACGTTTAATAAATAGCAATAGGCTAATAGGTAATTGCGAGACTTGCGAGACTTGCTGCAAGACCAAAACCAAGAACAAGACTGGGAGCGCAATACCAAGACCATGACCAGGTGTATTGGCGCAAGACCCAGACCAATACTGGCTAAGTCTCGTCTTGTTCTTGCATATGGGCAACACTACTTTTAATGAGTCTTGCGAAATGTTATCGAGGAAATTCAATTAATTCTCATCATGCAAGGTTTCCGATAAATGAAAACAGTCAATAATTTGACCGTTTATTATTCCAGTCCACAAATACGAGGGTGGATTGAAAAGTACTCGGCCTAACCAAGAAAATAAACACATACTAAATCAGTTATATTTTTATTTTTCTACATAATCACCATCAAGTTCAATACACTTTTGCCACCTCCCCTTCCAAGCATTTAGACCGTTGAAAAAAAATGATTCTTCCTTAGAGTCAAAATATGCGTCTACAGCTGCTTTGACCTCGTCGTTTGCCGAAAATTTTTGACCTCCCAAGTGCTTTTTTAGGTTAGGGAACAGAAAGAAGTCTGATGGTGCCAGATCAGGTGAATACGGCGGATGCGGTAACAGTTCAAAGCCACAGTTGTGAATTTCAGCCATTGACTGTACTGACGTGTGAACACGGGCGTTATCTTGATGAAACAGGATTTTTCTTCTGAGCATTCCTCGACGTTTTTCTTTTATTTCCTCTCGTAAACGACGTAGTAAGGTGCAGTAGTAATCAGAGTTTATAGTCTGACCCCTTTCAAGATAATCAATCATAATCACACCTTTCGAGTCCCAGAATACTGAAGCCATCACCTTATTTGCCGACAAAATCGACTTAGCCTTTTTAGGGGGTGGTGAACCAGGTCTTCTCCACTGTTTTGATTGTTGTTTTGTTTCCGGTGTACAGTAATGAACCCATGTTTCGTCTATAGTAACAAAACGATTAAAAAAATCATCTGCATCGGCTTCAAATAACTCCAAACAGTCGCGTGAAATAGTCAATCGCGTCCTTTTTTGTTCAACTGAAAGCAGTCGCGGAACCCACCTCGCAGACACCTTATGGAAACCCAACTCGTTGACAATGATGTTTTGAGTTCGTTCATAAGAGATGCCTATAATCTCGGCTATCTCTCTAATTTTTAATCTGCGGTCTCCCATTATTAAATCAAGTACTTTTTTAATATTTTCGTCAGTAGTTGACGTCGAAGGCCTTCCAGAGCGGGGTTCATCTTTCACACTCTCTCTACCACGCTTAAATTCTGCTATCCATTTTTTGACGGATGAATATGACAGAGCACAATCGCCTAATGTACTGACCAGGTCATCATGGATGGCTTTTGATGATAGCCCCTTCTTATGGAGGTACTTAATGACGGCACGCTGCTCGATTTGCTCCATTCGCGGAAATTATATCCGATTACTTTGTTAATAAATTTATAAAATCACAACTAATTATCGCACACGTTTCGAACTTCACACAATGAACTAGTTTGAACTGAACTAAATAATGTGGGTAGATTTGATTTTTAGAATTGAATGGATCTGTGTTAGGCCGAGTACTTTTCAATCCACCCTCGTAGGTCCTCTCGCATTAAATGTGGGGTTTCAGTATGCTAATCACGGACATTCAAGTACAGAACGTTTACACAGAAGTTGCAAAAAATAGCGGATCTTAGCTATTTTTTGCAACTGCTGTACTCGTTTTATACGGTGGGGTGGTATTTATGACGTTTAAAAATGCGATGCACGTTAGTTTTAGGTACTCCCGTATTTTCTTGAATCGCACGTATTGAAGTAGTCTCCTCGGGTTCGTCGTCCCTCCGAATAGGCCCGATGTACATGGAGGAAAGCGCGTTTGGCATTCGGGTAACTTTCTCGATAAAGCCTAGCTGTGACACTAGTGTGACACCCATATTCTCCGTAGATGAGGTGCATGTTCGCATATTCTTCAGCTGAGTAGAGATAAGGCATGATTTGTATTACCCGAAGTAGCGTAGAAAACACAAGTCACTTGTTTTTAACTGCTGCAGAGTTCGCAAAATACAATATTCAAGTGTCGCAATCGCAAGTCCAGAAGAAAGCTTGCCGTCTTCATTAGACTTGACCTCTCCAACTTAAGGCGACACTGCGAGAAAATGCACCTCCGTTCATCGAATAGTATAGTGACACGACTAACGAAACTGGAATTTAGATTTAATTAGTATAATTTTGACTCGATCATAATTATTTGCGAAAACACCTCTAAAAATCACTATAGTTGAAATTACAATGAAAATACTCTTATATGCTTGCGAATCACTCAAATACATTCATAACATCAATATTTGTAATTTACTTGCTCATTGTTTTGGTTACTTAAATCAATATTTTTTTTAAAATATTTTAAGATTCTAAGCGGTTTTAATCGTCGCGGGTGCTACACAATTTAAGACGTTATGACGGTGTTTTTCAAATTTTTATAGAAGTTATATACTCACTCGGGCTAGCCCCGCTTCAATGGTTTTCTATGTGTCTTAATGTTATGTAGGTTCAGTTTGCATCTCACCAATCGGTGTCACTTCTAGTCGTCGTCATAGTGAAGTCAATCTCCTTTTTTGTCAAATTTTCAGGTCTCGACCAGGTCCATTTTCCGCTTTTGGAAGAAAGAGTTCATTGTAAAGAGCTCTTCTTTCTCCATGAAATCGGCCAGCTGCATGCTTCTTGGGTTCCGTTGCTACTTTCAGCTCACCGTTCTCTTATGTGCCTAGTTTTACGTTGAAGTCTCCCATTAACATCTAATATTGTGGGTTTGGGAGTAATGCATGGCTCTTGAGATATCCTCATACATTTCTTCCAGCTCCTCATCGGGATGTGTCGAGGTTGGTGCGTAAACCTGTACGACTTTCAATGAATAAACTATAAACACAAGTGGTTTAGTTGTAAGTGGTTTATTCCAATTCTATAAATACGCCATAATGAGTCATGAACTCATGAAATAATATTTTATTAATATTATTCTATATAATATATTATTTATACGGATCCTAGTCGAAGTCCGTTAAAAGTACGAAGGGAAAATAGGAATCATATAAATCGCGTCGTGTAGTTATCAACTTAAGCATTAACATACACATAAGAAATGCATATTTCTATAATTAGTAGTGAGCGTCTTTAAAAAAGTAAATAGTAGTAAAAAGCTTTGAAAATTGTATCGGACACACAAAAGACATCGTACACACGAGAGACATCGCACATACAAGTTTGTTTTGTCTGATTCACTTATTAATTAGACTACTGCAGACCTTCTCGTATTTGTTTGTGCCTGCTCATATTTATGTATTAGATTGTGTTACTGTATTACTATTCATCATCATCATCATTACAGCCTTTCATAAGTCCACTGCTGAACATAGGCCTCCCCCAAGGAATGCCACAAAACACGGTCCTTAGCCACCTGCATCCATCGATTTCTGCATGTCTTACCAAGTCGTCACTCCATCTAGTGGGGGGTCACCCTACACTTCGCCTACCCGTACGAGACTGCCACTCGAGAACCTTTCTTCCCCATCGGTTGTCGGTTCTTCGAGTTATATTGCCGGCCCACTGCCAGTTCAGCTTACTAATCCGTTGGGCTATGTCGGTTACTCTGGTTCTACTGCGGATATACTCATTCCTAAGTTTATCACGCAGAGAAACTCCGAGCATAGCCCTCCTCATAGCTCGCTGAGTGACCTTGAGCTTCCTCATACGGCGAGCAGTGAAGGACCACGTCTCAGATTCGTACGTCATCACTGGCAACACGCACTGGTTGTACAATTTCGTTTTAAGGTTTTGAGGTATGTCTAACGAGAAGATGTGTCGTAGTTTCCCGAACGCTGCCCAGCCGAGTTGAATCCGTCGATTGATCTCTCGGTCGAAGTTGGACTTACCTAGTCGGACTATTTGTCCCAGGTAAACATACTCGTCAACAACTTCGAGCTTTAGTGTTCCCAATAACTACCGGCATAGGTGTGACATGGATTTAAACATGATTTTTGTTTTGTTTTTTATCTTAAGACCTATCCGTTGGGAGACACTATTGAGGTCATTGAGCATATAGTGCTTAAGTCCTCCAGCGATTCTGCCATAATGACTATATCGTCGGCAAATCGAAGGTCAGTGATGTACGCGCCATTGATGTTAATACCGCATCCTTTTCAGTCCAGTTGCTTGAAAACGTCTTCCAATGCAGCGGTGAAGAGTTTCAGAGATATAACGTCTCCTTTCTTGATGATCTTTCTCTCTTTCTCCATGAAGTCGGCCTACTGGTGGCCCCTTGGGTTCCGTTGCCCTATTCCTAATTTCCCTACTTTCAGCTCACCGTTCTCTTTGTGCCTAGTTTTGCGTTGAAGTCTCCCATTAACACCGTATAGTGGGTTTTGGAGGAATGCATGGCTCTAGAGATATCTTCATACATTTCCTCCACCTCCTCATCGAGATGTGCCGAGGTTGGTGCGTAAACCTGTATGACCTTCAGCGAATACCGTTTGGTGATTCTGAGTATAAGGTACGTAACTCTCGTCGACACACTCTCTATCTTTACAACGTTGTAATGAAAGACTTGTGGACGATAAATCCGACACCTCCTTGGGACAGATGGTCGCTCTTCCGGTGATAGAGCAAGTTGCCGGTTTCGAGGATTACCGTGTCCTCCCCCTCTCTTCGGACCTCGGATAATCTTATAATATGCCAGCGTAACTTGTCTATCTCTTCTTCCAGCTCCACGAACGTCTCGTCAGTGCTCAGGGTGCATGCGTTGTAGGTTGCGAGATCGAGTCGTCTTAGGTGGCAACCGAACCTCCACCGGAAATTCTTAGCTTATATCTATTTGTGAGAACCTATTATTGGCTTCTTGTAAATAAACATGTTATTTACTTAGGATTTGTAAGCTGTTGGTTTGCTATAACATAAAAACAAAATTAATTACTGTACTACTAACATCATAAACTGTATTCTGTCCACAGCAGGAAGGTACAAGCGCAGCGAAAATTTGCGCAGGGCGCGTACATTCCAACAAAAGCAAATAACTGTCCATCAATAGTAACAACTGAACGTAAAACTGACACAATATCTCCAAAGGAAATAAGTGAGAACAAGAACAACAACGTGTTTCGTAATAATAGTTCAGCCAAAACCCTTCTCGACATAGTCTGCTTTCTGAGTAAGTGTAACTTGTCTATATATTTTTATATGTGAAAATTAATAGCATTAACATATTCTAATCAAGGTTTACCAAAGTTAGTTTATTTAAAAACATATATTCTTTTAGGTGGAAAATCTAAACGAACAAAGTAAACACATTTTTTTTAGTTTATATTTATTCAATTATATTTTTTTAGATGTCCATACACATATGCAACCAATTGTGCTGCTCGAAAGATTACAAGAAAACCTTTCTCCACCCGCTAATTCAAATCATGTGACACCTTTGCCAAGACCTCAATTGTTACCAAACCCATCAGTTACGCAAACATCAAAATCGCCACCTAAGAAACATTGTATGAGATTAAGATCTACAAGGACTAATCATAAACCTGTTAAACGATTGAATATAAGGAGAACCAATGTTTCAAAAAAGAAAATTAATATAAAAAACACCAAAAACATGCTTTCAGCTCTTATTAGATCTGACGATACAGGCTCATTTGGCTTTAATCCTGAAGATGATAAACCTTTAACATATTTCACCAGAAGGTATAAGGCAGGAAATAACAAGAAGAACATAAAAACAACCAGAAAGCGTAAAACATTACGTGCAGATGCAACAGGTAATTAAATTAATTGTCATAACTGTTAAAAATTATTGGTGTGTAACCATGACACCACGCATCCACATTACACATTTATAATTGCTGTCGTCTAAAAATATTGGGCGAAAATATTTCATGCGAAAACATTTTTTCAATGATGCACGATATTCTTAATTCAGGCGTAAATGCCTTGCAGGCCGCGAGCCCTGTAAGCCGTATAGGCTAATAGCACTTACATCAACGAAAATAGTACTGAGATGTAAAAATGGGGACAAATATTTTAGATTGGAACATACGTATTTATACATGTAAATTGTAATGAAATTTCAAAACAAGTTATAAACTGGTCAGGCCATACAAAAATTTTTTTCTGTAGTTTTTTCTGCGTGGTACAATGTATTTAATTAAAGGTTTATAGGAAATCTTTCAGATAACATTCCACCGGCAGACCCTGCTATGAGGCCGTTGGAGAATGAAGGTCCTTGCAGTGTAAATGACGTAAATCATGACGCCACTATAATAGAAGGTAAATGAATTGTAATAATAATTAAACTTAAAAAAAGTAAAAACATGATTTGAAGCTGGCCAAAATGCAGCCTACAGCTCAGAAAAGAAAGCCGTGTCGTCTATGCTAATTTTGATTACATATTGAACGCAAACCTGATATTTCATTTTGGATTTGTTGCGTGTGAAAAGTTTTTGGTAAAACGTGAAAATTAACGTTTGCAATTTAAGTCAAATCATGTTAATAAAATAAATTATAAAAAATGATTTCATACAGATGCCCCAGATGCAATGCAATCTGATGAAATATTACCAGAAGCCCCTCAACCTAATCCACAAGGTATGTAGTCGGTTTCATTAAGTAAAATTTAAGTATATATTAAATCATCATACTTCTCGATATTATCTTTATATTAGTACACTAGCTGGACTGACTGACGATGTATTCCCCTTTTCGGTAGATGGCGTGATTAAATATAAAATTTATATATTAAATCACGCCACCTACCTTGAACACAATAACGGAGGAATTTTCTGTTATATCCTGTCATAAACTATTTAAAACTGACCGCCAGGACCACAATATATGTTTTGGTACCCCAGTGCCACGCATATTTTTATACGCCTTGAAATGTAATTGATGAATTTATTATTATTGTATATTATTATTATTATAATATAAGTATTGTTCTTTTTTATTTCTTTTCTTTTATTTCTTTTTTATTTTAACGAAATTGCATATTTAATATGTCTATAAACAGAAATATTCAATGAGGACAGTACAAAATTACAAATTTCTTTATTTAATTTTCTTTTTCTGTGATGATCTACATTACGGTGTAAATAAATGAAGTATTTAATTATAATAAAATACACAAATATAACGCGGTCATGCAGTCAAAACCAAGTACCTCGATTTAATGTCGTAACGAGCCATAGATAAACGAGGCATCGCCCGCGGGGTAAGCAGTTTGCGGGAGGGAGTAATGTACGGGTGTTACAGGGCAGTCAGTCAGGCCGGGGTAGGTGGCAGGGTACATTTTTCATGTTTAGCAGTTCACTCACGGATTTCGCAGTGAACAGTTGATTATATCTGTCATGGACGCTTGCAGCAAAACGCACACGAGATTAAAGTGCCACGATCAATGCCAAGGTGAATCGTCTTCAAATTTTTGGTAAGAAAATTAGCATGAAAGCGAAACTAATGGCGTACGTTTATTCTTTCTTTAACACTCCATTACATGCGCCCCTGTTTGTGACGCGATTGCTCGCGTGCTATACATATGTACAACTATTTTGTGAAAAGATTTTGCAGGAACAATAAACAAATATAAAAATTATAACAAGTAAACAAAAAAAAAACGTTAATAAGAAACTAAAACAGATTAAACATAATTGTTAACATTTATTAGGCACTTAATATCAGATTTCTTGTGAATTATGAGAAATATCAATTATGTTTTGGCATGAAACCTTCTGTCTCCTTTTTTTCCTTGCTCATATCTTCCACACAGTCTTCATCATTTTTACAACAGTTAGGACATTGAAGAACCTAATGTTGAGGACAAATCACTGACCTCATATTATATGGACTGGCTATACACGTGACATAATGAGGCGTTTCATTTTCGCCATTTTGGCGCTGACAGCGGAAGTGAACGTCCAAGGAACTAATAATAGAGATAAGACAGAGTGACAAAACATATCGATAAACATTCTATACCCAGGTCTACCTGTAAAGTTCATTCTATTTATGAATCATATTAATATAATGCCATTCAATTAATAAATGTATCAATTAATACCTAGACCTTAAACGCAAGCTTTATACCTCATATAAAACCAAGATCGACGCTGCGTTGGTCTAGCTAATATCCGTTCTGTAGTTGGTTATACTACAGAATAGATTTTGTTTCGGGTTTCAAATGAGGAAATGTCTACGCATATCCGCTTCGCGAGGGCAAGAACGGATTATGTCGGACTTGCACCTACTAAAACACTATGCTGTTCCACCTTCGCACCTTGGTAGGGCCACGGAAACGCTTTCAAACACATCCGCAGCCCCAACAGCGCCAGCCGCCCAATAGCAGCCCCTCTTTAGTTGAGGACTTCTCCCCCTCCCCCTTTTCTTCTCAGATAAGGAACACAAGGCACACTGCCACAAGGCAAGGCAAGGCACAAATTAGTAGCTTCTTTTTAGAAATATTTGCATGTATCATAAGAACTTCTATGTTTTTTTTTAGTAAAACCTTCGTGGTTGGTTTTTTCTTTTTAATAGACATTATTTTGACAGTTGGGAAAGATAACGCACGAGTTCGGAAAAGGTAAAGAAAAAGCCCGAGTGTGTAATAGCCCACATTCCGAACGCTATAAGTCCCAGCAATACGCCACTTTTTAAGCAACTGTATTAAAATATACTATTTATCCCGTACTTTGCAGGTTTTTTTTTATAGGATAAGGGTGACAAACGAGCACACAGTCCACCTGATGGTAAGTGGTTGCTGCGGCCCATAGACATCTACATCTATCCTCTATTACAAATCAAAATGTAGATGCGTTGTCACCCGTGAGGACTAAGATGGAATGCCTCATTTCCAGTAAACAGGGCCTCCGGCCACCTGCACTCACCAAGCGAAACGCAGAGGTAAACCTCTACTTCACGCAGGTTTTCTGTTAGGTCGTGGTACCTCCCCGGTTCGAGCCGGCCCATCCATGCGACAGCAAAAGATGCCGCTTGGCTCTACCACTGTTTAAAAAAGGTTTATTTGGTATATATTGTCTAAAAGGGCATCGTCCTCGGAAAGCAACAAGCTGTTCATCCAAAGTCAAGAAATCACTCGGGGCAAAATGTTATTGACAGATATTGACCAATTTCTGAAAAATATCTCGTAGTGGAGCTAAATTGTCTTGCTGTTTACGAACGACTCTGTTACTTACATCATCAAATCTAACTGTTTGAAGAAGAAATCTGAATCTATTTAGTGACATGACGAGATATATCATTTCGATACCTGTACCTCGCGTTGTATCCCATCTTCCAAATTACGTGTTCTGGAGTTTTGAATACCTATTACAAAAACCATGCCAATAAAAGCTCTAATTTCTAAGACATCCGTAGCTTTAGCATCTCTCTCTCTCTTTTCATTTGCTCTATGTAGTTATTTGTAGAGTTTGTTACGAGTTGTATGATAGACTGATGAAAGAATAATTCAAAACATTCTAATTCCGATGAGACATTTTTGGCAGCCCCTTTAGGCCCTGTGGGTTGGGTACGAATATTTTGTGTACATGTGCGTGTGCTAGGATAAGGATGTTTCATCCACTTAGTGCCATTTTTTGGCCGTGTAGTAATCGTTTTTGAGACAACTTAGAGGTATATCTTCTTCCAATTCGAAATCCGAACCTACCTGGTTCGCTTCTTTCCAAGGATGGTTCTGTATCACTTTCTTCCTGTTCCGTGTCGGTATTATGTGGTGATTCTAAAACAGTCTTCATCACATAGCTGCGCTTCAGTGACACTTTATATTATATCTTCATCATGAGTAACTTATTCCAACCATCTCAAAATATGTGCCATTATTCTGCGAAATATAGTTACTTTGGTTACAAATAATATAAACCAAAACTCATAATAACAATATTTATACATAATATAAACACTTACATAAAATAAACATGAAAGGTAAACTTCCGACAAAAATTACACGCGAGTACTCGCGCGCTCTACTATGTTAGAATTTTAGTTTTGGCGCGAAATTTCTAACACATGCGATCGCGCAGTTCGCCGTAAGGGTACTAATAATAATCACCAGTTAGTAATAGAGGAATACTATGAGTTTGTGCGTTAGACGCCCACAATTCACGCTAAAATTCCACGAAATGCATGCGTGTTCTACAATAATCGAACGCGCGATTAATGGAGTGTTAAAGCTAGAAAACAAGATCGAAGTTTCACGGAGTATCTACAAGCACTACCATCCCCAGCACCACCACACTAGGCACGACATACCAGTATCGAAAATACGACACGTGTTTCGCCTTTACATGAGGCATCCTCATTTCTTTCTTTACGCGGAATTAAGCAAATTAATTTATAACAACCCCATTATAATGGATTTCCGCAAAGTAACGCCTGATTCTATTAATTATTTTAAAATTAGCGTCATCATCAACATATTTGAAAAAGCACCCCACGCTTTTTTACAATAAAATGAATTTTATGGTAATCACTATTTTGTTATTTTAAACTTGATAATTATTTTCTACTTTTTAGTTCGATTATCTACAAAAGCATGTTTCTTTAGTTTTTTGAACTATTATATATTTTCTAATTTTCAGTGCGGTTAACTACAAGAGCATATTTTTTTTGGAACGAATTTCTTTTACGCGGCTTACAGTAGATTTATTCGCAAATCCTGAGGATCCTGGCAAGGATAATGGGACAAACTATTTAAATTATTGAATTGTCATCGGTTCTTGATAAGTGTGCGAAGTTTCAAATCAATCCGACATTTTGAAGGGGATGAAAATCACATTCAAAAATTCCGTTACAAAGAAGCTGTTAAAAATTGTAATGGATAAGGCTTAATTAGATTGAAGAAAAGTCAGCCGAAGAAAAGCTATTTATTGAAAAACCAAATATACTATTTCGGCGATGGAGATATCTGAATACGATAAAGAAGCATCGGAGAGATCAGAGTAACATTGTTTACCTCGATGAAACATACGTCAATTCCTCCTTATATGTCTCGTCGTGTCAGTCAACAAAAGAAAAAGGAGTGCTGTGACATATTGGCCACGTTTAATTATTGTCCATGCTAGAGGCCGTGGTGGATTTATCAATGGAGCCCTTTTAATTCTAAATCAAAAAGTAAATCTGAAGATTATCATAAAGATACGAATTTTTAATAAATGGACAAAAGAAAAATTTTTGCCAAATTTGCCACCAAATTCAGTGATTGTCATGGATAACGCTGTTTATCATTCTGTACAAGTGGATAGATAGCCCACGTTGCCGTCAACAAAAGCCGAATATATGCAATCCTGGCTGCAAAGACATAACGTGGACTTTAATATTTCCTTAAGGAAATGTGACTTACATTGATCAAGCAACACAAATCTGAAAATGTTTATGAAATTGACGAAGTGTTAAAAGGGTGCGGTTAACGAAGTCTTACGACTCTACCATACCACCCAAACCTGAACCCTATTGAGTTGGTATGGGGAGATATCAAGGGACATCACGCAAGAAATAATTTGATAACAATTTGTATAACAAAAAAATTGTATTGGAGTAATTACTCACCGAATGCTCTGTAAAAAAAATGGGAAAGCTGTGATAGCCATGTCCAGAAAATTGAAAAGAATATTGTCATTAAAAGACGATTCTGACTCATGAAACTGCACTACAGTGAAAATAATTCAAGTGAGAATGATAGTAGCGCACTGACCTCTATATATGGACTGGCTATAACCGTGACATAATGAGGCTTTTTGATTTTCGCCATTTTGGCGCTGACAGCAGAAGTGAACGTCCACGGTACTAATAATTGAGATAAGACAGTGTGAATAAATATATCGATAAGAATTCTATACTCAGACCTACCCGTAACATCTATTCTATTTATGTATTATATTAATATAATGCCATACAATAAATAAATGTATCAATTAGTACCTAGGCCTTAGACGCAAGCTTTATACATCATATAAAACAAGAATCGACGCTACGTTGATCTATCGTTTTTATTCGTAACTACAGAACGGATTTTGTTCCGGATTTAAAATGAAAAAATGCTTACGCATACCTGCATTGCGGGGGCAAGAACGGATTATGTCGGACTTGCACCTACTAAAACACTATGCTGTTCCACCTTCGCACCTTGGCAGGGCTAGAGAAACGCTTTCAAACACATCCGCAGTCCCATCAGCACCAGCCGCCCAATAGCAGCCCCTCCTTAGTTGAGGCCTTCTCCCCCTTTTCTTCTCAGACAAGGCACACCAAGAACACAAGGCACACTGCCCTTCGTGGCTTCCAACTCCACCTCCATATACGAGACGAGTGATCATAGATTGAGTTGAGTCAGGCAGGAGCTGTCACTATTAGCACAGATTAAAAATACAGTTGACAAACATAAGTAATAAATCGAAGTATAAACGTGAATCGATTTTAAGATTTATTTTATTTTTATATTTTATTATTATATTTATATTTATGTTGATATTTTATTTTTTAAACTATTGACACTGTGTTAATATACTGTAATGTATCTATTTACTTTGATTGAATCAATCATTTGATGTAAGTTGTTTTTATGTTTAATTGTTAAAACTTATTCACATTAATCGATTAAAGTAACCGATTTCCTATTTTATTCGTGAGATAAACTTATTTTCAAGATTTCTCGTCTTCCGGATTGTGAATTGGGCAATTTTTTTATATTTTGAGTTAAAAAAATATAACGCTTTTTTTAAACTATATTTCGACTAATTACAATTGAGCCCAGAAATCCCCGTCTCCTTTATTCCCTTGATACAATAAATTGGTCATAATAATTATACAGATTTAACAAACTTACGTCTTGTAAACACAAACATTAGGCGACCTTTCTACACTTTGCTATGGCCCCTTGAGTCTGGGGGAAAATAAGGAAAGAAATAAAAAAAAACATTTGAAATAATAATCTACTACTTTTATACTTACTGGTACTGGTACTACTAGAAAATATTGTAGGTATACTGCACTTTTTCAAAGTGGTGCGTTTCTCATATCTAATAAAACAGTCGTCTGTGAAGTGTTTAGAACAAAAATAATCATTTTGTTTCGGATGCAAATTCACAATTTTTGTGCCTTTTAGCAATAATTTTAGTCTAGGTAGGTTGGTTGTGAACAGATATGGATAGAAAAGAACATCGATAAGTATTATATACAAGGAACTCAACAACCCTATTGAATTTTATTGTTTATTAAAACTCAGTAATGAGGGCTCACATCGAATCCACGACTTTTTCTGCCACCAGGGCGGCGCCACTTTCGAGTGAGGTAAAATATTTGACAGATTTCATAGCGGGGACGATAATTTCTTAGGAAAATGTAATCTTTAAGGTTTCTTTCTGTGTTATTAGTTATATTTTATATTCATTACATTAGAAATTAATAAACCAAACTATAAATATAACTAAAAGACGACTTTAAAAAAAAGAGTTATAATGTGCAAAAAATTAAAAATCAAACCACTGACACATTGTGTTGCCAATGCCTTTTATAATCTATACATATAATAAATCTGTAGAAAAGTCGTGTCTGTAATTCTAATATATTCTTGAAAAAACAAGTCCAGAGGACTAAATAAAGGGTTCTGAATCCAAATTAGTGGTTTTTAGAATTTTTGTCTGTCTTTCTGTCTGTCTGTCTGTCTGTGTATTCCGGATTCACGCAAAAAATACTTAACCGATTTATATGAAATTTTGTATATAGGTAGTGAGTAACCCGGGGCAACTTATAGGCTACTTTATATCCGATTACGGAACTTCAAAAAAAGAAGGTTAAGTATTAAATTTTCTTTAGATGTAAATTTTTTATTATATCTTAGTTATAGGCGGGATGACGGGTGTTTTTCAAATAAAAACCATATTTGTAAATAAAGTTTAAAATATATTTATAATTTTGGTAAAATAATTTGAAACTACACCGATTTAGTGTTCAAAACAGCGCCATCTATCATCAAATGGGAAAAGTAGTATATTTTGCCTTCAGTTACTAATAAATTAAATAATATAAATAACTTACATTTATACAGGGTATTTTTGGAACGCTCCCGAAAACTAAGACAGGCGACAGCACCAAGTATACCTTTGATCATGGGTCACAAATAAATTTGATCCTGATGAAAAAAAAAATCATATTTTTACAACGTTTTATTAGATTTATTCACGCGCCATCATGTTAGTACAGCTAAATGAAACGATAATTTCATAAAAAAAATCATGAAAATACTGAAACCTAAAACCAGCAGTGGAATAACTGAATTCATATCAGCTGATTAAAGGTCAATGTACGCGCGAACGTAAATTCACGCGGTCCGCAACTAGCGGGCTATACCACAATACCTAATAATTTACAACACTTGTCTAAATACCTAACTTATCTACTTAACATACTATTTTGCCACTGTACTTGTCTCCACGTAGCCATTTTAATCCGAATTTACAGGTTAAATAACCCAAATAACTGGTTCGATTTCCCGCTAATAACAAAATACATAAATGAAATGTAACCAAGGTTAAAGTCATGCGTTTTTATTCATCGTGTAGGTATGTTTATTATTCTCATGTATTCAGTTATGTATGTATTCAGATTAGTTCAGTACTAAGTTATTTAAAAGAATTAGTTATGAAACAGCTTACCACTCTAAATCCTCCGTGGTCTTATGAGATGCGGCTCAAATTGTGCTCCATTCATTTCAAGGCAGATTTGGGCTCGGTGTTGCGTCTCCTCATGGAGGCGGGGCATCATCGTGTGATCTTCGACACAGTCCGTACGTAGTTTGTCGAAAACATCCACGATCCTTTTGTAGTTTCGTCAGCACTATCACACTCATGATTAAAAACCCTTTCTTTCACATACCCCACAGAAAGAAGTCTAACGGGGTCAGATCTGGTGCGCGAGGTGGCCAAGCGTGTGGTCCTAGTCCGCCAAATCCAGCGATCATCAAATAGCTCATTGAGGCGCTCACCATTATACTGGAACCATGTGTGGCGATATTCAGCCAACGATAGGTCGTCTAAAATGTCTGTCAACTGTTTTTATAAAGTTTAGGTATCGCTGTCCGTTCAGTCGCTGTGGCAGAAACACTGGTCCCAGTATGCGATCCTTAAATAAACCTGCCCATACGTTAACCGACCATCGGGTTTGGTGCCCGGTTTGTCGAACAGCGTGCGGGTTAACCTCTGAATACACGTGTGTATTTCTTCGGTTCCACAGGCAGTTTCTGGTAAATGTCGACTCATCCGTTCAGATAATGTGCTCAATGGAACCAGCCACACGTTGTTGCTGGTATAATAACCAACGGCAGAAAACTCGTCGGCGGTCGTGATCGCCGGGAACTAAAGCTTGCACTTTGTGCAATTTGTATGGGCGCATTCGGTTACGCTTCAACACTTTGTGCACTGCACAGTATGACACACTTGTTCCATCCCGACGTCTTAACAATTTATTTAGCGATACTTCGTGTACCTAGGTTCGGATACATAACATGTTGTCGTATTCACAATCACTATAAACGTACGCGTTAAGCATTATTAAAACAAAAAACGTAACAACAAGTAACAAAATCAACACGGAACTGTTTCAAAAACTACAATTAAACTGAAACCTACTGCGTCACAGCGTGATGCGATGCGGTCGAGTGGAGGGAGGTTACAGTCGCGTTCTAAAGTACTACATGGTATTGGGATATTGTTTTATAATATTATAGTAAGTAATTAATTGTTTTATTGTAGAATCATAATAGGTGCCTTACTTGGAATTAAAAATGGATAATGTTTACTTGAGCATTATTTGTTATTTCTATCGTAAAATATAAAGTAGTTTGTAACAAGAAAACTTAAGGTAAGGGTGGCACGCCGTCCATTATGTCGTCTTGGGTCACATGGAAGCCAGATGTTGAAAGTGTGTTGGTGTTACTGGATGCTACTTCATCATCACTTTCATCTTCGCTTGAGCTTCCGTCATCAGGTCGATCACATGGTAATTTTTTCGGTATTCTTCCTCAACACTTTTAAATTTACTGCACAATTTTCCCCATTCACCTTCTCCTATCATATTTACCTTTTCGTTCACTAGTTTAGTCATAAAACAATAGATATAAATAATTTTTCTTTCCTTCCTTTTTAAAACATCGTCGCGAGTCGCAAAGTAAGCTGTGTATGCGACTGTATTTTTGGAGCGTACAAAGCGCGGGAACCAATAGCATGCAGGCACAGTAATACTGGCGGATTGTTCCCCCGTCGCGCCCCCTTCGTACCAATATGTGATAAATCGCTGTGCCCAAGTTCAAGGCCAGCGTTCTTTTTTCACCGTTCGCGCGTACATTAACCTCCATTAGTCAGGTGATATCAATTCAGTTTTCACTGCTGGTTTTATGTTTCAGTATTTTCATGATTTTTTTTATGAAATTATCGTTTCATTTAGCTGTACTAACATGATGGCGCGTGAATAACGCTAATAAAACGTTGTAAAAATATGATTTTTTTTTCACCAGGATCAAATTTATTTGTGACCCATGATCAAAGGTATACTTGGTGCTGTCGCCTGTCTTAGTTTTCGGGAGCGTTCCAAAAATACCCTGTATGATTAAATGATTAGATTTTTAAAATTATTAAAAAATTCTAACGTATAGTTTTTTAGTACTTTTGTTATTTTATTTTAAAAGTGTAATAATTTAAATAGATAATAATGACATCTATCAAAAACATGAAAATTGATAAGGTATTTATTTCAATTACTTATATATATGTAAAGTGATTAAAACTGGTCTGTCTGCAATTGTTGCAAAATTTTCATTATCGTTATAGTTTTATTAAAGAGATTTTTATGTACGTCGTAGCCAGATCGTAGAATTGATCATATATCATAAAGTAATCTATCATTTCATGAAATGATGTGGTAATTTCATGATATTTAACACTATTTGTTGACCATGTCATGGTATAGCTTGACCAAATCAATGAATAGAAATCGTTTGAAGATAATAACTAAACACAACGTTGCTATTTTATAATATGGTCATATGACGATATCATTAAATCGTTTTTCACCGCTAGCGGCGCTGATAGCGTATTTTTAACAGAAAGAGAACTTTTAAGAGAATTGACATCACTTTATTCCTCATCGTTATAATGAATAAATGTTTGCCTTTATTGCTGATATTATTAGATAGTATAGTTTTGGCTTTCATTATTTCATCTAATATTAGCGCCACCTACTTACTTCTAAATAAACTAAAATGGCAAGTCATCGATAAAATGAAATAATACAATGCTACTGAACATACAATGTAAATAATTGAATCATTTACATTACATTCATCTCGCGTTAGAATCAGCGCAGCGAACACTTTTTTGCCCAAAAACTCTGCTGCCTGTGCCCAGTAGTAACATGTATGTAAGCTTTTACTTTTCGTGGGGAATACATGCAGTTTTTATTTCATTCGCGTTTTCGGGTATGTTGCTTTTTGTTTTCACTCTGCCGTAAATATTAAGGCTTGCAAAGATGAGTAGAACTCATTATCGTCAGCCTATCAAAGGTCCACTGAAATGAACATAAATCCCCCCAAATCCCCCAACTTCCCCACAAATTGTCAAGTAGCTGGATATTTGCTATAGTTGCCACGCTTGGTAGGTGGGTTGGCAACCGCAGCTATTATTATTTTGATCTGTTGTCAAGAAGATGATGCAGCCTATCCCATCTCCAGTTTGTTTTCCTATGTCGCCTCTTACGACGGGACGATATGAGATGGTGGATTTTCTTTCACCGCCACAATAGGGCGAACGTTTTCCTACTCCCGTTCATGAGTTTAGTGCTCCTCACATTCACTTTGAATAAAATTTATAAGGAATACAACTAATTTTAAGGATTTTATCGCGTTTAATTTTAACTTTTGAAATTGTCGATGTTTTGGGCACTTTACAGCACCCATGGTTACGGGAAGGGCTGTAGAACTGGGGTGTTTGACGACCTGATGTCATCGTTAAAATAGGATAGAATAAATGCAGTAGTAATTTGAATTTAATTTTATTAATTATGAGGTGCTCAGGAGATGGTAGCACTTAGCCATCTTCCCTATTAAAATTAGGATATTTTTAATTTCAATAGCCTCGCGAATCTTCATTGGTAGGATTCGGTGTTCTATTGCAAGTATTTATTGTCTATCAGATCCGATATAATGGTTGGGACGATACTAAACATGTTGACATACTTTAGACTTCCCGGAGCTTCGGTGCTTCACATCAACGATATGTTCTTTTACTCGGCACTTTCATCTAAGATGCGTAAAAACACCCGTAACATTAGTTTTAATCCATGTGTAGTATTCATTATTATAGAACTATATTTATGAAATTTTCAAGTCTACTCCAAGTAAAAAAATATCTACATCTATGTTATGGTGCCAATCAATATTAAATAGGACCAATGATATGAATAAAATGTCTCAAATAAACATTATATTACTTTGTTAAAACTAAATTAACTTTAACTATGAATAAATGTAGAGTAAAATGTAAATAATAATAATACATTTTGATTTCAAGACTATCTACCTTTCTTACGGATACATCGGAATCGGAAGACACGCCCGATATAAAAAAATAGTAGGTGTTTCTAGACATATGTATATATTCACGTGTTTCTGTAGCATGTTACCAATCATCTACGTTTAATAGTATTTTAGAATGAAAAAAATATTTGAGAGGCATAGACACCGAGGTGACTAAAAGTGATTGAATTATCCTAAATTTGGCAGGGAACAGCATTTAATAATTGGCCATAGTTATAGAAAAACGTTCTAACCCACAAGTCATTCAAAAATGAGTTCTTCTTCTTCTTCTTTACTTTTTGGCTTCTCTTAAAAGAATTCTGCTAATGTTAAGTCAGTCATGGGAGTAACAATCAAAATCGAGTTAAATATACAGATCTATAGTGCCACCAACTTATCTGTAAACTGGCAGCTTGGCGCTTCTGCGCTGAAGTATTGCCAGTTCGGAAATATTCCCATCTAAGGGTCTTATATTCCCACATAAGAGTCCACATACTGGGGTAATAAATTAGTCACGGAATAAAAAGACTAGAACACAGATTTAACAGATATATGTCTAAGAACCAGAAGAAACAAAAATATCATAATTGAACAATTTAAACTTTAATGAAATAATATGCCTTTATGCCTTTTTTACCGGGCGTTGTTCCTATGGTTTATGCGGTTTCCGGTTCTTTAACTATTTTGGAAATGAATCCTTGACTAACATCTGAAAAAGAAATGAATTGCATTAACCATCTGAAAAAGAAATGAATTGCATTTATCGGAAATACGAAAGGAAGGAATAAAACATAGCAATACTGACCTGTAGCAGCTGATACTCTTTTATAGACCTGATTGAAAGGCATTATCGGTGCTTGCCCTCGAGCTTCTTGCTCACAAAAGTTTAATACTTTTAAAATAATGTTTTGGCTATTTTTTATTTTTCTATAAACTGTCAAAACAATGACATATCGAGTGACATTTGATTAAATGGCGGATGTAGTTCACAATTTTGCCGCAGCTGTCAGTTCACAGATAAGTTGGTGGGACTATACTTACTATGACATTTTCGCGAAGATGTCAAAATAAGTAGATCTGTATATTTAACTCATTTTTGAATGACTTGTGGGTTGGAACGTTTTTGTATAACTTCGTCCAATTTTCCTAAAGTCAAGTGCACGCGAGCGAAGCCGCGGGTAAAAAGCTAGTTTTTAATTTATGTTTAAAATATTAAATTATGCCCAATGCAAGGCTACCCTCTGGAAGCGGGGGAGGGAGGCGGTGAATGCTCTAAGCATACCACGACAGCCGGCTGCGTGGTTATGTGGGACTCACTGCAAAACCTATGTGCCTACCCACTAAACACCACCTGTGGGACTGGCATTGATTGGTTTGTGTGGCCTTTCTGCCGAATAGGAAGCGACCCCCTTTAGGGAAAAGGGGGCGCAGATTAGGGGGCGCAGGACCAGCGTAATTGTATATATAGAGGTCAGTGTAGTAGCGAGGAAGAAAAATATTTTTTCCCGTGTTTTTGCCGGTTATTCACGTCTAGACAGTAGCAACCATATCCATAACCATTTACTTTTGGAGATTTGTATCACTAATAAGGAGGAGATCCTTTAAATTAATTTTTTTACTTTGACCTGAGTTATCTTCCATTTTGATATAATTTGCTTGTTTGCGATTTTATTAAATGGAATGATATAAACTTTCTAATTTCATGTATATAACCATAGACTTAATCTTTCAGATAACATTCCAGCAGCAGACCCAGTTATGAGTCCGTTGGGAAGGGTCTATGATGAAAAGTATGCCACCTCTGTAAGGAAAGGTAATTTTTTATAATCATAATATACACATGTTTGCAAAAAAATAATCTATTATCTCAAAATGTTTAAAAGTTGTATGACACACAAGCTTAGACCCGTAAGTTCGTTCGCATGGAAATTAAACAAAAACAAAATAAACAATATTTGGTCAAAGAATGATTCATTAAATTAAAGCTAATCTTCACTGGCACTACATTTCGATTAATATTTAAAAGGCAGTAAAACAGTTTTTGGAAAAAATGGTTTACCGCAGTATTAGCTGGTAGCAAGACAGTAAAGACCACACGTAATATAAATATTTTTCTATAAATATTTAGTTATAAAGCAATAATTCTAGCAAGAAAATACACCAAAAGTAAAAACACTACATTAAATAAGAAAACATTTTACAAATGATATTTTTTGTGTAATATATTTATTTATGACGTAATAACGGGGGCTTCATAATGATTTAAATAACACACTTTATCTGCCGACTTCCAAAAAGGAGACTGTACTCAATTCGAGTGTATGTTTTTTTTTATGTGTGTTACCTCATAACTTTGTACTGGGGGAACCGATTTCGATGATTCTTTTTTATATAAAAGCTGATAGTTCTCGTGTGGTCCCATATGAATTTGATCAGGGTCAGACCAATGGTTATTGAGTTATTCTTAAATAACTTATATTGAAGTCGGCTGTACAAAATTTTTAATTTTAAATTATTTTGTATAGTACGTGAGGGTAATATGGTCACTTTATTATAACTCAAAAACTACAGCCTAATTTACATAAATGGCTTTGTGATACGATAGCACTTCATCAGTCATTCAAATAATAAAGGGTCAAAGGCCGCCGCTTTATCGACGCCATTTTGACAGTTGATATTATAGTAAGTACGTGAGGGTAATATGGTCACTTTATTATAACTCAAAAACTACAGCCTAATTTACATAAATGACTTTGTGATACGATAGCACTTCATCAGTCATTCAAATAATAAAGGGTCAAAGGCCGCCGCTTTATCGACGCCATTTTGACAGTTGATATTATAGTAAGTACGTGAGGGTAATATGGTCACCTTAAGCTTTATCGCCCTATAAAACCAAAATTAGGAGGAGAACAGAGACAAAAACACAAAGTCGTATATTATAACTAATATATTAAGAAAAAAATTGCAAATAAGCTTTGGAAATAATTAGGAACACTTCGAAAAATCTACTTAAAAAAAGCTAACTACACTAGACAATACAAAAATCGACTAAAATATTTACAATAATATCAACTGTCAAAATGGCGTCAATAAAGTAGCGCCTTTTTGACCCTTTATTATTTGATAGACTGATCAAGAGCTATCGTATCACAGAGCGTTCTATGCAAACGACGCTGTAGTTTATGAGTTATAAGAAAGTAACCATATTAACCGGATGACCATATTACCCTCACGTACTATAGGTTTTTTTAAGTTGATTTTTTCGAAGTGTAGCTAATTATTGCCAAGGCTTGTTTGTTATTTTTTTTCTATATTAGTTATAGTATACGACATTGTGTATTTGTCTCTGCCCTCCTCCTAGTTTTGGTTTTATAAGGCGGTAAAGCTTAAGGTGACCATATTACCCTCACGTACCTTATTTGACGCGGATAAAAAATTATGTCAAACAAAAAAAATGTACAATTTAAGTCAAATCATATTAATAAAATAAATTTATAAATAAATTATTTTATACAGATGCCCCAGATGCAATGAAATCAGATGAAATATTACCAGAGGCCCCTCCATCTAATCCGCAAGGTATGTGTATAGGAAGTGGGTTTCATTAAGTAAAATTTAAGTACATATATAACCATTATACTTCTTGATATTATATTTATATTAGTACACTAGCTGGACTGGCTGACGATGAATTCCCCTTCTCGGAATGTGGCGTGATTAAATATATTTATTAACAACTGAATCACAGCGCCACCTATTGGATCTCGATTTTGTGATTTGCTGTTTTGTCATTATGCCAACATAATATACTGTTGATATGATGAGTCAGTTTGGTTTATTAATATAGAATTTGTTAATAACTGTTCGCGCCACTTGGCTACTATCGCCTAGCTATTATGAGATTCGTTAATTATTATCCAATGAGGGTACTGCAAAGCCCATTACCGAATATCCTATCTACCGCCTTTTATGTCTAGCATGTGCACTCTAGTGTTAAACGGAGTGCTCACTAGTGATGGGCGATAGTTGCATAAAAAACAATCGACTTAATTAAAAATGGTGCTATTGCGCATTCGATTGTTGATTTAGCAGTTTCTCACCATGATTATTCGAATAATAATCGACAAACTACTAATTGTACGCACATCGCACACTGCAATCCGCCGCTATGTAATGCATGCGAGTGTGCGCTGTGCGACGATGCAACGACGTGTGCTTCTGCGTGTGGTGAACTGCAGAAGGCCGCACGGGCCGGTGCTTGCGGGACAGTGTTGAATACGTCGATTTTTTTTAAGTATTTTAATTTGTTTACATACTTTAGTTGGTTATTGACTTTTTTTTAGAGAAAGGTCACGCGCGGGTTATGAATGACCGGCTTGATGCGATGCTTAAAAATCATAATATAATGTAAATATTGAATTAATAAACTTTTAAATAAATACGCTTAGCTTATGTAAAAGACTTTTTAATACTATAGAGTCCTGTACATATTAAAGTATGAAGAAATGTTTATTGAATTAAAATTCCATGCGTCAAATTTAAGCAATAAAATTAACGCCAAGAATTTAAAAATAAATATTCGATACAAAAGTAAGTTAGCTTTTATCAAATAAATACATTTAACCATTAACGCCAATACAAAAAAGATAATTAAATAATTCTATTGGCGTCAATCGTATACCTAATAACTGCAGTCGTAACGTAAGTAGTGGCGCACAGACTTAGCGCGAGCGCACTGCACGCCGCACCATCTTTTGTAATTACTTATTTAGTAGTACGCATAATGGGTGCGCTGCGCTACAAATTAGTAGTTAAAGTTGACACGGTAACCGTGTCAGTCATTGTCGCCCGCCGCACGCCGTCGATAACATTCGACTAACATGGATTGTTATCGAATTTTATCGACTAAACTGAACAATCGACTAATTCGATTAGTTTTAGTAATAATCGCCCATCGTTAGTGCTCACAAGCTCGAAAGTTACGAAAACAACCGCACCGCCTATATCCCGCGTAATCCCTCTGCCTTTGCGTGGTTTAGATATTGAACTATACAAGAACATAATAACGTATATAGAACATTTGCTATAACGATATATTTCGCGATAATCTGTGAAGTTTATATGCGTGAAGACAGCCGGCAACCAACATGCGTGAACGCAGCCCTTGGGACACGAGGCAGATTAGCATAAGTCCAAGTGAGTGCACATGCATTCCTTCACATCCTTCTTTTAGGCCGAATTAAGGGACATTTCCAGTATCGCGAAATAGTATATTCCCAACGCCTCATCCAGGCCGGGATAATTCAATATTATCAAGTATTTTGGACACTCACACAGCCGCAATTAATTTAACCTTTCGGCCAGGACAAGTAATCCTTTATATATAGATTTCTTTAAATATTACAAAAAATTATATGTACCTAGTCAGGTCATAAATTCTGTCACAAGTTTAATATAAAATAATTGAAACAAGTTTATTCATTATGTAAACATTTATATACCAAAATGAACTTAATAAAACATAGATTCTTATGACACTAAATTTTATTCAAAATGACCTGCGTGATTTTGAATACAGGCCTTCAATCTGCGCGGCCAGTCGTCTATCGCAGCACGAACGAGGTCCGTATAATATCGGCGTATTCCGTATTATATCTGTGATATCGGCGGCTGCCTTAATCAAGGATGTCTTGAGTGACTCCAAATTGGGATGAGGCTTTGAGCACGCCTTTTCCTCCAAGTGTTGCCATATCTTGTAATCTAACGGATTCATATCTGGACTAGAGGAGAGCCAGTCTTCGTGCCGGATGAAGTCGATTTCACGCGCCGCCAGCCAGTCTTGTGTGCTCTTCGCTCTATAAGCTGGCGCCGAATCTTGTTGGAATACCCAGTGCCTGTTATTGAACATGGTATGAGAAACAGGTTCCACAAGGTTCGTCAGGACTGTATTTTGATACACAACTGCATTCGTTTTTACACCTTTATCACAAAAATGTACCTCTGTTAAGCCCCAATAAGAAACTCCCAACCATACCATGAGCGAGGATGGAAAATGACCTCGTTGGACACGCGGAATACGGTTGCTCGCTTCTTCACTACTGTGTGCGTACACCTTATCATTTTATTTGTTGTAGCTCTCTTCTACGGCAAAATTTTTTTCATCCGAAAAAAGAATTTCCCGATATTTTTTCCCGCGTACCGCTTCAACAAAGCGCGGCATCTCTTCAGTCTCAGGTCCATTAGATGAGCATTCAAACTATATCCTGTTTTTCTTCGATATGCCCGAAGCCCTAAGTCTTCATTTAACACCCTTTTCACCGTGGTTCTGCTTAAACCCCTCTGAAGGGCCAACAGTTTCTGCTTACGTTTGGGATTTCTTTGAATTCGCGCCTTCACAGCTTTTATCACTGCTGGAGTCCTAACAGACCGAGGGCGACCACTTCTTGACCTGTCATCTACACTAGAGTTTCATTGTATCTTTTGATGGTACGATAAACGAATCTTTTGGTTATAATCAAATTTTTCATATGTCAAAAATTTGAATTGGCGCGTAACCGCAACGATGCAACGCAATAACTGCAACACGGTCTTCTTTAAGCGTCCACTCCATATTTAAAAATGAGTAATATTCTAAAAAGTATACAGTTTTATTTTCATGGACAATTCGAAATTCGAATCCAATAAACTTTTTTGTGGCCAGCATTCTAAAAGAAAAGTTTTTACTGTGTACTGTGTACTGTGTTATACTTATAACCTGACTGTGTATATATGTATTATTAAATTATATTAATTATAATTAACACCTCTCCCGCACCACTTTTTACGTGTATATAATTTCCTTTGTAACGCATAGCACACCAAATCATTATTACTTTAATGATATTTTAAGTTAACACAAACTTAATTAGTTTGTGTTAATTCAATGTACAATTCAAAAAACTTAATTCAATGAAAAGGCTTACGGGTGTGTCATTTATTCGCATGTTGTTAACGGAAATAATCCTCCCATTATAATACTCGTCTGTTTTAAATCTTGGGTGTCCCATTAAAAACTATAACTTTAGCCACGTTGGAGTTAAGTGCTTTAGTTTTGTTCGCTAAGTTAGTACGCAACGTTTACGATTCGTTATCATTGAGGCATGCGATTGACAACATTTAAGCATTTACAGATTCGGAAATCGCACTCTGTTGTGTGTATAAGCTCAACACTTTTGTTGCTAACCGTATTTCGTTAATACAGTCCTATTGATTACTGTATAATTTTTATCACATCGCTGGGTCGGAAAATCCTACAGACCATATTTCGCGTGGACAACTGCACCAGTGTGACCATCGCAAATTTTAAATTGCCACCTGTGGTTACATGGTCTTCCGTGGGTTTCCTTGCCGTGTAAAGAATGGCCTGTACAAAGTTTGGCACCGACACATAAGCTTACCTGAAGAAAAGACAGTGGCGTTGGCAGCAAATGCTCATGTATGAAGAAATGCTTACTACATTCTGTCAAATTGAGTGTATTTTAAATTCTCGCCCGCTTTATGAATTAAGTAGTGATCCTTCAGAACCTACAGCACTCAAGCCCGCATATTTCCTAAATTTAAAACCGCTTGAATGCTTACCAGCTGCTGATTTAAGTAAAGAAAGTGTTAATCTGTTATCACGCTTCTGTTTAATAGAATATTTAGTTCAGTCTGTTTGGAAACGCTGTAGATTTGAATACTTACATACATTACAGAGTAGGGCAAAGTGGATTAAGGCCAAGCGTCCACTGGGCTCGCCGAGCCGAGTCGAATCGAATCGCAGACAATCGCCTCCTATATATTTACTATGAAACTGCGTCCATTAGCGACGAGCCGCGGCGCGCCGAATTGAATCGACCGCGCGAATAGCTTGACAGGCGAATTTCTTCGCCGATGCGCTTCCAGTCAACTCGGGCTCGCCTCAGTCAGAAGAAATAAAAATTAATTAAAATACACTGGCGTGCAGTGTATTTTAATTAATTTCTATTTCTTTTCCGTAAAAACCTTTATGTTTAAATAAAAATGAATGAAGAACTATTGATATCACTGGTCCAACAATATTCAGAATTGTTTAATCATGAAGATCCACATTATCACGATGAAATAAAAACATCTCTTCATCAGAGCTGTCCATGACGCAAAAACGACCCATTTTGATGAAGAATTTGCGACGAATGAACAATTCGATTCGATTCGTCAGAGATGGACGCACTAGGAATAAATGCAACTCGCTTCGATTCGACGCATTTCTGCTTTAGTCGACGCCAGGCTTTAGAATGCTAATGCCATTTATGTAGGAACAGTCGTTCTAATAGACATGGATAATACTCCACCGCTTCAATAGCGTCTAGGCTTTGTCATCGAATTGTATCCTGGTAGTGATAGTGTCGCACGCGTTGGGCACCTTTACCGACACAATGATTAGGCACACTAATATTATATGTTAAGTTTGCATTATTGTTTATGTATTTATTTTTAATTTTTAGGCCATAATATCACTTCGTTTCGTCACTATATAAGTATTTATCAGCTATATATACGTATATTATTTAATATTTTCTTTTACTATTTGAGGACACCTCAGCCCAGAGGAATGTTCGATCCACTTTGCAACTACCGCCTAACGCTAATGACATTCGTTAATTATTATCCAATGAGAGTAAAGCAAAGCCCATTTCCGGGTTTCCTGTCTACAGCCTTTTATGCCTAGCATAAAACAACTATACAAGAACATTTGAGGTTTTTTTACATTGAAAAATTATGTCAAACAAAAAAAAAATGTACAATTTAAGTCAAATCATGTCAATAAAATAAATTATAAAAAAATATTTTATACAGATGCCCCAGATGCAATGAAATCTGATGAAATATTACCAGAGGCCCCTCCATCTAATCCACAAGGTATGTATAGGAACTTGGTTTCATTAAGTAAAATGTAAATACATATTTAAAACCATTATACTTCTTGATATTATCTTTATATTAGTACACTAGCTGGACTGGCTGACGATGAGTTCCCCGTTTTGGGAATGTGGCGTGATTAAATATATTTAGACGTGGTTATGCAAAAAGGATCCAACCCGAGTTTGTGTCAAAAATGTTGACTTGAAGAATAATGTTTGTGGTCTATACTATAATGTGATGTAACAATTTTAGCAAACGTAATACAAATAAGAAGAAAAATTAGAAACAGATAGAAACCATTCCGATAATTTGAGTTTATGATATTTGAAGTATGGATACTTCAAATATCATAAACTCAAATTAACTTATCGCGGGTTGGATCCTTTTTGCATAACTACGTCCATTTATTAACAACTGAATCACAGCGCCACCTATTGGATCTCGATTTTGTGATTTGCTGTTTTGGCACTATGCCAACATAATATACTGTTGATATGATGAGTCAATTTGGTCTATTAATATAGAATTTGTTAATACCTCTGTTCACGCCACTTTGCAACTATCGCCTAGCTATTATGAAATTCGTTAATTATTATCCAATAAGGGTACTGCAAAACTCATTACTCATTGCTCATTAGGACTACTTTTACAGTTTTTTTTGCTTTTAATTTATCTAAGAAAACAAAAGTACCGAATAATTAAATATCGACTTCAATTCGGTAATACTACCATGTGCCAAACAACGGATAATGTGAGGGTAACCTTTTAAATAAACAAACCAAACTGTCCATTACGTCTAATAGTGAGCAAGGTCGATTCATTAACCTATAAATTAGCTCAATATTACCGTTGAGATAACACAGAATAACATTCAATCGATTCCTACCATTTTGTGTTTGAGATAAAAGACAAACATGCTGGTGATAATAAATATATAGTCAGTTTTGATGTCCAGTCACTATTTACATGCCCACATATTGAAGACTGCATCTCAATTGTAATTAGGAGGCTAGAAGAGAACAAAATGTCTGCAGAATATGCAGTATTATTCAGAGTCTGCCCCACAACTGGCTGTCTAAAGAGTTTTACAAGCAAAGTAGATGGTGTGGCGATGGGCTTGACTGTATCTCTCATTGTCGCCGTTATATATATGGAGGATTTTGAGAACAAGTTCTCCTTACTACTCTTGTAAATATAAGATTCTATAAGCGGTATGTAGTCGATACTTTCACAATTTGACTATTAGACAAAATTACTGTATTTTATAGAATCAGGCGTCACTTTGCGGAAATTATGTTGAAATTGTTAGATCTTTTTTGCTTATTTCCGCGTAATGAAATAAAATGATGAGTCATACCCAGTTAGAAGAGCACCTCCCGCCCTCCCTCAGTTGCATGCACTATCCCCTGCACCACCACTCCCAGCACCACTACTTCCAGCACCATTACTTCCAGCACCACCACTTTCAGCACCACCACTTTCAGCACCACCACTCCTATCACCACCACTCCCAACACCATCACACTATTAACGACATACCACCCTCGATAATACGGCACGTGTTTCGCAGTCGCAGGTGAAGTAGACTCAGTGGCGTCTGATCGCTAAGGTCAGCCACCACACATAGCAGAGTAGAGTAAGTTCTAACAACTTCAAAGTTACTGTAGTAAGCAGTATAGTGGCTGTGTAAGAATATCCACTATCCCATATCTTGCCATGGGTATGGTAAGAGGCGACAGGGGAAAGCTGAGGCAGCAGATGGGCAGCAGCGGTTATCTGATAACAACTAAATTACAATAAAAAACTACGGTTGCCAACCATCTTGCCAGGCATGGTAACTATTGCAAACGTTCCCCTATGAGCAATGACTCAAAGAAACGCCGGCCCAGTCTTCGGCAGGCCCGCCATTTCTGGCTACAGTTGCGACCATGGTAATAGCGGGGCAGGGGCTGCTAAGAAAAGTAATCCACGGTAATCCTCGAATCCAGCAACTTGTTCTACCACCGGGAGCGGGACTATCTGTCCCAAGGAGGTTTTATCATCCACAAGTCTCTCGTTCACAAAGTTGTAAAGACTGGGAGTGTGTCTACGAGAGCTGCGTACCTTGTTCTCAGAATCACCAAACGGTATTCGTTGAAGGTTATACAGATTTACGTGCCAACCTCAGCACATTCCGATGCGGAGGTGGAAGAAATGTATGGGGGTATCTCTAGTGCCATGCATTCCTCCAAAACCCACTATACTGCAGTAGTGGAAGACTTCAACGCAATACTATTTACAAGAGAGAAAGGTGAGGAAGTTCTGGATAGGGCAACGAAACCTAAGGGGCCAGCAGTTGGCTAACTTCATGGAGAAAGGGGAACTATTTATGGTGAATTCTTTCTTTGAGAAGCAGCCCCATAGAAAGTGGACCTGGTCGACCCCGACGAATCGACAAAAAGTAAGATTGACTTGATTATGACGACTAGACGGCAACAGTTCAGTGATGTCTCAGTGATCGCGAGGGTGAAGTTTGACAGCGATGACCGAATGGTGAAAGGCACACTAAACCTAAACGTTAAGTTGGATAGGTCACGTTTAACGAAGTTTACGAAGAACGCCACGTCTCCCTCGTGCTCTAATCCAACGCCCCGAAAACTTTCAGCTCGAGTTATAAAACAGTTTTCAGTGCCTACGAGACTGCAGTGCAGTAAACGATATGCATGACAAGCTCTTGGACACTCCATGCGGTCGGAGCTAACATAAAAACTCTCAGATCACACCTTAATCTCAGACCTGTTAGACTGAAAATGAAGCTGCAGTCTTCAGCAGATATTACAGCAAACAAGCAACTGAACAGACTGATCTCCCCAAATGCATGCGCCGGGACTTACGCAACTTTAATACAGCTCGTAGCTCGAAGCGATCGAGTGAATCTAGAGCTCCATAGATTTTGATAAAGATCAGTTTGCCATAAAGAGCCAACCGTCGAAGCTGAAGTCAGATGTGGTAGCATTGTTTCCGGAACACTTGAGATTGAGAGGTTCTACGGGCTGCTGTTCTCATCATCGTTGGAGACACAAGTGTGAGTAACGATCCAAGAGCAAGTCTTCTTTGGGGGAGGCCTATATCCGGCAGTGGACTTGTAAAGGGCTCTAATGATAAATGATGACTGTATTCTTAGACTACCTTAACTTCATAAACTTAAAATTTTATTTAAAATGGAGTTATGGGCATAATACCGTGGAACCGTGGGAATCTCAAGAGAGAGCACAAGGGACTTGTGAATGTAAACGCCTATCCGTTGAGTTTTAGCACATCAAGCAAGTATTTCATGAGGACAAGCTACGTATCCCGCGCCTACTTTACAGTAATAGAATGAAACCGGCCACTGACGAGCGTATTCCTGGTATACTTGAAGCCTACAACTTGGACCGATCTTGCATAAAACATGATACAAGCCGCCGCAGAAGATTTTTCCATTGTACTGGGTTCTACAAGCTTGATTGATAATGTGGTCTCTCTCTTACACAGGGTAAACAAAAAAATCGATGAAACCCGCATAAAAAAAGAATGTAGCAGATGTTATGACACTTTGGAAAGTCTGCAGCCTGTGAACGTGTCAAGGGTCGTCCCCACCTTAAAACTTGATAAACCCCAAATCCTTGTAAAAGAACGTAGATTCCTAATTAGCCGATTCGCGAGGCTATTAAGATAAAAAAAAATCAATAGAGTTAACTGAATGCTACCCAGGGGTGCTGCTGGGATATCATAATTAATAAAACTGAATCCAAACTCGAGCCAGGCGCGGTCGCAGCCGGAAATTTTCGAGGGCGTCACTAATAATAAAATATGTCGAGTTAATTAGACTATTGCACAATACACAATTTTATTGCGCAGATTATAAAACAATTGGTATCTTTTATTTAATTGGCAAATCGGGTGATAATATTTGAGACATCTAGACGGCTATCTCCGGATGAATATTTAGAAAAGCTAAACCTGCCAGCCTCTCTTCTAATATGTTTGTTCTAAACCAAGTTTTTACATGCCTTAGCGTTGAAAATGATCTCTCTGATCTCGCACGAATTATAGGAAGATTTGCCAGAATTTTCAGCAAAGTCTTTATATTTGGTAAGAGATCATCGTGGCAAACCTAGATTGTAGAAACCACACACTTCGGAAATGTTGTATCAATACTTTCTTTGAGCTCCCGTTTCCACTTTGAAATACATAGCTGATACTCTGTAACGAGAGTGGCAGCAGAAACACTCAAGAAATGGGAATAACAATCTGCCAACAAAGTAGGGATTTAAAAATAAGTATAATTAAACGCGATAGAATCCGTAAAAGTAGTTTTATTCAATGTAGTGTTCGCGTAAATATAAGAAACCATAACATTCTGATACTTTCTTCACATTAAGATTTTAGCATAATAATGTCTAATCCGAACAAGTTCATCGTTTCCGCAAAAAGTCAGTACTGTAAGTCGTCATTTTTTTTATATAGGATAGGGTCACAAAAGAACGAGCACACAGTCCACTTGATGGTAAGTGGTTGCTGTGACCGATAGACATCTACATTTATCCTCCATAAAGAATCAAAATGCAGATGCGTCGTCACCCGTGAGGACTAAGATGGAATGCCTCTTTTTCAGTAAAATGGGTTTCTGGTTCTCTACACTCACCAAACGAAACACAGCAGTTTCAAGCTGCCATTTTACGCTGGTATTCTGTGAGAGTGTGGTCCTTCCCTGGCCGAGCCGACCCATTCATGCTACTACTATACTACTAATATAGCTGCGGCATGGCTCTATCACGTATATTATCATTATGCTATCTATCAGTGCAATATATACAGTCCTCTGAAAATATTTCTCGTCATTTCCTTGATAATTAACGCGAAGAGTCTGTCAGTAATTTTTAGAAGATATTTCAATTTGACGTGTACGATTTTGGGGTATTCATGTCCCCTGTGACTCTCCCCTTCGGACCGCGCCTGACTCAAGCATATCACTACAAGACTGCAAGATACTGTAATCTCGTTCAGCATAGATTGGATCAAAAATAATATTCAAAAGCTAATTCATGGGTTACCTAATGACGTCCGAACATCCAACATCTCATTCCTCCCGTGACCATGGGTGCTGTAAATTTTTCGAAACGTCAGGAGCTATAAATGAGCTAAGACGAATGCAATAAAATCCTTCAAAATAGTTTCAAACAACAAAGTAAAAAATAACCAATATTATATTAAGACTCACACTTAACTCCTTAGTGATCGCTACGATCTCTGGCGAGAGTTGTTAGCAATAAGCATTGCCGGGAGTGCACGCCGTCTCTCAATGAACCTGGCACTCAACATCGAATAGTTTATTATGATTATTTATTTATTCAAATATATACCCTTTATACTTTGCCCTTTATTTTTAAGACCACTGAATAGTAGAATAGGGTTGATAAATATGAATAATCTTTTCAAAATGCGCCGGCTTGCTTACATTTGAGTTTCCTATACCATGATGAGCAGACAGACAGTTTTTTTTAGGAGTTGATATGTAGAATTCATTGAAGTCAAGAATTGTTCTTCAGATCAACCTGTTGCAATGAGTGTCGACGAAGTTGTACAATCGTCCGAAGCCTCTGTGGGACCGCAACAATTGGATTCACCGCTTCCTCGGGGTATGTTTTTATACCTACATATTCGCGTAATATGACACAATTCCAAGTACAAATATATTCAAATATTTAAATTGTAAACATTTTAGTGCATTTATTATTCTGTCCAAATGTGGGTCAGGACCGTGCTTTAAGGCCTTCCTTATTATTTTTTATTAATTTAAAAGTTCACGGGTCAAATGAATAGGGTTGCCACCTTTTGTTTGAGTAAATAAAGTATTATATACTTTTCTGTGTGCCTAGTGCGAGATGTTGTTTTACGCGCTCGATACCGAGAAAGTTAACTACAATTTGTATGGAATAAAATCAGCGCCAACTAGTGGCAATAATCGGAATCACCATCGAGCATTGACTCTCACTCGTCAGTGAGAACGTTAACGCACGTGATTGGTTGAAGCGACAATTTCGATCATTCGAGACGTAAAATTTTACGCGGTCGATATCGAAAAAGTTTTCACCTACATTTTTACAGTGAGGTAGAAGAGTGAGAATAATTGTTGAAGAGTTAATTTTATTTACTTTTGTGAGAACGATATATAATTTAGGCAGGCCGTTATTTTTTTCGTTAGGAGGATGTTTGCAGCCACAAAGACATTAACACTAAGTTAATAAATTACATTTACTGCTCCATAAATGTCAACATAAAATCATATAAGAATGAAAACACCTTCATGTTTATTGCTTTCAATTTAATACTTTCAATAATTAACATTAAAGTAAAATGGCTAATTCTCAATCTCATAATACTAACACAAACTGACGAAACCTTGATCAAATTACGAAACATAAACAAATAGCTAATAATGAATTGTGATTCCGATTATTGCCACTAGTTGGCGCTGATTTTGTTCTTTACAAATCGTAGTTAAGCCCGCTTTTCACTACGGGATATAATATAATATATATTACATCTCGAGATATAAATTAATATCGCTCACCATACATTTTATATGGAACCGTTTACACTGTGCTATAATATATATTACATCTCAAGCTATAAATATTTTTTCGATCGACCGAGCGATATTTTCATTTTATATTTCTCCCCCTGTACCCCGCACACCGATCCGTGCCCCCGCAGACGGTGTACGGGGTAAATGGGGGTAATCCAATGACCAATGACGAATGACTGGTTAAAAGATATATCTCACAGTGTGAAAGCCAATCACGGGATATAATTTATATTATATCCCATAGTGAAAATCCAGCCTTAACGTTCTCGATATCGAACGCGTAAAAACAAAATCTCGCACTAGGCACACTGAGCTAAAAACATAAACTACGACAAGTGAAAATAAAGTATCATTTATTCTAAATGCAATTTTTTACACACATTATCTTTACCTACGTTCTGTGTCTTTTTCACATGAGGAAATGCTTAGGCATACCCGTCTCGAGGGGGCAAGGACGGGTTATGTTGGACTCGCACCGACTAAAACCCCATGGTGTTCCACCTTCGCCGCATATTGTCAGGGCCACGGGAACGCTTTTGCACATATCCGCGGCCCCACAAGCGCCGGCCGCCTCATAGCGGGCCTTCTTCGGGGGAGGACTTCTCCTCCCCATTCTCCTTCTCAGGCAAAGCGCATCAGGAACGCAAGGCACGCCTTCCTCCACGGCCTCTAACTAGACCTGCGTAACGGGCTCCCCGAATCCGATACGTGGAGGCCATCGGGCCAGGAAAATCGCGGCGCTCGATAGCACCCGCTTTTCCAACCCCAGCGGCGGATCTGTTCTTTGGCTCCACCGGCAACCAAGTTCGGCCGCGGAAGGTAGGGAGAGCGGCACCTCGCAATACCGACACTCCTCTTCCTCCGCGGGCCCACCACCACCGACGCATCAACGGTGCGGCCCCGTCAGAGTCGCGGAGAATAGGGCGAGTGGCTCATCGCCATATCAACACTCCTCTTTCCCTGCGACTGCTCTCTCACCGCAGCCTACCGACACACATCCGAAGTGGGCTCGCTAAGTCCACTCGGAGTGGCTACCTCGGGCTGGCCGTACACCACGGGCTAGCTAAGGGGTTCCTCTTTGTTCCACGACAAGGCGGGAATCCGTTCGGGGGGACATTTTATGTCTAAGTTAAGATAACACTGTTCCTTTAATCCCATCCCCTATACTTTTTAAATAACGCTGAATTTACTGTGAAGTGGCGGTGTAATGTAAGTTATAACCTTCTGTGGGTGTAGTAAGATGCGAAAGAGGGGAGAAATCGGGAGGTGGGCAGCAGCTTCTTCCTAATAATACTAAAATTAAGAAAACTGTGGTTGCATACTCACTTGCCAAGAGTACAAAATGGTTACATACTACGTAGAAAAATATTTTGCCACTATTGTAAACAGGATAAAACTAAAAAAATATCAAAATTATTTCCTTGTGCATATAACTTATTCTTATATAACTCGTTGTGTATCATTGACATCTTTCTGTATATAATTCGTTCTTTAAGTAAACATTAAAATAAAACTGAAAATCGTAAATATTGGTAAAATAATTTATTTTTACGTACGTTATTGGTTTCATAAAGCACGTTTGCCCGAAATAACGTACAATACTTACATCTCTATCAGCGATACGAATACACACCAGTAGTCTTTTTACTCGTGCGAAAAAACCGACACGCGTTTAAATACTCGTACTCGTGCCTACTGGTCTGTGCTCAGCGAGTGTGTAAACGTCGCATTAGGTATAAAGCAAGTATACGGCCGGTTCATATTGACAGTTGACGGGCCAATAGGGTATTACACCCATTTAAAAAAAGTGTTTTAAATGAATCTTAGAGTGATGCTGAACCACTCTATCATTTTTATATAATTTTTTTTAAATTGCCATAAAATTATTTTTAAAAATTCGCTTTAAATTTTCGCGTGGAAACGCTAGCAGCCATGCTGTTCAACTCGTGACGTCACTGTCCTAGAATTTTGCCGGATTTTCAAAGGAATAAGATACTTTTGGATGTTTAGTAATGCGTTATCATCTATATCATTGTTGTATTGTGCCTGAATTCTAAAATACTAGTATATGAACTGATTTAAATATATGAAATACTTAGTTAAAAGTGGCAAGAAGAGACCCGAAGGCATTGTCTACAAAACCTAAACTATACTTCTATGAAGATCACTTTGATGTACGTAGGACTTATATTTAACTATCGTTTATACAAAACAAAACATCATAACATGATAGGTGCATGACCTATTGCAAGTCAAATTTTGTAATAGATTAGGTTAATCGCTCGTCTGTCCCGCCCCGTGTGGGCTATTTTGACAGCACTTGCTAGTGCCGTGCATTGTTTTACTTAATTCGTGTTTTCTTCTATTATATGGGAATAATGAAAAAAGTACAAAAAGTTGTTCTCACCTAAGATTATATTATAATATCGTATAACATTAGTGCTAAAAGCGGAGTAATAAACTCGCTTTGATTTCAAATGTCAAAGATTATTGCATGTTTTAGCTGGAAAGTGACAACACTAGTTACCACTAGCGCCCTTTAGTGTCGACTAGCAGAACTAGGAGAGTCAAGATCCTTCTAGAAATTTCAGGACCGATATGTACTCGAACATTCTAGATGTCGCTACAGTAGAAGGTTCTGGAAACTATCTGAGGCCTTATATAAGGCCGGTATAGACCACGACTGAGTCAGTGTTGAGTTGGCGATACAAGCGAATACTTCGAAGTGATACAACTGCGAACTAAAGTGATCAGTAGTGTTTTGTTTTAAGTTGTAATTAGTAATCTGTAATTATAGTGTCAATTATGGTAATTACCACGGCAGTTTTCAGAAGTGGCATCAAATCATGCCGATTTTACCAAAGGACGACATGGAGGGTATCCGTACTCGAAGTCAACGCTAGCTGGAGACGGACCAGAGACGATTTGGTAATGCAACGCTGCAAACGTCGGAGGGCCAGCTGCTGACCACGGAGGCCGGCCCGTCAGCAGCTCCTGCATCTGCAGCTCCTGACTTAGGTCTCTGATGATGATGCTGCAGGATCAGGCTCGGCGACAGGAGGAACAGGCCCGCCGACAGGAGGAACAGGCTCGCTGACAGGAGGTACAGGCCGGCCGACAGGAGGAACAGACCCGTCGGTTGGAAGAGCAGCTGCAGCGCGGTATGGAAGAGCAGATGCTCCTCAGGAAAAAAGTGAAAGTGGTAACAAGTATTTCATGGTTGTGATGGATTACTTCACTAAGTGGCCAGAAGTCTTCGCCATTCCAAATCAAGAAGCTTCAACAGTTGCAGATAAACTAGTTCATGAAGTTCATTTTTATACGTGGTAGAGCCGTGCTGCGGCTATATTATGGTTGTAGCACGAATGGGTCGGCTCGACCGGGGAAGGACCACGCTCTCACAGAATACCAGCGTAAAATAGAAGCTTAACGCTGCTTTGTTTCGTATGGTGAGTGTAGAGAATCGGAGACCCTTTTTACTGGAAACTAGGCATTCCATCTTAGTCCTCACGGGTGACAACGCATCTGAATTTTGATTTGTAATACAAGATGTAGATGTCTATGGGCCACAGGAATCACTTACCATCACGTGGACTGTGTGCTCGTTTATAACCTTATCCTATAAAAATAAAAAATAAAAAAAAATGAAGTCTTCTGTCGTTTTGGAGTACCCTTAGAGATTCAGAGCGATCAAGGAAGGGATTTTGAGTCTCAAATATTCCAGGAAACTTGCCGAGTTATGGGGACTCATAAAACACGAACAACTTCTTACCACCCACAATCTGATGGAATGGTAGAACGATTTAATCAGACATTGGAGAGGTACCTAGCAAAAGTTGTGGAAAAACTGCAACGAGACTGGGACAGGCACATACAACCGTTTTTGTTGTCATATCGAAGCGCTGTTCACGAAAGTACATCAGTGACACCAGTTTTCGCAAACTTTGGGAGAGAATTACGGCTGCTTGTAGACCTGATCACCGGAATACCACCTGATGTCCCACGCAGTATAATCGATTATGCAAATGACTTGCGGAACAAAATGAATGACATTTATGAGCACGTCAGACAGACGGACCAGCAAGCGTCTGAGAAGATAAAAACACGGTATGACCGCAAAATAAACAACAAAGGGTTTGACGAAGGTTCACTAGTGTGGTTAGATAATCCAGTTCGCAGCAAAAGGGAAATCTCCTAAGCTTCAAGCTTAATGGGACGGACCGTACCGGATTGTGACAAGGATCAATGACGTAACCTACCGGATACAGAAAGGTGCCAGAGGTACTCCTAAGATCGTCCATGTGAATCGACTGGCGCGTTATTGTGGGGCCAATAATGCTCGAGATGAGCATGTCTTAGGAGGCGGCAGTGTTGCGGGCCACTATTAATGTCTTGTATATGGCAACAATAGTTACCACTAGCGCCCTCTAGTGTCGAATAGCAGAACTAGGAGAGTCAAGATCCTTCTAGAAATTTCGGGACCGATATGTACTCGAACATTCTAGATGTGCTACAGTAGAAGGTTCTGAAAACTATCTGAGGCCCTATTATAAGGCCGGTATAGACCACAACCGAGTTAGTGTTGAGTTGGTGACGCAACCTAATACTTCGAAGTGATACAACTGCGAACTAAAGTGATCAGTAGTACAATTGTATTTTGTTTTAAGTTGTAATTAGTAATCTGTAATTATTGTGTCAATTTTGGTAATTACCTCGGCAGTTTTTAATTGTCTCGAACCCCAAGCTCGTAACAATATAAAATTATCGGTTCAATTAAACGAATTCGAATTAATAGAATGAATATTAGTACATTTTGCTTTTACGAATGCGTCTTCCAAGATGGCTTTTCAATTAAATTCGGAACAAAACTCAACAATCGTAAAGATAACTTGCAAAATTTCGAAATAACACAGCACATTAGCTAGTTCTTTTAACCAGTGACGTCAAGACGGTATGTAATATGGAAACAGCGTTTTGCAGATTAGAGTATTAACTTTTTTCATATAAAACCTATATTTCATTTAAAATTTTAAAATGTAACTTTACCGGTAACCAATTATCGCTCTTGCCACAATTCAGTGCATTACGCTACCGCTGCTAATATACCTGTTGGTATGTGTTGTTATTTCCTTCGAATATTTAATACATATAACATTTCGTGGATTTTGTTTACAATTACGCTTCCATAGTGTTTAAGAGTTCGTTGGCCACTACCAAATTTTCTGCGCCTCGGATAACTTCCGAAAGTATGCGGATGTTGTCGCCTAGACCTAATTTGGATTATGTCATCGTTTCACTAAAAAGTTTACAATTTAAAAAAAAATTAGCACAACTATATACTATATGTTTATAATTTATTGAAGTGTACCCTTCTTTTTAGATGACCCTATTGCATTGAGTGTGGATGAACCAGTACAATCGGCCGTAACCTCTTTAGGATTGCGGCGAGTGAAGTCACCGCTTCCTGAGGGTATGTTTTTATCTCTACATTATTCGCGTAATATGACACAATTCCAAGTACTGTAAATGTATTCAAATTTTTTAATTAAACATTTTAGTGAAGCGATGATACTATCTAAATTTGGTCTAGGTGACAACTTCCGAATACTTTCGAAAGTTATCTGTGGTGCAAAAAATATGATAGTTGCCAACAAACTCTTAAACACTTTGGAAACGTAATTATGCACAAAATCCACGGAAAATTCGGCCACAAATAGCACCACATCGACAAATTACTTTAAGTATTCTAATTAAATTCCTTCTCCGCAGGCCGTAGCCATGGCCCTCGGCGAATCAGGTCCAAGGTCCAGGGCATGGCCAGTTGAAGACAAACCGTTGGTACGAAACGGTTGTGTCCTTTGCGTGTTACCGACATTAAATTTTAAAAATGAATATGTCACCTATTCGTAAGATTAAAAGTAGATCAATAATTCATAGCGGTGAAAGACGAATAATTTACAATGCATTTAATTACTTTAAACTGTCGGATCTGAATGTGACTGTGGAGAGCGCAGTATTAAAAACAAGTGCATGATTAAAACATAATGCCGATTCGCATAAAAATGATGACCAGATTATTTATGAATCATCATCATCATTACAGCCCTTCACAAGTCCACTGCTGAACGTAGGCCTCCCCCAAGGAATGCCACAACCCAAGCAGCATGCAAGCTGTATACGAGCTGTATTGGAGTTCCTTTTTATACTAGAGGCTGCATTTACTGGCTGTACAAAGGCTGTATAAGCGCTTATACAGCTCTTATAAGTAAAAAATTGGCACAATTATACAGCTTTATGCGTTAGTAGCGCTGTACAGTAGCTGTACAAGCACAAAAGGGGCTGTATTATAGCTGTTATTTGGTGTACAAGGAAACTATTGCACTACAAATACTATCTTATAAGTATCTTTTAAAGATAAACGTTCTAAATTGGTGTTTGAATGGTATCACAAATGAATTTATGACAATCATAACTTAATAGGTTTATTTATATACTTTATTGAATAATGGCGACATTTAGTGAGTGAAAGATTATATTATATTACATATTAATATTACTTGGATTGGAGTTGAGTTTTGACGGTGATAACTGGTGAATAGAAAGTGCAAAATTAGATTTACGATAAACTTGTATATGATTTCTATCAAAAAATTGCCGCGCCAGCAAAATAACGAAATAATATAAGGACAAAATACTAAATGTGGTAAGTAAATATTGATTTTATAGGTTATAATAAGAAAATAATTAAATTAGTGAATGTAAATGCATATTGGGGCACAATAATGGTTTAGGCTAAAACTAATGTCTCATATTCCTAAATTTACAATTTAAATTTTGTTTTTATAGGTCCTAAAATGGCGACAATTTGCTAAACAGCCTAAACGATATTTCGAGGGTCTTATAGTCTTAGTAGCTATACTATGTATGTTATCATACAGCCATTAGTTTTTAATAAGCTGTATAATGGAATATTTTTATTACTAACGCTGTATAGTAGTTTTTAAAACATCACAGATAATTCAAAACACAAAAAGTCTTTAGCTATATATATATATATATATATATATATATATATATATATATATAAGATGCAAAACCTGTCTTGGAAACAACACTTTTATCCCTTCTTCACTTTATCTCATTTAAATAATAATATTTTAAGATGTAACCGTGTTTAATTTTGTTCTTCTTTACCTTTTTTTAAGACACCGACTATATAAAGCCACATAGACAAAGTTAATAAATTTAAAAAAAATTCTACCAATCTAAAACCATCGATTTAATCGAAATGATTGTATTTATTGGTAATAAATTACTACCCCTTTGATTCAGTAAAATTGACAAACCAAACCAAAAATATGACTACCTTTATCAAATAAAGATTACTTATACATTTTTCTTTCTAATGTTAAAAAGTGGAGTAAAGAATTAAAGCTATCTCTTTCTTTGCCAAACAATATTAAGGAAGGTACATTTTATGACGAAATATTTTATCCCGCTCAGCAGTACGGTACCAGTACGAGCATGCTGTTTATGTACGGCAAAAACAAAAGAGTTGGCTGTTTTATTTGATACATAAGTTAACTTATTGTGAAGTAATTTGACTTTGTTGTGTATCTTATACTGGTTTTATTTACTTTTTAGGATAATATGCTGTTTAAAATTGCATTTTCATTTTACCAAGTTTGTGGGAATCAAAAGACGTTTTAAGATGACCAAAAAAGCGATTAGATGCTAATATATCTTGTATATATAGTTAGATTTATAATATCAAGGTTGTGCTATCATTGTTCTTCACATAAAATATGTTTAAAGTATGAGTGATAACAATGAATCAACAATACAAAAATCGTCAGTATCGATTTATTAAAAAAATTATCGTAAAGAAAGCGGTTTGTACGATATGTAAAAAGCAGTTCTACAGACATGAAAATAAAACTTGGAAATATACAAATAAATAAATAATAAGTATTTGTATTTTATTCCATATTGTCACATATCACTTAATAAAAGTACCTTTTTAAAAATGCTTTAACTAAAGAAATCACTACTCTCAACTCGAGTTATAAACATTTACCCGATGCAGGGAACTGTAAATAGGTATTTCAAATTAATCGTAAACTAGTACAATTAGAGTGACATGATAAATTAACCCGAGTGACTCGAGTCACAAAATCCTACTGAGCTCGCATCTTTATCTTACTTACGGCCACTGCAATTTAGTGTCAACAGTGGTAGAGCCAGGCGGCAGCTTTTGCTGTCGCATGGATGGGCCGGCTCGAACCGGGGTGGTACCACGACCTCACAGAATACCAGCGTAAAGTAGAGGTTTACCTCTGCGTTTCGCTTGGTGAGTGCAGGTGGCCGGAGGCCCTTTTTACTGGAAATGAGGCATTCCATCCTAGTCCTCACGGGTGAAAACGCATCTGCATTTTGATCTGTAACAGAGGATAGATGTAGATGTCTATGGGCCGCAGCAACCACTTACCATCAGGTGGACTGTGTGCTCGTTTTTCACCCTTATCCTATAAAAAAAAAGTGATGAACTCGACGTACTTATTCGAGCAATTTATTGATAAATTATGTAATACTAATAAAATGATAAAGTATAATTTGTGATATTATTAATAATATTAATAAATTATTTTATGAAGATTGTCTATACGCAAACCAAAAATATATAAAAATGTAAATACAGTGAAACCTGGATAACTGGGACCTTAAGGGACCTGAAAGTTTGTCTCAGTTAAAGAACTATTCCACTTACCCAGTGTCTCAGATATCCAGGTATAAATAAATATCTGTCCCATTTACAGAAAGTTCCAGTAATAGAGGTTATTTCAGTTATAAAGGTGCGATTATTAAATAAAATAACGTATTTTGTAAACATAGTACATAAACATCCGGACAATAGCAAAACCAAACTAAAACTGGAGATCACTTTTATACAATTAGCAAAGTGCGGAATTTGCGGGTAGAATACAATCAGTAAACAAAACGGTACACAAAATATAGTATCAGTAAAAGGGGTAAAACACACTCGCTGTATCAATTATAGCGGTAATTATGACGATATAATCGAAGAACTAATCCCAGATATAGAGGTTTGTTTTGTCCCACAAACAGAGGTAATTCTAAAGTGTATGGACTTAAGCATGAGTTCCAGCTATAGAGGTTTCCCACTTAACCAAGTTTCACTATATATACCTATTAACTTGAGTAATAATATTTATGTTGGATGGAGGAATAAATATAAAAATAATTTGTAAGAAAATTGACACAGCTTCGTTACACCAATTACGAGTTCAATTTCAGTTACGTGAATTTCAACTCGAGTTGAGTTTCTCCGAGTTGGAACATCTCAATTACAATTTTTTTAATATTACATTACCAGAACAAATTACGTTTTTTATTTTTTTTATTAATTATTATGCGGCACAGCGAAAAGCTACGCAGGTTTGTGTTGCGTGCCGTTCTGTCTACATTTACAAAAATGGAGATAACAACTAATATTTGTTAAGGAAATAACATTTTAATTTATATTTTATGTTACTTCATTAAGTTCACTTCTAAATTTATTATCCAGACCATTTATTAAGCGACGTATTATGTATGCGCTCACCATATTTATTTTTGGATGGTATTGTTATTAATTTTTTTTTAGTTACTTTGCGGGTCTGAATTTTGTTTGAGACTATATGTTGTATACCTAAATTAAAGAATTGTTCTTTTAACAATTGATATTGGACTTTATCACGGATATTGAGTACCTTGCAGTGTTTAAATATAAAGTTTTCATTTGTTTTTGCCTGAAGTTTAATTTTTATAGGTACAGTCGCTTTTAAAATCCTAAGTTGTAGTTGATAAATGTACTGTAGGTGTGATTTGTCTGCTCGTCCGTAGTTACTTAGCCCATAAGTTATGTCTGAATCGACAAGAGCGTTATAAAGCATCATTTTGACTCGAAAGTTTAATCGCTTTCTAATTATAAACATATTCGCCAAAAATGCTCTAAGCTTATCACATACATGCTTTATATGCTCGTGCCAATTGAACTTATGGTCTACTTTTAAGCATAAATATGTATGCGATGTAACTAACTCAATCGTGGAACACTTACAATTAAGTTGGGGTTGGTGAAGGCAATTATGATTATGCGCAATGATTTTATGTTTTAATATGCTATGAGACTTTAAGTTTGGCGAGTGTATATGGACTAATTTCGTCTTTTGAGAATTTAATATCAAACCGCTGTCATGGCAACATTTATTTAATGAATCAAAATCATCCTGTAACAAAAGCAGGGAGTCATTGACATCCTTAGCAGCCACAAGCATACACATATCATCAGCGTATTGATAGTTAGTACAATATCTAAAGATCTTATTCATGTCATTGACATAGGCTATAAAGTACAATGGTCCAAGTACGGAACCTTGACCTGGGTCTTCGGTTACTTTGACTGATGTGCTATAGCTTTCACAAATTTTAACACGGTAGCTTCTATTGACCAGATAGTTTTTACACCAATTTAAAAGAGGTCCACGAATACCTGTATTTTCTATCTTTCTAATCAGCTTATTATGATCTAATGTATCAAAGGCGCGAGAAAAATCAATAAATAGGGCTAGAACACGTAGTTTCTGATTCATCCATGAATTAACTTGATCTGTGAATTCCGATAATAGCATTACAGTGTTTTTAACAGGTCTGAAACCGAATTGGCTAGAGTTTAAAATATTACTTTTTTGATAAAACTCATGTATTTGATTACAGATATATTTTCCTCTATTTTATCTATTGATGATGTTAAAGTAATTGGTCTATAATTATTTGTGTCATCAAACTTACCTTTTTTATGGACTGGTCTAACAGATCCCACCTTAAGTTCATCTGTATCTATTAACGGTACTAATCTATAAAATAATAATACTAATTGGTATTAGCACTTAACACGAATATCAAAACGACTCTTTTATTCCAGATTTCTTGATTCCGTTCAGATTTTCATAAAATCTTTAGTCTATTTACGATAATAAATTGGAATCTTTTTTTGTGTTAAACCAATTGAGGGTTGTTAAAATTTCTAGTGGTCCCAAAAACGGTTGTCTCCTTTTGGCGTTCTCCAGGAAGACAGGCGAAATCCGTTAAACATCATCTGGAGCGGGTTATTAGAGACTTAACTTTGACTTTCGAGGAGATGACGGCAGTCTTATGTCAGATTGAGTTGTGTCTGAACTCAAGACCTCTACCAAAGATCAGTGACAACCCACAGGATCAACAGCCACTGACGCTAGGATATTTTCTTGTCGGCGAACAATTGGTATTAGCACCTGATAACAACTACGAATAGTCAAACACGCATGGTACAAGATTTTTGGCGGCGTTCGTCGCGTGAGTATTTAGTGCAATTTCATATTTATAAATGGCAAAACCAGAATCCGAGGCCGAAAATAGGCGATATTGTGTTAGTAATTGAGGATGGCTTGTCACCACCGAAATGGCAGAGGATAAACACACTGGAAAAGATGGAGTAACTCGGGTGGTTACTGTAAGATGCAAACAAAACCTAGTCATCCGACCAGTGTCTAAACTGTGCTTTTTGCCTGTCACAAAGAAAGTAGTTTATTAGATCGCCGTGTAAATTCAAGGTTGATTGTGTGTCTAAGGAACGTTTTTTTGGTTACATTTTTTTTTTCAATCGTTTGTGAACTTATTGCTAACTCGTAAGTATATGTATGTGTATGATCAAAGTTTAAAATTTCCTATGTTTACACTTGTTGTTTGTTAACTCAATATAATAAGTAAGTTAAGTTAATGGTACTATATTTTTAACCTCCACGAAAGTGCAAGCAATAAATTAACGAAATTTTAGTGCAATTTGATGAACAGTATGGCATCGCATAACATACGATCAAACAAACAAACATTAATTTTCATACATTAGGTATCTTAAGAAAACCTTAAAATACTAATTGTGATCACGATTTCGATATGTTACTTACGAAGGTGACACTGAAAGATCTTAGAAAATCAAAAACTGAACAAACTAGCAAGTTACTGGTTTTATTAATTTTAGAAAACGTGGACAAACATACGTGTTCATGAATACATGAATGCACACGATCTGTACTAATAAAGGTTTTACTAATTTTATTTGAAAGTGATTTGTTTTGATTATTAATGTTTGCAAACAAGGTATGCGAATTATTAAATGTATGACATATAGCCCTATTCTGTATGGTATAAAAATTGTACTAAAGAGGCATATACGAGGGTGACACCGAAAGTTCTTCGATAATCAAAAACTGAACAAACTAGCAAGTTATTAGTTTTATTTGACATCGCTGCATCCGATAGAACCACTGAGAAAAGCACTTTGCCCACTCGTCCTTAGGGGTCTCTTCGACAGCATTTTGAAACGCAGCCACTGGCTGCTCGGCGTGCAAAAGACGTTTTTGTCGAAGTATTTCTTGTATTTTCGGTAATAAATAAAAATCGCAAGTTCAGGGCTATAGGGTGGGTGACCCAGTAAATCCACGTCTGACGTCGCCAAGTAGTCGATTGTTTGCTTGGCGGTGTGCGACGTGACGTTGTCGTGGTGAAGGAGGATCCTACTGCGAGGTCTTTTCTCCTGAAATTTTTCCAAGACAAGTGGCAAACAATTGTTAGTGTTCCACTCTGCAGTAACTGTTTTCCGATCCTCTAAAACAATTGTTGCGTAATGACCTGCCTTTCCGAAGAACGAGGCCACCATCTTTTTTCCCACGCTTCGACCGCTTCACTATAGTTGGCAACTGCTCGGAAGGAAATATCCAGACATACTGTCTCTTAGTTTCAGGATCATAACATTAAATCCAGATTTCGTCACCCGTAATTATGTCGAACACAGCACTTGAGTCATTTCCTTTAAATCTTTGAACCATTTCACGACACCAATCAACGTGACGGAGTTTTTGGGCCTCTGTCAAATTATGAGGTATCCACCGGGCACAAAGCTTCCTGACCGCTAAATGTTCATGGAGGATTTTATGCACTTGCACCATACGATACCTAAGCTTGTCTGAATCTGCTGTTAAGTCACTCTTTTGTCAGTCTCTATCACACGCCGCACAGCACTGATGTCATCTTCAGTCGTCGCCATAGAAGGCCGTACTTCACGCAGATCATCGGTGAGATTTGTGCGACCACGTTTAAACTCATTAAACCAGTTGTGAACAGTGGCACGAGATGGGGCTTCATCGCGAAAAGCCAATCGAAATCTATCATAACTTTCTTGTTCACGTAAATGACATCGAAAGTCATAAAAAATCATTGTACGAAAATTTTCTCGCGTTAAATTCATGCTGATGTGACATAGACAATTTTCAATTTGCCGCCAAATCGTAAACTAATGACAAATTAATAAAATACATACACAATAATATTGGGAAAGAGTTCCATTTTCAAAATTTTAACTTTATATCGTTTACAAGGGGCCAGTTCTAAAAACTTTCAGTGTCGCCCTCGTATGAAACCAGACGACTACATTGAGCTACTTTAATGGACGACAGTCGTATTTTTAATACACCTTAACAAATTTCGCAACCTGACGATATTACTGCCCTTGTGTTAACAGTAGGAACAATTATCGATTTGATGTACCAGAAAAAATGGTTTCGTCTATGTATCGGGATATTTATATAAAAAATGTCTAGAATACCGCAAATGTGAGAAAATAACAATAAATTATTTTATTTATATCGAAGTCGGTTGTACTAAGTTTTTTACTTTACCACTTGTTGTAAGGAAATGTTTGATGAGGCCGTAGACATGCCGTAAAATAATTTTGACTTCGTGATTACCGCCTTCCCGCACACCGCGCCCGAACACTCTATAGCGTAGGATCACCTCACATTCGCTCGTAATACGAGTATAATACTTCATAGTGAACTTTGTGATCTGTGGCGTGCCTAAAATATTGTGTCACGAGCCATCTATGGCATGCGTGCCGTTGGTTCGCCATCCCTGATCTAGGGTATCTGAGTAAAACCGCGGACGGACGGACGGACATGGCGAAACTATTAGAGTTTCTTGTTGTGTAACTACGGAACCCTAGAAATAAAATACTTTGAATAAGAATTACTTGTAATCGAAATCGATCTCATCGAATCGAATAAATGTCGAATAGAAAAAATTATTCTATACCGTGTAGTGGCGGTAACTCATATCATCCTATGGGTATCGGAAGAGGCGACAGTCGGAAACAAACAGGAGATGACCATCAGCGTCGTTCTGATAGCAACTAGAAATAAAATGACGCAGTTGCCATCTGCCTTTCAAGCAAGGCAACTGTGGCAGATATCTCCCTTATGAGTCATTGTAAAAAGTTAAAGTAATTTTTAACATTTTTTCTTAAAAGAGCTAATTAATTTATAATAAATTGATTTCATTTCAAATGTAACTTTTACCGTTAACGGTCAAACCGGTAACCAATCACCGCTCTTGCCACAATACAGTGCATTACGCTACCGCAGCTAATATACCTGTTGGTATGTGTTGTTATTTCCTTCAAATACTTAAGATAATTTTTGAAAAAAGCTAGTAAAACTTTTTTCTGTTTTCTACACTACTTGACTACAATGTCATCATTCATCATCATCATCATTACAGGCCCTCACAAGTCCACTGCTGAACATAGGCCTCCCCCAAAGAATGCCACAAACGTAGTACGGCTGCCACTCGAGAACCTTTTTCCCCATCGGTTCTCGGTTCTTCGAGCTATATGGCCGGCCCATAGCCACTTCATTTCACTTCACTTCACTCTAGTTCTACTGCGGAAATCCTCATTTCTAAGTTTATCACGCAGAGAAACCCTGAGCATAGACCACTCCATAGATCGCTGAGCGACCATGGGCATCCTCATACGACCAGCAGTGAAGGACCACGTCTCAGATCCATAAGTCATCACTGGCAACACGCATAGGTTCTACAATCTTGTTTTCAAGTTTTGAGATATACCTGACTCTCGTCAGTCTTCTCGGTATACCTGAAAAGAAGTAACTTTCCAAACGCTGCCCAGCCCTGCGAAGTTGGACTTACCTAGTCGGGCTATTTGTCCCAGGTAAACATACTGTTCAACAACTTCGAGCTTAGTGCTCCCAACGACTACCGGCATAGTGTTTACAGATCAAATGAAATCTTATTACACACGAGAGTTTATCACTGAATGATTTGATTACATAAATTTGAACATTAATTGTAATTTTTTAGCACCACTATACCCTTTATACTAGATGTTTAAAATTTATTGAAGTGTACTCTTTTTCTTTAGATGACCCTATTACAATGACTGTGGATGAACCTGATATCAAAAAGTCACTGATTTCTCAAGGTATGTTTTTATCTCTACATTATTCGCGGAATATGATACAACACCAAGTACAAATATATTAAAATTTTTAAATTAAATATTTTAGATGATGCGATCATACTATTCAAATTTGGTCTAGACGACAAATAGATGTCTATAATTTATTGAAGTGTACTATCTTTCTTTAGATGCCTCTACAACACCGAGTGTGAATCTTTCTTTAGATGACTCTACAGCACCGAGTGTGGATGGATCTGTAATATCGGCCGTAACCTCTTTGAGAACAAAACGCGAGGAGTTACGGCTTCCTCGGGGTATGTTTTTATCTCTACATTATTCGCGGAATATGATAAAATTCCAAGTACAAATGATGATAGTAGCCAATGAACTCTTAAATACTATGGAAGCGTAATTGTGAACAAAGTCCACGGAAAATTCGGCCACAAATGTCACGACATTGATAAAGTACCCTATGTATTCGAATTAAAGAACGACACAATTTGAAGTAATCAGATTACATGGATTGGTTAGTCGAAAATAATTTATTTATAATTGATTTAATTAAAAGAAAAATATCTAAGTACCCGCAAAAATAAGAAATTTTTCGGGCTTTAATACCCACTCTTAAGATAAATTTTTCGTAGATTTTATTAACAATTACGCCTCCATAGCGTTATGAGCTCGTTGCCTGTGATATTTAAGATGTTATAGAATAGGTAAAAAATTGTCTGGCTACCACAATGTTGCTCCAATTGCAGTAACATCAAAATAATTTTATTTGAATAGGATAAGGTTGTCGGTAACGGTTTCTTTTTTTACTAGCTTTTCGCATCTTTTACACTACTTGACCGCACAGAAGATCACTTGCTAAATATTGTGCGTTATTTGATGTATACGGATAGAATTCAATCTTATTACACACGAGCGTTTATCACTGAGCGATTTGAATATATAAATTTGGGCGTTGCTTATATTTTTAGCACCACTATACACTATGTACTAGATGTTTATAATTTATTGAAGTTTACTCTCTTTCCTTAGATGACCCTATTGCACTGAGCTTGGATGAACCTCTAATATCGGCCGTAACCTCTTTGCGATCGCAGCGAGAGGAGTCACCGCCTTCTGACGGTATGATTTTATTTCTACATTGTTCGCGTGATATCACAATTCCAAGTACAAATTTTAAAATTAAACATTTTAGTTAAGCAACCATACTATCTAAAGGAGACTATTTCTTGTTGTATACAGAATGGGCCCACCACAAATTGTGGCGTAACTTGTGAAATGCATGTCAATTTATTCATTTTACTTTTTTATTAGTTTTACCGCATCTAACGGGGATATGGATAATTAAAAATTAAAATATGACAATCACAATAACCTATAAACAAACCAAAAGCGATTGTCTTGTAGTTTTCACCGGTATTATAAGTTAAAATAGTGCAATGTTCAATAATTAATAGTGTAAAACAAAGTTGTAGGTACATTCAGCGTTTATAGGTCGTTTAAGAGCCCTCTTACATTTCGGCGTTTCGCAAATTTAGGTATTTTACGCACCAAGCGGGCAGTGAACTACGCGACCGATACTTTCTTTCATATCTATTCACTCGCTCGCACTATAATACTGTGAGTATGGCGATTAAACGATCTTGATCTTCCATAATACAAAGTTTTCTTAGGATGGACTTCAGTGGATGGAATATTTTTTGGTGTGTCATTTTAATTTTATCTTATTAATTTATTATTATATTATTATATAATTTATAATTTATTATTATATACCATTTTGATATATTATTCATTATTTATGAAATTTAGTGTCAAAATAAGTACACATAAATATTTTAATTGTTACGCTGTAATCGAATGTTAATAATCGATTATGTCTACTACCGGTAGAATAGTGGTATAAATAAATAAACGGTTGCAACCTGTTTTAATAAATATAACAACCAAATGTAACTAATATTTTTTTTAATCGGTACTTACAGTCAATTACTATAAACAGTGGTAGAGCCACGCGGCAGCTTTTGCTGTCGCACGGATGGGCCGGCTCGAACCGGGGTGGTACCACGACCTCACAGAAAACCAGCGTGAAGTAGAGGTTCACCTCTGAGTTTCGCTTGGTGAGTGCAGGTGGCCGGAGGCCCTTTTTACTTCCATGTGAGGCAAAGGCCAAATGAGGCATTCCATCTTAGTCCTCACGGGTGACAACGCATCTGCATTTTGAATTGTAATAGAGGATAGATGTAGATGTCTATGGGCCGCCTATAAGAAAAATATTTGCTGCGACGGCATTGACCGAACTTTTCTCGATTTGATAATTTCAGGCAGTACACACTTTTCATAAAAAGCTTGTAACTTGGGTAACATATTGAAAATCTAAAATTGGTCGTATTTGTAAATTTTTAGTACTTTTACTGCATTAATCTGGGCCAATACATATTATGGCAAGTATTCAGACATTTTTATTTGCTAAATGAAGCTGGCCTTGGATTTGGTAAAACCAGTCATTATTTTGATTTAATGTTACACTTGAATCACTGAATTTATAACTTTTAACTTCTTTTTTGTCGAAAGGCCGTATCAAAATCTATTCCGAAAGCTGAAATAGGATATTTAACTTCAATAAGACCGTTGCTGTATAAACCATTAGGTGAAGCCCTCAAATAACAATGATCTAGGTCAATGAATAGACCACATTTTTCTATAATAATATTTTTTTGTTTGCTCAATTGTGCACATGCTGCAGACTCGTTGTCCCTACCATGTTTAATGGAAGAGACGTGATCTAAATTATAACTATATAAAATAGTTTTAAACCGATCGATCAAAAATTGCGGTCGTAGTTGACAATGTTCTAGTATGCAGGCAATCGACGCACACTACGATAGTAATCGACGCACACTACGGTAGTATCGAAACCATGCAGCGCCCGAAATAAATGACGCAGGTCCACCCTCGGCAAGCGCTCGCGCGTTAATGATAATGATCTCAGATGGCCGACGCAGTTAAATATATAGTACTTTTATTTAATTAATTATAATATAATAGTAACGATTTTAAAAGTAAAAATAATAGCATAGTTTAAGCAAATGTGATGTTTATATGTTTATATATATAAGCAGATGTGATGTGATGATTATTTTGGTATAAATTTTACGTCTAAGTGATGTAGAACTTCGGAAATATAGAGGCTTGCATCGAAGCTTTTTTGGTCGTTTTTTGAATTATGTCGAATTTTTTTTCCTATTGTGAAAAGCATATAACGAAAATGTATTCCATTGTTATTCAAGTGAAGGATATTTGGGAGATAAAAATATTTTTTTTGATGGTCGATATTCAATAGAATCTACAAATTAGAACTCCCAAATCATGTCTTCGAGAGTTTTTGCCTAAACATGCATCGGGAGAATGATTATTACTGATTAAATAAATAAGTTATCTAAAATCCATTCCGAGCTTATTTGAGGAGAGAAAACGAACTATTTTTACCAGGTAATTGTTATTTCAAGAAATGAACGATAAACATAAAATTTCAACGAGGAAACCTTGTAATTTCGCGTTTTTTTGTAATACGCCTCTTAAAATTGATGGCAAATTAATTTCGGCAAAATATAATGCACAAACGTGGTGTGGAGACTATTTTTACTTGTTTTGTTTGATTAGTGAGTATAGATCCCAAACACCATTACCATAAGGAATAATATGTCCATTTATAATATTACCTATACATGCTATTTAGTAAGAAAGATGTTTTAAACTGGTTGTGTAAGGATAAGAAACAAAGTAAAATGCCACAGCATTTATTATTGTAAGCCATAATTTCTAAAGTAGTCTCAAAAGTACAATAGACAGACAGACAGGCGCGTTGTCAAAACTTTGTTTTAATATGTTTTGATTGATTAATAAGTATACACCGTAAATTAAATTAAACCCAAAATTACTGGATAATAACATACCCATTTATGATTTTAAACAGTAATAAATAAATATATTGGTAAATCCTATTGGGCATACCTTAAGCGCATTAAAAAAAATTACGTATAACATGATTATGCGGAATTTTTAAAGTAGTTTAAATACATTTCGACAGCACTATCGGCTTCAACACCCTCGAAACCCATGAAAATGACACCCATGATGAAAAAATTGATACCTATTGCAGCCGCCATCTTGGATTTACATTTCGACAGCACTATCGGCTTCAACACTCTTGAAAACCATGGAAATGACACCCAAGATGAAAAAATTTGTACCTACTTCAGCCGCCATCTTGGATTTACATTTCGACAGCACTATCGGATTCAACACCCTCGAAAACCATGAAAATGACACCCAAGATGAAAAACTTGATATCTACTGCAGCCGCTACCTTGGATTTATATTTCGACAGCACTATCGGCATCAGCACCCCCGAAAACCATGAAAATGACACCATTGATGAAAAAATTTATATCTATTGCAGCCGCCATCTTGGATTTACATTTCGATAGCACTATCGGCTTCAACACCCTCGTAAACCATGAAAATGACACCCATGATGAAAAAATTGGTACCTACTTCAGCCGCCATCTTGGATTTACATTTCGACAGCACTATCGGCTTTAACACCGTCGAAACCCATGAAAATGATACCCATTGCAGCTGCCACCTTGGATTTACATTTCGACAACCCTATCGGCTTCAACTCTCTCGAAAACCATGAAAATGACACCCATGATGAAAAAATTGATACCTATTGCAGCCGCCATCTTGGATTTACATTTCGTCAGCACTATCGGCTTCAACACCCTCGAAAACCATGAAAATGACCCCCAAAATGAAAAATTTTATATATTTTGCAGCCGCCATATTGGATTTACATTTCGACAGCACTATCGGCTTCAACATCCTTGAAAACCATGAAAATGACACCCATGATGAAAAAATTGGTACCTACTTCAGCCGCCATCTTGGATTTACATTTCGACAGCACTATCGGATTCAACACCCTCGAAAACCATGAAAATGACACCCATGATGAAAAATTTATACCTATTGCAGCCGCCACCTTGGATTTACATTTCGACAGCACTATCGGCTTCAGCACCCTCGAAAACCATGAAAATGACACCCATGATGAAAAAATTGATACCTATTGCGGCCGCCATCTTGGATTTACATTTCGACGACCCTATCGGTTTCAACACCCTCGAAAACCATGAAAATGTCAATCATGACAAAAAAATTATACTACCTACTTTTAGTACTTACTACTATTATTTATTCTGTGCTTTTAAATATTGTAATAAAAAAATCTCTTATTATTATTATAATCAAGTATTTAAGAAATTTGGTTATTCGAATATTGTGTATTTGTACAGCGAGCTTTTTGAGCCGCTGCAAACAACCGAAACAATGTCCACTGACGACGGCGACTGAAGCCGAACTAAACTACTCTGTGGCTGTAGCTCCCCATTTACAGAAATAATTTATATACGAGGCTACCAAATCAACGAAAATTTCGCCATTTTGGAGCCGAAAAAAATTAATTATAGCTAAACAAAACAAAATTACACTGCCCTTTACATTCAGTGGCTTCCCACATGATAGATGAAGAGATTAAAAAATAGATTGAGTTAATCAATTGATATTTTCAAAAGTTATCGTGTTTACAAGCCACAGGGACATGATAAATCCACACCATAAGCCACTAAAACTCTTTTTTTTATTTAAAAATAGCAATTAATCGATTTAAAAAAATTATTAATAAGTTCAACAATCATTTATCTTTCTAACAATGTGCTTTTTATATCATTGATATGTATAATATGATTGCTAGATACGATTTTATTCGATAAAATGTTGGAATCTTAATTTTTAGGCGATAGTAGAACATACCTTGCGCTTTCGCTTAAGGTATGCAATAGTTAATGTTTTGAATTGGTTGTTTGGTTAAAAAAAAATGTATAATATCACTGTGTTTATTACAGACATATTTATCATATTTACCACGATCAGACAGATGTGGTGTAGAAACTTTGTTTATACAACATGTAACACAAACCCTGTTAAGTGCGTTATCAGATTCAGTATTCAAATAACTTTACTTTAGAAAACTCGACATAAAAATAATATAATTAAATTTAAATTAAATAATATTTTTAAATTGTGTTCGGATTGATTACCTCTGCATAGAATGATAACGCGCCAAAGCGAAACAGCAAGGCGTGGCGACGGCTTGAGGCGGCAACTATAAACCGCGCGCACGCGTTTTACCTACATTAACTGCATCAAGGCCGTGAACCCGTCATATCACTGTGATATCACTCAACACTTCAGTAATCAATTATCACAACTTTTTAAAATTTTACTTCGACTGATTGCTTCGATCAACAATGCCAACTAGATGTCGGGTCGGCGCAAAAAAACGTCCCAGTAAATAAGAGCGCACTGTAGACTTGAGCTATATTTTATTTGAAAAAAAGTATAATATTACTTGCTTTTCGGACTGATTCCTTTCCATGGATGGTATTCACGAATATTTTTTCAAAAATTATTAATTTTCTAAAGAACATTGGTGTATCTACTTACACATTTCTGTTTTAAAAAAAGAGGCTAATTATGAGTAAAAGTAAAAGTAAAGTAAAGTTGCAGCCTATTTACGTCCCACTGCTGGGCACAGGCCTCCTTTACTGTAAAATGTACTTTTCACACTTATGCTTTTGTTCTTCTCAAGGTATGATTTGTGAAACAGAACAGTATATGCATGGAGTAGACTTGTACTTGTATTGTAATCATTTTTAGTAATTTGTTACCAGCACTTTAAATAAGTTACAAGAACGCTGGCTGCGTTTCCCCGATGAATGGCTATACTTAGCCTTTGAGCGAGAAAAGAACCAGCCCTCTTATCACCAGCAGCAACGACCAGCCGTGGATGGAGTGCCTTTAGGAACTTCACCGCATATGGACCCCACGGACCGATAGTTTATAGCAAATGGCACAAATATGTAGTCATTTATCAGAGACTCGTATTTGCACCACTTACTCAGTTCAGCTGCCTCTGATGCCGCCAGAGTGTCTACGCAAGTAGCATTCCACACTAGGGCTTTACCTCTCTCCAAAGGGACCAATGTCATACCATCGGGTCTCCTGCCATCGTCTCTAAATATTCCACAAGGCTCTAAAACCGAGGGAACATTTATAGAGACAAGATCCCCGGATGACATCGTTCAAAGATCTGTGTCGTGAAAACCTACCAGCGCTTTTCTTACATGAAAGTCCGTGAAGCCCAAACTTGTCGACGCTGCTACAACAGGGGCACTGATGGGGTTGACAAATCGCCGCTCCTAGTCGGATTCCTACGGCAATGCGCAAGCTTTCCCCATCAAGTAACTTGCCGAGATTACTTGATGGTAAAGCGTATAACCAGTGACTAGATTCCTTACCGACCTGATAATATTTCAAATTACAAGGGACTTAAGTAACGTTTTAATAATCGGTTACTCACGCTCATGGTTGACTTGGTTGAACTTGATTATATAATTATGTATCTAACATCTATGTACATAGGCTGCACTAAAAGTATCGGGAATGGAATATCTGTTCCTGTCATATTAAAATATTTTTAATTGAAAACTCCTTGGTTTTTAAAATCGAATACCATTTATTTATTTAAAAAAGATTCTCGGTCTTGTCACAAGGTTTTGTCAAACTTGTTTAGTCGTTGAGAAAATGAAATTGACTCGAGAAAATTCAAGAGCGATGATTTATTATGACTTTCGAAGTGGTTTAACACAAAAACAGTGTGTTGACCGAATGATTTCTGCATTTGGTGATGAAGACCCATCCAAAACCACAACTTATCGCTGGTTTGCTGAATTTCAACGTGGACGTGTCAAGCTCAGTGATGATCCCCGTCAAGGTCGTCCAAAAACTGCAGTCTCCCAAGAAAACGTTGATGCTGTGCGTAAGCTGATTGAGGAAGATCGACATATGACATACCTTGAAATTCAGGCAACTTTAGTCATTGGCATGAGTCAAATACAAATAATCTTGCATGAACAATTAGGTGTAAAAAAGTTGTTTTCCCGATGGATACCGCATTCGCTCTGTGAAGAGTAAAAAGCGGCTCGCGTTACTTGGTGCGTCAGAACTCTCGAAAGATTCCACGCAGAATCCTCAAATGCTGTATACAACATCGTATCAGGTGACGAATTCTGGATACACGCGTACGTACCCGAAACAAAAACCAGTCACGAGTTTGGGTGTTCGAAAATGAGTTAAGCCAACAAAAATTGTTCGTTCACGGAGTGTTGCAAAAAAATGGTGGCCACGTTTGTCTCCAAAATCGGCCATGTTACGACTATTCCTCTTGAGGGACAAAGAACGGTTAATGCAGAATGGTATGCTAGCATTTGTTTGCCACAGGTCGTTTCTGAACTCCGTAAAGAGAACTGCAACCGCCGCATTTTTCTTGGAATCACACTAGACGCGAAGCTTCAATGGAGTCCCCATATATCAAAACTAGCAAGCAGGCTTAGTTCTGCAGCATATGCCGTAAAACAGATTAGAAGTCTAACTAGTGTTGAAACATCTAGACTAGTTTACTTTAGCTATTTCCATAGCATAATGTCGTATGGTATTTTGCTATGGGGACACGCAGCTGACACTGAAATTATATTTGTTTTACAGAAGAGGGCCATTAAGAGCAATTTATGATTTAAAGCCTAAAGAGTCGCTGCGACATAAATTTTAGGAAATTAATATATTAACTTTGGCCTCTCAATAAATTTATGAAAATGTAATGTACGTACACAAAAATAAAAGTAGTTTTGCAAAAATAAGTGATATTCATTCTGTAAATACTAGGAACAGACACAAGCTAGTAGTACCAGTTACTCGACTCCATCGAGTCAGTAATTCATTCTTGGGGCGATGTATACGCTTTTACAACAAAATTCCAGAAAATATACAAAATTTGACCTGCTCAAAGTTCAAAAACTTTATTAAACTAAGTATAATGGATGTAAGTGGACTGTATTTTTTTACTGATTGACTGACTGATCTGAGGTTATCTATACTAGGGGACTGCGTGAAGAAAAGATGGTACTCTTTACTATACTGTATTAAACTATTTACAATAATTCGGCACTCTTAAACTATCTAATATGTTCAGAGAGAGGTCTTCAATTGTGGAGTCTTGATTTTCTGTCTTGAGTCTTCTTTGTTGTCTTCTCGAGTGCCGCTTCCGAAATGAACGACTCACAGACCAAAACGCCCTTCTTATATCTCGCAAGAAGGCGTCTTGTCTGCCGTGCGACGATGCTGCACGCCCATTGGTCGTCGCTCGGCTCCGGTGTGCGGGGTGTGCGGGGCGGAACGGGGTATGAAGGGGCGACGGGGCGGCGGGTCTCTAGCTGTCCTCAACATCCTACCCCCGGCGTAGCTCGCGAGCCTAATCTTCTCTTGGGAGGACGGCGATCTTCCTGACCGGCCGCCGCAGCAATCCGCCCCTGGTCCGCACTTTCACATTGCGCACCACGCCGTCTGGTCCGGGAAAGGTCCGTGTCACAACTCCCCGCGGCCACACGTTCCTTGGCATGTTACTGTCTGCCACCACGACGAGGTCCTCTTCTTCTATCTGTCGCTGCTGCACATCCCGCGAGTCCCCGCGCGCAACCAGCGTCGGCAGGTACTCCTTCATCCAGCGCCTCCAGTACTCGTCGGCGAGTCCATGCGCCGCCCTCCACGCCCGACGATCACTGGGCGTGCACGGCGCGGTTACTGGCAGGCTCGATGGTCCCAGCAGCTGGAAGTGGTTGGGTGTCAGCGCCTCTTCTTCGTCGATATCGACCGGTACATGCGTCAACGGTCGAGAGTTCACCGTGTTCTCTGCTTCTGTGAGGAGCGTCGCCAACGTCTCCTCCCGCGGGCTCTTCTGATGTAGAGTGGCTTCGAGCGCGGTCTTCACTGAGCGCACGAGACGCTACCATGCGCTTCCCTGGTTCGGCGCGCCCGGCGCGATGAACTTCCAATCTGTCCGCCGAGTCAACGCGTAGTCCTTCAGCTGGGGTGCCCACTCTTCCATTGCCCGTCGTAGTTCGGTATCCGCCCCATGGAAATTTGTTCCGTTGTCAGAGTAGATGACCCGTAGCCACCCACGCCTAGCCGCCATGCGCCGCAATGCCGATATCGCCGAGTCCGTCGTAAGGGAGTAAACTAATTCTAAATGCACCGCGCGCGTCGTTAAACAAGTGAATAACGCTACCCACCGTTTTTCATGCCGACGTCCTATAGTCACTGTTATAAGCCCGAAATAATCGATTCCAGTGTAGGTGAATGGTCGCGCGAATGCCCCTAATCGTTCAGGTGGTAGATTCCCCGATAACCGCTGTACGTGGTGTCGCCTTGCGTACCCTACATCGCAGACATCTCCGCTCCGCTTCTCTTACTGTTGCTCGTAATCGAAGGATATGATATCTGGTGCGTAGGTCGTTTACCACCCTCTCCCTATTGGCGTGGCTTGCCTCCTGATGCGCATTTTCCACAAGCAGCTTTACAAATTGGTGGCGTCCGTTCAATATGATGGGCCTCTTCATCTGGCTGTCCACGTCGGCTGCGTCGATTCGTCCTCTAGCTCGTAATATGCCATCCTCCAATATGGGGTCGAGCTTCCTTAACGCGCTGCCGGTTGCCAGGTTCTTTCCTCGCTGCAGTCGACTGATGTCTCCAGCGAAGCTTTCTTGTTGACTGCGTTCTATCCACATCCGCTCTGCTCTTTGGATGTGCTGCAATGTCAGTCCGTGCGCCCTTCCTCTTATGGCATCGACGAACTGTAGTATCCGTGCAGTGGCCCTTATTAATCTCTCGTAGGAAGAGAATCTCTCTATGTCCGGCAGGTGTGGAGCGTTCTTGGTGTCGCTCTGGTGCGCCACGACTTCCTCCAGTTCTTCATCATCATCGCCTGCCTTCTCTTCCTGACGGCGAGGCCATCTGTCTTCGTCCTCGTACAGGAATGGCGGTCCCGTGAAACATCTGTCGCTCTCTTCTTTGTTCATATAATTCACACGCGTCGCTTGATCCGCGATGTTGTCTGCGGTCGGTATCCACCTCCATTGCTCGGGTGACGTCTTCTCTGCTATCTCCCCTAACCTATGAGCCACGTATGGAGTGTAACGCGCCGTATCGTTCTGTATCCAGTGGAGCGCCGTAGTGGAGTCTGTCTAATACACTACCTTATCGGCTACCACTCTGTGCTCGCCTTGTACGAATTCCGCGAGTCGCGCGCCTATCAAGTTCGCCTGCAACTCTAAACGCGGTATGCTTTGTGCCTTTATAGGGGCGACTTTCGACTTGGCCGTTACGATCGTAGGCCTGTCCCTACCGTCGCGATGCGTGTATGCGTTATCGTCGCGCGGTTGGTTCCCTGTTACTCCCCCCGTGGGAGCGTAGCGTCTCGGCAGTCGTAAAATCTTCCTGTCCGGACTGGCGAGCGCCTGGACGTCCTCATCCGACCGTCCGCTAGCGCTTACGACGTGTAGTACGGTCTCGCCGTCTTCCCTACACGTTGAACGTGGCACGGTTCCCTGAATGGCCCACCCTAGCAACGTACGTGCAGCTACGGGCTGCCTTCGATGTCCTATCCTTAAATTACGGGTGATTATTAAATGCCAGTTGTCGGCGCCTAATAATAATCTCGGTTTTGCGTCGTCGTAACAAACCGAACTCGGTAGGTCGCGTAAGTGTTTTAAACGTAAACACTCCTTACTTACGGATTGCGAACCTATCTTTAAATTTGCTATTGTCCGCGCATTTATTTTATACACCTCACTGCGCGTCTTGCCACGTATGCCTATGTTAACTAGCCTGCTTTCGGCCTCGCGCTGACTATTATTTACGCCTCTAATATTCAGCGGCTTTACCGGTCCTTCCGCTCCTAACTCGCGCGCTAAGTCGTCGTCGATTAACGAAATAGTCGAGCCTTCGTCAAGCAACGCATACGTATCTATTTCCCTACCACGCGGTCCGCGTAACGTAATGGGACACACTTTCAACAATACGGACGCATTACTACCAACGTTAGACGCGACGAGCACGGTCTCATCCGGTTTTGCCGATGTCTCAGGTGCGCGGGTCTTGCGGGTGTGAAGGAGGGCATGGTGGGGGGCGTTGCAACCGTCGACGCCGCATTTCTTGGCTTTACATCTAAATCGTCGGTGTTTACTATTTAAACACAGAAAACACACCCCCTCTTCTTTTACCCAATTCCACCGGTCGTCCACCCTCCTATATATCCCTATATATAGGGATAATTGTGACTGTCAAATAATAGACAAATAATTTGCAATAAAATAATATTGTATTGTGACTATAAATTGAGATGTAAGCTATCCTATCTTTTAAGTTGGACCAAACTGCACATTGACCAAAATTTTCATTGAAATCAGTTCAGTAGTTTAGGAGTCCATCGCGGACAAACAACGTGACACGTACTTTTTATATATAAAGATAATAACCCCTGGACATGAGGTGATCGCTACCAAGCTATTTCTAATTTGTTGTGTTGTTAATTTGTGTAACATACATGATTGTAAGCTGTTATTTAAAAAAAAAGTCCCGCAGGGTTTCTTGCTGGTTCTTCCCAGTACAGAGGTTTTTTTTCGAACCAGTGGTAATTATACAAAAGAGTGACTTTCAATAAGTATTATTTATAATCTATATTGAATAAAAAAGTTTCTGTTTCTGTTTCTGCATCATCCTCCATCACGACAATGCGAGTTCTCACACCGCACACAGAACAAAAGAGTTTTTAGAGCAAGAAAACATAGAATTATTAGACCATCCGCCGTACAGCCCTGATCTAAGCCCTAATGATTTCTATACTTTCCATAAAATAAGGAATAAATTGCGTGGACAGAGATTTTCATCACCTGAAGTAGCTGTGGACGCCTACAAAACGGCCATTTTGGAGACCCCAACTTCCGAATGGAATGGTTGCTTCAATGATTGGTTCCATCGTATGGAAAAATGTGTCAAATTTCGCGGAGAATACTTCGAAAAGCAATAAATACATTTTTAAATAGTTATGTAGTGTCACTTCCTTGATTCCCGTAATTTTCAGTGCCGCCCTCGTAATACCTACGAAATAAATGATTTTGATTTTTTTTTTCATTTATACTTTAAGCAGAACATGTCTATCAATCAATAGATTCCAATTTTAGTAACATTTTATTATTATTTTGATTTTATTATACTTTAATCTTTAGCCTGTTTACTATAATAAATAGTTTTCTATTTTATGTGTAATATCAATAATAAACATAACCATTTGTAGTGGGTCCAAAAAGAATAGCCTCTTTTTTCTAGACGACAACTAGATGTTTCTAATTTATTGAAGTGTACTCACAGTCTCTGTCTCACAGTACTCTTTTTCTTTAGATGATGTTATTATACTGAGTGTGGATGAACCTGTAGAATCGACCATAACTTCTTTGAAATCGCAGGGAGAGGAGTCACCACTTTCTGAGGGTATGTTTTTATCTCTACATTATTCGGGTAATATGACACAATTTAAGTACAAAATGTATTCAATTATTAAATTAATAAAGTTAGTGAAGCGATCACACTATCCAAATTTGGTGTAGAGGACAACTTCCGAATAAATGTATTTATGTCTTTATTTAAGCACCCGTATGCTATGCAGTGTCTTTTGGCTTTTTGAGAGGACATACTTGAATAAAAACTCAAAAATAAATATCTAAAATGCCTAAATACGTATTAGAGAAGTTACGTGGTAGAGCCCATGCTGCAGCTATATTATGGTTGTAGCACGAATGGGTTGGCTCGACCGAGGAAGGACCACGTTCTCACAGAATACCAGCGTAAAATAGCAGCTTAATGGTGCTGTTTCGTATGGTGAGTGTCGAGAACTGGAGACCTTTTTTACTGGAAACGAGGCACTCCGTCTTAGTCCTCAGGAGTGACAACGCACCTGCATTTTGATTCTTAATCGAGGGTAAATGTAGATGTCTATGGGCCACAGCATCCACTTACCATCAGGTGGACTGTGTGCTCGTTTGTCATCCTTATTCTATAAAACAATAAAATAGAAATATATGTATGAGAAATAAATGGCCCACCCCTTACCTGCATATTTTTAATGTACCTAGCTCAGGGATGTCGTGTTGGGGCACGTGTTTAGTGGCTATTCTTCGAATGGCTGGGTGCAGGGGCAGCTCGTTGACTGATTCATTTCTGACCTCCTCGTACCCTTCTCCTGTTCGAGTGGAAGCGAAGATCCTGAACAGTTTCACTGGTATCCAGGCCGGTAAACTATTGTGTGCACTCTTGAGCTATAACTAGAAGGCTTTGAAACGGGCAGTTTTCTTTATTTGTTCCCCTTGTGTTAAGATAGCCTTAGACGTTCTTCGGCATCCATCGCTAATAAACCTGATGGCATCTACCCTCTTTCTGTTATTAATGAACTGTTTTCTGGGATGACATAATTTTTAGAAGAGTCGAATTTTTTTTTCAAACTTTTTTTCAATAATTGTAACCTTTCTTTTTTGCGAGGTTTTCTTGGATTTTCTCACCAAACTCGTGCGTCGTAGCAGCCGATTCGATGTCGATGCAGGATAGATCGAGCTGTATCTAAATACACTTGAATACAAATCTTCTCTATTAGGCCTGGCAACAAAATGTTTTTATTAGTTATGAGGGTAGATTTTAATTTCTGCGGCAAGATATATTTAGGTAAAAGAACAATATTACGTTATTATGATTACCTACCAGCATGATTAAAAGCTTCGTGCTACCATCTTTTTTTTTACATGGGGAAATGCCTACGCATACCCGCCTCGCGGGGACAAGGACGGGTAATGTCGGACTCGCACCGACTAAAACCCCATGGTGTTCCAACTTCGTCGCATATTGGCAAGGCCACGGGAACGCTTTCGCACACATCCGCGGCCCCACCTGTGCTGGCTGTCCCATGGCGGCCTCTCTTTGGGAGAGGACTACCCCTCCCCCATCTCCTTCTTAGGTAAGACCCCTTCCTGACCCCAGCGGCGGATCTGGTCTATGGCTCCGCCGCCAACCAAGATTCGGCTGCGGAGGGTAGGGAGAGCGGCGCCTCGCAATACCGACACTCCTCTTCCTCCGCGACTCCACACCGGCAGCAGCGGTAGGGGGAGAGGACACCCCTCTCGCTGCAGCCCACCGACATACATCCGAAGTGGGCTCTCCAAGCCCACTCGGAGTGGCTACCTCGGGCTGACCGTACACCACGGGCCAACCAAGGGGTTCTTCTTTGTTCACCGCAGGTGACCAGGCCATGGCTACTAAGCCCCCCACCCCCCGCCACGACAAGGCGGGAACCCGTTCGGGGGGGGGGGAGTCGTGTTACCATCTAGGGTAACCTCCCGGTATTGATAAATTAAGTAATGAGTAAATTGTTAGATATGTAACCTTCGTGTTACCATCACGGGCAACCTCCAGGCGATTTTTCCATGTTGAATGTCGTACCTACCAACTATTTAAGCACGTAAACACCAACGTAAGAAAAATTTTGCAAGTACTAACTTGGAGTTTCCGTATCCCTTCAGTATCCCGCTTTGGCATTCTAACACTTGACATGAGTTAGTATCTCTGTTACAAAAGAGCAATTTACACTTTATATTTTGAAGACGTCCGTTCGCTGCAGCGCACCAAAAAGGAATGATTACATTATCTGAAAAGCAACTGGAGTTGATTTGGGTTAGAAAAAGAAATCTAAAAGACGTGTGACGTTGCTTGCGCTAGACAAGGGGGGACTACTTGATTAAAATATCTGAAGAATGAAGATACAAAATATAATTAGATATCATATAGGTATCTCAACCAAAAATGATCTATCCGGGATCCACGAGCAAAATTATCAGTTGTAATCAGTTTTAAAACGCACCATAATTTCATATAAATAGAGAGCGTTATCTCTTTTATCGAAATTAATTCGAAGATTGACGAAGAAATTCCAATTTAGAATTAATTAAGAAATTATACTTTTTCGCTACTATAGACATAATGATGATCGGGTTTAAGTTAACTTTGCCGCACATTATCTGCTATTTTTACAACTACATACATGATGTTATTCAAGAACAACCTATCGATGCTTGATGTTATTAAATAATGGAAATGAAATTATTAACTCTATTCGAAATGGCATTAATGAATATTAATTGTATTATTATATTAATTGCTTTAATTCATTTATAAGTTCCCCGTTATTCCTATGTTTTAATTTTTGCATTCTAATATTGCAAAATACGGCATATTTACCCCTATATCTATTAAGTAAGTATAAAGAGCGTACTCCTTTTTAAAAGGCCGGCAACGCATCTGCGATTCCCTCCCTGGTGTTGCAGCTGTTCATGGGCGGCGGTAGTCACTTACCATCAGGTGAGCCGCATGCTCGTTTGCCCCCTCTCCTATAAAAAAAAGTAGCGATACGTCAGCTCGTGACAATAGAAGCCCACAACTGGCAGTCAATTAGTCATTACTGCGCTTATTTGCGGTATGTGCCCTGCACTCTTTGTTTTATATTTTTTTAATATTCTGTGAACATTTCAGACCTCCCGGATTTGCTGTGCTCCATGAGACTAGTCTAATAATAATCTTTCCACTTGCCTTTAAATGTTTGATTAATTAACAACCACTAAATATTATTATTTTTTATAAAATATACATTATGCCGAATCATCAAACTAAAAGAAAATTAATGACATTTAGAATATTTACAATAATGGATATTGATTTAATTTTGCCTGAAAACATCGTTTCGAGCCAACTGCTTCTATCAACTTTCTTGTTCTTAATGTTTTATTGTAATGTGTGATTTATTTTAATTTTTTAAATACTTTATAATTTATACTAGTATAACTTACAGCCAATGAAGTAAGTCTTGAGCTACCAACTGGTCAAGACGGCAACGGAGATATCGAAATTGTAGAAGATAGCGTAGATTGGACCGGTACTGAGGGAGAACAAAATGTTGATAATACCAAGCAGACAGGGTTTTTAGAGGATGAATTTGATATATGGATTAACAAAGCATTAAAGCGAAAACAACTTGCAAATCGATTTAAAGTTCCTCAGCCTCCAAAGCAGAAACAATCATCACGGCTTCAAACAGTTGCAGGCCGTCAAAGAAACAGTAATAACACTGAAATGCCTAGTACGAGCGCTTATCAGTGTCCATCTATTCGTTTTAAGACCTTTAGGGACATATTGAATGCCTCACGGAAAGAATTAAGTCAACGTTGTAGGGCCTGCTTGTATTGTATGTTTGTGGATAGAGCATTGAACATATGGAACATAACAAATCCGGGTAACAGAGACAAGTCTGTTCCTTTAAAAACAGAAGACAGTTATGAGTTCAGTGCTGACAGCCACACTAATTCATTTCAAGGGACATCATATATTAACAAACGTAAAGGACGTTCCAGACAAGCGTTTATAAATCAAAGTGTGAACACAGTCAATATGGATAGTGCACAAATGCCCTCACAATGTCCATCTTCACCTTTACTTCCTCGTCCAGAATCAAAGGATCAACTTCCATCTCCTCGCCGTTCACGCCCATTTAAAAGTTTATATTTGGATTACTCGGAAAATAGCAATAACATCATTGAGTTCAAATTGTCTTGGCTAGAGCATAAAAAAAAATTTATAGTGAGTGCCAACAAAATTCCTAGATCTCCAGATATAATAATAACAAAGTTAAATTCAGCCACAGATTCTAATATTTTTTATTCAATTCTTGGACAAATGGATAAACTACCTCTCAATACACTGGTCAGAAGGTTATCGAACGCAGTACAACAGACGAGTCATTCAGTAATTAATAACGACGACGGTGCAATTCCGAGTACGTCGAGAGGACCTGATCCAGAACCAGTTGTTACAGTGCCTGTCGAGGAGACTTCAAACAATTTTGATACTAGAAATAAAGGAGGCCATCAAGCCGGGAAACCAAAAACAGCCTTTCCCCGTCATAATAGCAAGGCTCAACAAGTCGACGCACCAATTTTTTACCCAACTGAGGCTCAGTTCATGGTAATAAAGTTAAATAAATATTCCAATCACTTTAAATTTACGATTTGAGTTCTATTAAACTATTTATTGTTTGTTTAACAGGATCCGATTGCATACTTCAATGAAATCATGCCAACCGCAGCTAAATTCGGATTATGTAAGATTGTACCACCAGGGACATTCAAACCGCAGTGTATCTTAAACGAAGAAATCAGATTTGGTGTGACTAACCAATACATTTCACGTTTGTATACTCGTTGGGGTCCAGCTTCCAGAGAAATGTGCGCTATAAAAGCATACTTAGCTTCGCAAAGTGTAGTATTCACAAGACCACCATTGGTAAATATTATCTGCTCCTTTACATTAACGTTTTATTCCCAATTACTTAAAAATAAATAGATGTTGAATAAAACTAATTTTATGGATTTAATCGCTTAATTTTAACTTATTTTAATCCTTTATTAAATTAAAAGTACATGGGCATGGTACATGGATCTTGACAGTGGTAGAGCCACGCGGCAGCTTTTGCTGTCGCACGGATGGGCCGGCTCGAACCCGGGTGGTACCACGACCTCACAGAATACCAGCGTGAAGTAGAGGTTTACCTCTGCGTTTCGCTTGGTGAGTGCAGGTGGCCGGAGGCCCTTTTTACTGGAAATGAGGCATTCCATCTTAGTCCTCACGGGTGACAACGCATCTGCATTTTGATTCGTAAACGAGCATAGATGTAGATGTCTATGGGCCGCAGATACCACTTACCATCAGGTGGACTCTGTGCTCGTTTGTCACCCTTATCCTATAAAAAAAAATGAGCGACCGAGCTTTGCTCGGCGTTAGGAAAAAATATTTTCTCAATGATGATACCTATTTAGATCCACTTGCTAAGTAAAACCTTAAGGGGCTACTCCATGCGAACGACCTTGAGCGTTTGTGTGCCGGCCGCGCCAACTCCCTACAATATAGGATCGCGTAAAAAATAATATGTAAGACGCCACCTACCATAGTTTTGTATAACTCAATGCCACCTACTGTACGGACGTATTTTTCAACATCAATAAACTATTTTATGGAAATACACACAGCGTACAACGATAAATGTATTTTAATTTTTTTATTCGGTATATTAGTTGCATTATATTAGAATTATGTATTCTCATATATTATCTAATTATGAAATTTTATAATTAATTATATATTAAAAATGAAGCATTGAAAATTGTGAGTTTAAAAGATACCTACTCACTATAGGTAAATAGATAGATAGCTCGCTTTTTGTACAAATATTTGGTGCAATAAAGAATAAACAAATAAATAGGATGTTTCGCAGAGTGAGAGTAATATATAATGAGAGTCGTGGAGGCAGTTTACAAACATAAATTGCACAAGGACAAACATCCAGACCCGGAACGATTATTTGTAGGCCTTACAAATATTTGTTCCGTGCGGGATTCGAACCCGCGGCCCCCAGCGCAACAACTGATTGCTAAGCCACTGCGCCACGGAGCCGTCGCCGGGTTATAGGTAAAGTGACCATACGTCCCGTTTTGAACGGGACTGTCCCTTTTCTCGGTCACCTGTCCCATTGTCCCCAAATAAAGCTCCGGGACACAAAATTGTCCCGTAACTCTTTGGATGGAAGTATTCAAAGCCAACAATCTTCAACATAATTTTTTTAATCGAATATATTTTATGTCTACCTGGTACAAATGCTCCGATAGAAAGAGTATTTTTTTATTTTGAATAAATTGTGGACGTCTGAAAGAAACACTTACGGTTCCAGTTCTAAAGGCGATGTTGAAAGATAACAATAAAAAAAAAATTGAGCAGAATTTTATTCTTATTTAAAATCATCACCAACTTTATTAAAGCAAATTTAATCCTCTGACAAATGTAATTCATAATTTAAAAAAATGTTGCATTTAATAATTACCTATTTTTAAATGCAACATTATTTTTTAATTTATTGTATAAAGTTATAGTTTTTAGAGTATAAATAAACCCATGTCCTGTTTTGAGTTAAAAAATAAATGGTCAGCTTAGTCTTTTTAGTTAAATTTAGTTTTAAAAATTTTTAGTTTATAGTAAAAAGTAGGTATATTAGTACCTACTTAGATACTTTTTACCGAATTATAAGTATAGAACACCTTATGTACTCAATTATTTTTTGAAAAAGAAGAAAAAACAAGCAATGAATAATATACTATATTTTAGCAAAAAACTATAACTTAGTAATACTAATTATAATTATAACTTAGAACATAAATGAAAAACTCATAACCGACCCAGGATTCGAACCCGGGACCTCATGATCAGCAGTCGCACTACTACAACCACTAGACCAACGAGGCAGTACTACACCTGAGAAGATATTGTAGTTGGTTACTACGATTATTTTTAACTGTATACTATACTGATAATATTGAATTAGCCTTTTATAGTGTAAATTATAATATTTGTCGAAATGTTAATTATGGATTCGAACCTTACATGCTAATGGTGCTTCATTTTTTTATTTGCATTTACTTCAAAGAAAATACACGCAAAAAGCTTCATCGCGCAGTAAAAAACACAACAAATATATGTATAACTAATACGAAAAATTATACCCAAAACAAACAAATAATACTACCTATAAAACAACCTAATAAGTAATAATATTATCGACTGATAAGATCGTGAGCGTGTGCACAGGCCGATGCTCTAACGAACGACACGGGCTCCACGTTCGAGAGCTCAACGCTCAATGATCCAGCAAGCCCGTGGGCAGTGAATACGCCCAGATTTTAAAATAGTTTCTTAATAAAATCAAATTTTGGTCTTTTGAAAAAAAATTTACTATAGAAATGTTCATTAATAAATTGCCTATCCATTGGTGTAAATCGCAAAATAAAATAATACTTACTTTACGAGGAGATGCATGTTATCAATAATAATTTCACATTTATGTGGTTTCGTTGTAAGGAGATTATATTAATATTTATTCCTTTAAAAAAAAATTGGATACAGCTCTTATGAAATCAAGATTATGTAGAAATATAATGTGTTTTTTATTTGTTGATATATCTTTTAAATAAAAAGTAGATAGCTCCTAAAAACCGCACAAATAACGACTAGCGCGACATTTTGCTCAACCCGCGCCTTAACTAAATACAAAATTTCATCCAAGTTATTATAGCCGTTTCCGAGAAACCAATTAAATATAATACATCTAAAGGAATTGCTCTTTTTTTTTTGCTTTGCATAATTTAATTACAGGTAAGGTAACTTTGAGAACTACTTTTGTCAAAAATAAATAGACTAAAGTTCACTCTCAAACTCTCACTCACTCTCTATATATATATATATATATTTAGGTAAAAGATTTATATATATATATATATATATATATATATATATATATATATATATATTATGATCGATTCAGTACTCTAGATACTATGTCAAAAACAGACTGAATTACTTTGCCATAATAATATTACTGTGTCTTTTTACCTAGCTCGACGGCATCGAAGTAAATCTCCCAAAATTATACGAACTCGTGCAACGGTGCGGTGGTCTCAAGAAAGTCATAGAAAAGAAACGTTGGAGTCGTGTAGCCGAAGAAATGCAACTTACCAAATCTCCGAACATTGAGAAGAAATTAGATCTAATATATGTTAAATATATTTTACCCTATGATACACTGTCTAACAGTAAGTCAAATTTGTATAACTATTTATTTATTTACGAGTAAATTTTTATTAGCTTTAACTGCAAAAAAGTCACGGTTAGAATTTCGAAAATGACTATTTATACATTCTGAAATAACCGTTTTATACACGCGTCACATTTAGTAATACTTATAAATAATACCACATGTACAAGTAACAAGTAATATTAAATTGTCATAAATTTTTCTTACCTTTACGCCATTTAAAACAAATATTCTGTCCTTAAATGCTCGTTGATGTGACTTTCCTATTTCAAAGTAGTCACAAGACTTTGTAGTTATTCTAAATTGAAATGTTACTTGAATTGAAACAAACTTAAAGCATACCTTGAGCATTCGTTCTCTCTTTAGACATACGCCGCTTCATCGTAGAATTCACACAATTTTTGGAATTATTGTAATTAAAAAAGGGAAACTAACTTTAATAATTAAATAAAACGTGAAGAATATAGATTTTTAAATTATTATCTATCCATTAGTGTTATCCTCAAATGATTAGAGCATTGTCTTCAGCAACAGATGCATGTAATCAATAATTTTAGTCATTTTTTTAAAAGTAGATTTTAAATGTATTTATGACACGTAAAAACAAATTAGAACGTGGAATGTGATGATAGGATATCGAACATTAATAATGTGCTTTTAGATGTAGTTTATTTCTCATAACTAATGAGATAATAGTCTCTGAAAAACGCATTATCGCAAGGTTTTGGTCGGGGTATCGCCTTAAGTAGTAAAATGATAGGAACATTACAAAAGAAGCTTTTGATCCTAAGATACATAATATGTCAATACATAATGATCAACGCTATCTTTAACACTACAAATTACAAAAACTACTTTCAACTAATTTAAAATAGTATACCTAAGGCGTTATACAAAATTTTATATTATTGTCTATTAGCAATGTATTATTTACACAAAATGTTTAGACGTAGATATTATCATACCGCCAACCGTAAAGTGGCGATGTAAAAATAATATCCACTACCGCATTCTGTCACATAGTGAGAGCAATCTTGTTAATCACAACTCAAAAAAAAACTGCGGTGGCCAACCCGCGTCGAAGTTATCGTCTTCTGCGGAAAATAGGCGAACGAGGAGGCCATGTTCAGCACATACTGATATGTTGTAATAGAATGGAATGGATGACTAATATAAATACTTGGATAATAGAGTATTAACAAATTATTTTAACATTTACAGAAGAACGTCTAGAAATGATGAACGCCGTAGAAGTTTACTGGAATAAGAAAAATAAAAGGATGCTTGATAGAGCATTAAATCCCTTGCACAGACAAAAACGTCTTCTGGGTGAATCGGAATCGTCTGAAGAAGAAGATGATGATGATTTAAATATTACTGGAGCCTTATTGGAGGCCGAAGATTGTATTGTCTCAGGCAGACATATGAATTTGGCTACATTCAAAAAGGTAATAAATTTAATCTAGATATTGCGAACTGTAAATAAACGAAACATCATTTATGATCTTTTTTGCTTATAATGTGTTGGTATATTTAGAAATTTCGACGGCCCCTAAGTACATAAAGACAACTTCAAAAAGTGAATTTTACAGGACGGCGCGGCGGTTTGAATCTTAGAAGTTAAATATAATCTTTGCTAATGAAACTTGACAAAGTGGTTTAAAATACAATTGTGCAAATTAAGAGTGACCGTTTTGGCTATAAAGTGTTCTATTTTCGTTTTTGATGTAGATGTTTTCTAATACTTAGTATATAAATGAAAAGTACAACATCTACCGCTTATCCGGTTGTACATCGATGTTTATCGTTAAAGAATATCGCCATTCCTGTGTTTTTCTTAGCGATAAGTATATATAAATATAGATTTAGTTCTTAGCTATAGTATAAAACTTCCAGTATACTGTCACTTTATGATCGAAATTTACTTAACTTTCAAATATTAATTTTTCGTTGTAATATATTTCTCGTATAAGAAGTTATGTGCCACTTAAACAATAAACTGTTGGATGTATAGTAACAAAAACCCAATTTAAGGCATAGTAATAATGTTTATTACTAATAAAAAAATGATAAAGATTTAACAAACATAGAAAACATAATAGAAAAAATAAGAAAAGATATGTGGCGTAACAATGATAAAAAAAACGTAAGAGAGAATTAAACCTATAATCTTCTTTAATTAAAAACATGAACATTTTTAGGATTTATCACACTTATTATACATAAAAAAATATTACATAATATTAAAAACTTACTGTACCTTCTAAAACTACAAGATAGTTGCGTTTCTTGGCCGAAAAGTGTGAGTTAATTTTATGCTTATATTTATTGTCACATCCTGGTCGGAAGTTTTTTGTTCTTTGATAAGTTTTTCTAACCATGATTAAACAATATTTTTCTTCTCGTATTTTATCCAGTTATGTTTCTTAACTTGTCTTCTTTAACCTTTTCTTAGTGTCTATTATATGCGTCTTTCTTTTCTTTGTACCGATTCTATTAGATGGTGCAGAGCAATCACTTGATGCTTCGAATGCAGTAATTCCAATATTTGATGTTAATCCTATACTATGAGACGATTCACTTCTTAGAGTCAAAGGTGAATATTAAGCCTGTATCGGGTACATGATTTACCAAACGCAAGTCATTATTTTCTTCTCCAGAAAAACACTGATTTTGGATTGTGTTGCGTCATAAAGAGTGTAATGATTGAGCTCTCGATCTTTCCTTAAATAAATTGTTCTTCATAAGTTGTAACGGTGTCAATTACTGTCCAACAGATGATTTGTTTAAAAATAGAGGTTGGTGGTGCAATTTAGATCTGGGTTATTTATAGCATTTCCGCCGCTTTGAACAGGTATTAGAGAGAAAGATCGAGTTTATTGCACATTAATATCATTACGTTTAAAATTGTTTACAGGGTCAAAGAGATTTTTCTGAAGATGTTAATGGTTAGCATGGTCCAATTCTAATATTTCGTGGAGATCATGTATAATTTGCTTGAGAGTTAGAATCTTTAGTATAAATCTACCTACGTCCAAAAATTCGAAGTTCGTTCGGTCACTATCGGATACTTGTTCATCACCTTCAAGAAAATTGTAAGGTTGCCCGTCGATTTCCGATTTTGCATTTAACAAATATCCATTGAGATATTATGTACGTAAGTACATTATACTTCAATGCAAATATCATAGTTATTACAAATAAATAATAAGACAATCATAGCGATTGGGAAACTGTCAATCGATAGGATCCCATAATCAAATATAACATAGACTTACAAAAACAATTTATATCTCGGATAATCTCATTTATTCTGATTGATATGTAGTTATTGTTGATTGAAATAGTGCTAAAACTAAATAGTTAAAAACTATTCATAAAGACACTCACCTTCTGCGGACTGAGCTATCTTTTTAGTTACATTTATCAAACCTCACTGTTCGAAACATCATGTTGTTTTTCGCGTACTTACTCCTAGATTTAATATTTATTTCATGGACCATACATTTTTTACCAATATATGGTAGTCGATAACTTATGTAATACGAGGGCGGCACTGAAAATTTCGGGAATCAAGGAAGTGGCACAACATTACTATTTAAAAATGTATTTATTGCTTTTCGAAGTATTCTCCGCGAAATTTGACACATTTTTCCATACGATGGAACCAATCATTGAAGCAACCATTCCATTCGGAAGTTGGGGTCTCCAAAATGGCCGTTTTGTAGGCGTCCACAGCTTCTTCAGGTGATGAAAATCTCTGTCGACGCAATTTATTCTTTATTTTAGGGAAAGTATAGAAATCATTAGGGATTAGGTCGGGGCTGTACGGCGGATGGTCTAATAATTCTGTTTTCTTGCTCTAAAAACTCTTTTGTTCTGTGTGCGGTGTGAGAACTCGCATTGTCGTGATGGAGGATGATGCGGCGGTTGCAGTTCTCTTTACGGAGTTCAGAAACGATCTGTGGCAAACAAATGCTAGCATACCATTCTGCATTAACCGTTCTTTGTCCCTCAAGAGGAATAGTCGTAACATGGCCGGTTTTGGAGACAAACGTGGCCTCCATTTTTTTTGCAACACTCCGTGAACAAACAATTTTTGTTGGCTTTAACTCATTTTCGAGCACCCAAACTCGTGACTGGTTTTTTGTTTCGGGTTCGTACGCGTATATCCAGGATTCGTCACCTGATACGATGTTGTATACAGCATTTGAGGATCCTACGTGGAATCTTTCGAGAGTTCTGACGCACCAAGTAACGCGAGCCGCTTTTTGCTCTTCACAGAGCGAATGCGGTATCTATCGGGAAAACAACTTTTTTACACCTAATTGTTCATGCAAGATTATTTGTATTTGACTCATGCCAATGTATAAAGTTGCCTGAATTTCGCGGTATGTCACATGACGATCTTCCTCAATCAGCTTACACACAGCATCAACGTTTTCTTGGGTGACTGCAGTTTTTAAACGACCTTGACGGGGATCATCACTGAGCTTGACACGTCCACGTTGAAATTCAGCAAACCAGCGATAAATTGTGGTTTTGGATGGGGCTTCATCACCAAATACAGGAATCATCCGGTCAACACACTGTTTTTGTGTTAAACGACTTCGAAAGTCATACTAAATCATCGTTCTTGAATTTCCTCGAGTCAATTCCATTTTCTCAACCACTAAACAAGTTTGACGAAACCTTGTGACAAGACCGAGAATCTTTTTTTAAATAAATAAATGGTATTCGATTTTTAAAACCAAGGACTTTTCAACTAAAAAGATTTTAATATGACAGGAACAGTGGAAATATTCCATTCCCGATACTTTTAATGCAGCCCTCGTAACAAAAGAATAAAGGTTTGACACTTAAATCAAATATCACTTAAACAAAACTACAAAAATAGGCACCGACCGATCCACTGCTCGTTAAAGGGAGGGAGAGACAAGTGGAGCTGTCATTTGCGGAGCGATGGGTGTGCGCTCTCCCATGTAGATACGGAGAACTTAACATGACCGTGTTCACATCGTACAAAACAGAAAAATCGTGCTAGTTGTCTGATTCTACGCCAATTTCTTTCAATAATTACTGCAGGTATAATTTTTTTGTTTAAACTGGGTTGAAGTTTGTTTTATCTAGACACTATTTATCAAAAAAAAATAATTAAAATCTTAGTTAGGGGCTGTCGATTTGTATAAGTAGTATTATTAAAATGACCAATACTCACAAAATTTACGTTCTAGCACAATTAACAAGTTACTTAGAGAACATCGTAGTAGTAAATACAGCGTAACTACGTTATTTCAGCTCAAAAATTATTTAATAACGAACGACGACAAGTGAGCAGTGTTAGGCCTTTTGCACGTTATAAGAACATTTCCAGTCGCATTGGTTGTTATACGCATAGAATACTATAATACACAATATAATGGCTGCCAACCTTATTTTGTAAGAGAACTGGTGTCGCCGGTTACATACATACAAGCGGTTACGTCGTATTATCACTACTAGAAATCTAATTCGCTTATTGGTCATAAAAAATTCAAAAACTACAAACGCATATTAATATTACTTAAAATCAGACTTTATTCCAAAGCAATAACAACGGATTCACAACGAATCTTTGCAGACCATACCATTAGGTTTAAAGAAATTTATTGTCTAAAGAAATTACAAAATTTCACTTGTAAGACAACTTAATTTATTACAATTACGTTGTGCTGATGACTGATGGCAAAGTCAACTTCCATTGGTAAAGTTACCAACTTAGTATATGCTCCATCACTGATTCTTGTCATATTTAATGGATGTATTTTTTTATAGGATAGGGTGACAAACGAGCACACAGTCCACCTGATGGTAAGTGGTTGCTGTGGCCCATAGACATCTACATTTACCCTCGTTTGCGAATCAAAATGCAGATGCGTTGTCACCCGTGAGGACTAAGATGCAATGCCTCATTTCCAGTAAAAAGGGTCTTCGGTTCTCTACACTCACCATACGAAACATCAGCATGAAGCTGCTATTTGACGCTGGTATTCTGTGAGACCGTGGTCCTTCCCCGGTCGAGTCGACCCCTTCGTGCTACAACTATACTACTAATATAGCTGCAGCATGGTTCTACCACGTATCCAATGACGTCTGCAACTACGACAATTTCTTCTATGGTACAAGAATACTACTAAACGTACTATTAAACACTGTTGTCAGTCCATTTGGTACCCGTGTATCCTCCGTGAATTATAATTACAGACAGACGATAAGACGTCTTGCATGAATGTGTACGATAAACCAGACAAGACATTTTTCTTGTCTAGTGTCCGTGTCTTATAATGCCTTACCAATACCAAATTTCGTTACACATAAATGTAATAAGAGCATTTTTTTTATTGAGCGATACATGTTCGCCGATATCGGGTTACTGAACTTTATAAAGCTAGCTACTATGATGCTTTCTAATTATTCGACACGATACCATTATGCCGTCGCAAGTTATCGACGACGACATGTCGGTACTACGTAAGTCCACTCTCCACAGAATCGTCCGATACCTGTGTGCGTGACTACTTGACCATCATTTCATGCGATCGCTCTTCTGTCACCCACTGTTCGCTGTAGAAAGAGTAAAGATTCATACGTATTGAAAAAGTCTCTAGTTTCGTGTATTTTAATTTGTTTATTTATAGTTAGTAGAATTAAGCTTTCCTTTGAGCAAATCCATAATGTTAAAGATGTTAAAATTATTTAGCTGAGGTCCTAACAAGGCTAACTAATGTCTATTTTAAAGAGCACCTCGCCCTCGTACAATTGCATGCACTATCCTTATCACAATTTACTAGGAAAGACGTAGTGTCTTTCCTAGTAAGTTGTGATAATTTCCTAGTAATTGTGTCGATTGTACGACACGTGTTTCACCTCTAACCGAGGTATCAGCAGGAAAAATAGACTCGGAGTGAACAGAGTGTCAAAACCACCTCTCCCGTCCTAGGCATTGACAAGTGAGAAGTAATTTTACGGCAAACGGCTGATTACATCAGGTGGATGGTTGGTCGCATGCTTTATCTCTCTTATTTAAAAAAAAATAATATGCTGTAAGGAATGGACTGACCAACAGTGATCGCACAAAGTAATTCTTGAAAATTAGTAAAAATATTATTAGTAACAAAGGTACTTCATTAATAGGGATAATATACTCTATCGCATGACGCGCCACATGAGATAAAACATCCGCGCAGCTCAGTGAATCCAAAGAAGAGAAGCAGATCTCTTGTTAAGGATAGGATGCAAAAAAGTGCTGCATCTCATCCGAAATGTAGTGGCGGCCACTGAGCAAAGACTGCTATCCTTACATAATAAATTATTATTATAAATACATACTCAAATTAATTAATGTAACGAAGTGATAATTTCTTAATTTATCACTTTATTACAATAAAATCAGTTTAGAGGGTCACTCGCGTGGCGTTGACGGTTGAGAGCTTAGGTTGAGAGTTAATTTATTGATATGTGGTATATTTTGAATAGTTAATTTTTTCAACTATGTCACAGCTATTTGATTTAAATCTTTTTCCACACTTAAAAATATTTAATCGAAACTCAATTTGATTTTTTTAATTTTAGGTCGCGAATAAAGTAATGGAGACATATTTTACCACGCCTAACCCTACTACACAGGAAGTAGAGAACGCATATTGGAAATTTGTCCTTCTAGCAAAAGATCACGTATGTGTTAATACCGCGTCAATAGATACTGGAGAAGAAGGTTATGGATTTACAAAAAATCAACGAGATATTATTGGAAAACACCCGTGGAACCTGAAGGTATTTTTATTTAATTATAGCTGAAAATTAAGAACAATTACACACAGAAACCGCGCCTAGGATAATACATGAGCGTTATCGTGTGTCAATATTATATTAGCGTAATGTTGCTTTCATTATTACTATCACCAGGTCTTTAAAAATGTGGGAAATGCACTGTTGTATTGCTCGATCATATTATATCGATTCCCCCATCTATAAGCCCACCCCCGCTGTATCATAATGTTAAATGTATGAATTTAGGTGACCAAATTAATGAATATTGATTATTCCAAAGGATTTTTCTGAAGGTTAGTTATCAGAAACCCAGACAAGAGAGGAGGCCTGTGCCCAGCAGTGGGACGTACATAGGTTGTAACTTTATATAAATAATGATATACTGTTAATACGCTTTTTGAAAATACGAGTAAAATAAGGCTTCTACTTTTATTTCAAATTATCCCAAATTGAATGTGATTTATGGGCAACAACTACGCCTGCGCGCGCTCCTGTGTATGCGATTCAATACACAACGTATTTGCCTACTATTTACTTTCTTAGTTGCACATTCACTTCTAATGCTTAAGATAATAACTACACGACGCGAATTATGATTCCAATTTTCTCTTCACACTTTTAACGGGCTTGAGATCGTCATAGTAAATAAAATTAACAATAATATTTTTGCTTATCAAGGACGTCACCGATGACTGTCATTATTATGGCATATTTAAAAAATTGTATAAACTATTTACAACTAAGCTAAACAAGTGTAGTTGCAGTTAAGAATATCCACTACCCCATATCTTCCCGTGGGTGTCGTAAGAGGCGACAGTGTGAGACAAGCAGGGGATGGGCAGCAGCATCTTCCTGATAACAGCAATGTTACAATAGAAAAACTGCGGTTGCCAACCCGCTCGCCAAACGTGGCAACTATGGCAAGTATCCCCCCATGATGAAAATTACGAACAGACGGCGCCCAGTCCCCGGCGGCGCCGCTATTCCTGGCTACGGTGGCGACCATGGTAACGACAAGGCAGGGAGTGCTAAGAATCTCCGGTGGAGGTTCAGTTACCACCTAAGACAACTCGACCTGGCAACATACAACGCAAGCACCGTGAAGACTGACGAGAAGATCGTGGAGCTGGAAGAAGAGATAGACAAGTCACGCTGGCATATTATAGGATTGTCCGAGGTCCGAAGAGAGGGGGAGGACACGGTAATCCTCGAATCCGGTAACTTGCTCTATCACCGGGAGGGCGACCATCTGTCCCAAGGAGGTGTCGGATTTATCGTCCACAAGTCTCTCGTTAACAACGTTGTAAAGATTGAGTGTGTGTCGACGAGGGTTGCGTACCTTATACTCAGAATCACCAAACGGTATTCGCTGAAGGTCATACAGGTTTACGCACCAACCTCGGCACATCCCGATGAGGAGGTGGAGGAAATGTATGAGGATATATCTAGAGCCATGCATTCCACCAAAGCCCACTATACGGTGTTAATGGGAGACTTCAATGCAAAACTAGGCACAAGAGGAGCGGTGAGCTGAAGGTAGGGAAATTCGGAATAGGGCAACGGAACCCAAGGGGCCAGCGGCTGGCCGACTACATGGAGGAAGAGGGACTCTTTATGATGAACTCTTTCTTCCAGAAGCGGCCCCACAGGAAGTAGACCCGGTCGAGCCCCGACGATTCGACAAAAAATGAGATTGACTTCAATATGACGACCAGATGACAACTGTTCAGTGATGTCTCCGTGATCTCGAGGGTGGAAACTGGTAGCGATCACCGAATGGTCAGAGGCACACTGAACCTAAACGTTAAGTTGGAGAGGTGTCGTCTAATAAATTCAACGCTCCGTCCCCCTCGTGCTCTAGTCCAAAGTCCCGAAACCTTTCAGCTCGAGTTACAAAACCACCATGCAATGAAGTGGACAATATGAATAATAAGCTCGTGGAAACTGTCAAAGCGGTCGGAGCTAAGTTCTGCCAGACCCGCCGCAAAAGAACACAAAAACTCTCCGATCACACTCTTAATCTAATGGCTGTTAGACGGGAAATGAAGCTGCAGTCTTCAACAGTTTGGACAGCATACAGGCAAAAGCATGCGGCGGGACTTACGCAACTTCAATACAAGCTGTATTAAATTCAATACAGCTTGTACTGAAGAAGCGATCGAGCGGAACCAAGGCTCCAAAGTCTTTGCCAGAGATCTGTCTGCCAGAAAGAGCCAACTGTCAAAGCTGAAGACCGAGTGTGGCAGCGTCATTTCCGGGACAACTGAGATTTTGAGTGAGATTGAGAGGTTCTAAGGGGAACTGTACACGACATCGTTGGAGCCAGACGCAAGTGTGAGTAACAATCCAAGAGCGAGTCTTATCCGACACTATTCCGAAGATATTCCGGACGTCGCGACCGGAGCGAGATTAAAATAGCTCTCCAGCACCTTAAAACAGCAAGACCCCGGGTGAGGATGGAATTACAGTGGATCTTCTGAAAGCGGGTGGAAAACCGGTACTTAAAGTCCTTCAGAAACTCCTTAATTCCGTTCTCCATGGAGGCACTACTCCGGGGGCGTTGAGCAGAAGTGCGGTGGTCTTTTTCTTCAAGAAAGGCGACAACGCTCTCTTGAATAACTACAGATCGATTTCCCTTCTGGGCCGCGTCTATGTCCTGTTTTTGAGAGTCATTACGAATCGTCTCGCACGCAGACTTGAGGACTTCCAGCCTCCCGAACAAGCTGCTTTCCGAAAATGCTTTAGTACCATGGACCACATGCACACCCTTCCGCAAATTGTACAGAAGACAGAAAGAGTACAATCTGCCACTTTGCCTTGCGTATGTGGACTATGAGAAAGCCTTTCATTCCGTCGAAGTTTGGGCGATGCTACAGTCCCTTTAGCGGTGCCAAGTTAACTGTCGGTATATCGAAGTGCTGAAGTGTTTGTACAGTAGGGCTACGATGTCTATCCCAGTACAGAATCAAAGTACGAAACCTATCCAACTGCAGAGAGGTGTAAGACAGGGTGACGTTAAATCCCCGAAACTCTTCACCGCTGCATTGGAAGACGTTTTCAAGCTACTGGACTGGAAATGATACGGTATTAACATCAATCAATTAATATCATCAGGCTATGTTCGACAGAACGTTGAAACGTCACCTTGCTAACTTGTAACTGTCTACTTTTTGTGCTCCTACACGGTTTTTGGACGTTATTATTCTAAAAGTTAAATATTTTTTTCGTTTTATTGCCAAATTGTATTGAATATCACAAACTTTAATTAATACTTTTATAAACGTTTAGCTGTAGCAGTATCAATATAAGTGCGTAATACTTATTTAACAATTTATTATTTTTCAACAGGTGTTAAGTTGTAATGCCGGCAACATTCTGCGATATTTGGGTTCCATATTGGGTGTCACTGTACCGACACTACACCTTGGTATGGTGTTTTCAACCAGCTGCTGGCACCGAGACCCCCACGGTCTGCCTTGGATTGAATATATGCACACTGGACCCGCCAAGATTTGGTGAGTACATAAACACTCACGCCTGTCACCAAGAGACAGACAGAGACTACAGACTTCCATTTGGCACGATCCTGACACACCTCTCTCCCCTCTTTTACATCCGTATATCTACGCATACATGCTCGTCGGTTAAGGGTACTGCTAATCTGGCCCATTTTCAATACATCGCCAATTTGGTCGACAAACTTTCGCCTGGGGCGTCCCTTCCCGTCTTTTCCGTTCAGCTCTGCAACATAAATTTGCATTGTCACTCTTTCCTCATTCATTCTTTCTACATGACCAAACGGACGAAGCATTCCTTTCTTAATTCTGATCATAACATCATCTTGCAAACCACACTTTTCCCTTATCACACAATTTCTCACCCTGTCACAAAGAATCACCCCTAACATACTCCTTAATGACCGCATTTCTACAGCATTTATTCTACTCTCGTACTTCTTCTGCCACGCCCAACTGTCACTACCATACATTAAAGTAGGGACTAACACAGCATTATGAATTGCCACACGTGCCATTTTTGACACATTCTGACTTTCCACAATAGAGTGTAGACCCCCGTTTACTCTATTTCCTGCGTTCACTCGTCGTTCTATATCCTTATCGTAGCTACCATACCTGCTAAATATATATCCCCAATACACAAACTCATCCACTTTCTCAATCAACTCCCCTTCTATTGTTAATTCACATATCGTTTTACTTTCTTATTTTTCAAAAACGATCACTTTCGTCCTACTTGCGTACACTTTCATTCCCCTTTCTTTTAAAGACCTGTTCATTAATGTAACCATCATTTATAACTCGTCCGCCGACGACGCAAATATGACTTGATCATCGGCGTACAGAAGGCATTTGATGATTAACTCACTCATTCTTAACCCACATTCTTCAACTTCAATGTTTCCAAACAACTCTATAAATAGGTTAAACAGCCACGGGGAACCTACACAGCCCTGTCAGACAACTTTTTGGATGCGAAACCAGTCCGACTAGGCCCCGTTGGTCTTGACACAAGCACTACCAGCGCTTAACCCAAACGAGTTCAATGTTTGCCATTACACATTCCTGCCCACTCTGTCATAAGCCTTTTCCAGCTCCATGAACGCACAAAAAAATTTCTGGTTTTTAGCCAAAAACTTCTCCGCGATCATGCGTATGGAAAATAGTTGATCCGTACACACCATTCCATTTCTAAATCCCGCTTGCACATCCCATATTTTTCTATCAGTTTATTTCATAACACTTTCAATTAACGCCTAAGCATACAGTTTACCCACAATGGTTATTTTTGTTAGTTTTGCATTTATCTTCAATAGTGAAGTTAACCCATTCGCTGCCAATGTAAAGGCATCTGTGTAGTTTTTTGGCGCATATTCACTATTTTAAAACCGAAGCGTTGTCTGCATTAAGGTTTATGGTAAGCTAGATAATATTATTTCCGTTGATTAGTTATAAATCATTATCATCGCCATCATTATACTCCATCCCAAGTCCATTGCTAACCCAAGGCCTCCCCAAGAAATGTACAAAACATGGTGCTGAGCTTTCATTCATCGATTTCTTGCATCGCTTACTTGTACGAGGCTGCCACTAGAGAACCTTTCTTCCCCATTGTTTGTCTATTTCAACGACGAGCTATATGGCCGCCCATTGCAACTTTAACTGAACCAAAGTTACCGACATAGTTCAACGGACCAGCCGTTGAACTGTGTCGGCTACTTTGGTTCTATTGCGGATATCTTCACTACGAAGTCTTATCACGCAGATAAACTTCTCTTCTCTCCATAACTCGCTGGGTGACCTCGAGGTTCCTTTAGCGGCCAGCAGTGAAAGACCACGTCTCAAGTCTATACGCACACGCACTGCTTGTACACTCTTGTTTTCAACTTTGAAAGTATACGTGACTAGAAGGATACGTCGTAATCTCTTAACGCTCCCATAGTAAGAAGAACACACAAATAATAAAAATAGGTTATAGTAAGCAAACAAAAAATATATATAAAAGCCGTGTCGAATACAATATAAGCAGTTCATAAACGTATCTTTGAGTAATAACATCTTACTTAACACTTTTTTTTATTTGAATACAACATGTTGAAATGTAAGTGGAAGCTTTTAAGTTGCATAGACAAAAATGGTATACACACAAAATTACGTCATTAAGGTTATCGTCGAGCTAATTTAATATTGCCGATTAGTCCATTTTGCGGCAAAGAAATTTTTAAAGTGTTCGATTTCAATATCGGCCATATTTTGATGAATGTTAGTTTCGACGTAATTAAATTCTTTCTCAGTGTCTACATAATCAATACAAAGTGGTAGATTGTACTTTTCGGTATTCTCTACATTTTGCTGAAGGGTATATGCATGTAGTATGTCAGTAGTATGTACTACTTTACTGTACTGCCTTTTCGGTAACCGGCTAGTTCGACAGACTAGAAGTCGTCAAGTCTATCTATGCGCGAGACGATTCGTAGACTCGAAAACCAGACGCGGCTCGGAGGAGAAACCAGTCTGCAGTTCTTTAATAGGGCGTTGACATCTTACTTTTTTAATTTATTTAACAAATTATAGATAATACAGAGGATATACTATGGTACAACATAAGCTTAATGAAAACTTTACCGTGTACCACAAGCTGCCGACATTAAAATTTGACAGATTAGCTATACCTTAATCTACAAAATATGTATAACGCAACACAACTAAACAGCAATCGGCACAGTCAACAGGCGGTAAATCTACAATACATAGCTACTTAATAGTGCACTAAGAGACGTCTTGTCACCGCCCACATCACCGCGTCAAAAATCGGTCGTCGGTGATAAAAATTTGGGACTTGGTTCCATCAATTAGAAAGTTACTTTATATTTAATAGTAGCTGAGTATAATGATTATTCTTTGTTTTTATGTCATATTGGTTTATTTAGGGAATATAGTGGGGATTATAGTTTTTTTTTAGTTTGAAGTCTGATATAGACAGTTCGTATAATAATTTTTTAATTTGTATTTAATATTTTTATGATTAATTTCATTTTGAAAAGAGGTTGGTAACTGATTAATCAAATATGGAACCATGCATTCTAAAGTACGTTTTCCGTATAAATTGTTATAATTAGGTGATAGCTAATTTTGGTTTGGCCGAATTGCGGGTTTCAGAATGGTTAGAAATGACATTTTTTTTAAATCTCCGTTAAAAAATTCTTCATTTAAAAGAGTATATTCTACTTTTTATGCACCGGTATAATTTTGCAGTAATCGAATAGGTTATGGTAATCAGAATCCCTGTGTAAGTTTTTAACCTGGTTTGGAACTATAGTTTTTAAGATGCATAATTGCAATGAATAAAGGTTATCTGAATGTGATTTGTAAGTTCGCCCATAATTAAACAAGCCATATGAAATATTAGATTCGGCCAGTGATTTATATAATTGTAACAGAATTCTATAGGGTACTTTATATAATATTTAATTATGGAGAATTTTGATTTTTTAAGATAATGGCAGGAAGCGACCTCTGGCGCATCCAGCTATGTTGAAGATATTTATTTATGTTAATTATTATTATGGGACTAAAAATAATAATATTGAGTAAGATTTCTAATTAAACTATTTATTGCTATTAAGTATTAACTTAAACGCTATTGACTTTATGACATGACAAAATTTTCTCGGGAGGCATAGATACAGAAACACACCAAGCGGCAGGGAGTAGAACAATATTTTTTTATAGCATGCAAAGATAACACAACTTATGTTGTTATACAGTATGCATTATAAAATTTATTACTTAACACTCCTACTTAAATTTTAGAATTATTGCAATAGTATACTTAAATTAAGCTTCAAACCAGCCTACTTACTGCCTTCCAACAAAACTAACTTTTAAAACTAATAAGTATTTAATATTATACCTAAAACCTCAGTTTATATTTAGTGCTTGATCTCTGTTATGAATAAATTTACCAGAAGGTAAATCTTAACAAAAATCTGCAAGTTGGCGTGAACTTTTCACATTCATTTATGAGATGTTGTTCTACATTTTCTCTGATGAAATTATATCTTATACCTATTTGATTTGTTCTTTTGTGGTAAATAGGATTATGAATGAGTTTGATAGCACTCTGATTATCTATACGGAGGGGCACACTGAAATTATCGGGAACGGAATATTTCGGATTGAGTTACAATAAAATCTTTTTTAGAATTTGAATACTGGCCTCTTAGAATCTTAATGACATTCAAACAATTTAAAAAAGGTTAAAAACAAAAACTATGTAGGTTTAAAGTTGACACGTCGTTAACAGAAATGGAGCTCACGCGTGAACATTTCCGTGCCATAATTTATCACAATTTTCGTCGCGGCTTATCTCAAGATAAATGTCTCAGCGAACTTGTTTCGATTTACGATGTTGAAGCACCGAGTCAAACGACGATATACCGCTGGTATGCCGAATTCCGACGCGGTTTTGTGTCGCTCAGCACTGTTTCTTCTGCAGGTCGACCAAGAACAGCGGTCACGTCTCAAAAAAAAAACATCGCAGGTCATGTGACATACGAGCAGATTCGGGCTGTTATCAGTATCGGAATGACTGCAATTCAGTCGATATTACATAATAAACTGTGTGTAAGAAAGCTAATTTCCCGCTGGGTTCTCCACAATTTGCCCGAAGAGCAAAAGGCGGCTCGTGTAGATTGGTGCCGGAATACACTGCAACGCTTCAACGGAGGGAAGTCAAATGCCGTTTATAATATCGTCTCAGGTAACGAATCATGGATTTATTCATACGAACCTGAAAGAAAACATCAGTCAGCAATTTGGGTCTTCGAAGACGACGAGGTCAAACCAACGAAAGTTGTTCGCTCCCGCAGCGTGTCAAAGAAAATGGTCGCTACGTTTGTCTCGAAAAAGGGACATGTATTTTTTTATTGAATAGGATGACAAACGAGCACACAGTCCACCTGATTGGTAAGTGATTGCTGTGACCCATAGACATCTACATTTATCCTCGTTTGCGAATCAAAATGCAGATGCGTTGTCACCCGTGAGGACTAAGTTGGAATGCCTCTTTTCCAGTAAAAAAAGTCTCCGGTTCTCTACACTCATCATACGAAACACAGCAGTATTAAGCTACTATTTTACGCTGGTATTCTGTGAGAGCGTGGTCCTTTCCCCGGTCGAGCCGACCCATTCGTGCTACAACTATAATACTAATATAGCTGCAGCATGGCTCTACTACGTATAAAAATGTTGCTATAATTCCTTTACAGGAACGCAAAACGGTTACCGTTGAGTGGTATATCACAGTTTGTTTGCCAGAAATGATAGCCGAATTCCGAATAAATAACCCGAAACGTCGCATCATCTTACATCACGATAATGCGAGCCCCAATACGGCTCGGAAGACAAATGATTTTTTGAAGCAGGAAAACGTTGAGCTGATGAGCCATCCTCCGTACAGTCCTGACCTGAGCCCAAACGATTTCTTTACATTCCCTAGAATGAAAGAAGAAGACCCCGAAGCAGCTGTGGAAGCGTACAAGTCAGCCATTTTGTCAACATCAACTTCAGACTGGAATTACAAAAAAATGCATTAAGTTGAACGGAGAATACTTTGAAAACAATAAAATACAATTTAGCTATACCGTGCATGTGGTTTTTCTTATTCCCGATAATTTCAGTGTGCCCCACGTACATAGAGTTATCACCGATTGTAGTTCATCAATATCAATTAATAACTGCCGACGCCATAAAATATCTTTGGCAGCCTCACTTGCAGCCATATATTCTGATTCTGTAGTTGTTAATGCCACAGTATTTTGCTTTCTGCTAGGCCAAGAAACAGGTCCACCATTCGTCATAAAAATATATCCTGTATTAGATTTTCTAGAAACAATGTCTGAGGCAAAATCAAAATCAGAATAACCTAATCTAACCTAATCCACTAGTTCTTTGTTACAATTATAAGTAATACAAACATCTTTTGTCTTTAACAAGTACCGAATAATTCGTTTAACAGCATTTGCATGGTCTTTACTGGGATTATTTAAATATCTACTAACTACATTCAAAGAATAAGAAATGTCAGGCCCCGATATGGTTGACAAAAACATCAGAGCTCCCGCTGCATCTCTATATGGAAAATCAATATTACTTTCCCTATCATTTTCATTCTCACAAGGATTGGTATCTGACGTGATGAATCTATTTATAATAGTTTTATGTACTGTTTTTGACTTAATGTAATTATTCCTTCGTTATAGTTATTTCCATGCCAAGAAACATATTTAATTTCAACTCTTTTATCTTAAAACTTTGTTCCAAATCATTTATAATATGCAACTATATACTTTTACTTTTTAACAACAATAAAGCATCGTCTAAATACAAGATCAAAATGACTTTATAATTATTAAAATGACCAACCAAAATACAGTTGTCAGAGGGACACATTTCAAAACCATAAGTAGTTAGGAAAGAAGAGAATTTTCTATTCCGACAGCGTGATGACTGTTTTAACCCATATAAGAATTTTATTAACTTACAGATTTTCCTTGGCTCAGCATGGATATTGTATACCCTCAGCCACCTCTATATAGACATCCTCTAACAACTCAACGTACAAAAATGCTGTTTTGAAATCAAATTGTTGCAGTTTATAATTCTCTCGAGCTGCAGGAGATAATATTATTCTAATGGAATCGAATCTTGTTATTTGTGAAATTTCTTCTTTGTAATGGACATCCTTAATATGTGTAAACCCACGTGCACAAAGACGAGCTGTGTATCTTTCTATATCACTATCTGAATTTCTTTTAACACAAAATACCCATTTTGAGGTCACTGTTTTTTCATTATTTCTATTTACTAACTTCTATGTTTCATTTTCTTCTAAGTTTCATTTTCTTCTACGTTTCATTTTCTTCTAATGACTTTAATTATTCCCTTATAGCTTCCCTCCATTTCTTACTATTTTTACTGTTTAGAGCTTCTTCATATGTCGTGGGTACATCAAACTCAATAAAATTTGCTTCTTCATTCCTGTTCGTTCTAGCTCTCAGCGTAATATTTATTTCATCATCTTCAGAAATTATTTGTGAAGGCTGGTACGTTATATCATTGGGATCCTCCTGTGTTTCTACACTTTCCAAACTAGATTCAGAAATATTTTGGTTGTCTCTTGGTGAAACTGGTATATCTTGTATGCTTTCACTTTGCTATTGTTTATCGGTGATAGAAATTGAAGTGGTGTGTTTCCTCATTACTGGTACGTTGTTCTCATTGAAGTGTACATTTCTACTTTTTGTTGACTTCCCATTTTCAATATCAAACATTCTATAATTTTCATTTTCATATCCTACTAATATTAGTTTTACACTTTTTTTATCTGGTTTTTTTCTTCTTTCATCAGATATATAAACATATCTTTCTGAACCAAATACTCTTATGTGTTGAAGGGATGGCTTCTGTCCATTCCACAGCTCATATGGGGACATATCCTTTGTCTGGGTAGAAGAACTTCGATTTAATAAATAAACAGCACAGTTTACTGCTTCAGCCCAGAGATTGATATCACGATAGTACAACATAGATCTTGCGCTCTCCATGATTGTGCGCATTTCTCTCTCCACTCTACCGTTTTGTTCAGTCGTGTAGGGTGCTGTTCGTTCATGAACTATTTCTTCACTATCCAAATAAGATTTAAGTTCATTGTTAACATACGTCCGTTGTCTGTATGCAATATACGAGTGCCATGACCAAAGTTATTTTTCACTATTGCATTGTATTTCTTATCATATCCAGGACATCACTTTTGTGCTTGATAATAAACACATATCTATAGCTGGTGGCACCATCTTTAAATAAGACATAATATCTTGCTCCAGATACACATTTATTTTCTACAGGTCCACATACTTCACACCACATCACTGTAGGCTAAATTACCAGGTTCACATTCTCCTCTACAAGATTTATGAAATGGCAAGCGGCTCCGTTTGCCATATTGACAAGCCTCACAAACAATGTTGATGTCATCTGTTAATTTTACTGGAATTACACCATTCTTGCTCATGTTTGGCGCTTCCCTCAAGTTTGTCCCAAACGTGCATGCCAGATTTTCAAACTCGACTGTGCTAAATTCCAATCTATTTGCACTGTGGTTTTAATATTTTACTTCATACAGATTATATTGCTTCAATTTTGCAGACATAACAAATGAATTATCTTTCAATATTAAGGCCTCATTGTGCTTCTTAATTATAAAATAGCCTTTTATAATTCAACTTAGTTAAAAATCTTCTAAACAATGTTTCAATTTCAGTATTTTGTGTTATTAGAACTTAAAATATTTTAATTACAAAAGGCAGGTATAGGTATCTAAGTAGGTACTTGGGTAGTGAAGTAAATTTCAACTAAGTTTTGTAATAAAGTACTTAGGTATTACTTCTCTAGTTAAATTATTACTTAATTCTTTTTTCGCTATAAGTACTTATCTAACAAAAAAATGAAATAAATTTACCTTTTATTATCCTTCGGTAATTTAAAAAATTATATATCTGAATTCTTTTACAGTAACAACAATTATAGTAGGAACGACGTTTTGTCAATATAATTTACGAAATAGGTGGGTAACATAAATATATATTATTCTTAAATTACATTAAAACTTTTTCAACTATTTTATCCTACAATTAAATATACTAAGCACTAAACTAAAACTATTTTGACGAGTATTTAAACATATATTTACAAAAAACTATTTACGTAAACAGCGTTAAAAAACTTTAACATTCTGACTGCGTTCTAACTCGGGGGCGCCTCGCGATTGTAGGTAATTATTTCACGCAGATAGCAAAAGTATCAGAGGCCTGCTTTGGTGGAAATTTTCTTTGTGGTTTAGAATTTTTCATGGCTACTAAAGCACTCTCAAATTCCTTTTTTAGATTTTTGTTCGTAAATTGATTCCAACCTTGTCATCACTTCCTTTGCCGTTTCACAATTTTCAATTAATAATTTATTAATTTGGTTTAGTTCCATAGACGAAGTTAATAGAAACATGGCCACGCCATCATTTTTACCACCCACCGTGGGTTTTTCTTATTGGATATTTAAACCTTTCGCTTTTAAGGCACAATTCACTTGAAATTTCCGTTGTTGAAAGTCCTTGACGTTAAACTTCTCAATTCTCATTAGTGGCTTCCATTCTGTTTGTTTTTAGGGTTTTCACTATCGAACACGTACGTGTTTTCACTTTTCACCTTTTAAGTTCTGCTCTTTACTGAGTTCATTACGAAGCGTAATGAACTCAGTAAAAGCTAGGCACATAACCCATTATTATGGGATCAAAAATAATAATATTAAGTAAGATTTCTAATTAAACTGTTTATTGCTATTAAGTATTAACGTAAATGCTATGACTGTATGACATGACAAAATTTTCGCGGGAGGCATAGATACAAAAAAACACCAAGCGGCAGGGAGTAGAAAAATATTTTTTATAGAAGGCAAAGACAACACACACAACTTATGTTTTATAGAGTATGCATTATAAAATTTATTACTTAACATTAATATATAAAAAATAATATATTATAATTTTTTTTAGGTACGGAATTCCTGATGAACAGAGTGCAAACTTCCGAAGAGCGGTCGAGTTGCTCTGTCCTACTTCATGTCAAAATAAGTCTATTTGGCTGTCATCTGATATAGTCATGATCCCACCCAATCTACTTTTAGAGCACAATGTGTCTCTTTCAAGGGTGGAACAAAAGCCTGGAGAATTCATTGTGGTCTTCCCCAAGGCTTATTCTTGCTCAATTTCTACAGGATACACTGAATCAGAAAGTGTGTACTTTGCCACTAACTCATGGTTGAAGAGTATACATCAAGTGTTTCATGTAAGCTATAATTAAAGTTTTCTCTTTTATATAATAAGGATGACAATTGAGCACACAGTCTAACTGACAGTAAGTGGGTGCCGTATCTAACCAAAATGCAGAATTCATTTTCATCACTACTAGGATAGAATGCCTCATTTGCAGCACTACGAAACTTAGCAATATTAACTGCTATATTCTGCGATAGTGTAGCTCGTCCCCGGTCTTGCCTATCCATTCATGCCACAACTATAACATAATATATCCATTGGGCTAAATGGGCTACTCTGGTTTTATTGCTAAAATTCTCAATATGATGTTTTATCGTAGAGATGATGAAAAAGATTCAAATGCGATGAGAACATAAAGCTCTTCAATAAAGAAATGACTAATGAAAAAAATATTCCATGTATACAAATAAATTTGATTTGAATTTAGAGTTCTTAGTCAAACAAAAATTATTTTGATTTGAAATGGCCAGTACTGCAGAATCTAAGTAAATACTTTTGTTTAAGTATCATAATATGCGTTTGGGTGCGATTTCCCTAACTTCCTTTTTAGTCATTAAATTTAAGTATTTTTTTTTTATAGTCAAAACGTTACCCCCACACTAGAATTTTCTCCTGTATTGTGGAGGCAGTTTACAAACATATATTGCACAAGGACAAACATCGAGACCCGGAACAATTATTTGTAGGCCGTACAAATAGTCGTTCCGTGCGGGATTCGAACCCGTGGCCCCAAGCGTTGCAACTCATTGCTAAGCCACTACGCCACGGAGCCGGTAATTGTCATACGTACATGCACATGCCCTTACTCCCACTCGCTTTAATCACAGGCATGCACACACTCGGTCGGGCACTCACACACACACACACACACACACACACACACACACACACACACACACACACACACACACACACACACGCCTGCTTTCCCACAGAGGCACGCACGCAAGCATGCACGCATAACCCATCCACATAACAACAATAAAAGGTGCACACGTAAGGACAGACATAGACACAAACATACACTCGGACACAGACAATGCAAATAAAAAATTAACACAAGGGAAGCCACGGGCATTCGCTATTCCTTCAAATTATACATATGTTATTAAAGCCCTGACTCTATTGTCCATTTAAATTCATGTAATAACTATTTTACTTGAGACGAAAATATTATTTTGAACAGGAGGTGAGAGAAAGCTGCGAACCAACGATGTTTTCCCTAGAACAACTCTTATTGGCGGCTGCACGAGACCCTCGCTCTCCTCTGTCGATTCTACCGCAAATATATTCAAGCCTCAGTACCATTATCAGCGAGGAACTCGACAACCGTGCTGCCATAATGCGCTACAACGTTCAGGTAAGCGCACTGCCAACTAGATTAGACTTCCAAATACTAATTACCTTTTAGCCTCTTTTCGACCATGGCGACGAATTCTGAATAATCAAAATCATCAACGAGACAAGTTCAGTCCGACACAACCGTGAACACTAACATAAAAAGTTTTGCGTAACTGTTACATCGCTTTCTGGTTGTATCCGTTGTAACACTTTTGTGAAATTATCGGGGTAGGCCAACACAGGTACAATAACAACGCAACCACACCTGAAAATTATGATTAATATTTTTACAAATGGTGTCTTGTTTCGGGATGCAATCAGAACTCAAACCCCACGGTATAGCAGCAGGTTGCATTTACTATTATTATTCCAATGTATTTTAAGTTATAGGTTGCTATTCACATAGTTTGTCTATGCTTGATGGGATTTTAACGAGGGCAGCCCCAAGAGTTCAGTTGGTTTTTTCTCTTTTATAACTATCCCTCTGAGCTCCTCCTTATTTAATGAGAGTGCTAAAAGCTTACTAACTTAAATACCATCGAATTCTCTCTATTCTGGGAAGTGGGTATTAAATTATACCATTTCCTGGTCTCCTATTAAAGCGCTATATTAAATACGAAACAGTGGAATCCCGGAAACTAGGCAGATAGCCAAAGGAATCTTAAAGAAACTTTAAAACTTATTGTCGTTGTGGTCGTATACCCTTAATTTTTATATTATTCAAAATTTTCAAGAATTTTACGAAATTTGCTATTGATTTAGTATTGATAAGTAGTAAACGAGATTATAATAAAATAAATATTTTTATTTTGGTGCCCATTCAACAGAGTCGCCACTGCAAACCGTCCCGTAAGCGACCAGCGGGAGCGTGGAATGTTCGCGAACAAGACGAGTGCGAAATCTGCCGCGCTACATTATATCTCTCCAGGGTATATCTTTTATATATATCTTCGTATTTTTGTATATAACTATCTTCTAACACACCTAACCGATATTAACAAGTGTAATAATTAACTTTTACAATTCTATTAGGGGACTACGGCTCCTTTAGCTGAATTTAAAGGAATAAAAATTATTGAATATGAATATAAATGATACATGTTAGAGTAATTACATACATAAGTATGCGTAGAGAGATAACCTACAATTTTACATAAATTGAGTCGGTACTTGTTTCGTTTTTTGCGAATTTAATATTCAAATAAAGCAAAAAGATGAAAGATGTTGCGTGTAATTTATGGTTAAAGCTTTTATCACAAGTGGTCATCTTTGGTCCTATGGTCCTTTTAAACTATGCCAAATTCGAGCGATCAAGTAAATTGTTTTCTAAATAAAGTGATGATGATTCAATTGCAAATATTTGTTTCTCAAACTTAAAAAATAATAGTTAGTCAGGTATGAATACTAAGTCTTGACTTTAAACCATTCAACCAAAAGAATGCGCCTAATGCTACGAACAAAAAAGTCTGTTACTTTTGGTGCGCGGCGAGGAAACACTACATAGGCGGTACTGCACACCTACTTAATAAAATTTTCTGTAATTATGGCACACACACATCTAAATCTCCAACACTATTACATTTTACGCACACTTATAGGTTAATTACATTAACATACAAAAAGTTATGAGTGAAAGACACAAATTAATTGCGATGCCACCATATCGATATTTTATATCAATAGTTTCCCTAAACCTAAAAAACAAGTACAAGCAAAACACACTCGAAGAATTAAAATAACCTGAACTCTTTAGTTTGGTCAGCTCATCAAGTCTTTAGTTTCCGTAGTACAACAACCACTTAATAATAAACCCTTATAGTATCATCAAGTCCGTCCGTCTGTCCGCGGCTTAGCGCAGAGACTATTGGTACTCTAAAACACCGTTTCCCATTTGCCGGGTCGCGATCCGGTACCGGGCCATCAAAATAAAATACCGGGTCACAACATACCCGCCTTGTTTTAAAAATAATACCTACTATCGATCGACGCGTCGTTAACATTAATTTTTAAAACATTTCTACTATTAATAAATGTGTATTATTTTACATAATGGAATCAGCTTTGGTTTAAAAGTATTAAGTAGGTCACGAAGGTACAGTGTGAAAATTACCGGACCATGGCAGAACAATGTTTGTGAAACACTGATCGAAAGAGCTGTAAGAGATTTGTCAAGGTTATACATGACATACCAGAAATAAAAAGGCTCTAAGTACTAAAACAAAAATTGGTGCGAGTGGCTCAAAGTACTACTGAAACAAAAATTGGTGCGTGTGGCTCTAAGTACTACTGAAACAAATTGGTACGAGTGGCACTAAGTACTACTGAAACAAGTTGGTGCGAGTGGCTCTAAGTACTACTGAAACAAATTGGTACGAGTGGCACTAAGTACTACTGAAACAAATTGGTGAGAGTGGCTCTAAGTACTACTGAAACAAAAATTGGTGCGTGTGGCCCTAAGTACTACTGAAACAAATTGGTGCGAGTGGCTCTAAGTACTACTGAAACAAAAATTGGTGCGAGTGGCTCTAAGTACTACTGAAACAAAAATTGGTGCGTGTGGCTCTAAGTACTACTGAAACAAATTGGTGCGAGTGGCTCTAAGTACTACTGAAACAAAAATTGGTGCGAGTGGCTCTAAGTACTACTGAAACAAAAATTGGTGCGTGTGGCTCTAAGTACTACTGAAACAAATTGGTGCGAGTGGCTCTAAGTACTACTGAAATAAAAATTGGTGCGTGTGGCTCTAAGTACTACTGAAACAAAAATTGGTGCGAGTAGCTCAAAGTACTACTGAAACAAAAATTGGTGCGTGTGGCTCTAAGTACTACTGAAACAAATTGGTGCGAGTGGCTCTAAGTACTACTGAAACAAAAATTGGTGCGAGTGGCTCTAAGTACTACTGAAACAAAAATTGGTGCGTGTGGCTCTAAGTACTACTGAAACAAATTGGTGCGAGTGGCTCTAAGTACTACTGAAACAAAAATTGGTGCGAGTGGCTCTAAGTACTACTGAAACAAAAATTGGTGCGTGTGGCTCTAAGTACTACTGAAACAAATTGGTGCGAGTGGCACTAAGTACTACTGATACAAAAATTGGTGCGAGTGGCTCTAAGTACTACTGAAACAAAAATTGGTGCGAGTAGCTCAAAGTACTACTGAAACAAAAATTGGTGCGTGTGGCTCTAAGTACTACTGAAACAAATTGGTGCGAGTGGCTCTAAGTACTACTGAAACAAAAATTGGTGCGAGTGGCTCTAAGTACTACTGAAACAAAAATTGGTGCGAGTGGCTCTAAGTACTACTGAAACAAATTGGTGCGAGTGGCTCTAAGTACTACTGAAACAAAAATTGGTGCGAGTGGCTCTAAGTACTACTGAAACAAAAATTGGTGCGAGTGGCTCTAAGTACTACTGAAACAAAAATTTGGTGCGAGTAGCTCAAAGTACTACTGAAACAAAAATTGGTGCGTGTGGCTCGAAGTACTACTGAAACAAAAATTGGTGCGAGTGGCTCTAAGTACTAGTGAAACAAAAATTGGTGCATGTGGCTCTAAGTACTACTGAAACAAATTGGTGCGAGTGGCTCTAAGTACTACTGAAACAAAAATTGGTGCGAGTGGCTCTAAGTACTACTGAAACAAAAATTGGTGCGAGTGGCTCTAAGTACTACTGAAACAGAAATTGGTGCGTGTGGCTCTAAGTACTACTGAAACAAATTGGTGCGAGTGGCTCTAAGTACTACTGAAACAAAAATTGGTGCGAGGGGCTCTAAGTACTACTGAAACAAATTGGTGCGAGTGGCTCTAAGTACTACTGAAACAAAAATTGGTGGGAGTGGGTCGCCTCAAAAAACAATCCCAAAATTTATAATTACATAACATGAATAACACTTACAGCATCTGTTAACAGTACCTAATGTTGGTTAAAGCATTACACACTAATTTGCGACGTTTATTAGGCAAACATTGAATCTGGGATGAATCAAAGTACATGGAACAGATAGTACTTGTGCGGCTAGGTTCCCAACCACTTTTTCGATTGCATTGTAGACAAAATAAAGAGACACAGGTATCGTCACAGGACATTCAGGATGCAAATTAATATAATAAACGCAACATTTTCGATTCTAATGAGTATAAATGTGACGTATCATAATTACCCGATTTTGAATTTTGAAAACGGGGAAACAACTGACCACCGAAACAAAGCGTTTGCTCAACTGATCGCTTCCGAATTAGATCTTGTTCCAATGAAAAAAAGATCTGTAACATACGTTAATATAATAAATCTTGTGAGGAAAGTACCTCACCAAAAGGATGTGGACGACATAAGTTTACCAGCAAAATGTTTAACTATCAACTATGAAATGAAGATTGCTCATAGTATGAACCTATTACTGTTTTTTAATTCTATAAAATAAAATACCTAACTAAAATAAATAATATATAAATATTTAATTCATACACAACGTGTCCCAAAATTCAACGATAAGCCAACACCGGAGGATAGACCTGCCCCGGACTAATCGGGGAAAAAAAGAAAAAAATATATATCCCAATTATATTTTAAGTTATATAAAAAAAAAGAAATTCTTCAGAAATTGAGACCGTTTATGATATTTTTCACTACCATGACCACATTTTTTTAAATATTTTTTTCTTTTTCTTTTATAGGCAACCTGAATAGTACTGCTATCTACCACAATTCTTAAAAACTCCAGAATAACTCTTGTTTTATCACGAAAATTAATGAAACTTATTTTATTCCCTAAATTGTTTGAAGACTTTTACTTTTAACCAAATTTAACTTATCGTGGTGTAAAAAAAAAGTATGAACACTAGTATGGCAAGTTTTTTTAAAAATTGACGCAACTAAGCAACATTCCAAAATGTAATAATACTCTAGGAAAACAAGTTATAAAAAAATATGGACCTATTATTTCTAAACAGGGGCCAAATTCCTTAAATTGTAATTGTCAGTAATCACTTTTACTACATGTCCAAAATGGGTTCCTGTTACAATTTCTAGGAATTCGAATGGGGCATTAATACCTTAGATGTTAGAGAGAGATAGATAGATGGAGATATTTACGTTAAAAAGAGACAAGAACAGGGCAGGTAGAGAAGCTGTTATTATTCTCAGCAAGTCGGTCAGTACGCTCTGCTCCTTTGTTTACTGCGCACCGTTCCCAATTCAACTTACGTGGCCCTCGTACATACTATCGACTTTTGGCTTGGCTTTTTGGACTGGAATCGACCAGCAAACTTAACTGACCTGGCATTATTTGGACTGGAAGTGATCTGCAAACTGAACTTTACTGAACTTATTAACAGTAGTAGAGCCACGCGGCAGCTTTTGCTGTCGCACGGATGGGCCGGCTCGAACCGGGGTGGTACCACGACCTCACAGAATACCAGCGGGAAGTAGAGGTTTACCTCTGCGTTTCGCTTGGTGAGTGCAGGTGGCCGGAGGCCCTTTTTACTGGGAATGAGGCATTCCATCTTAATCCTCACGGGTGACAACGCATCTACATTTTGTTTTGTAATAGAGGATAGATGTAGATGTCTATGGGCCGCAGCAACCACTTACCATCAGGTGGACTGTGTGCTCGTTTGTCACCCTTTTCCTATAAAAAAAAAACTGACCTGGCATTATCTTGGACTACGATTGTGTGTTTTGTGATTTAGAGTTCTGGCGCATTTTGGACTGTTTGGCGTTTAACATGCCGCAACCGTACACACCACAGGAATACGCTAATATGCATTTAATCTATGGAGAATGCCGATGTAATGCTAACGCTGCTAGCAGACTGTATCGAGAAAGATACCCAAATGCTCAAAAATATCCTGATTATCGAGTGTTTATTAATGTGCATCAAGCGTTTTCAGAGGGTCGTATGCCATCCAATAGGAGAAGCGCTGGAAGACCTAGATTGGATCGTCATGAAGAAGTTCTCAATGAGATAGAAAATGACTCGACTACTTCGGTACGTGCCATAGAAGAAGCTACAGGAATCCCGAAAAGTTCTGCAGATCGAATATTAAAACGTCACAAGCTTCACCCATATCACTACAGGCTTGTGCAGACGTTATTACCGCGGGACTATCTGCTACGGGTCACATTTTGCCGTGTAATGCTGCAAAGGCACAGTGAAGATCCCCACTTCCTAGACAAAATTCTATGTTCGGATGAAACAACGTGCAAGAAAGATGGGTATTTAAATCTTCACAACCTACATAGTTGGAGTAATGAAAATCCACACTTGATGAGACAAGACAAATCCCAATATCAATTCAAGGTTAACCTATGGACCGGCATATTAAATGGAAAAGTAATTGGGCCCTTTGAGTTACAAGGAAACTTAGATGGCAATAGTTATTTAAACTTTTTAAAAAATGACTTGCATGAATTGTTAAACGACGTGCCCTTAAGTGATCTTCAAAACATGTGGTTCCAAAATGATGGTTGTCCAAGCACATTATGCCCGTCCTGTGCGAGAATATTTAAATCAAGAGTATCCAGGGCGTTGGATCGGGCGACTTGGTCCTATTTTATAGCCACCCCGTTCACCCGATTTGAACCCACTGGACTTCTTCTATTGGGGTTGTCTTAAAAACAGGGTCTACTAAAAACCCATTGTTACATTGGACGAGCTTCGTCGAAATATCACTCAGGCTGCTGATTACATTAATAGCAGAAGATATGCAAGACAAATAAAACGATCATTTTTAAGGCGATGTCGTGCATGTATTAATGCTGGTGGCAAACAGTTCGAACATTTGCTATAATGTTAATAACTTAATAAATTACACGTGAAACTGTTTGTACCATTTGTTTTGAAATATTAAACATTTTTCAAGAACTAATACTTTTATTACACCCGACCGTCATTTGGCCCCTGTTAAGAAATAATAGGCCCATATTTTTTTATAACTTGTTTTCCTAGAGTATTATACTATTTTGGAATGTTGGTTAGTTGCGTCAATTTTTAAAAAAACTTGCCATACTAGTGTTCATACTTTTTTTTTACACCACGATAAGTTAAATTTGGTTAAAAGTAAAAGTCTTCAAAAAATTTAGGGAATAAAATAAGTTTCATTAATTTTCGTGATAAAACAAGGGTTATTCTGGAGTTTTTAAGAATTGTGGTAGATAGCAGTACTATTCAGGTTGCCTATAAAAAAAAAAGAAAAAAATATTTAAAAAAATGTGGTCATGGTAGTGAAAAATATCATAAACAGTCTCAATTTCTGAAGAATTTCATTTTTTTTATATAACTTAAAATATAATTGGGATATATATTTTTTCTTTTTTTCCCCGATTAGTCCGAGGCAGGTCTATCCTCCGGTGTTGGCTTATCGTTGAATTTTGGGACACGTTGTATATATATATATATATATATATATATATATATATATATAAATCGATTTAAGGCCATGTAGGTATATGTTAGGATTGCACTGCCGGAAACTAATAGATGGATAGGGAACCATGACTATTTTTGTATGGACTTGGCATGTAAATGATTTGCTGTAAATTGTATTAATTTTCAAAATCGACAAGTCTTTTAATCTTTTTTTAATACGACTATAAATGTGCTTGGAAAATAAGTCCTTCTGTTACCATATTCCTATTTGGGCCTATTTTAGTCATTATAGCGGTCAAACCGCGAACTCAATACATTCATAGTATCGAGAAGGTCATGGCAACTACGAAACCTTACCTCTACACCGACTGACAGCTCCGTGGCGCAGTGGCTTAGCAATAAGTTGCTGCGCTGGGGGCCGCAGGTTCAAATCCCGCACGGAACAAGGATTTGTATGGCCTGCAAATAATTTTTCCGGGTTTGGATGTTTGTCATCGTGCAATTTATGTTTGTAAACTGCACCCACGACACAGGAGAAAATCCTAGTGTGGGGGTAACGTTTTTAAAATCAAAGAAAAAACACCGCGTAGCCCGACACACACTTGGCCGGGTTTTTTTCTTCCTAACATATATTGTAAATTCTCGAATCTTAATCATAACGCTACTGCGTTATATGATTAAGATCCGCTACAGCGTTGCCCTTTTGTTTCTCTTGCTCGCAAATTATTTATGCTTTGATTTATTTCCCAGGTACGAGGACTACCGACAAAAAAGAATACTGTTTGTCTCCAGCACGGCCGACGTTTACTAGAGAGTTCTCGGCAAAGCGAGCGAGAAGCGTCAATAGAGATGGACATCTTTTTTTCGGAACATGAGTTGGACAATGTTTTACAAGGCGTTCAGAATCGGTTAGTCGGTTAAAATGTGTCCAAAACTAATAAAACAATACTTTGTTTTATCGCATCCTCTTAATTAATACATACAGTATTTCTACCTCCATTTTACTTTCTGTAAGTTCTCAACAAAATTTTTAAAATGAAATGAAATCTTTTCAATTCTCAGACCTAAGGAATTCAAATTTCGTTTGTACCATGTTTTTTTTTTCAAATTTACTATCGTTTTGAAATGAATCTCTTAGTATTATATTTTCCTGTGCTACACCGTACCTGACTACACTGCAATTAGATTTGCCAATTTTTTTTCTTTATATTACTTCAAGTTTATCTATATGTATAGATAAATAAACTTAAAAGTTCTGTCTGTTATATCGAAGTAACTGCCTTTTATTGAGCCATCCTTCAACAAATTCAGGCGAAGCCTGGTATGTGATATTTCCATCTACCGAATAAAGTCGAATACCAAGCAAAATTCCTTTAACCATTATTTCTACATATTTCACATTGCAAAAAAATCCATCAGCTGTTACTTTTTTTATTAATTAGAAAAAAAATACGTAAATGGTGTTTTATTAATAAACTAGCGATCAGTCCTGGATTCGCCTGGCTTGGACCTATTAATGTGACGACATTTAGGTTTAAGATAATCATCAAATAGCATTTATTTTATAGTATTTTCGATACCACAAAAAATCGTTTCCTTTTAGAAGTTGATTATTCAATTTTATAAAACTTCTTACTTGGTCAACATAATTGTCTTTTAAATTTTATCTGCTGGCTCAATAGTAAGTTCAATTATGAAATAAGTCACTTACTACCCCGAACCGTCAATATGTAAAAGAGGCATAAAACAAAGTATTGTACCCATTATTGAAATAAGTCTTACAAAATCCCAGCTTAAAAGAGCAGCTCAATGCTAACAGCAACATTAAATAAAAGCAACAGACCTGTTCTAGACAAAAGGTCTCCTGTTCTCTAGAACTATTAGTGCTCACGGGTGACAACGCATCTACATTTTGATTCGCAAACGAGGATAGATTTAGATGTCTATGGGCCACAGCAACCACTTACTATCAGGTGGATTGTGTGCTCATTTGTCCCCCTAATCCTAAAAAAAATTCAAGTTTTGGGATCAATTAACATTATTTCTGAGAAATTGGGTGCATCAGGGTACTTGAATTTAATTATATACCAAATTTATAAGGTTATTCATAAGTTTTTATATTTATTTTGTAAATAGTTGATAGCGTTTTATAATCCCATGTACGAACATGTAGAAAGTGCAGTTTTACATGGATTGGTGACCAGCACAATTGAAGTATTCCATTTTTATTCAACTTTACGCCAAATATTAGAGATTATGTTTTTTTTCCTAGAATAGAAGTGTGACGATTTTTTTTATATAAATTTTAGACACCTTGAAGATAATTTGAATTTAGTTTATATAATTTTTAAATAAATCACCAAATTATCTAAAGTGCAGTGAATGTATTAAAAAATACTATGTAACTGTCAATTAACTTTGTATTCAAAACGTATGCAGTAATACGTAGTGCAGTTGTTTGTATGGCTGCAACGCTTACGATCTGTGGGATCAAATCCCGCACAGAACAAATGTTTGTGTGGTATGCCCTAAGAATAAATGTTCCTTGTCTAGGTGTTTGTCCGTGTGCAGTTTTGTGTCTAGGTGTTTGTCCACGTGCAGTTTATCTATGTAAAACGACTCCACGTTATAGCTGATATTTTCTGGTGTTGAAATATTTAACAAGTAGTAAAATTAAAAATGTTGTACAATCGACTTCAATATAAATTATTAAGAATAACTCAAAATTACTAGTCAAACCTTGATCAAATTTATATGGGACCACCTGGGAGGCATACCCTTTGAAACAAAAAAAAAAGAATTTTCCAAAATGGTTCAGGCATCTTCGTGTAATCGGTGAACATACATAAAAAAAGGTTTCGTCGAATTGAGAACGTCCTCCTTTTTGAAGTCGGTTGAAAAAGAAGTTGAAAAATGCCATTTGTTTATTTAAGAACTTTCAAGGAGTCGTCTTAGGTTAAGATTTAAGGTAATCGATATGTCATTTATACGTAATAATAATAGCTGTAATTTAAGTTATTATAATAAAACTTGCGGCTGCTAAGCGCTCTTCAAATGTGACAACTGTATCGCACTATTGGGAATTGGGTTTTGTACAGGGTTATTTTGCAATAACCGGCCAAATTTGGAGAGAAGGTTCAGAGTAAGTAATATCCCAAGCAGCACACAAGCGTTATGAACATCAATATACCAGCTCACATAGAAATTAGTTATTTTAAATGCGTGCGTATAAGAGTGTTGAAAAGAGGTTATATCCTTATAAGAGTGGTTTATGAGTTATTATAAAGCACAAGCTGTATAAAGTCTGTATTATGGGATCTAATTAAGTTTAGGGTTCTTAATCAGAATATGAAATCTCTAGCATACAACTTTAAATATTTTGTAACACTTTAATCTGGCTTTATCATTAAAGCTGTATAGAAGCTGTTTTTTGCATGCTGTCCCTTGCTTATACAACTAAGTGTTATTATAGTATCAATATAATCTTATTTCTGGACAATGGTGTATGCAAACTCTCTTCAAAAACTTATTCTTATGGTGTCATTGCACTTTTGTAAATGCAGTAGTTTTATGACTTCTGTCTATGAGAGTGATATAAAACTAAAAAAATAAATAACAGCCATAGTACGACTTAAATCTGTATAAGTGACAGAATATCGCCATTTTGCATGCGCGGCATGTTTATATTGTGCTAGTGTGAACAAAATATTTTTTTCAATGTGGCAAAAAAGAAAAAGATTTAGTGCAGTAAAGAGACCATGTTAAATCTTAATTAAATTTATCGAACACTGTTTCCAAGACAAGATTTTTTATCTTTTATACGTATATCTAAAGAGAGTTATATGTTATGTTAAAAAAACTGCTATACAGCGTAAGTAATAAAAATATCCTATTATAGAACTGATTAAAAACCAATAGCTGCATGATATAATACATAACGTACATAGTACAGCTACTAAGGCTATAGCCTTAGACCCTCGAAATAGCGTTTACGCTGTTTAGCAAATTGTCGCCATTTTAAGACCCAGAAAAACAAAATTAAAAATATAAATTTGGGAATATTAGACATTAGTCTTAGCCTATATAATTATTTCAGTTTGACTAATGATCACTGTGCCCCAATGTGCCACCATACCCATTAATTTAATTTTTTTTTTATTTTAACTTATACAACCGATATTTAGTTACCGTATTTAGTATTTTGTCCTTATATTATTTTGTTTTTAAAACATATACAAGTTTACCGTAAATCTAATTTGGCACGTTCAATTCACCAATTATTATCGTCAAACTCAACTCGAATTCGAATATAATATTAATATGTACATAGGTACATTAAATGTACCATTGTACCACGACCTCACAGAATACCAGCGTGAAGTAGAGGTTTACCTCTGCGTTTCGCTTGGTGAGTGCAGGTGGCCGGAGGCCCTTTTTACTGGAAATGAGGCATTCCATCTTAGTCCTCACGGGTGACAACGCATCTGCATTTTGATTCGCAAACGAGGATAGATGTAGATGTCTATGGGCCACAGCAACCACTTACCATCAGGTGGACTGTGTGCTCGTTTGTCACCCTTATCCTATAAAAAAAAATGTAGCCATCATTCAATAAACGTTCTTTTTGTTTTATATTCATTTGTAATCCTATTCAAAAACCAATTTAGAATGTTTATCTTTATAAGTTACTTATAAGACAATATCTGTAGTGCAATAGTTTACTTGCACACCAAATAACAACAGTAATAAAACAATTATACAGCCTCTTTTATACTTGTACTGCTACTGTACAGGGATACTAACATGTAAAGCTCCATAATATGTGTCAATTTTTTACTTATAAGAACTGTATAAGCGCTTATACAGCCAGAAAATATAGCTTCTGTTATAAAAACGAACTTCAATACAGCTCGTATACAGCTTATATGCTGCTTGGGATAGCTAAATGGTGAATAAAACGAATTAAAAATAATAAGATAGTTATATTCATGAAGCAAATACAAAGGGTGTTGTAATTAGATGTCACTATGTAACAACGCGTGACAATTTGCGGGGTGAGACGATATTAAGCCCCGCCCACTCTAGACTATTTACATCTACCGATAAATAGTAAAACTACTCGAATCGTTCTATATTGATGTTATAATGTAGTTTAGCTCTCTTGACGATAGCTGGCGGCCTGTTCTCAAAATGATTATAAACTATAACAATAATATTTTGGCGATTAAAATTTCTTTATGTCTGAATGCAAAACAAATTCCAGCACCTTGGTATGATTATTTTACCAATACCGAGCTCTACGTACCTTTATATGTTTAGTTCACATGACACTAAGCGTCGCCATCTAGTGTCGAATATATTTAATTATAATTGAAAGCCGACGCAAAGAGATTTTTCTAGAACTATTTTAATAAATTAGGTGTAAAATTACTTACAAATGAAATGTGATGCCATCCATAGCATCAGAGCGTCTATCTGAGTAGTTTTTACACGATAAAACACAACACTTCATCCTTTTCTTCTTAATACTACTAAAATATACTGATTTGCAATTTTCAACACATAAGCGCACAGGGCAAATGCTGACAGTATACTAATTAAAGTCACGCCCACTATGATGACGTCAGGGCCTACTTAGAATCACAGTGCACAGTTGCTTATGCTGTCTCCTCTTTGTATTTGCTTCATGGTTATATTACTAACCAACTAACGCATTAATTTCCTTTCGGTTTATAATTTGCAATTGGGTCCCGCCTGCTACTGAACTTAATGCAGATATTTAACTTAGGCTTTCAGCTTATAATATAGTCTGTTAAACTAAGTAGAGTTTACTTTGTTTATAGATTATTTTAATTTGGTTTTCTATGCTCAATCTTGTTTCGGTTGTTTTAGTGCATTACTTCTTTATTTGTCTTTTTGCAGTCGCGTTATTGTTTTTTTAATTATTTTTTTATATTAGACTTTTTAGTGTCCCGAGAGACTCTTATGAACTAAATTTCATATGATAGCAAGAGGTCTGACACAAACTTGCCTTGCTTTACAAACATACCTACATACAAGATGCGCTAAAAAACATATACGTTCCTTAGCAGTCGGGTAAAAATCGCAAACATTCTGTCCTTTTTATCCTTTAAATTCAAATTGCGTCGTAATTCATGCTTTTAACTGGTTGTCTACTATTTTACTACGCACGCACACATTCTTAAGAGTCGATCGGTTCGCAAATCGTGAATTGTATCGCACATAGAGGAGCGCGCGTTAGTTGTCAACCATAAATCACATTTAATTTGGGATAATTACAAATAAAAGTAGATTCCTTATTTACCCGTATTTTCAAAAACAGCAATAACGGTTTATCATTATCTATACATTTGAACTTAAGTTTGAAATTTGGCTACTCTTTGAAAAATAACCCTGTATAATGTAATCATCATGATGATGAATTTGATTTCTTAAATACTAGTATTACTAATATACTATAACATGTAACCGTATCGATAAGTCAAGCAAGTTTACGCAAACGATTAGTTAAGAAATGAAAATTATATTTTTATACTTTTTTTAGTAAAAAATGTATATACTACTTAATTGGTTTTTTATTTTGTCTAAATTATACGAGGTACCACATACATTTAGTAATGCCGCCTGTCCACCGCAATCCCGTCGCCCGAGCGCCGTCATTTCGGCCGCCGTAGTTCGGCGCGACTGCTCGATACTGTTTCTTAAACATCGATAGATTATCGATTGCTATCCTTATTGTAATTTTTGTTTTTAGTAGATGTCTCCCTTTAGTCCAAGGTCAGAGAAATCCCTCTAAATAAACTGTGTGTAAATAGCTAGTTAATATGTGACGCTGACGTATGTCGCTATTTGTGCAAGTGCCAGAACGGGTGATTCATCTTGCGTTTTATAATTTACTGATTTGTTTCGTATTTGACTTCATAATAAACCGAAAATTTATCCTAAAAATCAATTATTAATGTGAAGTTATTTCTAGATAGTGGGCAGTAATAGTCCGTTTGTAAAGTATAACTTTTATTATTAGGAATATAAATATTTAGGAAATAAGACCAATCTTCACGTTTCTCACTTGAAAAGAAAGCATGCCGATAAAATAGGTTAGAGTCGGAAGAGGGATCATCGTCTGAACATCAAGTTCAAGATGAAGTGCAACCAAAAAAATCTAGAAGTTCTTTTAAGAATTATTTTAATAGAAATCTAGTGTGACTGCTTCACAGTTCTACACTAGCCAGTGACAAATTGCGAATTTTTCAAAGACGAGCAAACATAAAAAGTACACTAATTACTTATTATTATTTTTATTTTTGATACATGCTCAAAGACCATCGATATATCGATGGTTTCAGAAGAAACTATCGAATACTTCAACAATCGATGTTTAATGAACACTACTGCTCGATCGGCCCGAGGTTGCGACGGGCCGATGTACCGGCAATACAAAACAACGTGTCCACCCACACTGGCGCCGTGACGTCGCACCGCGCCGACGGACGTGCACGACCGATACAAGTAACTGACTAAATCACCGGGGTCATCGCGGTGGACAAACGAACGCCGTCACGTTATATTGATCTCGGCCAGAAATAATGTTATTTACCTTGACGTCCCGGTGACGATGGCAGTGGACAATCGCCCTTACTCTCCAATAGAAATTTATTTGTTTAGAATATAATCTTTTTCATAATAAAGTGATGATTTTTCTTATTTTGTATTGGAACTTTGTAATTTCGAACTTCAACCGTAAAAAGTATTTAATATTTGTTATATGATGGGTATTTCGGAGTTATTAAAATCTTTTAATTAAAGCAGTAATAATTATTACTTTTGGTTTCCGTATAAACCTAAACGCACATTTGTCTGCGCCGTACGCGCCGAATTTTACTGATGGCCTCGCACATTTGCACGTACGCACCGTCCACGCCGTACGCAAATGTTTTGGATTGCCTACAACTTGCAGTTTTTTCCAACCACTGGTGTGAAACGGTACATTAGATAGATTAGATTGGACACTATGGAAAAAATATTGTTATAGCCTGCTTATTGGCAGAGGAAGAAGAAAACAAAATTCGAAGATTCTGGATTCATAGTATTAATTTAAACCGGTTCAGTGCCGATGGCGTGGCGTGATATAAAATTTGTAAATATCTATGTAAACATAAACCTTATTTTTTCCAAATTAGGGTTCGTGATTGTTTGATATTTACAAACGTTACATATTTTTAAGAGAAAATTTAATTTAATAAAAACCATGGTTCTTCAGGGTGACTTAGCTCTACCTATTTATATAAATGTTTTTTATAAAACAAAAAATAGTACCAAAGGTTTGTAATCTCTACATAAAAAAGTCACTTACTCTCAATTTCAAGGAAAACACGTATAGTCCGTTCGCGTTAAGAAAATAGTGAGTCATCATTGTCCGCCGGCCTGGCCACGCCCCGCAGCCAATTAAAATGCAAGAAATTAGAAAGTCGAGTTCACAGTGACCAGTTGAAGTTAGGCCTTCGAACAAAACGGTTGTGTATAATGCGTTACTCGTTCAACATTAAATTTTGAAAATGAATACCTCACCTATTCGAAAGAATAAAAGTGGATCAATAATCCATAGCGGAGAGAGACGCATAATTTACAATGTTTATAAGTACTTTAAACTGTGTGATTTAAATGCGACTGTGGAGAGCACAGTAATAAAAATAGCAAGTGCATGTGGTGTGTCCGAAAATACTGTTTATAAAATTATTAAAGAACAAAAGGATACTAACACATTAAAATCACCCGTGAAAAAAGAGCTCGACTATCGACGGTCGATAAATTAGATGAACTAGACAAATGTGCAATAAGGAGAAAAGTTCACTCAATATATTTAAATAACGACTACCCGACATTGGACAAAACTATGACACTGCGAAGCTAACGAAGATATTCCTGTTTTCAAACGTACCACACTTCATAAAATAATACACGAGCTTGGTTTCGATTTCAATAAACAGGATAGCAGAACATTGTTAGTCGAAAGAAAATATATTGTTTTATGGAGGCGTAAATATCTGAGGCAAATAAAAGAATAAAGAGCCGCCATTTACTATCTTGACGAAACGTGGGTAAACGCCGGACACGTAAAGACAAAAGCATTGTTGGATACAACGGTAAAAAATAAAAGACAAGCCTTTCTAGATGGCTTATCAGCCGGTCCAAAAGCTCTGACAGGAAAAGGTAAAAGGTTAATTGTATTGCACATTGGCAGCGACAAAAGATTCGTGGAAGATGGTCTACTAGTATTTGAATCTAAGTCTACAAAAGACTATCATGAAGAGATGGATGGTGAAAGATTCCTTAATTGGTTCATTAATATAATGCCTAAGCTAGAACCAGGAAGTGTGGTTGTCATGGATAACGCTCCCTATGATTCGGTAGGAGTCGAAAAAATACCAACAACCAGCTGGAACAAGCAGCAAATAATAGATTGGCTGCAAAGCAAAGGCAAATCCATGGACATGACTTATTTAAAAAAAGAATTATTAATGAAAGTTGCCGAAATCGCCCCACAATATAAACATAAACATAAACACTCACGCCTGTCACCCAGAGGGGTAGGCAGAGACTATGGAATTCCATTTGGCACGATCCTGACACACCTCTCTCGCTTCCTCCACATCCATATACCTACGCATACACGCTCGTCGGTTAAAGGTACTCTTAATTTGGCCCATTTTCAATATATCGCCTATTTGGTCGATAAACTTTCGCCTAGGGCGACCCTTCCCGACTCTGCCATTCACCTCTGCAACATAAATTTGCTTTGTCACTCTTTCCTCATTCATTCTTTCTACATGACCAAACCACCGAAGCATTCCTTTCTTAATCCTAGTCACAACATCATCTTGCAAACCACACATTTCTCTTATCACACTATTTCTCACCCTGTCATTCAGATTCAGCCCTAGCATACTACGTAATGACCGCATTTCTACAGCATTTATTCTACTCTCGTGCTTCTTCTGCCACACCCAACTTTCACTACCATACATTAAAGTAGGCACTAACACAGCATTGTGAATTGCCAAACGTGCCTTTTTGGACACATTCTGACTTTTCACAATAGAGTGTAGAGCCCCATTCAATCTATTTCCTGCATTCACTCGTCGTTCTATATCCTTATCATATCTACCATTCCTGCTAAACACACATCCCAAATACACAAACTCATCTACTTGCTCTACCAACTCCCCTTCTATTCTTATTTCACATATCGTTTTACTTTCTTCTCTTTCAAAAACCATAACTTTCGTCTTACTTGCGTTCACTTTCATTCCCTTTTCTTTTAATGTCCTGTTCATTAATGTAACCATCATTTGCAACTCGGCTGCCGACGACGCAAGTATGACTTGATCATCGGCGTACAAAAGGCATTTGACGGTTAACTCACCCATTCTTAACCCGCATTCTTCTGCTTTCAAATTTTCCAAACAACTGTCCATAAATAGGTTGAACAGCCACGGGGAAGCCACACAGCCCTGTCTGACACCTTTATGGATGCCAAACCAGTCCGAGTAGGCCCCGTTGATCCTGACACAAGCACTAGAGTCCCTATATAGAGACTTCAATGCCTGTATCAAGCCAGCGCTCAACCCAAATGAGTTCAGTGTTTGCCATAACACATCCCTGTCCACTCTGTCATAAGCCTTCTCCAAGTCTATGAACGCACAAAAACTTTTTGGTTTTTGGCCAAAAACTTCTCCGCGATCATGCGCATGGAAAAGACCTGATCCGTACATCCCATTCCCTTTCTAAATCCCGCTTGCACATCCCAAATTTTTCCATCAGTTTCTTTCATAACTCTTTCAATTAGTACCTTAGCATACAATTTTCCCACAATGCTAAGAAGGCTGATACCACGGTAGTTTTTACAGTCTTGCTGTGATCCTTTTCCCTTATATATTGGGACTATCACGGCTTTGCACCAGTCTCCCGGTACCCGCTTAAGTTCCCAACATAAATTAAACAAGGTGCACAGCAGGTCTGCCACCACTCCTTCTCCAGCCCTTAGCATTTCGAGAGATACTCTATCATAACCGGCTGCCTTACCTGCTTTCATACTTTTCATTGCTTTCATTATTTCATCTATACTTATATCTCTATCTATTTCCTCTTCTTCCGGAATTTCTATTTCATTTAATTCAAACGTCTCATCACTCATAAACACACTTTCAAAGTATTCCTTCCATCTCCTTAAATTCAAAACTTCGTCATTCAGAATACAGCCATTCTGGTCTCGTATAGCATTCATTCTAGGCTGTTTTGAATGTCCCCTGGTAGTTCTTACGAGTTTCCAGAACATTTTAATGTTTGCCTGGAAGTTATCCGATATTCTTCTATCATTCATATCCGTTCTTTCTTGCTTTTTCCTTTCAACTACTTCTTTTATTCTCTTATTTAGGTGTCTAAAGACTGCCTTTTTCCTTTCAATATCATCATTCATACTGCTAGAATTACTAGCCTTGGTTGCTAGTAAATCTAGCCATGCTTTCTTCTTTGCTTCAACTTCCATCCGTACCTCATCATCCCACCATAACGTGTTAATTTTCCTTTCATTCGTTCTCTTACTTACACCACATACTTCGGTAGCTGCATCCACTAAACCTTTCTTGACATTATACCACACAGTCTCCAAGTCTAAATTATTCATACACAATTCAGCCATACCACTTATATTTTCTCTCAATCTATATTTGAACTTCTCTCTCACACCTTCATCTTGTAACCTCTCTGTTCTTATACGCTGTAACACAGTGGTAGACACAGATGTCCGATGCCTCCAACGTCTGAAAAGACCATTAATTCGGCATAAGACCAAGTAATGATCCGTCCCTACGTTAGAGCCCCGGTAAACCCTTGTATCTACCACCGCGCTCCTCATTCTTTCATCAACAATTATGAAATCTATCATACTTCTATCATCACCTCTTTCCCATGTATACGTGTGAATCTTCTTATGACGAAAGAAAGTGTTCGTCACAAAAAGACTCTTTTCCACGCATACGGCGAGAAGGCTTTCATGTATGTTTTATGTTTATGTATAATAATCTCCATAAATATTTAATAGATGAGACTGCCAAAAGTAATGGCATTACAATTCTTCGCCTACCACCTTACCATTACAAACTTAATCCAATTGAATTGGTTTGGGCCCAAATAAAAAATTATGTTGGTGCCAATAACTCCACGTTCAAAATGAGTGACATAAAAAAATTATTAGATGACGCAATAGCATTAATAGACGCTAATCGTTGGAAGAAGTGCTACGACCACGTGATACGCGAAGAAAATACCATGTGGAATTTGGATGACATCATGGAACTTACAGAACAAAATTCTTTCACTATTAATGTAACTGGAGAATCTAGCGATACTGATTAGTGATTTAAGTAATTTTAAGAAAATTTGTTTCCATTAAACTTAATTAAATGTTGGAAAAAACAAAGAATTTTTACTCCACTGTGAATACACCTTTACCCTGTAGTTGCACTGATGACTCACAATTTTCTTAACGCGAACGGACTATAGTTACCCACTAAAACAACTATTCTTCCGTTTCCAACTTATTTTTGATGTCAACTAAACTTAATTAGGTCTAAACAAGTGAAAAAAGCATAAAAAAGAAAACCATTTTTACATATGGCTGATGGCACAATAGGCGCGTCATCAACTTCTGTGGCACTTGACACACAACTTACTTGGCAAACAAATACAAATACGTCGCGACACGCCTGGCGTGTCGCGACGTATTTGTTCGCCGCCACAGCCAAAAGTTGTCGAAAATCGGTGCCGCAACGAATCTGTTAAAAAGGCAAAATTGTATGGAGATTATTATACTTTATTTAAAGACTTGTTATATATAATATGATGATGAATGATTTTTGAGATATTTGCATTTAACATATTATATTAAAACCATATCTTTCTATGGAAAACTCAAGATTTAAAAGGCCAATTGAACCAGAGGAAAGTCTTGTTGTATGTTTGAGGTAAGTATTATTATTGATAATTAAGTAATCGGGTATAATTGGTAAATCTTGAGATGATGATATAGTAATATGATTACGCACTAGAGTTTGTCGTCGAGTAACGTTTATTAATACGGGTCTAAAATATGGTTTGTTGTCTTTAAAGCATGCAAATAACTAAGTTAAATTGAAGCAATCTTATTTGTTATATGTATAGATAATTATTATCATTTGGTATTATGCTTATAATATGTCCTAGCTTTGTATATAGAGCTGCATTTTTTACTTGATGAAATGAAACTAATAAGAAAGAGAAAACTTTCATTTATTCCTTACAAAAATCGTTGGCAATGAAAAGGTATTTAGACGATATCTTTTGTACTCGTAGAATTTTCATTGTGTTAAAAGTATAACAAATATTTAAATGAGTAAAATCCACCCTTTAAAATTATAATGTCTTCTGGGCTGATTTTCAGTCACTGCGGCCTGTATGAACAGAGACTAGCCATCTGCGCAGTATAAAATTATATAGGCATTAGCGTGTGTGCAAATACAGGTGCTCTCGCTATTCCCTCACTCTCCTAGTCCCATGGTACAGTCATCCGACACGACTGGAGAATGATTAGGTGCAGGACCTACGGCTTGAAGTTCTTCCGAGACATTGGCGTAAAACACTTCAAACTCCCTGGTTCCGGGCTGCTACTTGATTCATATTGATGATGACTTCATAATGATTTTGGCCCAACCTGGATTTCAAAGCCGCGAACACTTGTTGAACAGTCTAGCTTACGCCTCGTACATCAACTAATTATTAAAAGTAATCAATAATTAAAACAATATACTCGTATGTGCAACAGACGGCAATGTGATATTATTAGTTTTTGTCAAATCAGCCTATTCTTAATCGTCATACTTTTCTAAAATGGCGACAATATTTTATTATCATTTCTATTCATCATTATTATCATATCATGTTACGTTTACAAGAATGAAATTGACACAACAGTGTATTTAAGATTTTCATAATTAACACATGTTATATTTTAAGAAATTAAACTAAGACATTTTAAGTACAATACTATAGAAACCCTAACTACAATTAAGTATCATTATATTCATAGAAAATATGTACCTGTAGAGAAGGATAACATAATTATATAGGTATTATCTTTTAATTCTAAAAATCGTATACTAGGAAATTGAATGGAGGTGGGCAGTGACAGTGAACACTTGTAAACAGCAGATATAAATCTAATTCAAGAAATAAATTCCTGATCAGTGTTTAAGCTAAAAGTTAGACGACATAGTCAAATTATAAATGTATATATTTAAAGCCAGGTGATGACGTGAATAGGACTTGCTCTGATATTAAATTCACAACATAATATAATAATTTGTTAAACTTGTTAAGTGTTAACATAAAATACTAACATATCAACATCCAGTCTCAAAATGCAAAACTAACTTATTTAATCTTAATGTAATTATTGAATACTTTTGATGTGTTAAGGTTTTAAAATACATTCTAAATGTACACGTTCCAATAAGAGATCAATAGAATTCGAGAAAACAATTGGCATTATAACAGTTATCAGTCGACTTGAACAAAACGTGGCTCAAACATATTGCAATTTACATAACTTACACTTTAAATAATCCTAACTCAGATTTAATATAGTGATATATGTGGACACAAAATGTTAATCTGTTAAATTCAACTCGCATAGAAATAGCAAAATTAACTGATATCGGATATTTACCGTGTTATCCATTCCATTTGACGTAAAAATCCTAACTACATTTTGTGCTCAACTATTATTATAAATCAAGTAAACATCCACACAATATATCAGATATTTACTAGAATTATAACGTGCAAGTGTGTGAAGAGATTACTCACAGCACTAACCTATATAAAAGTATAATTAGAAAATCACTTATAGCTTATAAATTCTGGAATGCTTATTGATGTGGCTATACACCAACACTATTCTTAAATAATTGTTCATGAAAAATGATGAAGTATCACAAATTGCAATTGACAAATCTTGTCAAAACAATACAGTTACACATATTTAGGTACCTTATAAATACCAATAAGTAATAAACTATCTATTTCATATTCATGTTGTCACTACTATTAAATATTACGCCAGTGAAGTCTAATAATACGAATGTCACATTTGATGGTTACACGAACTGGTTGTTCACACACCATATCGTATCGAGATACCACGCATTAACTTTCAGAGTACAGCAGACGGTACGCACTCACAAGTATATTCAGAGGTTTTGAATCTTTAGGGTTTAATTGTGGACTGTATAATGCTTAAATAATAAGAAACTCAACCATCACCCTTAGACTATGTAAATTTTTTAATCAAACAACTGTATAGTTGTATGTGAAAAGTGTGTAGAAATGTATGGATGGTGGCCCGGATATTATCCACTCGATAGTTGTTCGACAAAAATATAAAAAAAACTGCATTGACTGCTTTTTGATTAATCAGTCTAAGAGCTATCGATCGACAGCTTTAATGTACATTACAATGTGTTGGGACATACGCTCAACTATGCTGTCGATCCGCGACGATTTACTTGGTATCCTGGCTTCATTGAATCGACATCTTGCCCTATTTTGTTTATCGTGCATTGTATAAAGCAAAGCACGACCTATTACTTTATCATAGAAGTTGAAATTATTAGGTATAAATAATGAATATTACAAAACGACCGCAAGATGGAGAAAACTACTAACTGATAACAACTGTAAGCATATTTGTTGGCTAGATAAAATTTGTTCCACTTGTATTCCAAATTTTCGTAATATTATAACTTCACTGTCGATTCATTCTTGATATATAAACATTTTCACGTTGTTAAAACACAGCAAAGGAATGTAAAACTACCCAGAAACATTTTATATGATGTGAACACAGTTATTAAAAGTAAACACATAGACTAAAAAAAAATACAAAACCTACAGGCATTGGAAGCCGAGCAAAAGTCTTATTTTCTTTCATCTAAATTAAACAGTTACAGGACAAAAGTAGTTGCATGCTTAAGGGTTGAATGTGGGCATTGTAGCTAATTTCTGTTTCACTTCTTCAGTCGAGTCGTCGGACAGCAAGAGCGTATGCGAGAAGCCCATAGTAACCTGTGTAATGTTAAGCCCCTCCATTCGGGTGACTTCTTTAGGTCGCGCTGTGGATTTATTAATGTCTCCAGTTCCCTGCAATATAAAATGTAATAATTATATTAATTTAAAAATTACAACTGGCTTTAAATAATAACATTCTGTCCGAAATTTATATGGGACCACTGTGGAGATATTTAGCCGCTAAAGCCCACAGATTGGTATAATTCCGAATATGCAATGCCATTGACGCTGCGTTTAGTCACCAGTCTGGGTACATTTTACGTTTCACATGACATGGTTATACTACTAGTTGGACAATGTTTGAAAATCGACGAGGAAAGCATCGATATTGTAAAAGTTGTGTCTGGCAATGTATTTTTGTAGAGATCAACTAACCAGCTCTCCGTAAGTTGGCGAGACACCCCAGGCGATTAGCGAGTCGTCGGCGGCTATCACTATGGATGTGTTACTAGTGCCAACGCTTCGGATGTTCCATCCTGGAATATGACAATAATTTCATTTAGATTTTACAAGTGTTAAATTTTTGTGTGAAAAATATACCAACCTTTTTAAATAACCTAACCCTGAAATACATGGTAGAAAAGTTGGATGTGAGTATGTGTAAATGTTGACAATAGCGTGTTAGAGTTAGCTACTATCGCAAGTTGTTGGTAACGATAGTGGTATTCTTCTATCTACTTTTTTGGGTTGATATGAGATTCTATTATCGAAATATCGACCTCAGCAACGAGTTCTGTGAACCCTCAATTAAGTCGAAAATATTGAATGGAAAGCTATTTTTCTAATAAAATATAGCCTAAATAACTACTGTCATTGCCCTCTTATGTAATTTCATCACAGCTATTCTGAAAATTACTGAATTAACAGGCAGATATTTTGATGTGTAGCAATCTAAATGGGTAAGGCTCATGGGGTTGTATGTGTATCTATCACATAGTACTTGTACACTACTATAAACTTTCGGCATACATAAAACTTACCAGTGAGATCCTGTACTGGTTTAGGATACATATTGGCTTCTCCGGTTCGCTTTGTCTGCCCAAACATAAAAAGTACCCCTGCAATACAATCATACACAAATACTTAAATCATTGAAGTAATAAGGCGAATCTCAAGTATTTTTATCATAATATCTAAATTAGATAATTTAAGAAAAAATAACGAAACTACATAGTTTAAATTTTTGTTGTTGTTGTTTTATTATTAATGGAAGGGATTAATAATTTACCACCTAGGTTTGAGTCTGGGTAGGTATCAGCCTGATACCTATATATACCTATATATATGTTCCATGAAGTTTTCGAGTCTGAATAGTATAGGAAGCTCCGAGGTCACAATGCATCTCTAACCTTTTTGTATCAAATTGGTCGCAAGTATCCACGGGTTACCATAGCCCGGTAGCCATTCACAAAGAGGCGGCTGTATGTTTGTTACTTTAATTTTATAAAAAAAATATGAATGTAATGTGAAGTTAAAAATCTGTGATAATGATTCCGCACGGGTTTATGGCGGGTATGACGAGTTCTTTGAATTATTTATTGCTTATATCAGCAACCAATGAGCCTCAGAAAACAAACACAAGTTTATTCATGGTGTATGATATCATAACGTGCTCTATTATGCTGTTTAAAACATCAATTGATAAAATTGAATAAACTATTTTTTACAAAATATATCATTTTTTTCTTAATTAGACAAACGGCATAAAATATGCTTGTCGTTTTATTAACAATAATAATTCGTATTTAAATGGCACTGAAACTAAATGTTTTAAATTTATAACTCCTAATGTCAAACATTTTTCTTGGAATCACAATAGACGTGAAGCTTCAATAATAGGTAAAATTTTAAGGAAATTCATATCAACTTTCAACTTTGGCCTCTCAATATATTTTTATGAAAATGTAATGTACGTACACAAAAATAAAAGTAGTTTTACAAAAATTAGTGATATTCATTCTGTAAATACTAGGAACTGACACAAGCTAGTAGTACCAGTTACTCGACTCCACCATCTGTTTGTAATGTCAAAATAAGAGCTTTTAACTAAATGCATATGAAAGTATAAATGATACTTATAACAACAACACAAGTTTTAAATTTTTGTCTGTCTGTCTATTTGCTCCGGCTAATCTCCGAAACGGCTCGACCGAGTTTGGCTGATAGGAAGTTAATGTTATAAGGAGTAACTTAGGCTACTTTTATTTTAGAAAAAGAATTAGGTTTTCGCGCAAAAAAATATATATATTAAAATGCATAAAATCTAATCCTAATAAATTCCATACGGGCGAGGTCGCGGGGAACGGCTAGTATTAAAATAATAGCAAAATATCGGTTGTCCAAAAAATGTTTTAGACAAAATTGAGGCTATCGTTATCCTGTATTCCTGTTTTCTCTTCCAAAATAAGAAATTTTTCAAGAATAATAATATAATATATTTGTATTCCAGAAGAATAAGAAGAAAAATAAAAATAAGAAGAATTGCCAGAAGACCACAATAATATTGTGTTAGTAAAGATTGTGGCTAAGTGTGTTTCCAATTTATACTGTTTGTTGGATATTCAATAAAAATGATATGACTGGACATTTTAGGTAATTTTTAAAGGATTCTTGATTTTTAAAATAATTAATTTATGGAAAAATATCTAGAAGATATAGTAGAAATAGATGGTATTTAAAATTTATTTGTTCGGGTGTCATTATTCAGGGAGAAAACAGTAATATGTTACGTTACATAGACTAAACACCGCCCGGTGTCCTCTTAAGAGGATACTAAAAATCACTAGCAGGAGTGATTTTGAAGAGATGAAGAGATCTACATGCTCGGCGGTTTCAGGAGAATAAAAGGTATAGTCAATAATTTAACTGAAGTGGCTACTGGTTGTCCATGTCAATACTCAATAGGTTATTGTCTTATGAAGCATGCAGGTGGTTCAGGAGCATGCTTTGTGGAATGAGGAAGGCCAATGCTCAGCAGTGGAACGAATAGATAAATAAATAAAATATGAAATGAAACGATTGGACACTACCATTCTCGTTGATGGCGAGACTGTATGTAGCACCGCAGTGTACAGAGCGCACTCCTCGTGCCTGCGATTCGAAGTACTTGATAAGGCGTGGGACGCTTTCGTCCTTTTGCTCCGCATGTCCAAGTCGACCAAAGCCGCCGAAACCCCAACTGTACGCGCGTTTTTTGGAGTCTATAGCCACCTGAAACAAAAAAAAAAATAGTTGTAGATTTAATATGTCTACATAACACTGCTTAGTAGAAGCTTTCTTACCTTCTAAAAAGGGACTAACTATTATTGCTAGGCATTCAAATGTCTGAAAATGCCAACTTCAAGCATTTTATCGAATCCAAGGACAACAAGCGTCTTCTATTTGTGGTGCAGAAATTCATAACACAAAAAAAGACTTATTTTATAACGTAACTAAGTGTTTAGTGACAGGATAAAGAGTTCAAGAGGATCTTTTATATTAAGATATATTTAATATTTCAATATTCATATTAAATGAGAAATAATGGAATTGTTTTTGTTATGAGTATTTATATAATTCATTTGATGTTATCTAAATAAAAAAATGACTTAAGAACACTAATTTCGAAATTAAATAATTTTTAACACAGCCGCAAAATGTATCTCATACGAAATTTCAAAATACATTAACAACAACTATTTTCAGTTTTATGTCAGCACGTCTCATCAGGTCCTCACTCTACCTAGTAACGGGCATTCTTACACTCCACTTGGCTGGTACGAGACTGCACTCTAGAATGTTTCTTCCACATCTGTTTTCACTTCAGCTTACTAAACTGATATGCTATGTCAGTTATTTAGTCTACTACAGATATCAATGTTACATATTCTATCAAGTAGAGAAACTCCGAGCATAGCTATCCCCATAGCTTGTAACTTCATGTGTCCTCATCGGGCTACAAGTGAGACTCCTCAGAGCCATATGATAACAACGGCAACTATTATGTTTACAAGTTTTGAGGTATACATAATGAAATTATGTGTCATAACCTCCCGAATGCTGCCCATCAAGTAGAGAAACTCCGAGCATAGCTATCCCCATAGCTTGTAACTTCATGTGTCCTCATCGGGCTACAAGTGAGACTCCTCAGAGCCATATGATAACAACGGCAACTATTATGTTTACAAGTTTTGAGGTATACATAATGAAATTATGTGTCATAACCTCCCGAATGCTGCCCAGCCGAGTTAAATCCATCGATTGTATAAGAATAAGACCACCAAACTTCTGTTCTATGGCTCCGGAGTAGATCCACCATAGAACATGGAATTGAGCAGGTTGTGAAGGACTTTAAGTATCGATTATCCACCTGCTTTCAGAACCATCAAAGTCCTAGGTCACCGGCAACAATACTGTTGCAGTCGGTCAACTTGTGAATTTTGACACTATTTTGGCACACACAGACAGATTTCTGATTACTTTGGAGCCTTGGTTCAGCACTATCGATTTTCCAATGTATCTGCATTGAAGTTGCATGAATCTCGCCACTTACATTAAAAGATCTGTATTCGCAGTTGCTTGCACACTGTTATTGCAGACTGCAGTTTCATTTCCCATCGCCATGAGATTAAGACTGTTATCAGGGTTTTTGATTTTTCTACAACATTTTTTGCAAAAGTTAGCTCCGACCGAATGGCCAGTTCCCACGAACTTGTCATATCCTCCACTTTATTACACAATCTTCTAGGCACTAAAACGAATTTTGTTATTCGAAATATGAATTTTCAGTGTTTTGATTAAAGCACGAGGGGAATAGAAAGTTGACTTCATTATGTGTGACCTCTCTCCAACTTTACGTTAAATATCAGTGTGCATGTGTAGGCAACATTTGGGGATTCTAAGGACCACTGAACTGTTCACTTAGTTGTCATAATGAAGTCAATCATATTTTAGGTGTTACTAAGCATAGCATAATGGTATTTTGTGATTTTAAATATAAGATATGCAACCCTTGTTGATACACTCTTTCATCATGTTGTTGATGATAGCTTTATGGATAATAAATCCAACACATTGGGATAGATGATGGCTCCCCTGGCGATAGAACAAGATGCCGGATTCGAAGATTAGTGTCCTTACCCTGTATTCCGACCTCAATATATCCTTCATATCCCAATGCAACTTGTCAACCTCTCTTTCTAGCTCTAGGAACTTCTCGTTTGTTCTCATGGTGCGTGCGTTAAATGTTGCCAAGTCGAGTTGTCTAAGGAGAAACTCGAATCTCCTCAGAAAATTCGTATCACTCCACACCGCCATTGCTATGGTCATCAACAAAACTAGGAATAGTGAAGCCACTGTGTTCGATTTCCTGTACCTTACATGTAAAAAATATTTTCAAATGATGTGAAATCCTAAAACTAGACTAAAAACTACCCACATTGGAGTGGGTCGCAGACTTTTCTAAACCGGTAATATAAAAGTTTATTATTAAAATTAAACTTTTATATTACCGGTTTAGAAAAGTCTGCGACTCATTCCAGTGTGGGTAATTTTTTTAATAAGAAACCAGTGTCCATTATGAAATTCATAAATATCAGACTTGTTCTGTTCACTGCCGCTGGTTCTACCAAATAACAACTGATGGCTTTGAACTCGGTGGAATGGCGAGCTACAGGGCTTGAGGGTTTGCAATCCTTTTTTAAGTAAAACTCTCGAATTAAAGTAATCAACTACTAACTATTAACTGCTCTGACCTCTCACTTTCGCTAGTAAATGCTACAGCAGCATATTTTAATTCTTCCTTCCTTTTTCCACCATTTGTCAACATGAACGAAATATGAAGGAATCACATCACACCAAAGGATTCAAGGAACGGTTGAATCGGTTTCTCCTATCATCTTGAATGTCAGCACCGTTTACCAAGAGACTTACCAGGTGGTAAGTTTCTAGGTTTTTGGTTTTTAATTAAACGCTGGCCTATTTATCAATATAAAATTATGGTACGCAAGCAACTCGGTTTACATCCCTACCAACACTAATAATATTGTTGATGGCAAATTCCAGTATGCCAGTGTGGGGAATAATTTTGGTGAAATTCAGGTTTCTCCCAGACGTGAGATAACTGTTCACTGAACATTGGAACATATTATCTCGCATGTTGCTTAACACAATAGTAAATTATTGGTGACATAAATGCTTTTAATACAATTTTAATTCTTATGTGGTTCGCAAACGATGAACGAATAGGAAACGTATCTTAGCGCTGTAACTGTAGGTCTAACAGTTCTTTTCGTACACACACACACTCGCAAGATGCCACGAAATAACGTGCGAACGCATGATCACACAATGCTTGGATCGGTCAGTAAGTTGTCATTCGGACTCTTGTCCGAAAGAACCGACCAAAAGATCAAAAAGAAGTAACTTGTGATTTCATTTTATGGAAGGAATAAACGAAGCCGTTTTTAAATATTGTTTGACGAAACTGAGTACAAAAAATGGATCTCTAGAAAATCTAAAAAAAACATATGGCCATTAAGCACCCGAACATATCTTTTAATATAGAACGACAGCTTGCTGATGTTGTAGAAGAGCCACAAGATAGCATAATAACATCGCCAAACCCACACTCAGACACGCCAGCCACTACTAATTTCATTAGGCGACCACCATCTTCGCGAAACACTGAACAAATTGATAGGCATGTGGTGGCCGTGGTGACTAAGGAACTAGAATTAAAAAAGTTATTGACTTGGTATATCTAGCTGTCAAGTGATACCAACTTCCAAAAGAAAAACATGATCACAGATTGCAGTCTACTTGTACACAGAGGTTTTTGATTCTTGATTCCATAATTTAAAAGAAACCTAACCAGATTTGCACAGGTTAATATAGTAAAAAATTTGTACCAATTCTCCGGCCTTTCTATGACGTTACCCAAGAAATAAGCTCCGAAAAACGTAAGCTTATCAAAACACCTTATATTTACCAAGTTTATGTCTAGCACATAATAAATTTGCTTGGCCTAAAACAGTCAACATCTTGAATTCCCCATTTTGTTATATAGACTGAAAAACGATATTCATGTCAGTTTGAATGATTTGGAGCACCACGCGTTATACGCTGAAACGGAAATTTAAGGAGCCTTACTGCTCGCCTCTGCTTCACGGTACTCCCGCAGATTACTTGCCTTCTTCTCGACTCACCGCAGACTACAATGCAATCCCTGGCATTTGCTCCGGCTCATCGTTCTCACCGGCACCACTTGCAAGTGCGTAGTACGGCATGCATTACACACTGGCATATCGTTCTCACCGGCATCACTTGCAAGTGCGTAGTACGGGTATAATTTAAACTTCTATGCGTGGTAGAGCCATGCTGCAGTTATATTAGTAGTTTAGTAGTATAGTTGTAGCACGAATGGGTCGGCTCGACTGGGGAAGGACCACACTCTCACAAAATACCAGTGTAAAATAGCAGCTTAAGACTGCTGTGTTTGTATGGTGAGTGTAGGGGAACCGGAGACCCTTTTTACTGGAAAAGAGGTATTCCATCTTAGTCCTTACGGGTGATACGCATCTGCATTTTGATTATGACTTACAGAGGACATACTAATGAAAATAATAAACAGTGATTTTCTTTAAATACTAGTAATGTTATTAAACATTACTAATATTCCCTTTAACCACTTCTGGTAAGCTTAAAATGCTTGTGTTAGAAGTGGTTCACGAAAGTAGTCGAATGGTGGATTCGAACCCACGAACTTTCGAGTTCGCGGTCCGCGCCCTGCCATTAGGCTACTGACGATATTCTGTGTACAATAAAAATACATGTATGAAAAATACCAAATAAATAATATTATGTGCATTAATAAAGTCTTCCTTATGACAGCTATAGCCCTCCACAATATCAATGTGCCACAAACAATTTACAGTCCTGAGTTATCTGCATCAATGAATTTTTTACCAAGTCATTACTTTATCTAGTGGCGAGCCGCCCTATAACTGCTTAATGATACAAGACAGCCACTCGATAACCTTTCTTCCCCTCTGCTTTTTATTATAATATTAATTCATCATCATCATCATCATTACAGCTCTTCACAAGTCCACTGCTGAACATAGGCCCCCCCACAAAGCACGATCCTGAGTTACTTGCATCCATTGACTTCCTGCATGGCTTACCAGGTCGTCACTCCGTCTAGTGGGGGGACGCTCTACACTTCGTTCGCCGCTACGAAGCTGCCACTCGAGAACCTTTCTTTCCCATCGGTTGTCGGTTCTTCGACCTATATGGCCGGCCCATTACCATTTCAGTATACTAATTCTTTGGGCTATGTCAGTTACTCTGGTTCTACTGCGGATATCCTCGTTTTTAAGTCTATCATGCAGAGAAACGCCGAGCATAGCCCTCTACATACCTCGCTGAGCGACCTGAGTGTCTCCATACAGCCAGCAGTGAAGGACCATGACTCAGATCCATAGGTCATCACTGGCAACACACATTGTTTGTACAATGTAGTTTTGAGGTATGTCTGATAAGATGTTCGTAATCTCCTGAACACTGCGTGGCTTAAATAATATTAATTATTATTATTTAATTTTTTTTGCTTACTGTATGGTTATTTCCACAGGAAAAATCGACTATATCCACATCCTTTACCGGCGAGACATGACCATCTTTGGATTTTTCGAAGAAAAGTGCGATGTGTTTGGGGACAGTCTCAAAATGAAATGACAGCTTTGTAGATGTCAAGAAATATTTACCATCGGTGTTGTGTCCTGAAAATATTAAAGAAAAATTTAACTGGGTGGTATATTCTTTCTTCATTATCTGTCTACAATATTTCACTTATGGAAATAGACCTCTTGCATTGCAGGAGTTGCTTTCTCACCACGCTTGGCAGGCAGGCGGACTCTCATCATTATTTTCGGATATTATAAAGTTTTTTCCAAAGTGTTTTGGTCGCACTTTACTACACTGGCGTAATGGATTTCCCCATAGATAGTTTTTTCATCATTATGAACCAGTGCTTGACTACACAATCCCAATTGTTAGTAAGTGTTGATGAAGCTTTCTCACTCATGCCTTGAAGAAGTCCAGATTATAGTCGGACGTAAAAACAGACCCCGGCAGATTATTCCACTTCATTGTTTACTTCGTCTTTTGTAATGCGTATAGATGCATTACAAAAGACGAAGCAAACAATGGAGTAATGCGTACAGATGCATTACAAAAGACGAAGAAAACAGTTTGGTTAAAATGCGGGAAATATACACTACAAAGTGAGAATTTGCCCGGCTGTTTGATAGTAGAAAGGGGATGTAAGAATTAAGGCATGCATACACAGTCTCTGAAATGCATCCTATAGAATAACGAGAGACTGACTACACTGCGCCTCTGCCCGAGGCTTACGTGGTTGGTTTTAATGAACAAGGTTACCTACTATCAAAGCGACTAAACGTACACATGTATCTCTACTTTGTCCAACAATGCTAGGTCGCATTTTTCAGCACCAGCGCATATGAGACAGCAGTACTCTATACGCGTTCAGACTGGCGCTTTATATAAGGTAAGAATAGCCCCAGCATGAAGTACAGCAGCACCTTTGCAAGGAAACGTAGTTTTCTTAAAGTTGCTTTGGCTCTGAACTCAATGAAACTCCTATAGTTGAGAACAAACTGAACAAGTGAAGTCAATCAGTATACTCCCTAAATACATCCTAGAAAGTAGAATCAAGGCTGAACAGTATCCTTTTAGCAGTGAAGAGATACGCTTGTGTTTTGGATGTGTTGAATTTCACAAGATTGGCATCACTCCATTCAGAGACTGCCTGCAGTGAGAGATTCATAATTTCCCGACTGGACCGAGCATTCATCTGGTACCTCTCTACAAATGTGCTGTAGTCTTATTTATATATATATATATATATATATATATATATATATATACTAGCTGGCCAGGCAGACGTTGTTCTGTCCTTTCCGAACGACCATTTGCTTTCTAAAATAAAAAAACTTCTGAAATTAGCAATAAAAAATTTAGGGTCACTTATTGGGATAAAAACTATCCTATCTCTCAAATTGGACCAAACTGCACACAGTGTGCAAAATTTTATTGAAATCAGTTCAGTAGTTTAGGAGTTCATCGCGGACAAATAACGTGACACGTAATTTTTATATATAAAGATTTATATATATATATATATATATATATATATATATAAAATTCTACTGTCCAAGCGTGTCATTGAACTCCTCCTGAACGTCAAGACCAATTTTGATGAAATTTTGTGTATATAAGTCATTAAGTTGATTCGAGAATGGTTTAAATTCACAAATGGACCCGGTAGTTGGTGTTGTTGTCGAGATCCAGAAATGAACCGTGTGAAGCCGGGGCGGATAGCTAGCATATACATACATATATAATACTAATACTTATAGATACCAGGCATCGACATGTCATCATTTAGCAGTTAATTTCAGATTAAAGTTTGGGCATATGTAGTTTTAATTCAAAATAAAGAAAATGTATACCTAATTGGCCGTATTCTGGCAATCCAAATGAATGAAGTGCCCCATTGCAGTCCAGTATCATTGAGAATTCGGCGCCACATCCTACTTTCACTATAGGTGCTCCACTAGAAATCACAAAAAATACTAAATATCTTATCAATTAAGACACTGCTAAAATCTACTTTAAAATTCAATTTAGAAGTTAATTAGAAAATAAACACATTAAGTATTTTTTTTATTATTTAAGGTTATTTTAAAATATAGCCTTTTAAGAAATTTTCAAAGAGAATTGATATGTATTAAATATGATAATGTCAACAATATGGCAGCAAAACAAATACTAACGTGTGTCTCACGCGTATGGGTTTTAGGATCTGAGGCGTGGTGTTGCCAACGCCACATTGGCCGCTTTTATTGTCGCCACAAGCGAACACTGCTCCTGTATCTGTATTTCATTTGTTTAATTATGTATATTATAATATTGGCGAATATTAATTATGCTAGAAATAAAACAGGTGGTAAAACTAATGGGATCAGCAATCATCTGCAGGACAAGAAATGTCTGAGAAATTAAAAATTTCGAGGAAGTCTGCCAAGTTGGCCAGCGCGGCATACACTTTCTCTCAGTGATGAAAGTACAAAGACGTACATTTTTTTAATAGAATAAGGGTGACAAACGAGCACACAGTCCACCTGATGGTAAGTGGTTGCTGTGGCTCATAGACATCTACATCTATCTTCGTTTGCTAAATAAAATGTAGATGCTTTGTCAGCCGTGAGGACTAAGATACAATGCCTCTTTTTCAGTAAAAAGGGTCTCCGGTTCTCTACACTCACCATACGAAACACAGCAGTATTAAGCTGCTATTTTACGCTGGTATTCTGTGAGAGCGTGATCCTCCCCCGGTCGAGCCGACCCATTCGTGCTACAACTATACTATTAATATAGTTACAGCATGGCTCGCAAACGAGGATAGATGTAGATGTCTATGGGTCACAGCAACCACTTACCGTCAGGAGCTGGTATGACATTCAAAATCGGACATCAGACAGGACCATGTTTTTTTAGGATAAAGGTGACAAACAAGTGCACAGGTTTGTCACCTTTATCCTAAAAAAAACATGGGCCTGTCTGATGTCCGATTTTGAATGTCATACCAGCTCGTCACATCATTTTTAGCAGGGGGCCCTGCACTTACCCAAACAAGGCTGCTATTTGAAAACCTTTCTTCTCCATCAGTAGTTGACTAAGCTATATGGCCGATCCATTGCCACAGTTAAATAATGTTGGATATAAATTATTTAAATATTTATAGTTTTTACCCCCGACGTAAAAGGAGAGGTTTTATAAGTTTGACAGCTATGTGTGTGTGTCTGTCTGTCGGTGGCCCAGTAGCTCTTTTGCGGGTGAAACAATTTGGGTGTGACTTTTTTAATTTAAAAACAGGATTTCCAGCAGTAGTTCTTAGCCATGTTTTATCAAAATAGGTTCAGCCATTTCAAGGTCATCAGTTGTTTTGTTATCTGCGGTAGGGTTCTTTTTGGGAGTTTTTTTTTATAGGATAAGGTTAGAAACGAGCACACAGCCCACCTGAAGGTAAGTGGTTTCTGTGGCCCATAGATATCTACATTTATCCTCATTTGCGAATCAAAATGCAGATGCGTTGTCACCCGTGAGGACTAAGATGGAATGCCTCGTTTCCAGTAAAAAGGATCAGAGAGTTTTTTTACTATCTTCAAGGCTACAAAACAATCAGGCGACAGGAGCTTTGTTGTTAATGATACAAACTGCAAAACTAATAAATCGTGGGTTCAAATTCACCATTCCACTACTCCACTCCTAACACAAGCATTTACATCATAGTTGAGAATGATGGGAAGTTTTCTTTTATTATCATGAGATGTTTACCAAGAACTGCTCCTGTCCATCTCCCGTTTTATTTCCCTTAGTAGCGTCTTCCGACGCTTACGGGATGATATAGAGTAGTAGATTCTCTTAAGCCGACATTGCTAACTATTAATAAAAGTTCGAACTACATGTTCCATAATTTAAAATTTTGTACCACCAAGTTATTAGTTATAACTAGAGATGAAACGGATATCCGGTAACTATCCGGTATTCGGCCTTTCCGGCCTAAATTACTATCCGGCCGGATACCGGATTTAAATAACTACAAAATATCGAATTTAGTTAAGTATTTTATTTATGTCACTTAACTCAGTCATCACATAATTTTCATTTTAAAACTTAGAAAATTTGTACAGGTACTGCATGCACTAAGTGCAAATTATGGTGAATAATTACTTATTTGTAATTTCCCTGCATTGAAAGGTAACAAACGGTTCCTGTCTTTATAAACAAATATAAAGGTCACGATCGCGTACAGTTCGCACTGACTAGATAAAAATCTTTAAGAATGACATTTTTAAGTATCCCAATAGAATTTCCTTGTGAGCTCTTTCAGCTTCAACCATTCCTAAGTAGTTTATTTTGAATCGCAATTTAAGTAGCAATCAAGTATTTACAGTCTTGACTTGGAACAACTTTTTAATCTAACCTCAAACGATCGCGTTTGCAATTAATACAATAATTCAATGAAACAATTGCTAACTTCGCTTATGAACGGAAAGATTCGAAGTTGCCCGAGTCCCGCGTGCACACGATTGTCATCACTAACGCTACCTACGCAAGTTAGCTTCTTGCGATGCACCAAACGGCAATGTTTGGCCGAATATCCGGCGATAAGACTGACCGAATATCCGGTATCCGGCCAAACAGCTATCCGTTTCATCTCTAGTTATAACTCAAAAACTATTATTGATCAGACCTTGATCAAATTGTGAGACCACATGAGAAGCACCAGCTTTCAAATAAAAAAATACATCGAAATCGGTTCACATATAACAAAGTTACGAGGTAACAAAAAAAAACACAGTCGAATTGAGTACCTCCTCCTTTTTGAAGTCGGTAGAAAAGTAACAAAATTTTTAAATATTAATAGTATATAAAGTACAATTTCTAAATATCTATTTAAAAAAAAACCTTACACTAGGATTTTCTCCTGTACAAATCTACCTATCTAACAATTATTTCGTAATCCTTACAAACACTTGTACCGTGAGGAATTCGAACCTGCGGACCGGCATCACCACAAATCATCTATTTTTCCACTAAAGCATATGTATAATATAGTGCAGTGCTAAAGTAGTCAAAACAATAGACAAAACACACTAACCAGTAACAAACAGTGAATGGTGTCTGCCCACTGCAGCATGGATAATATTCATGCCTTTTAGAGCTGGTACAGCCTCAGGTACATTGCGGGTAACCGTGTCGCCAAATCCCAATTGACCACAAGTATTACGTCCTAAAAATAAGGTACTTAAATTACTACAGGAAATAGAAATTACAGTCCCTAACTTCTGAAGCTACATATTATGTGGAAATTATTTTAGTCTTATCTTTCGACTGTGTTTTATCGACTGAGAAATTGAAGCTCGAAGATTGTCTAAATAGTTACATTTAAAACTGCATCTTATATTCTCATATTTTCTCCAACTATATACGAGACCACCCCTGAAGTATAATCCATTTAATAAAAGAATCATTAAAATTGTTAAAAAATTGACAAAGATATTGAGTAGCATACATAAAAAAATGAAAATAATATAAGAGTTTAAAAAAACTTAACATGCGTTAATCATGAGCTGTGATGATCCTTATTTAATCCTGGTGATCCTGATCAGGATAATAGCATAAAGTTATTTAATTATTGTATTGCAAATTTTCAAGTCAATCGGCCGTCTACAACTTGGTGAAAATTCCTTTAAAAGTTTCTGCTACACAGATACGCGTGAAGCGAATAAAAGCGTGTTTAAAAAAACGTATACTGAAATTGAGATCCTCCTCTATCTTAAGTTGGCTAAAAAGTAAATGAGATGGAGCCCTATCATCTTTATCTTTTTATCAGCCTATATAAGGGTTTAAAATTATTTTTAGTTACCAGAATCACATTTTATGCATATTTAGTATGTGTTTTCCGGTTCTAGATATTGTTGTAAGTTAAAACTATTTTTATTAAAATTCATTCATTACAAGCTATCAAAGTCCAATGCCTTCATACTCCTTCACATAGATTGCTTCTTATTAATGCCATAGTTGTCACGCTTCACGCTTGGCAGGTGGGTTTGCAACCTAGTTTTATTTTTACATTATCTAGTCTGTTCCCCTTTGTCCCCCCCCTCCCCATCTCCTGGTTTGTTTCCCTCTTATACGACATCCACCGGACGATATAGAGTAGTGGATATTCTTACACTACTTTATTAATATAGGTGATAATTATATTTCTATATCTTCACTTTTTTCTATTTGAAATTCGTGTTATAAACGTCACTTGGCACGTTATAAGTCATTACTGATAGAATATCGATCGACACCTTTGTAGCTATGCAATTTCTAATTCAGTTAAGCCTAAGGACATACCAAATCATTTAAAACAATCTCAACAAATTTCCTGTCCACGAAAAAGTAACAATAGCTAGTTAAAAATTCGCAAATGTTTAATCTCTGTTCCATGTTAATACTCATGGGGCAGTGAAATGGTTAATAGTGTAATTTTGGTGAAAGTTGAAACTTTTTTTAGTTCCATGAAATACATACCAAAAGTATAAGCCTCGCCCTCTTCGGAAACCAGTATAGAGTGGCCAGCACTACATCCACTTACTATCAAACGGTACTGAAATATACAAAATTGCAATCAACATCAACATTACTGAATCTACCCAAAATATATTTATGAACTTTTCATGAATAAAAAGTAAAGAAACAAAACTTAATTATTAAACAGAAAAGCCTATTGGTACATTAAGAAGAATTATGAGGAATGTTATAAAAAAAAGTACAATTCCCAGGAGTCACTAGCAATCAAGTATTCTTAAACAGTATAAGAACCCTTATGAAACGACTTTAATAAGCCTGCAAGAAACCGTTATATTAGTAAGATCACCATTGTGGTCACTGGAATATGATAGGCTCACTTTCAAATACTTAAAAATCCTTTATATTTACCAGACATTACATCTACTAATTTATATCTATTTCCGAGATTGAATGAGTATCTGAGAGGGCAGAGATTTGAAGTAGATGAAGCGGCAGTCGTTACAGAAATATTTAAGTACCCAGAATGATGAAAAGTTCTTGAGGAAGGATATTTTAACCATAGAAATGCGAATTTCAAGCATACACAAGTAAGTATACCTAAATATAACTTGGAAGAAAAATATAATATTGAATAGAAGTTACTAGTAATATACCATTATCACTATTTTTGAATACTTTAGTATACAAATTATATAATAATTAAATTTTGTACACATAGCATATTGATTGATTTACATGGTTTAATTTAAGTAGCAGTGTAAACAACTTTTAAAAAAAAATTAAAAGATACCTTGCGATCAGTAAACTTATGAAAGGTGTACATATTTGGGTGTGTGCGTTTAGATGGGTTGTTGTCTCTCTTAGCTACCAGATCCCAGGATACAAGTCCAGAAATCATCAACACACCGGGTGTTTTGTAGAATGTCTTCAGTAACTCCTGCAACACATAAATTATTAATGTCATGTAATGTCCGTGTAGTAGAGGCGTAAGAGATTTCACTAGCTTCTACATATCATTCCGTGGGTGTTGTAAGATGCGACAGAGCAAAATGAAACAGATGGACACTAAGCACCTTTCTGATAACTCAAAATAATAAAAAAAACTGCAGTTACTAACCCGTCTGCCTGGTGTGGCAACCGTAGCAAATATCAACCTTATAATAAATTCTATGGGGAGGCCAACGTTCAGCAGTGGACTTTTTATAGGCTATAATGATCATGATGATGAAGAATAATGTAAAGGTGTTTACTAAATGCATTCAAAAAGTCTTTATTTTTATCATGCATACTATCTATTTTTACCTCTGGTAATTTCAACATTGGATCATCAAAAATAGGTGAAGGTGTCTTTGGTGGTTCTTGCGCCTGGTCTGATAGAGATGACTCATTGCTTTCTTCATCCTCAGAAAGCGGCTTGCGTGGTTTTTTGCCCTTGGTAAGACGCCCCGAAGTCAAGGCTGTGCGTTTGCGGCTGCCATTACTTGACATTATGTTGACCTGACGATGTTATTGAAAAATATTTACATTTTGTAACTTTTGTGACAGTTATCTTTGTATAAAAATAACATTGAGTTTCAGCTAGAATTTATATTATCTATAAAGCTTCGACATAGTTAAAATAAACTGCAAATAGTATGCATGGTTTCATTGATTTCTTTATATTTATATATATATATATATATATATATATATATATATATATATATATATATATATATATATATATATATTATCAATTTAAATAATGATAGTAAAGGTGAGATGTGTGCTGATTAATTCTGGTGCAAAGTGGAGGGTTTACCTCTCTCTGCCTTTGTGATGCATAAAATTAAACAGTAGATCCATAAATTTTGGTATAATGACATAGTTTATCATATATTAATCATGTTGTTCAGGTTTTCGAGTCTGCAATCAGTTTAGAAATCATATATATATAAGCTTAGAGAAGCTAACTGAAATATAGTAAACACTTCGAAAAGTACGATATGCAATATTGTCACCAATCTCATTAAGCTAGACTTTGTTAAATATATAAACCTACAAGCCTTAAGAATTCAATACAATTCTTTATTACATAGCAATTTCTTTGAAGTTGCAGATTATTGACAGACAAGTTTGGCCCGATAAATAACAATGAAGAAAGGTAAATTGCTTTTGAAAGTTTTTGGTTAAGTCTAACACAGACAAATATTATAATTTTAGAAAGCAGTTTGGTAAAAAATTAAATAATAACCAGAACAAATTTTTATTGATATATATATTTTCATTCTTCAAATATGAATAAATATTTTCATAATTTGCTTTAAATCTTTTATTGAACAGAAATGTTACAAAATTTGTCCAGTCTTCAATTTTTATAATCCTTACCAATTCCTATTAAATTACAGTTCTTTAATACTGACTTCCTCATTATTAAAGTAGCCTTTTCAAAACCAGTTGTTTGAATCACCACAGTGTCTTAATAAATATGCTGTTTTTTTTGAGTTAGTGTTTTAACTCTCAAAGAAAATTATAATAGGTACCTAGATGATGGGATTTCCCTAATTGAAAATTCCAATGCTCAACTCAGGGGTTAGTATTATAGGGTAAAATAAAGTTGAAATAATTAATTTTTGAGATCATTGTATGGATCATGAATTAAAAGCTATACTATATTTTTGTCTTAGTTCATTTGGTTTCGCTCCACATCACTCACATTCATTATTTCTGCTTTGTGCAAAAATTAAAAAAAAGGATCAATAGTGTCAACAAGGTGTTGTCATCATCATCATTACAGCCTTTCATAAGTCTACTGCTGAACATAGGCCTCCCCCAAGGAATGCCACAAAGCACGGTCCTGAGCCACCTGCATCCATCGACTTTCTGTATGTCTTACCAGGTCGTAATCTTTCTTCCCCATCGGTTGTCGGTTCTTCGAGCTATATGGCCGGCCCACTGCCACTTCAGCTTACTAATCTGTTGGGCTATATCGGTTACTCTGGTTCTACTGCGAATATCCTCATTTCTAAGTTTATCACGCAGAGAAACCCCGAGCATAGCCCTCCCCATAGCTCGCTGAGCGACCTTGAGCTTCCCCATACGGCCAGCAGTGAAGGACCACGTCTCTGATCCGTAAGTCATCACTGGCAACACGCACTGGTTGTACAAGATGTTGAGTTGTAGTATTTTATTTAGTATTATCAGTTACTTATTATTAATATTAGTAATAGTAAGTAGATTTTGATTAATATATGAAAGCTAAAAGTATAAAGTCAATTTTGCAAAGCATTCTATAAATATACCTTCTTCTTTAAACATGTATACTACATTAGTTTGTATTATACAATTTATTAGTAACTGAAAGCAAACTATATTATGTACTTTTTTGCATATGATAGATGTCGCTGTTTTAAAAAGCTACAATGTAAATCATCAACGTATTTTGTAATTATTATACAAATTAAAATTTATATCAAACTTTATTTATTATTTCATTTGTATATTTTTATTTTGTTAACCATATTTGGTTTACATTTAATAGAACAATACGTTATGCTCTTAATAACTAATAAAATCATTGTGTGGATAACCATTATGAAAATTTAATTCTTAAGGAAGAAATAAATATGACTCTCCTTTTATAAGTTCTGTTATTGGATAAAAAGTAGCAGGAGCAACTAAATGCACTGTTAGATGAGAATTGAAGCTGCAAACTTCAACAGATATGACAGTATACAATCAACTGAATAGACACTCATTCAGCGAGATTTAACTAACTTCTTTGCTAGAGATCTGTCTGCCAGAAAGTGCTAGCTTTCGTATTATCAAAATAGTATATATATTTAGTATTATCTATCAGATAACACTAAGAATTTGTATTGAATTGAATATTAAGAAAATTAAACACTGATTTTTGAAAATCTTTATGTAAAAAAATGTTACCCTCATATAATTTTTGCCTGTATTATGGAGGCATTTTACATAATATATAAATTACACAAGGATACACAGCCGGACCAGGAATAATAATGTAGACCACACATTTGCTTCATACGGCATCAAAATTCGCGGCACTAAAGCATCGCACCCATTGCTTAGTCAATGCACTAAGCAGGGCTCGTAACCTCTTCAAATTCATAACCGGCTTCGGTCCGGTTTTTGCGGAATACTGGTTTTCACAAATTTAGGTTTAGGTAGTAAGAATAACCGGTTAAAATCAAGTTTTAGTTTTAAAAACAAGTATTGTCCCCCCACTCCCTTACACTGCTTGCACCCAACTTTGTATGGCTGTTCACGAGGTTTTTAGACACACGTACGATACATTCATTGCATCAACGTGACTGCCTTGAAATGTACTTCCTCATATTTTTTCATCTTTCAGCAACTATCGTATTATAAATAACAGATATAAAGTTCTATTTCAATATCAAGTTTAATTTGACCATATATATATTTAAATTGACTTTGATTATATTTAACGTTTTCTATTAAAATTACGCTTTGCATCTTTAATTCAGAGTCATTAGTTTTAGTAATATATCGCAACAAATTATGAACTTTCTTAACAGAACACGATATTTTTAAAAGTTTATGAAATTATGTTTTTTTTTTATTGAATAAGGGTGACAAATGATCACACAGTCCACCTGATGGTAAGTGGTTGCTGTGACCCATAGACATTTACATCTATCTTCGTTACTACTAAGATAGAATGCCTCTTTTCCAGTAAAAAGGGTCTCCGGTTCTCTACACTCACCATACGAAACACAGCAGCATTATGCTGCTATTTTACGCTGGTATTCTGTGAGAGCGTGGTCCTTCCCCAGTCGAGCCGACCCATTTGTGCTACAACTATTCTATTAATATAGCTGCAGCATGGCTCTACAATGTAAAAAATGTTATAGTATTTGTTCTTTTTAGGGGTAAAATGAGGCAGATTACCAGATTTGTTTTAAATTCAGAAGTTCGTGATTAGACCAACCTCTATCTCCGTCTTTGCAAAAATCAATAATGACCACTTCTGAGGTGTAAAGTTTAACTAGAAGTCATTTCTAAACACGATAAAAATTGTTTGTCATGTTCAGAGAATTCTAAAGTCAAACCGGACAAAATAAATTACCATTTTCACATTTCATTAATGAGGAATTGAAGCATATCTTATTATGTGGTATATGTACAAGATGCTACTAAAAAATATTAGTTTTTTAAACAGAGTGGAAGGTAGTTTTAAACATAAATGAAATTAAATTTACTGATACTGAAATTAATAAAGAAAAATAATTTGAATCTAACAAATCATTAAGATTAAATTCGGCTATACTTTGATGTCGACTGTAACTCCCAATCAACTAGATAATCAGTATAAATCACACTGATATCTACGATCTTGTATTGAATTATAAAAGAGAATTAATAAAAGTGCAGCCAAGTTTTCTCACGCCTCAAGACCAAAATAATATAGTAATCACTTTCGAATTTTTTTACAATCTTTCATACTTTACGAATATAACTAATCAAATAAATAAAATTGAAGTGCCTGTTCGTAACGTCAAAATAACAGGATTTTTACTAAAAATATATTATGAACGTATATAATATAAAAGAAATTAAAAGTTTGTCTGTCTGTGTCTGTTTGTTCTGGCTAATCTCCGAAATCGCTGAACTGATTTTGAAGGGCCTTTCGCTGGCCCGATTGCCAATTGCCTCGTTGGTCTAGTGGTTACTAGCGCGACTGTGGATCATGATGTGGTCCTGGGTTTGAATCCCAGGTCGTGCCTCAATCAAGCACTTAGATTTTTGGGTTATCTCGTCATACGTTTTCTTATAGAAAAGGGGGCAAACGAGCATGCGGGTCACCTGATGGTAAGTGACTACTGGCGCCCATGAACAACCGCAACACCAGGAGAATTGCAGGTACGTTGCCGGCCTTTTAGAAAGGAGTAAGCTCTTTTCTTGAAGGTCCCTAAGTCGTATCAGTCCGGAAAAATTGCCGGTGGTAAACAATTCCACAGAGAAGTTGTACGAGAAAGAAAACTCCTAGTGAAACGCACAGTTGTAGACCGCCAAGCATCCAGATGGTGAGGATGGTATCGTGAATTTTGACGCGATGTGGGTTCATGAAATATGGCGGCTGAGATTAAACCGAACCTCAGAGCACTCCCCGAGGTAGATGCGATAGAAAATGCAAAGGGATGCAATATCCCTACGTAGTGCCAGTCAATCGAACCGATCGGAAAGAACTCGGATGTCGCCGACTCAAACCGCTCTGAGCTAGATGCGGTTAAGTAGAAGGAGCTAACACTGGGGTACCCCGGCCCAGAGGTGAGAAGCCGAATTTGCGCTTTGTAAAGTTGCAAGCGATATGCCGACATGAAATACAGCCCCGCTCTGCTGAGCACGCCAAGCTTTTTAGAGGCCAATTTGGCCTTCCCTTCCAAGTGACCACAAAACTGCACACTATTCGATATGTCGCCTTGAAACTGAGGAGATACGACAAAGGGTTTTTTTTAGCGGTATACGTGCAAACTCGGGTCTTCTGGGGATTGAACTGGACTAGATTTAGCCGCCCTCAATCCGAGACTTTGTTCAGCCTCGACTTCAGACACAAGTTTGTTCCGGTATTCGGAGACGTTTTCCCGAGAAATATTGGCACGGCCAGTGTATATTGCATAACCAGTGCTGTCGTTGTTACCTGTTTCCAACATATCTTTGATATGCAGTAGGAACAGCGTTGGTGATAGCACGCAGCCTTGTGGAACACATGCGTTAACAGGCTTGTAATCAGAACATGCACCGTCTACTTGTATGGCCTACAAATAATTGTTCCGGGTCTGGATGTTTGTCGTTGTGCAATTTATGTTTGTAAACTGCCTCCATGACACAGGAGAAAATCCTAGTGTGCGGGTAACGTTTTTTTCAAAAAGAAAAAAAAGAAAGAAAATAAATACTATGACCTTGATGCTCCCATCAGCAAGAAAACTGGTGATCCAATTGCACAATTTCTCGGGAAGGCTATAGGAAGGGAGCTTCGAAAGCTCTTTGTGCCAGATTCGATCGAAGGCTTTCGCTATAACCAAACTAACGGCCAATGCCTAACCCTTGCACTCTACTGCCTCCGCCCATTTATGAGATAGATAGACCAGAATATCACCAGCTGATCAACCTCGACGAAAACTGTGTTTATAATGGATTCTATTATTTTGGAGAACAAGGAGGTAATGGCGATAGGCCTGTAGTTTGATGGGTCTGAGCGGTCGCATTTTTTAGGAATTGGGTGAACCAAAGCTGTCTTCCATGAATTTGGGGCAACGCCTTAGGAGTAGAAATACCGGATAAGATGCGTTAAAACTGGTCCTAACTTCGGAGCACACGTCTTCAACACAATGGGAGGGACTCCATCAGGCCCACTCGACTTATTGACGACCAGGAAGAGGAGTGCTTTGCGAACCGAAAGCTGTGTAAACCGCACATCTGGCATGGAGCACTCAAACCACGGGATGATCGGCGGTGTGTTCACCTGTCATCGAGAGTCGAGTTGGACGCAAAAAGAGATATTAACAGATCGGCTTTCTCCTTTGTGGCATGGACCAGTGAGTCGTCTTCTCTTTGCAGAGATGGCTGACAGAAGTTCCCTTGGACAGCCTTGGCAAGAGACCAGAATGCATGGGTTACTGAAGGAAGGCAAACAAGCTTCTCACCAATTCTGCCGATGTGCTCTGACATTGCCTTGGCAATGAATTTTGAAGAACCTGGAGGCGGAATTATACTTCTTTTGAAGAGCGCTGGTGTTTACATCCCGAGACGTTGATGTCTCGAGATGTAAAGATGTCGTCAGCCCAGGCCTGGTAGCAATCCTGCTTATAATGTTATGCTATTTTACAGGAGCGACCAAACCATGGCTGGAATTTGTCTCCAATGGGAACCACAGAAGATTGAATAAAAAGTTCCATATCCTGAAGTACCCCATCAGCGACAGAATCAGCAACATTGCTGGGATTGTCCGGCGAGAAGCAAACCCGCCCTCAAGGGTAGAATGCAAAAAAAGCCCGCATCCTTTCCCAATCAGCCGACCTATAGTACCAAACACGGCGACAGCCTGCAGAATGCAACCGCGACGGTGCATGATCCTCAAATATATAATAATGAATCCACATAGACAAAGTAATCAGCTGTGTTAGACCATATGCCAAGGCAAAGTCATAAATAAATCTCCCCACATGATCGATTAAATGTGAACCGAGCCATTCGGCGTGATGGTCGTTAAAATCGTCAAGGATAACGATCTTCGCCGGTATCTCCCTCCCCCCTCAAAATACGCGGGGCAGCTTCAGCACCCACGCTCAGGAACAGTAGGGTAGCTTGGGCATGGGTGCTCAGCGATGGAGCTGGATGGAGCGAGGATTCTCCGTCGCCAAGATGCTGGTACCCTCCTGGGTAGTTTTTACCTATCGTATTTTAAAGGGGGGGGGGGGGAATGGGGATTTGGTCTCCGAACACCTACACTTACCAAGCAAAAAGCAGAAGTAAACTTCTGCTTCATGCTGGTATTCTGTGAGGTTGTGGTACTACCCTGGTTTGAGCTGGCCCATACATGCGACAGCAAAAGCTGCCACATGGCTTTACCACTGTTAAAATGTAAACATGGAATAAATTCTATTTACTTTTTTTTCTGCCCATCGTAATTAACAACTGATACACAAGAATAAATTATTTTCTTCATTATGAGACAAGTCCAGTCTTAACGAATAAACCAAACACAATAACCACCTTCCTTTCTCCAAAACTTCTCTAATACTTTCACATTTGTCGTAAACGCCAAACCCCCACTAGACCCTGATCACGACTGAAAAAACATATCGCTTAAAGGCAGATAATTAATGATAAGTATGCCTGCATGTGGCGATGCCGCATAAGCACCTCACAACGTGAATCTACCTGTTCTATTCATAACTGCCTTTACGTTTTACGGAATTAACCGGTTAATTTGGGTGTCAAAACCATTAAGTGACCAGTAACATTTATCGTTTAGGTTAAATAAAAACTGGTAAATTTTTAACCGGTAATTGAAGGAGCGATAAATTTACTGGTAATTAATCGAAATTAACTGCTCTTTCTAAACCGGTTCCGAGCTCTGGCACTAAGCCGTTAAATAAATAAATATAATTTTAAGAGTTATAGAAATTTTCCAAATAGTCAACAATATAATCCATATCCCTAACTATACTTTAATGTATGGTAGTGAAAGTTGAGTCTGGCAGAAGAAGCATGAGAGCAGAATTAATGCTGTAGAAATGTGGTCATTAAAGAGTATGCTAAGGCTGAATCTGAATGACAGGATGAGAAATAGTGTGATAAGAGAAAAGTGTGGTTTGGTCATGTAAAAAGAATGAATGAGGAAAGAGTTACAAAGCAAATTTATGTTGCAGAAGTAAACGGCAGGGTCGGGAAGGGACGCCCTAGACAAAGGTTTATCGACCAAATCGGCAATACATTTAAAATGGGCCTGATTAGTAGTACCCTTAATCAATGAGCGTGTATGCATAGATATATGGATGTAAAGGAGGCAAGAGAGGTGTGTCAGATCGCACCAAATGGAAGTCCGTAGTCTCTGTCTACCCCTCTGGGTGACAGGCACAAGTGTTTGTGTGTGTGTGACAACTTATTTTCAGTGAAGTTATTAACTTATTTATTAAAAAAAGCCATATTTGTAATAAATTAGCCTTTAACTTATATTGCTGACTTGGCTATTTAGCTCAATGATGTAGCACAGTCATAAACCAAAATGAAAATATATTTTCAGTTACCCAGTGTCTTAACTGCCCATTTTATTTTTAATACTGTATTAATACACTGTATTGTATTGTAATACACAATGGGTGGAAAAAAGGTGGGTCGTACTGTATTACACCAATGGGGTTATTATTACGTCAGTATAGAAGTTGGTATTTGGGTGGTTCCTATGTTTTTATATACACATTTTATAATAAATAATTTCAGTTTTGCTGGTTAGACGGTTAAATGTTTAAATTATGAAATATAATTGACTTATAAGAAGCAGTTAAAGTCGCAAAAAATAATCAGCTAAGTAGTAAAAAATAATCAAGAACTATAGTCTTTAAATCTTTTTATTGCTATGTCACTTCATATCTATTAAATTGAATTGTAAGTAAAATTTAAGTTAATAAGAGGACCTATAAAAAATAATTTGTTTGTTTATCTTGTTTCACTACCATGAATTTGCATTAGAGGTGTGCTAATGCTAAATTACTCTTTTCTATGAGCATTAGTATTATTTTCCTTTTTAATGTAATTGCATTTTTAACCAATGATGGCCATACCAGGCAAATACTTTTGGTCAAGTTTTTAGTTTACATTATAAGTACATTTGTTCAACAAATTTTGCTTGTCTGCTGCATTTGTATTTAAAAAGATAAATTGAATCCAAAATAATTTAAACTACAACAGATGGGGTGATTATTATTTCATAAGCAAATTGCAGTACATCTATAGGTACAATATTTTTGATCTAATTGAAGGAGATTAATCAACCTTTAGTTGCATTTATCTCCAAAAATAGAGTTGCATGGAAAAATCAAACAGTATAAATACTCCTAGAGTTAAGTACAAACTGATCTAAGTACACACCTCAAATACCAATTCAGGGTGGCCTAGTAGGGCAAAGGAACATTAAGAGTTTTACAAATTATTAGCTACACCAAGGCTCTTAACTTAACAATATTATATTCTAACAGTTCTTGAAGAAGGCCATACAAAAAATGTATGACTGATAGCACATTCTTATAAAAATCTATTGACCAACAGTGGACTTGATCAAGATATAAGCACCGATTATGACATAATAAATTGCGAACTAAATCAGTTAAGACCCAATATTAGTGTTGTGTAGTTATGGTGTAGTGGTAGTGTAAGAATATCCACTACCCCAAATAGTCCCGTGGGTGTCGTAAGGGATGATATAGGTAAACTAAAACAGGAGTTGATCAGCAGCATCTTTCTTATAATTAAAAATAAATAAAATAATACTACATTTGCCAACCTGCAAGTCAAGCGTGGCAACTTTCCCCCTATGAAACGATCTATGGGGAAGGCCTATGTTCAGCAGTGGAATATAGGCTGTAATGAATGAATTGGTGTAATTACTTTTAGTTAGAATCCTGATTATAGAAGATCACTTAATCCTAACTAGTGCACTAGTTAGGTAAGTGTAAGCTCGGTTAGGTAGTTATAGCACTCACTAGCAGAGTGGCATTCAATGAGGACAGGTGCTAGGCATGCTTGTGTGATAAAATGTTGACTAAGAAGAAAAGAGATTCTGTTTAACCACTTGAGATCTTGACAGTTCAATAAACAAATTAGTCTGACCTAAGGTCAAGCCAAAGAGTATATAGTATATAGTACATAGTATGTAGTACATAAGGCCAAAGAATTTTTTTTTAAATGAAGGTAAATATAACTTAGAGTCACTACTAAGTTCTTATCCAAATATAAATATTAATATAAAAAATAATAGTAATAATACAATATTATTAGTGAAAAAAGACACATGTTTATAACCTATAACAACAAAGTTATTTTTGCTTTGTCATTTAACAACACCCGTGCAGGGGGGGTACAGTTCCATAGTAATGCATTTGGTCATAGAAAGTAACGCCATCAAGTGTATGATACGGGTCATAATTTCCTCAGTTTAGTTAGTTTAATACTCACTAGATGGCTTTAATATCTTTGTCACCTGTCCATTAAAATTATTTTTACTTATCTTATAAATTATAAACTATATATTTTGTCATATGTATGCATGACAAATAAAAGTCCATAATTTATAAATTATATATAAATTATACGTTCCGATTATATTTAAGTTCGATTGAAATGATTAGTCTGTACTACAAGCTCTGTAGCCGAAAATATAAATGTATCTGCATCTGCTGTTGCGAAAAAAATAACCTAAATTATTACATATTTTTAATTTATATGAAATTAAAAAAGAAAAAGTTTCAAAGTTAATTTTTCATTAATTAGATATTATTTTAAACGGGAATGTATCAAACCATTTTCAAAATGAATCGAGTTCGTTTTGTTTAACTTTTCTAAGACAAATTCAAAAGTTTGATGTCGATTTAGTTAATTTCCTATTTCTATTTTATTTTTTCTGCTATTTTAAAGTTAATTTAATCATCAAGATAAATCAAATAATATTTGTAGATCATCAATATCAGCTTCGCCGTGTGCTTGTGCTTGTGCTTGTGAAGGGCCATCTTCAAAAGCAATAGTCATTGGCATCACAAGCGACTTTTTAATCCCTCTAATGTGTTTTAAAACATGTTCGGGAACGTTATAGGAATGACAACATTTTCCTGATCTTTTAAGGCCATATCTGCTGTGTAGGATCGAGTTTAGTGTATTTAGTGACATACGATTTCTTAATTTTGTTTTTACAATATTTATTTGGCTTATTTTGCAGTGGGGCCCCCATATATCCAAATTAGCAAGCAGACTAAGTTCTGCAGCTTATGCTGTAAAAAAGATTAGAGATCTCACTAGTGTCGAGACAGCTAGATTAGTTTATTTTAGTTATTTCCATAGCATAATGTCTTATGGGATTTTGCTATGGGGAAATGCGGCTGATTCAGAAACTATTTTTGTTTTACAGAAGAGGGCCATTAGAGTTATTTACAATCTAAAACCGAGAGTCTCTTAGAGATAAATTTAAAGAAATTAATATATTAACTTTGGCCTCTCAGTATATTTACGAAAATTTAATGTATGTTCACAAAAACAAAGATAGTTTTAGTAAAAAAAAAGTGATATACATTCTGTAAACACTAGGAACAAACACAAGCTAGTGATGCCAGTTTCTCAACTCCACAGAGTTAGTAATTCATTGTTGGGGCAATGAATACGCTATTACAACAAGGTCCCGGAAAGTGTACAAGTTCTCTCTATTACCAATTTAAATGTTTTATTAAGCTGAAACTGTATAAAAAGGGTTATTATAGTATAAATGAATACATGGTTGATAATAACCCCCGGGAATGAGGTGGTCGCTTCCAAGCAGTTTCTAAAATAAATTTTGTAAATAGTTCGTAATCATTTATATTGTAAAATTTATTTAAAAAAAAGTCCCGCTGGGTTTCTTGCTGGTTCTTCCCAGGACAGAGGGTTTTTTTTCGAACCAGTGGTAAAGTAAAAAATTACTTTCAATAAGAATTACATATGTAATGTATATTGAATAAAAATTATCCTATTCTATTCTATTCTATCTCAGAATTCGAGTGTGGCAAAAAATATATATAGATACGGCCAAAGAAGCTAACTCCGAAAATGGATTATTATCCGCCGAGTCTTTATGTTCATGAACCTCCGACCGAAATTCGACAGTTGAACATTTATTTTCCCAGTCGGTATGTCGAATATTCCTCCACTGTACAACTATACGTTCAATTTTATTGGCCTGGTACGTAAAATTTGAAAAATGCTAAAATATGCAATATGCTAAAGCCGATTTTTTGAACCATTTTGAATAAGACAATAAAACTTTTAAGCAACGTGTAATGAATGTAAAGATGTATTAAGTTATAAGTCGTCCACCGCCAATTTAAAAATCATTCATCATCATTCAATCGCCATTTTAAAAATAATTATAATCCCCTGAAGACGCTGAAGCACTACAAATGGACATCGAAAAACCGTAGCAAGATGGTGTACTGATAATCACATGTATTTAAATATTAATAAATGTTTTGTATTGTCGTTTTTTTTGAATTTTATTTTGTTGAACATCATAATGATGATTGAATAAACACAAACATGGCGAAGTTAACAATTTGACTTCGCCATAATTGTGAGAGCGAGATAGATAATACAAACATGCGCGAGAGACACGATACGCGATAAAATAACGCGATTTCGCAGATGAAGGTAGTCGTGCGTCCGTATTATATCGTTAATTTTCGCTGTGTGTAAGGGAGAAGGAGCAACCGGCGGTCGGCTGGTTAAGAAATAAGTGAATTTAGACTTAGAATCGTATTATTCATGTATTAAGGTTAATGTTTTTTAACAGCGCGGACCGCCTAGTGATGTTTTAATTATGCATCGCGTATTACTTTATTTATGACTTTATTGCCCAAATATTCAAATGGTATTCAATTTTATGTTTTTATGATGCCGTTATGTTGTCTCGTGCTTTCTATATCACTTTCTTGAATGTCTAAAGAAAAAAAAACTATTAAGTACTAATATTATTTATTAGTTGTAGTTAAAATGCTAATACCATGTAAATAAAAACAAAACCGTTAGGTATTTAAAAAAACACAATCACTGTAAATAAAATCGGTTTTTAATTATGCCAATATTCATAGTATTGGTCAATAATCAATATTGCAATCTGTGCTTATTGTCAGTCATAAGCCCGGAATGCCAATTTGGTTGAATAGTTCAGTAGATTGGGATAAAGTGTGAAGAAAAATCGACTTTATGATTTAGACTCGACTCGATTTTGTTATCATATACAAAATCGTCATTTCGCGTCATGTTTGGAGTCATAGTATAACGTAACATTCCTCGGTACGAAATGTAATGTCATATTATATCACTTTAAAACGCACTGTTTTGCGCATCTCGTTTCATAAATTCGTACCTATGTTTTATTGAGCTAAACCATACCTTATAATTATCGCTTACCTAAAATTTACAAATACTTATATAATCAAATTAATAACTTAAGTATAATAACGCATAGGCGTCAATTTTACGCTTGGCATAATGGGCATTGAGCGATACGCGCGCTCTATACCTTGCGTACTCTAAGTTCTGAATACTCTTTATTTATTGTTCTAAGGGGGCCATTAATTAAATTACTTTATTATATACTCTTTGGAGGGATCATATTTCTCATGTCTCATGTCTTCATCATAGGACAGACAGATTAATGTTCCGAACATGTATAAGGACCTTCTATATTCGTGAAACAAAAACCATGTAAGCTACAACACTTGGGACACGAGGGGTTCTATCTACGGCAACTGTTAATGCCAATTTTCTGATATTTAGAAAGTGAAGATGCATTGGTTTATTTTCAGTATCCAACTGAATTTGGGTCCAGAATTTAAGACTGTGTAAATAGAATAGAATTTCCTTACTGCCGCCTTAACTACTGCTACTGTCCTTAGTGCTCTATACGTATTTTCTAATCGACGCTTTAATAGAAGGTATTACAATTTCTACTGTTTTAAATTAAATTCTAAAAATAAGCCCTTCAGAAAATCAATGCAATTTTCTTTTAAAATTAACAGAATGTGAAAGCTATTGATGAACTGAGCTTATAATTATAAATATAACATTAAAGTTAGGAATAAAAACAAACAAAACATTGCTAGAAAATATGGATGATATTGCTGCCCAATACGGCGTAACGCGCAGTCGACATCGACACGTGCCATATTTAAATAATAAACTTGTAATTTTAATATTTAATTATAAATACTCTGATATAATCATTAATCATATCTTAAATTTACTTACCGTTAAAATTGAGCAAAGAAATCTAAAACTAATGTCCTAAAGACCTGATTATAGAACAAGCTTTCATAAATACAACAACCGACAATTTGCTACTCTGCCCCTCTGTGTGATGACAAAGGGGATACCGCGAAAAAATTAACATTATCCCAATAATCGTCTGTTTTCCTTCATAAATTAAAAAGTTTAAATCATATTGGGAAACATTGCCAGTAGCAAAATGAAGCGTCTGTAATAGTAACCTACACCTTTAGTCATTGGGTTTTTGGCGGGAAGTTAAAATTAGCTTGCTACATATTTATTTATCTATGGTTAAAATATGCCGGCGTAAAGCTGAGAACAAATTATCGGACGCGTCCGTCAGCCGCGGCTGACAGTCGCGGCTTAGCGGTGTGCACGGTAGTTAAGACGGCGTCTTAGGACGGATATTGTTTCCGTTACTAAATGTCATGTTATCAGTGTTAATTTCAAATAAAAAAGTTCAAATTCAATTTACAAAATTAACTTTTGATTATAAAGAATGTTTCAGTAAATAAACCATTTTGTGATAAAAATTAATATTTTACATAATTTTGTCATAAAAATAAATTTTTATGACAAAAAGATGATAAACGTTACAAAATTTACTTAAGAATGAATGAAAACCATTTTAATTTTCTGCTTAGTCTGATTGAAAATGATGTTTAATTCAGCAGCAATTTGCTCCCACACTTCCTGTTTTAAAGTAGCATTTTAATAGTGCTGCAGATTATAGTTATATAGGCATTCGTGGCCACGAACACATTCAATTAAATTTTCTTCGTCTGACATGTCGCGAGCGCGGTCGGTTCGTTTATGACACTCGAAACGTCCGCGGACGCGTCCCGCGCCCTGTGCACACCGTCCGCGGACGCACAAATATCCAGCCGGCTAGATTCTGTTCGGACGTCCGAACGCTCAAGGATGACCCAAGGGCACGTCCGCGTCTTACGACTGATAGTTTGCACAGTGTAGTATTAAATGTACTGGCTAGATTCAAATAAGCCGCGTCTTTCAGCCGCGGCTGACGGACGCGTCCGATAATTTGTTCTCAGCTTAAGCATTGAGTTATAACGTAGAGGGAGTATGTATAATTCTCTCTCTACGAGTTATAATGTACTCAAAGTATATTATAATATATTTGAATGTACTAAGTACTAGAGGAGACGCGTCAACTCGATTATTTGTAACATGGGTTGGAGCGCGCGCGCTCCAACTCTGTCTGTGTCAAGCGGTTGCTGCAACGTGAGACGTTTGAGTGAAGATTTTTTTTTAAATTAATTATCCCTTCATAAGCATTGAGCTATTTTATCAATTACTGCAACGTATACGTCAATGTCAAAAATTGAAACATTTTTATGCGCAGACTTGACACTATTGACGTAAAATGTTAAGTAATTATGACCAGTAAAATTTAAATATATAATCACGGTAGAAAATTTAAATGCATTAAAATTAATATTTTGTCGGACGTGTCATGAAACAAAAGAATCATGGATCAAATTTATTCAGAATAATTGCAGCGAAGAAACGTGGTTACCGTCAGATTACGAGTATTCAAGTATATGTTCCGTGCTTTTAAAAGGTAACGATAAATACACCACAAAAACAGGAAGAGTGTACTTAAAGAAGTCTGCAGTACCATCATCATCATCATTATTACAACCCTTCACAAGTCCATTACTGAACTCCCCCAAGGATTGCCACAAAGCACGGTCCCGAGCCACCTGCATCCATTGACTTCCTGCATGTCTTACCATGTATGTCACTCCATTTACTGGGGGGACGCCCTACACTTCGCCTGCTGGTACGAGGCTACCAGTCGAGAACCTGTCTTCTCCATCGGTTGTCGGTCTTTCGAGCTATATGTTGTATACTAGTTCTTTGGGTTATATCGGTTACTTTGGTTCTACTGTGGATATGTGATAACGTAATTATATTATTTATATATACGAACTATTTTTTGTAATGTTCAGTATATTTACGAGACTTAAGAGAGGCGAAACCTTCGGCGCGCGAGTCGTACTAGTATTTGGCATATTTTTTACAGTGTAACGCTAGAATTTTTACAGGCTTCCCCAATAACAATACTAGAATTATTTTCTCCGTGCAGTTTGGGTCATAAATCATCGGAGTATTTCTGTCTCTCTCCCACTCACGGGCCTTAGGGGCGAGCATAGTGATGCGCATTATTGATGTCGATAAGCGTTATCGATAGTGTATTTAGTTTTATCATAATGGGGGTTAATGATAAAAATGAAAAAAAAATATAGATAAAACAACGTATTTATTAAAACAAGAATAATAATGATTTAAAATAAATTATTAATTAGGTATCTATGTATTAAAAAAAACTATAAGTACAAATGTTTGGAATGTAACAAGTTATATTAAAAATAAATATAAAGATAAAAATAATAACTTATATCTAAAATTAAATCAAAAACTATTTACATTAAAATTCTACATCAGAGTCATCGTCATCTACATGAATTACAATATCTTCTGCCAGATGAGATTTCTTCAAGTCTTCCTCTTGGAGATTTCTGCATGCTTCACACAATCTTCCCAGTTCTTTTGCGAAACGTTTGAAATTGCTTCATGCAGTAACACTTCGACGTCTGCAATTTTAAAAGTGCTGTTTTTGGCGGCAACTACATTCTTTTGATTGCACTAATTTGCAGGTATTAGGCTGGGGTAATATTGGAAAACAAATGACTCATTACATAACAATGTCGCACCAACCATTGTATACCACACCGCCGCCGTGTACCTGCCTTCGATGATTCATTTGTTGTTATCGATAATGGCGTTGCGTCCGCGCAACATGCTCACCGCCGTAGCCGGGCTAAAGCCGAGCTATGATTTATGACCCCTGCACTGCACGCACAAAATAATTTTATTATAGGATCTTTTTTCAGCCAACAAAATGTGGTGAACAGGTAGTAGGTATCAGAACCGTTGTCTGAATCAACAAGTAGTTCAAATTCAATTTATGATAGTCCGAGAAAAATTGTACTTAAAAATAAATTACGCAAGGGATGTGTCCTAAGCCTAATTCGAGTGATGTATACGAAGCCTATGATTTTAAATACAGTAGTATATTTGCGGGACTTAAGAGAGGCGGAACCCTCGGCACGCGAGTCATACTAGTATATGGCGGTTTTTTAATACTGTAACACTAAACATTTTACAGGCTTCCCAAATAGCTAGTATCTTTTATTGAGCCATTAAAATGTGGTGAACAGGAAGTATCAGAGCCGGTGTCTGAATCAGTAAGCAGTTCAAATTTAATTTTTGATAGTCCGAGAAAAGTTGTACTTAAAAATAAATTATGCAAGTGATGTGTCCTAAGCCTAATTCGAGTGATGTATACGAAGCCTATGCTTTTAAATACAGTTCTACGGCATTACTAAACGTGCCGTGTAGTGGCGGTTAAGAATATCCACTACCCCATATCTTCCCGTGGGTGTCGTAAAAGGCGACAAAGGGAAACAGGCAGGAGATGGGCAGCAGCATCTTCTTGATTACAGTAAAAGTACAATTAAAAACTGCGGTTGCCAACCCGCTCGCCAAGCGTGGCAACTATGGCAAATACCCCTCAATGATGAGAGCAACAAAAAGACGGCCCCCAGTCCCCGGCGGCCCCGCTATTCCTGGCTACGTTGGCGACCATGGTAACGGCGGGGCAGGGGGTGCTAAGAATCTCCGGTGGAGGTTCGGTTGCCACGTAAAACGACTCGACATGGGAACATACAACGGACGCACGTTGTAAAGATTGAGAGTGTGTCGACGAGGGTTGCATACCTTATACTCAGAATCACCAAATGGTATTCGCTGAAGGTCATACAGGTTTACGCACCAACCTCGGCACATCCCAATGAGGAGGTGGAGGATGTAATAACTGTATTGTATTTAATTAGTTAAAAGGTTATGATAACTATTGAAACACATAAGTATTGACTATTGACACGCCATCTTTAATTATCTGAAGTGAAGTTTTCCGTACATGTCATCCACAGCTTATACAAGTAAAGTATATCCCTATGACATCTCCCTTTCTTTACCCAAATAAATTTACAATTAAAGTAATCAAATTGAAGTTTTATTTAACTTATAATCTAACTTAATATAAGACATGACCCTTTAGCCAACTTGGTTGTTTTACCTGCCTTCCAGACCTTGTTTCCCTTATGTCAGTATTTACATTTTCAAAAGTTACTGACTTCCTATTGCTAGTGGTGTCATTAGACTGTATATTGTCATTGTCACTGCTAATGCCACTACTACCAATTGAATCTTCTATATCACCACTGTTATAGTCTCTTTGTCTATTCGAAGAGCCTTTGTAAATATTGTATCTATTTCTTTTAATCACTTGTCCTTGCTCCGTTAGAATATTGTATGCTCTATGTTTTTTTCTTGTATTATTTTCCCCATAATATTTTTATTTTTACTATCCCTTATAAACACATTTTAACCCTCTGTAAACTCAATTCCTTTTTGATTATTTTTTCTATCATGATAATATTTGTATTTAATTTGTTTTTTCTGCAAACTATTCCTAACTTCCTTTAATTTATTTTTACCTGGCAAAGAAGATCTGATAGGTAACAAAGTTATTGTTTGTCTTCCTAAGAGTAACTCATTAGGAGACAAGTTAACTTCTGAATCTATAGGAGTGTTGCGATATTCCATCAAGGCCATATAAATATCTTTCTGATCAACATCACATTTTTTAAACACTTTTTTAACACTTTGAATGTGCCGTTCAACCATACCGTTGGACCTCGCATAATATGGACTAGATTTAACTAACTGAAATCCCCATTCTTTCACAAATTCTTGAAATTCGTAACTATTAAACTGTGATGCATCATCTGTACATAGCTTTGTTGGAATACCCCATCTCGAAAACACCTGCTTTAATGCTAATATGTGACTTTGTGTGGATTGATCCACCATATTTATAATTTCCACATATTTAGTTAGATAATCTACAACCATTAAGTATATATTATTTTTATACAAGAACATATCAGCTCCTATTATATCCCAGGGTTGTTTCGGTATGTCCCTTAGAATTAGGGGTTCAAATGAATGAGATTTTTGATATTTTAGACATGCTTCACAGTTGCTGATGTGATCTTCCAACTCTTTATTCATAAATGGCCAATATAACACTCCTCTTATCTTATTTTTGCATTTTTCTAACCCTAGGTGGTTGTAGTGAATTAAGTTTAGTATTTCTTTCCTCAGTGACTTTGGTACAAAAACTGCATTATTTTTAAATATTAAACCATTTGCATAATACAAATCCTCTTTTATAGAGTGATAATATTTTAAATCTGTTGGTAATTTTATTTTATCTGGCCATCCCATTTCAATATTTTTTATAATTTTTTGACATTCTTCATCATTTGCAGTTTTTTTTTAAAATCTTCTAACTTTTGTTCTGTGAATTTTAATCCTTCCGTTATCAAGCAAACATGCAATTCTACATGCTGATCCACATCTTTATTACATATTTTATCTGGTAAACTATTCCTAGACAAAGCGTCAGCTACAAATAATTCTTTTCCCGGTTTATATCTTATTTCCAAGTCATACCCTTGAATTCTCAATCTAAGCCTTTGTAGTCTTAGTGGAGTTTCATTGATTGTTTTTTTAAATATGTATTCTAAAGGCTTATGATCAGATTCAACTATTACATGTTTATCATAAATATATTGATGAAACTTTTCACATCCATACACTATTGCCAACATTTCTTTTTCAATTTGTGCCCATGACTTTTGGCACTCTGTCAAGGTCTTTGACCCATAAGCAACTGGTAAATTATCCTGTAGTACAGCTCCTAACCCTGTGGAGCTACTGTCGACTGAAAGAGTCACTGGTTTGTTGACATTAAAGTATCTGAGCACTTTTGCGCTAGTGAGAAATTGTTTTATTTTTTTTAAATCCTCTTTTTGTTTGTCACCCCAAATGTACTCTACGTTTTTTTTAACAACTGTCTTAGTGAGTTAGTCAATTCTGATGTATTTGGTATAAATTTAGATATGTATGTTATGATACCTAAGACAGTTTGTAATTCCTTTTTTGTTGTTGGCTCTTTCATGTCCACAATAGCTCGCACTTTTTCCGGGTCTGGCTTAAGGCCCTCACTAGATAGGATATGACCCACATATTTAACCTCCTTTACACCTATGACACATTTCTCTTTATTGAACTTGACACCAGCCTGCCGAGCCTTTTCTAAAACTTGGAGTAATCTTTCATCATGTGTTTTTTTCGTATCTCCCCATACCAATATTTCATCAACATAAGTCACTACACCCTGTATATCATTAAAATTTTCTGCATAACACTTAGTAAATACCTCAGGGGCAGAATTCAGGCCAAATGGTAACCGCTTAAAACAATATCTTCCAAATTGACCTGCATTGAATGTTGTTAGCAGTTGACTTTCTTCTGCTAACAAGATCTGATAGAATCCTTTGTTTGCATCTAACACTGAGTAATATTTGGCATCAGGCATGGCTGACGTAAGTTCCTCAAAGGTAGGTATTTTATGACGTTCTTTTATCCCCTCACCTGATATCGGTCATAATATGACCGCAAAATGTAAGCCCTTACTTGATACCGGGCATATTATGACCGTGTCGCAAGCTCCGAATTCAAGTCTGTTTTCTTAAACCAATTGATGTTTTGGATCGTGTGAGCAAGGCAGTATGGCTCTATAGTCTGTGCTTATTCATTTAAGTCAGGTAGAACAGACTTCCTTTAAGATTTTAGAGATGTTTTTACGCGGACAAAAATATCTGTATGCGGAAATTGTTGTTTTTCTCGACATTTAACTATGAAAAGATGTAAATATTTTTAAATATTTGTATTAATATATAATAAAAGGTTAAATAAAATGCAAAAGAAAATCTATGTTGTTTAATTTTTTTTATTTGATAGGAAAGTCCGAAATAAACCTTTTTTCACATTCACTTGCATACTATTTGATTAAATTACAATATTTTTTTATTGAAAGTAATATCATGTTGTAGATAATTTATCCACAAATCCAACAATATACAATATGTGGGGTATTTATACACGGAAAGGTCACAAAAACCAATAAAGTGGAACACTTGACAAACGGCGCGGCCACGGCTCGAGTGCCGTATCAAGTAACGTCTCGCAGCACTCGGCGCGCGTATCAGGCGAGGGGTTATGATACATTTGTTTATATTTTGTGGATCTAAACACAATCTAATTTTATCTTGACTTTTTTTAACAATCACCATAGAACTAACCCACTCAGTTGGTTCTTGAACTTTCCTTATTACATCAAGTTGCTCCAATCTATCAAGCTCATTTTTTACTTTATCCGCTAATTTAAAAGGAATTTACCTTGGTGGCTCCACTACAGGTGCACAATTGTCTGTTAATTTAATTTTGTATACATAGTTCAATTTTCCTAAACCATGAAACAAATCTTTGTATTCACCAATGTCCTGAGCTACACATTCCTTTGAAATATTTTCAACTTTATTCATTAAACCCAACTGCACAGCAGCTTTGTAGCTCAGCACATTAGTAGTTTTAAATTTTACCACATAAAAGTCAAGTACATACTTTTGTTTATTGAATTTCACTCTAGTTTTAATCATGCCTACTGTTTCTATAGTTGAGCCATCAAAGTTTTTTAATTTTGTACAAGTTTCTGTTATTTGTAAGTCTAATTTTTTCACTATAGTACTAGTCAAAATATCAACCTGCGATCCTGTATCCACTTTGAACTTCATCTTCTGTCCTCTCACTTTTGCTTCAACGATCCAGTCCTCTGTATTAACCTGGCCCACAGTTACTGACCCCACTACTAATGAGTCATCACTATCATCATCACTGACACACACAGCACCCACTGTTCTGCACATCTGCATGTAATGTCCATATCGATTACACTTAGCACATCTCCTTCCAAAGGCTGGGCAGGATCGATGAGAATGCACTCCTCCGCACCTTTCACATTTATTATTCTTCAACCTTACTGATCCTTCTGCACTCTTACCTGGCTGTTGTTTATTATGAAAATTGGTTTTATTCTGATTAGGCATTCTGCTTCGAGATTCTTGCCTTCTTGTAACCGCTTCAACTGTCTTTCTGTCATGACTTGTACCTGTTTTGCAGCACTCTCAGCCACTTTACATATTTTCATGCAGCTATCCAATGTTAAGGTCGATTCCTTGAGCAATCTTTCTGTTAATTTGGCATCATTTAAGCCTAAAATGATTTGGTCTCTTATTAAGCTTTCTTCTAGGTTTGCAAAACCACAGTCTCCCGCCAATTTTCTCAACGTACAGAAAAATTCATCAAAACTTTCTCCATCTCTCTTTTTTCTGCTGAAGAAGACATGTCTACTAAAAGTTTCATTTCCAGGTGGCGAACAATATTCATTAAACTTCTGTTTTAATTCCACATAGGATAACTTTCCTTTGTTCTTAAAACCATTGTATATGGTTAGTGCTTCTGCACCTAGGCAGTGCAAATAGATAGCCTTTTTCTGCTCATCTTTAATTTTTTCATCACCTTCCGTCCCGCTAGCAATCATATAGATATCATATTGCTGTGTCCATTTTTGAAAATTTTGTTTCAAGTCGCCCATGAGGCTTAATGGTGGTGGTGGTTTTAACGCATCCATCTTTTGTTGACAACGGTTTACTCCCACTTAGGTTTTTATATCTATCACAATAAGTTCTTTAAGTCCTCAGCGCCATGTAATAACTGTATTGTATTTAATTAGTTAAAAGGTTATGATATTTATTGAAACACATAAGTATTGATTATTGACAGAGGAAATGTATGAGGATATCTCTAGAGCCATGCAGTCCTCCAAAAGCCACTGTACGGTGTTAATGGGAGACTTCAATGCAAAACTAGGTACAAGAGAGAACGGTGAGCTGAAAGTAGGGAAATTTGAAATAGGACAACGGAACCCAAGGAGCCAGCAGCTGGCCGACTTCATGGAGAAAGAGGGACTCTTTATGTTGAACTCTTTCATGGTGACTTATGGTACTGGTTACCGACCATTACCACGAGAGAAAGGTGTTGTCGAATCTTTATGGCGGCTTGGAAGTAAAGAGCAAGCGCTAGTCCGTGCAGATATAGTTGAAAGAAAACTTGAAGATGTCTCAGATCACAGTACGTAAAGCGAAGCGTGAAGGTACAGGACTTGCGCTCGCAACTAACTTCCAAGCCACTATAAAGTCTGTATATATGATATAATACACCTAACCTGAACGCATACCGTTGGGGCTGGTTCGATGTGGTGCAGGACAAAACCACTGGGAAAAACTTAGGGCAGACTTCTGCCTAGTAGTGGGACAGCATGGGCTGAACAAAAAAATCATACATTGCCTATAGTGGTGGTTTCGTTAATCTCTGCAGAGAAGAAAAAAATGCATGCGTCGACCCAGGGACGCACGGATAGAGTGCTTATGTGCCGTCTTTACGAGAAAACGTTAACTCGTTGCACGAACTCAGTATATTCCGGTGCACGTCGTATACGTGTTCTGAAAAGAAAGGAGTTAAAGCTCCAATCAAGTGCTCTTTCCTTGGTCTCTTCGCTCACTTTTGACTTTTGCTTCACCATATCTTAAAGCAATTACAGTTTCAAAACTTTCCTATTCTGAGTTGAACGTAAGATTTATTTATTTATCATCTCAATACAACTATTATTACAGGATTAACCCAATGCAATAGTGTAGTGATCTAATATTTGTTTATTTAATATATAGCTATGAGATGGACAATACGTCATAATTTATATAGCATCGATACTGAAAATATCGACTAAAACAACGCTATTCCTTGTGGGTGGAGTCGTCGCCATATTTGAGAAACACTTGACTTCAGATCACGTGACCATATGCCATATCCCATATTTTTCTTATATCTATGGTTTTTAGGGACACTTTTCATATATAGAGATGGTCCTCCTTCTCTCTACACTCAATTATGGAGTGGAGTGTAGAGAGAAGGAGGACCATCTCTATATATGAAAAGTGTCCCTAAAAACGTGTCCAATAAGGGTGGCACTACAGTAGCATAGGATAAATTTAAAAAAAGCGCCAAAAGTAATTAGAATAAAATGGAGAAATAAATAAAGGACCGACCAATCCGCTTGGTTTTGTACTACGTAAATAATTGAGATTTAGTATACTGGCATTTTACAAAGTACTCTAATCATGAATTTTTTTAAATATTTGAATTCATCTGACTTCACTCCGCTCACAACAGCTATCTCCATATCGTAGTTTTTCAGACGCCAGCGCTATTGTGGTAGGTTTTGGAACCTCTATTTTCAGTAAATAGTAGGACACTTTTTCAACTTTCAACCCTTATAAGATGGTTCTCCTTGTACTCTACACTCCATATCTATGATGTACCCTGATTCGGCGGACTGTCAAATATTTGTGGGTGACAGGTATGGAGTGTAGAGTAGAAGGAGGACCATCTCTATGTATGAAAAGTGTCCCTAAAAACGTATCCTATAAGGGTGGCGCTGCAGTAGCATAGGATAAATTAAAAAAAAGCGCCAAAAGTAATTAGAATAAGACGGAGAAATAAACAAGGACCGACCAATCCGCTTGGTTTTGTACTACGTAAATAGTTGAGGTTTTGTATACTGGCATTTTACTAACTACTCTAATCATGATTTTTTTAAATATTTGAATTCAGCTGACTTCACTCCGTTCACAGCAGCTATCTTCATATCGTAGTTTTTCAGACGCCAGCGCTATTGTGGTAGGTTTTGGAACCTCTATTTTCAGTAAATAGTAGGACACTTTTTCAACTTTCGTCCCATATAAGATGGTTTTCCTTGTACTCTACACTCCATAGTGACAGGGAATCGAATCAGTGCTGCCACTTAAAATAAAATTACCAACCAAATCCGTTCATAAACTACCAAAATAATGTAAGTGGCTCTTTCAAAACCTAGGTCCTTCATGCTACTTCTCCCCTATCAATAAAGGGAAAACTTCTGACATAATTACTTTTATTTTGTAGTATACCCATAAAATACCTACTGGAATTGTTATTTTTTTATAGTTGCCGTAATAAATACATTTAATTAATAAAATAAACCTAAAACATCGATGTTTTCGGATATTTTCCTTACAATATTTATCTATCGATACTTTTGCATCGATGTTAGCTTTAATGTTAACATCGACGTTTTTCTAATATGCAACAATCCTGATTTCAAGTGATGGAGAAACCATGCTCAATTGTATGTTGTTTGAATTGAATGTTGTAAGAACACGCACTCATGTAAATATGAACATATACGCACCGATAACCATGAATAGAATAGAATAGAATAATTTTTATTCAATATAGATTATTACATAATAATTATTGAAAGTATTTTTTTTTATTTACCACTGGTTCGAAAAATACCTCTGCCCTGGGAAGAACCAGCAAGAAACTCAGCGGGACTTTTTTTAAAACATATTTCACTCTACAATAATTTTATTTTTTTTGTTTGTACGTATTTTAAATGCCTTTTAATAGAACCAGCATGGCGGCGACCATCTAATTCCCAGCGTGTTTTTTTCACTTAAGTATTCTTTAATATTACAATTAGCCTTTTTGTACAATTTCTCTTTAATAAAATATTTAAACTTATTTATTGACAAATTTTGTACATTTTCTGGGATATTATTGTAAAACCGTATTCATTGCCCTATAAATGAATTACTAATTCTGTGGAGTCTAGTAAATGCTCACTGTTGTTCAGGTTCCGTCGCGACATTGTATGTCACATGTAAATATAAATTGAAAAATACAATCACGTCTTCTTACGATGTAAAACAGTGTATTATAAGGGTCATTCTACCGTAAGGTGATATAAAATAAATAAAAATAAAAATCAACGTTTTATTTATTTATTCAATAAAAATATTTTTTAGTAAGTATTTAAGGAACATGTAAAAAATAATGACATAGTTAAATATACTAAGAAATTTAATAAAAGTAGCTTTTTCCGTTTTAACAGTAGACAGGAATGACCGCGAAATCTACAGGAATGATCATTTTTGGCCTCAAAGTCTTAAACTTAATAACATAACATGAAAACACTTAACTAAAACTTGTAACAAGAAATTATTAATATTATCAGTCTTGTAATTATTCTAGACACATATTAAATAATCAAAATAGTACAATAAAAAATAAACAAAAATAGACAACATAAGTGACATCATTTCTGTCGATCATCCAAAAGATTTTTTCGTCACTTGAGGACAATGATATACGAAGTTGATTCCATTTACAATATCCATCCAAGACCAAAACGTGTCTTGGATGGATATTGTAGATGGAATCATCAGTTGCAGAAAAACTTCAATCAAAACGATTCTCTTCATCGTTTTCATCTCTTCTAGATTCAGGGTGGCGATAACGAACGCAAACTAAGATGATCCTTATTTCTTGAAACTAGTGAGTCCTGGAGAGTTGGATTAGGCAAAGGAGATTCTAATAATGACTCTGGTGATGGTACTGGTGTAACAACATCTTCTGTTTTAGTCGATAAAAAGATGATACCAATTATGTGATGGAAACATATTTAATAAGGCCTGTAAACAGATCCAAGTTAGATGTCGTAAAATGCCCTTGAACGTAAATGTGGTACTTTTGTCCGAAATGGCAGACATATGATCGTAATCAATCAATTTACCTTCAAATTACCTTCAAGATCAATTTTACCTTTACTTTCAAGTGGTGCTCGAGTGATTGGTAAAGAGGCATTAAGTGCTGGAGTAGGGCTTTTATCGGATATGGATCATGAGTATAAAAGATCATCTAAAGCAAGTTAGTACGAATTTAAAACGCAAGCCTGATGACAAAATTGATTAGTTTAACATGACAGGATCTAGGTATACAGGGTCATTTTTAATTTACTAAAGACCTTTTGGGAATAAATTGGTTACATCATTACAAACAATTTTAGCGAGATCACGCTTTACAGAATATAATACATTTACGAAAAAACTACTTTTAAGTTTTTGTTGTCATATCTGACTCCTTTTAAGTCTGTATTTTGTAGTACACTTAGAATAATAACACCTAGAACGATAGTTCCCTACAAAGCGGACGTTCAAACGTGAGGCAAGAACAAATTTATGTTTGCGTAAGCAAGTTGTGTTTATTCTAGACGAAACGCACACAAGTGAAAAAACAATGTTCCCAATACATTAAATTTTTCCCCAAAAGTAGGGAAGTTGAAACTATATTAACTTCCTCAGACCCGAGACCACTTTGTGTTTGGTAATAAAATAAAATTTTAAACGCAGACTTATAGACCCCTAAATGACAAAAAAAATATTTAAAAAAATTATAAGTTATTAGTTTTTTTTTATTGTACGTCTCCTATACAAGACTCTGGGTTTTAACATGTCAATTTTCTATTACTGTAATTAAAACGAAAAAATATGAATTAAAACGTTTATTTAAACAAAAACGTTACAGTTACTTAGACAGATTCATGATAGCGTTTGTAGCAATTTCGTCCTACTACAAGGCATAAATGCATGTTACAAGTAGAGCAAAACACTCTAGCTTTCTTGCTTTTACATCCTGGCATTCGGCATCTGTGATTGTCATTTTGTTCATCAATCAATGGCAAATGACCGGCCATGGCTGTCCTCAGTTGAACTGGAGGTTGAGGTATATATTTTCTTTTACGGCTCCAAGGTTGTGCTTCTTCTGTTGAGTCGTCTGAATCTACTTCATGAATTATGTGTATCTGTTCCCTCGCTGGTGTAAAATAAAGTAATGAATTTGCAATTTGCACTTTGAACTCCAAGTAGTCCAAAATGTTTTTTTTAGGGCATTCTAACAATTTAGCTTCATTCCTGTATACAAGCCATCCAGCAGCTGCCGCAAAATCAAAGAAGTGGAAAATCAGACGAACAGTCCATTTTTTGGAACGTGCTCTAATTCTGTAAAAACTGATGACCCTGTCCAACATATCTAAACCGCCCATCATGGTATTATATTGCTCTATTGCAAATGGTCTGTCAATTTGGATATACTGTTTAGTTTTTTTACACCAACGTCTGCATTTGTTGATGGGTTCTTTGGAATCAACAGATAATGCCATTATTACTGGTTTGTTATCAAACCACTTTAGACATGCCACATTACCGTCACTGCGAACGAGTTGATCCGAAGAACCACGTCCTTGTTTTCTCAACTCATTGTCAGTTGCAGTTTTTAGGTATGTTTTTATTGTTTTATTGTTATTGTTATGTTTTAGGTTTGCTTTTCTCACAGTTTTGATCAAAGGGTTAACTTTCCAGAATTTATTTTGCTTGGATGCTTCATCCACCTCAAGATCATTAACAAGTTTCAAATTTGTCCGAATTTTAAAATAACGGTCTCTAGTCATGCGGTCTGCTATCATTGCAACCCTTGTCCTGTTTGCCCAATACATTCTAATCCTTGGCAAGCCCAAATAACTCATAGCTATAGATATGCCAAAAAACAATTTAATTTCTTCCTTATTTGTGTTCAGATTTTGACCTTTCTTCAATAAGTATGTCTGGTTTGAATAATTACTTATTATTTCAAACATTACTTCAGGAATATATCTCAAAAAATATTCAATTGGTTCTTGTAACAAATTAACGCGACTTGCAGCTAAAGGTTGACAGTACATGCCTGGTGGATATGGAGTGAAATCATTTTCATGCTTGAAATATAGTCGACGACTTGAAGTCTGACGAGCAGCAACAGCAGCCAATGGTACGTCATCATCGCTCGAGTCGTCGTTTGAACCTTCATCCTCCAGCTCTTCCAGGCGTGGTTCAAGATCTTGACTGCCTTCGAAGTTATCGTCAGAAAGGCCTTCAACGGTAGAATCATTGCCATCAAACTCTAAAATTCTTGCTATGTCGCTATCCGTCATATGGACTGCAATACAAAACAAGTAAATGAATAAAACGATCGGATGAAAACAATTAAAATACCTATAAAAATATTAAGTCTGAAACCCCATGTCCCCTCTACGGGACAATCATGTACTTGACGCGATACTCGCTAAAATATTTGCGGAAATTTGAAAGCAATATCTTATTTTTATCTTACATACTTTAAAAATGAAGAAATACATTCGTTTTTAAACTAAAATGCGTTAATTTCAACAAAATCAATTAAAAACTTACCTTGGGCAGCCATTTTTTGCAGAAATTTTCAACCACTAACTTTAAGCTGTCAAAAGTTTACAAAAATGAGCGCCAAACATGGTTATTTTTTTTTTCAATAAGTGACATCTACATTGAAATAAATGTACTAATAATTAGGAAGTTACACTTTGATAGGCGCTGGAGGGCAGTATTAGAAAAAAGGTCTCGTATAGGGGACGCCAGGTCCTAGGAGGTTAAACTAGCAGTTACGACGTAACGTATTACTGATACAAATGTGAAAATAAGTTTGTTCGAATTCTGTTATCGAAGTGTAGTCCGCCAAATTCAAAACATTCTTGAATAGGGTATTTGCCTGTCTAGCCAAGCACTTTTATGAGCCATCGAAATGTGATTGTAACATATTTTTCTTTGTAACTGAATAGAGACGTTATAATTATGACTAATGCAAGTTCAATATACACACCCGCCCGATGCCCGACACACGACTGTTCGACGAACGATTGGTGAATTCAGTATGCATTATTCAGTTTGTTTTAACTAATTTGTTTTTAATAATCGTCGAATATTGGTGCATCGCGCCTCACTGCATGCATAACGTAAGCTACAATACGAAAAACATAAGAACATTTTAATTTTGGCAGGTTTTACACAGTAGATGCATTCCAGCTTAAAGTTATTGAGAAAACTTTATAAGAAAAACACAAATAATTAATTAAAATCATTCATATCAGTAGCCTTGTAACTGAAACTGTTTCCTGAACAACTGCCGCTTTGATAATACGAATCGTAAAGTATTTTATTTTTTGGATTTTTGAACAGTCTAATTCTTAAGTAGCGCTCGACAATAAGTCTCGTCAAATTCAAATCTTGGAAGTGGGAGTTTACGTGTTCTATAGAAAAAATACGAGTTCCTCCTATGAATCTTCTCATAATTTGAAGTGTGACTTCTTTTTCGAAAATATTGCCTGAATTTTCTTTTAGATAACGTCTCAAATCAGTTTCAGCAACACTACAAATAGAATAAACTTCTTTTGAGGCGTAAACCAATCCACCTTTATCCCTCATACATACCGATTTATGGAACCAAAGTTTCTCTTTTGCAAGCATGTTATCAATGCAATATTGCATGCCGAGCGCAAAGCGCGTGGGTATGTTCTACTAACGCCTAAAAATCAAAATTCCACCGTTTTGTCGCATGAAATCGTATCCAGCAATCATATTACACATAAAAATGATATAAAAAGCACATTGTTAGAAAGATAAATGATTGTTGAACTTATTAATATTTTTTTTAAATCGATTAATTGCTATTTTTAAATAAATTTTTTTTTTAATTTAATGTAAGTTGTATTTAAAAATGAATGCAGGTTAAAATAATTACAAATATTACAATAAAATATTTATAATGATTAATACAAATTAACAGTAATTGAATAAAGATATTAAGTTATAATGGTTCAATAAAAATTATTAAATACAAATTTAAAAATTAGACTTACCTAGGTACTTGTCCGCGGATGGCGGTGAGTATCGCGCACATAGCGTTCAAAATAATCACCTCCACATTCTATGCATAGGTGACACCTAAAACTTAACTGTTCACCGACACGAGATAATACTTGATGATTCATTTTGATTTGATCGAATGCCCAAATTATTTTTTCTTTCAACATGTCACGGGTTTCGAATGCGCGACCAGTATACACTAATGTCTTTACATGCCCCCACAAATAAAAATCCATTGGTGTGATATCTGGCGATCTGGGAGGTCATGCACAAGCCCCGTCACGACCGATTCAGTGACCAGGGTATTCTCTGTTTAAATAAAAAGTTAAGGAACTTGGCGAGCATAGTGCGCCGGCGCCCCGTCATGTTGGTAATACATATTGCGTAGATGCAAGTGGTATGTCCTTTAATAACTCTGGCAGCGTGTCGGTGAGAAAAGTATGATAGCTTTCACCGTTTAATCTTTCTATGAAGACCGGGCCTGCCTACACATTGACACTAAACCGGTGTTGAAAGCTATGCGGTCTTAGTTCATGTGGATTTTCATAGCACCACAAGTGTTCATTGTGCGAATGAAATAATCCTATTCTGCCAAATGTTGCTTCATCAGTCCATAAAATCATCAGTCCATAAAATGTTAGCTCGTTCAGCAGTTAGTAACAAGTTACAAAATGTAACTTGCGCTGGTTTGTCAGCTTCGCTGAATTCATGAACACGATGCAGGTGGAATGGGTACTTCCCTTCATTGTGTATGACACTCCATGCGTAGTACTGTGACACATTGAACTGTCGGGCTGCATCATAAGTGCTCGATGCTGGATTTTGTTCAAAAAGCTGCAGTATGTCTTCCTGCTCACGTACTGTGCGCCGCGGTGGACGACCACGATCGATTGATACAGGCTGGAATTGCCCGTAATCTTGCAATCGCTGTGCAGTACCTAGCAGCGTAGCGTAGCTCGGTGCACGTGAGTTGGGAAATCGCCTTGAATATTCAGGGCAGGCTTCATTAACGTTATCATTGCAAATTGCTAAAATTCGCACTATTTCGGTATGCTCAACATTCGAGTATCGGTAAGCCCGATGGCTTACCGATACTAACGTACAACGTAACGTTCGCGATATTAATCTCATAACGGAAGGAGAAACGTCGCAGGCGCACCAAAGTCAAAGGCGACTGACGACACAGGTAATTAGGTCAAGTTCAAATGAGCAAGCGCCGCCTCCCACACCCCTCCACCCCTACCCCGCCACGCGCTTTCTTTTGCTAACTAGGGCTATTGCCGTTTAGAAGGTCCAATTAAAATATTTTTATTTTTGTATGAAAATATAAATTGAAGAAATATATTTTTTTTCTTACAGATGTTATTGTTATGGTGTAAATAATATATTCCCGAAAGGTCTTCAGTGAATTAAAAATTACCCTGTATAACTAAAAGAAAACGATTGGCCTCGTTCATTCCACCATTAACTGCTAAAGTGAAAGCTGCGAAAAAACTTGGTCTAAAACCAAATGATATCAGAGATATATTTTCAAATTAAATATGTCTTTCCTTCATAATCATTCTTGTGAGTGCGTTAAGTCAGAATTGGATTTGTTTGCACTGCCGTCTACACAAACAAGCATTAAAAATGGATTGTGGATTCACTATAAACCAATTTCGTCTCTTGCTGATGATGGACCTATCGAGTTTCAAGTTCTTGGGACAGGCGATGACTACATAGATTTCTTTCATACATTACTCCACATAAAGGCCAAAGTAATCATGACTCAACTAACTTGATATTAGCTACAGCAGTAGCACCTGTAAATAATTGGCTGCATTCACTTTTTAGTCAACTTGATGTTTATTTAAATCAAAAATTTGTATCACCACCTAATAATACCTATGCATATCGAGCATACCTGGAAACCCTTTTAAACTATGCTCTTGCTGCTAAACAATCTCATCTTACTTGTAGTCTTTGTTTTTTTTATAGGAGAGTGGCAAACGAGCATGCGGCTCACCTGATGGTAAGTGACTACCGCCGCCCATGAACAACTGCAACACCAGGGGAACCAGGGGAATTGCTGATGCGTTGCCAGCCTTTTAAAAAGGAGTAGGCTCTTTTCTTGAAGGTCTCTAAGTCGTATCGGTCCGGAAAAATCGCTGATGGTAATCGATTCCACAAGGAAGTCGTGCGAGGAAGAAAACATCTTCTAAATCGCACAGTGGTGGACCGCCAATTATCCAGATGGTGTGGATGGTATCGGGAGTTCTACCGCGATGTGCGTTCGTGAAATCTGGCAACTGGGATTAATCCGAACAATTCCTCAGAGCACTCCCCGTGGTAAATGCGAAAGAAAATGCAAAGGGACGCAACATCTCTTCGCAGTGCTAATGAATCGAGCCGATCGGAAAGGACTCGGTCGTCGACGATTCGAGCCGCTCTGCGCTGGATGCGGTCAAGTGGAAGGAGCTGGCACTGGGGAGCCCCTGCCCAGAGATGGGAACAGTATTGGTATGAGGATACAGCAAGAAAAATGGATTCTACAGATTGTAAAAATATAGGATTTGAAAAAGACAGGAATTGGTTAGTGAAAGTAGGAAAATAGAAATGATTGGACATCTTCACGGTGACACTTTCAATCAAGACAAATTTTTAACTAATGGTATTGAAATGAGTGTAAAATTAGTTGAATCAAGATAGAGTTTTAATTTAATTGCTGAATGAAACGATGTAAAGTTTGCATTACGAACGCTACTCTTATTGTCCGACGAGCACGAATTAATCCAAGTGTATTACTCGCACATCAAAAAGTTTTAGCTTCTACCACTGCTAAATATCCTATTACTCGAGCTGAAGTAAAAGTATTAACAATTCCATCGGATGTTCAAGGAAAAACTCTTGATAATATATTCTTAGAACAGGTACCCAAAAGATGTATAATTAGATTTGTGAACAATTCTGCATTTAATGAAAACACTTGGTCCTGGCTGCGTGGCCAGCATAAAATAAACCGGCTTCTGCAAGATCTTCAGGCTTTTGTCGCATAACGAGAGGCCAATCTTCGAAACTGAGCAATTGGCTAGATTTTGAACTAAAGAATGGATATTCAGCTCTTGAGTACTGCATATTCTTTTCTTTTTCTTCTCCACTCAATGTTGTAGTTTTGTTATTCAATGACGTGCTCTGTACACGTATACCACACTCATCTCTTCCTTTTGCTCTTATCTTCTTCTCAGCAGCACAAGACGTCAGCTCGTTGAATCTAATGAGTTCACAAAAGTAATTTAAGTAAACAGAATCACATTGGCTAATGATCAGCTAATGACTGTCATTGTTAAAAAAGTATTTTTTAAATTTTTCACTTTCCGCTATTGTCTTTGTAATATTGTATACGAGGGAGTTTGTGTTGTCGTAGATGCTATCCTTATTAGTCTTTACATAATATTATTTAATCCTCGTGGAAGCATGTTTCCAATGATCAGTAGTTGGAATCTTGGATAGCTTTTTCATATCGTACATTTCAATTTTTATGAGATGCGTCGCTTGGTCTCCGTCGTCAGAATTAGTAGAAATGTATGATACACCATCTTTAGCGGCTCGTGCTACAGTTGACGATAACAGCTTCCTCTTTTTATTTTTGATTCAGCTTCAAAAAAATTATCAATCGATTGATATTAATGACAATGTTATCACTCTCTCCTTGAGGAGAGAGTGGCAAGTAGATTTCTGCAACAGCACAGTTATCATGTTAATATCAATTTGTTTACACTTAATCACACACACACACGTAAGAAAACAACAGAAAGAAATGTAAGTTTGTCAATAAAATAAAAACTTACGTTTTTTTTTTAAATTTATTATTAGATAAAAATCGTTACAATCTTGCTATGCGGCACAGCGAAAAACCACGCAGGTTTGTGTTGCGTGCCGTTCCGTCTACATTTATAAAAAAAATGGGGATAACAATTAATATTTATTAAGGAAGTACCATTTTAATTTATACTTTATGTTAACTTCATTAAGTTCACTTCTAAATTTATTATCCAGACCATTTATTAAGCGAGGTATTATGTATGCGCTGGTGCGCTCACCATATTTATTTTTGGATGGTATTGTCATTAATTTTTTTTGAGTTACTTTGCGGGTCTGAATTTTATTTGAGACTGTGTGTTGTATACCTAAATTAAAGAATTGTTCTTTTAACAATTGATATTAGACTTTGTCATGGATATTGAGTACCTTGCAGTATTTAAATATAAAGTTTGCATTAGTTTATGCCTGAAGTTTAATTTTTGTAGGTATAATCGCTTTTAAAATTCAAAGTTGTAGTTGATAAATGTACTGTAGGTGTGATTTGTCTGTTCGTCCGTAGCTACTTAGCCCATAAGTTATGACTGAATCAGCAAGAGCGTTATAAAGCATCATTTTGACTCGAAAGTTTAATCGCTTTCTAATTATAAACATATTCGGCAAAAATGCTCTAAGCTTATCACATACATGCTTTATATGCTCGTGCCAATTAAACTTATGGTCTACTACTAAGCCTAAATATTTATGCGATGTAACTAAGTCAATCGTGGAACACTTACAATTAAGTTGAGGTTGGTGAAGGCAATTATGATTATGCGCAATAATTTTATGTTTTAATATGCTATGAGACTTTAAGTTTGGCGAGTGTATATGGACTAATTTTGTCTTTTAGGAATTTAATATCAAACCGCTGTCATGGCACCATTTATTTAATGAATCAAAATCATCCTGCAACAAAAGCAGTGCGTCATTGACATCTTTAGCAGCCACAAGCATACACGTATCATCAGCGTATTGATAGTTAGTACAATATCTAAAAATCTTATTCATGTCATTGACATATGCTATAAAGTGCAATGGTCCAAGTACGGAACCTTGAGCAGTGCCTTCGGTTACTTTGACTGATGTGCTGTAGCTTTCACCAATTTTAACACGGTAGCTTCTATTAGTCAGATAGTTTTTACACCAATTTAAAAGAGGTCCACGAATACCTGTATCTTCTAACTTCCTAATCAGCTTATTATGATCTAATGTATCAAAGGCACGAGAAAAATCAATAAATAGAGCTAGAACATGTAGTTTCTGATTCATCCATGAATTAACTTGATCTGTGAATTCCGATAATAGCATTGCAGTGTTCTTACCAGGCCTGAAACCGAATTGGCTAGAGCTTAAAATATTACTTTTTTGATAAAACTCGTGTATTTGATTACAGATATATTTTTCCACTATTTTATCTATTGCTGATGTTAAAGTAATAGGTCTGTAATTATTTGTGTCATCAAACTTACCTTTTTTATGGACTGGTCTAACACATCCCACCTTAAGTTCATCTGGATATGTCTCTGTTTTGATACACGTATTTACAAATTTAGCTAAGGGCTCTGAAATTATATTGGCAATGCTCTTGATATCTCTCATTCTAATGCAATCAAAACCTGGGGCTTTATCAGTACTTAACTTATTAATTAATTTATATACACTATCTGGTGTTGCCTTCTTAAAGTACATACTACAATTATTTACATTTGCTGGTAAATTGTTTTGATCATATTTTAATATATTCTGGTTGCAGTTTGGCAAAATATCTTTCACGGCAGAGTCAAAATTATTCGCAAAATTGTCTGCAATACGTTTTGGTAAAAGATTTAATGATTTAAAAGCATTTAATATAACTTCATCTATTGATTTTACAATCATTTACGTCCATGACCATTGATGCGTTGAAGTAAAACAAACGCAGTATTGGTAGATCCACTGCGGTCAAGCGACCATACATTAACTCCATGACTGCAGCTGCTCGGTCTTATTTAGCACCAGCAAGTTATATTTAATCTAAAGCATTTCCGCAGTGAAAGTGATAGTTACTTTATGAGTCAACAAGCTTATCTCGCATTCTTTCGTATTGCGCTACACCGAAAGTTATACCTAATCTAAAGAATTTCCGCAGTTAACTGGTAGTAACTTTATGACCCAACAAGCTTATCTCGCATTCTTTCGTATTGTGACATCGATGACTCCTACAAATCATAACAAAAGAATGCGATTTAATATTTACAAATCACTATAATTGATCATTCAACCATTGAATAGATTGGTACTGTAATACACTACTAATAGCAGTAATATCATGGATACACTAGATTTACAACAACATCTAAAAAAGATTCATACCAGTCGAGAAAATAATATTTATGCTGCTAATACTCTGCCTATGTATACCCACGTACCAACGTATATAATATGCAATTTGGATACAAATAATAAACCAGGATTACATTGGATAGCTTTATATGTCGATTTGAATGGCATCTGTCACTATTTTGATTCATATGGAAGATCACCTGCACGATATTATCTAGAGTTTTTAAAAAGGAATTGTTAAAAAGTTGGAACTGTAATGTTGATAGGGTTCAAAATGAGTGGACTTCAGTTTGTGGTGAATATTGCTTAATATATTTGCTATATAAGTTTCATTGATGTTCAATGCATAGCTTTACGAACATATTTACAGGGAATACACTGTACAACGATATTTTAGTGGATGAGATGTTTCGCTCCTATTTCATAGATAATAATAAGCATTAATATTTTGGAAATAAAAATTGTAACAAAATTAAGGAATGCGTTATATTGATGATTCAGAATAGCGTGGTAGTAATGAACAAAGAAGTATAATACAATAGCAGGGTGTACAACGTGTACAACGAGTAGTAGATAAGAGCGGTAATGATGGTGTTCAAGGAACAATAGATAAGAGGAAAGGCCGAATAAAAAGACGTTAATGAGGGTGCAGGCCCACCGGATATCAATTACATATTAGTTATTTGATTTGCACATCTCCGGAACCGCGCATCCTACGCAATAACGGACCGCAGATTCGGGATCAGAGCATGCCAAAACCTTCTTTCTTTTAGGGTCCGTCGACGCACCGTCAGCGGCTGAGGATAGTGAGTTGTACCAGTTCTGACTCAGTGAGCCAGAAATGGTACAAACTAACTACTATGATGCCTGAACCGCCAAGGGAGCAAAACTGGGGCCAACCTTGCTCACGACTGAATTAATTGTCGAAAGCTCGCTACCTGTACTATATTTTTTGGTACTTCGCTGTCTAACGTGAACAATATAATTTTAAAAACTGGTGATAGTTTTTTCTATCACTGGTTTTTAAATAGATTAATTTTGTATATATGTATATAACGAATAAATTTTTGTTGGTTCGCTGTTTTAAGAAAGAAAATATTGTACCAGTAAGTTCTATTTCTTTTACGACAATTATTTCAAGAACCGTCCTTTTTTATAGGATCGGCTGACAAACGAGCACACAGTCCACCTGATGGTAAGTGGTTGCTATGGCCCATAGACATCTACATTTATCCTTGTTTGCAAATCAAAATGCAGATGCGTTGTCACCCGTGAGGACTAAGATGGAATGCCTCTTTTCCAGTAAAAAGGGTCTCCGGTTCTCTACACTCACCATGCGAAACACAGCAGTATTAAGCTGCTAGATGACGCTGGTATTCTGTGAGAGCGTGGTCCTTCCCCGGTCGAGCCGATCCATTCGTGCTACAACTATACAAATAATATAGCTGCAGTATGGCTCTACCACGTTTAAAAATTCTTCTTTATCTATCAAAGATTTTTCACCCAGATTCTAGAGGATTTCTTTCACTTTCAACCCAGCAACTTTTTTCTTTAAAAAAAGATTGTTAGCTTAGAGCCTTTTAATAAAAAAATCTGATTATCAAGTAGAGCAATGGTGGGAATCGACTATAATTTTCCGATGTTTCCTTTGACTGAGCCTGAAAAACCGATAGGCTATATTATGCTGTTATTATCTTTCGTATCGTAGTAGTAGAATAGAAATAGAAACAGTAATTACTATTTGAAAATAGATAGGTACATATTTACATATTTATTTGAATCAAATATATTATCTACAATAAACCATAGACTTAGAATATACTGGCGTATAGTTATCTATATCCTGACAGCCTGAAAAGGCGTGACTAATTTCGATTTGTCATTATGGGCGTTGGTTAATGATGTACATTTTAACATTCAACTTAAATATGATTGAATGTAAACTTAATAATTTAAGTAAGGAAACTTGTAGGAATCAGTTAAATAAATAAATAAAAAATAAGATGGCTCTGTTTAAAGATTAGGCCAATATGTTTATGAGGCTACTCTCTTTTTCATCTGTCCATTTTTTTTTATTAGATTTATTGATACGCACAGCTGTTAGGCAATGAACCACGCTTTCAAGCCTTCAGCACAAGGCACCAAGCATGAATCGGAGATCGAGCGTTGTGAATATCGAATACTATGGAATTTATATTATTCTGGCATACTGAACCATCCGTCTCATGCCTAGGCACGGAGCAAATACAAAGATAAGTTGTTGTAATTAGATTTCACTATATACCAACGCGTGAAAATTTGCAGGGTGAGAGGATGTTAAGCCCCGCCCACTTAACTATTTTCCATCTACCGATAAGTAGTAAGACAACTCTCATCGTTCCATATCGATGTTGTAATGTAGTTCAGCTACCTTGACGATAGATGGCGGCCTGTTCACAAAATCATTACAAAAATAATATTTTGGCGATTAAAAATTCTTTTGGACTGGATGCAAAACAAATTCCAGCACCTTGGTATGATTATTTTACCAATACCGAGCTCTACGTACCTTTATATTTTTAGTTCATATGACACAAAGTGTCGCTATCTAGTGATATATTTAATTATATTTGAAACCCGACGCAAAGAGATTTTTCTAGAACTATTTTAATAAATTAGGTGTAAAATTACTTACAAATGAAATGTGATGCCATCCATAGCATCAGAGCGTCTATCTGAGTAGATTTTACACGATAAAACACAACACTTCATCCTTTTCTTCTTAATACTACTAAAATACACCGATTTGCAATTTTCAACACATAAGTGCACAGGACGAATTAACGAAACGTATACTAATTAAAGCCACGCCCACTGTGATGACGTTAGGACCTACTTAGAATCACAGTGCACAGTTGCTTAGGTCGTCCGTAGCACCGCTTTAGAAGTTTCTTCTTCTTCGTCGTTTTCATCTAAATATTAGATCTGTATTCGTATTTATATCTCACGAGGAGCATCAAGGTCGTAGTAGACGGTGTATGCTCCGATTACAGGCCCATTAACGCTGGTGTTCCACAAGGCTGCGTTCTATCACCAACGCTGTTTCTTCTGCATATCAATGATATGTTGCAACCCAGTAACATTCATTGCTATGCAGACGACAGCACTGGTGATGCTTTGTATACCGGCCGTGCCAATATTTCTCGGGAAAACGTCGTCGAGTACCGGAACGAACTTGTGTCTGAAGTCGAGTCTTTGCTGAACAAAGTCTTCGATTGGGGGCGACTAAATCTAGTCCAGTTTAATCCTCAGAAGACACAAGTTTGCGCGTATACCGCAAAAAAGAACCTTTTTGTCGTATCTCCTCAGTTTCAAGGCACTCCCCTTGTTGCCTCAGCCAGTATCGGTATCCTCGGTGTCGACATATCGAGTGACGTGCTGTTTCGTGGTTACTTGGAAGAGAAGGCCGAATTGGCCTCTAAAAAGCTTGGCGTGCTCAGCAGAGCGGGACAGTATTTCGTGCGGGCACACCGCTTGCAACTTTACAAGGCGCAGGTTCGGCCTCACATGGAATACTGTTCCTATCTCTGGGCAGGGGCTCCCCAGTGCCAGCTCCTTCCACTTGAACGCATCCAGCTCAGAGCGGTTCTAATCGTCGACGACCGAGTTCTTTCCGATCGGCTTGACTCACTGGCACTGCGTAGAGAGGTTGCATCTCTTTGCGTATTTTATCGCATCTACCACGGGGAGTGCTCTGAGGAATTGTTCGGAGTAATTCCAGCCGCTCAATTTCACCATCGCACATCGCGACAAAACTCGCGATACCATCCATATCATCTGGATGATTGGCGGTCCACCACTGTGCGATTCAGAAGAAGTTTTCTCCCTCGCACAACTTCCTTGTGGAATCGTTTACCACCAGCGATTTTTCCGAAAGGTTCTTGAGTGGCAGCCTCGTACCGGTAGGCGAAGTGTAGGGCGACCCCTCACGAGATGGAGTGACGACCTGGTAAGACATGCAGAAAGTCGATGGATGCAAGTGCCTCAGGACCATGATTTGTGGCATTCCTTGGGGAAGGCCTCTGTTCAGCAGTGGACTTATAAATAGCTGTAATGATGATGAATTATGAAGAGCTGAAGGACTGCTTTCGGGTGACCTTTATCCTACCTATATTAAAAACTTTTTCAAACACATACTTTCTCTTGAAAGCTCCAATCGCGGTTAAAATCATGCGTTCATTATTCCTCCAACTTTGAGCATACTTTATTAAAATTTTCATCGGTCTTATTCAAATCATAGAGGAAACTCTCTATTCTATGCTATAAATGCAAAATCTCATTAATTGTAAAAAGTTGTGTAAAGCATGTCTCTATTTAATTTTATGGCGGTGTCTAACATTGGATAGAAAACATTTGTTCTGAATAACATTTCTTGTTCCGGGATATATTTATATTTTTATTCTTTATATATTTAGTAGACTCAAAAGTATCCGAATTTGGGATCTTTCAAACCTTTAAAAATTCATAACTCCGAAAATGTTAACTTTATCGGAAAAAGTCATGGAACTTTTTTAATTGTATTTTATCAAAGAACACAAAAAGAAATTTGTCCAGTTTAAAAATAATAATTCCTTGCAACTGAAAATAAAATCGGTTTAAACAATATGGCATCGAGTTGTCCCATAGCAACATGCATTTATATCATCAGCAGGACAACTTCAAGAGAATCGCAAAAAAAATTGAGGTGGAATAGTTTTGGTACTCATGCGCCGATTTCTTCTGGGCTATAAGAACATTTTCTTCTTTTTTCGTTCGCGGACTCTTTCAAACTCAGAGTTTATTTCAGCTTTGTTGCTGTATCTTAGCTGCAATGAGAGCCTTTGTTATTCCTTCGTCTCTAGGTATATTCTTTATTGTGCATCAGGTTTGTAGCATCTGATAAATCTATGCGCTCTACTTGCATGCATGTGCTGACAAGATTAACGTGGAATAAAACGTTGTACCAGATGACTGAAGACAGCAAAAACTCGAACTTCTTAAAATTGGCTGCAGGTGATTGAGCTTTCAAACTTGCCACGGGATCAGTTGTGTCGACTCTTCTTCCAAGGCACTTTGTACTTCGGCATACTGATACCGCACCGCTTGCAAGCTGTTGACTCTACTTTCGTATCTTGTTTGACACACCTTCTTTAAAGTTAAGCTCTTCACATGTTTAGAAATAACTTCCCATCTTTTTGTAGAGTTTGTAAACAATACAAATAAGCGCTGAAGAATGTCGCGTTCGTCTCAACAAATAAGGCTATACGCAATATAACAACAAGCCACATGTTCGAAACCAAAATATTGAAAAGCGAGAAAATTTTCATCAATAAACTCAGGCACATGAGCAAAGAAATGGAATAGAGAGTAAGCTTCGAGCGTGCAAAATTGTTACCTAAATAAGCTAAAAGATTGTATTTTTCTATTATGTACGTAGCTATGCTATTATAAAACTTTGACTAAGGTGCCTTCTGGGACTTGGCGCGGCCGCTTCGTTCGCCCTATGGTAGGGCCGGCCCTGGCTAAATCCCATAAGACATTATGCTATGGAAATAACTGAAATAAACTAATCTAGCTGTCTCGACACTAGTGAGATCTCTAATCTTTTTTACAGCATAGGCTGCAGAACTTAGTATGCTTGCTAGTTTGGACATATGGGGGCCCCACTGAAGCTTTGCGTCGAGAGTGATGCCAAGAAAAACAGTGGATTCAACAGGGCTCAGTTCTTCCCCATTTAAAAACACTTTGGTACCCAGATTTTTAACATTCGTTGTTGTAAATTTAATACATTTAGTTTTATTTCCGTTTAAATGTAGATTATTAACGTTAAACCAATGCAATAATTTTGATATAGCATTATTCACTTCGTCACATTTAAATGATTGACGTTTAAGTTTAAAAATCAAGGAAGTATCATCAGCAAATAATACTATATCATGATTATCCCATACAAGAGAAGGTAAGTCATTAATATACACTAGAAATAGGAATGGGCCGAGCCCTGAGGGACACGCATTAGTACAGGTGACCCGGAAGAACTTTTACCATTGATAATAACTTTCTGCATTCTATTACTTAAATATGAAATAAGTTTAAGCGTTGTCTTCTTGATACCATAGTACTGTAGTTTCCTGATTAATGTCTCATGGTGAACGCAGTCGAAGGCCTTGAAAAGGTCACAAAATATACCCAAAGCATCCTCTGAATTCTCACATGCACAAAAAATATGTTTAATAAGCTCAACTCCAGCGTCAGTTGTCGAGCGACCCCTTGTAAAACCGAATTGATTTTTATATAATCATTTATTAATATTAAAGAATCTTAACATCAGATCTAAAATTATTTTTTCAAAAAACCTTACTAAATGTTGGTAGTACAGAAATTGTTCTAAAATTGGCGGGGTCTAATGTACGAGACCAGATTTAAATAAATGCATGACTTTACTATGTTTCATTAAATCAGGAAACATACCAGATTCGACGCTTGTATTAAATATAATGGCTAGATAAGGTGCTATTATATATATATATATATATATATTATAGATAAAATGACTTTAACGGAAATTCCCCATTTTCTTAACATCAATAGTTTTAAAATATTTAACGATATCTTTTGGCAGTACTCTATGGAATTTAAAAGTATTTGAACAAGCCTTTACATTTTGTTTGAGCAATGATTCGGCGACAGTAAGAGAAGAGTGATTTAGTTAATTAAATTAAAGTTTTTAGTTTTTAGTTTAGTTTAATGATTTAGTTGTCAAAAAAGGAACATCAGTAAAATGTTTCTCAAAAGCCATAGCAACTTCTTGATCAGATCGAGTTAAATTATTGTTAATATTCAATTGAAAATCCGAGTTGCGCGGTTTGACCCTGCCCGTTTCTCTATTTATTATTCTCCAGGTCGTTTTAATTTTGTTAGATGCCGTTTTAATGTTGTTAAGTAAACAAGAAGATCACCAGTTGATCGACCTCGACGGAAACCGTACTGGCAGTCACTAATCAGCTGGTGCTCCTCAAGGGACCGCATGAGCTGGCAGTTAATAATGGATTCCATAATTTTCAAGAACGAGGAGGTGATGGCGATAGGCCTGTAATTGGACGGATCAGAGTGGTTACCTTTTCAAGGGATCGGGTTCACGAAAGCTCTATTCCATGAATTCGAGACAACGCCTAGGGAGTAGGAGTACAGAAAAAGACGCGTTAGAACCGGTGACAACTCTGGAGCGTACTCAGCACAATTGGCGGGATTTCATCAGGCCCACTCGACTTGTGGATGTCCAGGGAGAGGAGTGCTTTGCGTACCGAGTACTGTGTGAATCGCACATCAGGCATAGATCATTCACACTGGGGGATGATCAGCCGTGTGTTCCTCCCTTCATCGAGAGTCGAGTTGGACGCATAAAAGGAGCCTAAACGGTCAGCTTTCTCATTTGCGGCGTGGGCTAAGGAGTCATTCCCCCTGTGCAGAGATGGTAGTGATGGCTTACAGAAATTCCCTTGGACAGCTTTGGCAAGAGACCAGAATGCACCGGTGTGTTCCCGAAGGAAGACGAACTAGTTTCTCGCCAATTCCGTTTATGTGCTCTGACTTTGCCCTAGCAATAACTTTTTTGAAGGACCTGGAGGCGAAGTTATACTTCTTTTTAAGCATGCTGGTATTTACATCCTGAGCCGCCGAAGCCTCGGCCCAGGCCTGATAACACTCCTGCTTACTGCGTAATATAGTCTTACAGGCGCAACCAAACCAAGCCTGCCACCGATGGGTACCACAGATGATGGAATAAATAGTTCGATTCCCTGTAACACCACATCGGTGACAGAGTCAGCAACAGCGCTGCGATCATCCGGCGAGAAGCAAACCCGCCCCTACGGGTAGGATGCAAAGAAAGACCGTTTTCCGTCCCAATCCGCTGACTGTAATGCTAAACACGGCAGCAAGCTGCAACCACGCAACCACGAGGAGAGCGTGAGTGGCACCGCACTCCAGATTAGACAATGATCCGAAGAGCTGAGAGGGGCATCGACGGAAACCTGATATCCGTCCGGATAAGAGGTCAGCAATAGGTCCAACAGGGAAGGTGTATGATCCCCCACATCTGGAATCCGCGTAGACGAAGTAACCAGTTGTGTCAGACCATATGCCAAGGCAAAGTCATAAATAGATCTCCCCGCATAATCGGTTAAACGTGAACCGAGCCATTCAGCGTGGTGGGCGTTAAAATCGTCAAGTATCACGATCTCTACGGATGGGATCTGTTGTAGCAAGAAATCTGTAGAGTCGGTCTGTGTCGGCATTGCCGCTATTGGACCTATACAGGCACCTGTAGATGCGGAGATGGTCGTTGTTGCCTACGCGTGGCTAAAGGATGGACAGGTCCATACCTTCAAGACTGCCGAGGCGTCGAGAACAGATATCCTCTCTGACGTATACGCAAACTCCACAACAAAGGGCACAAAGAAGTGTTCTGATTTGTACCCCAGGTTGGACAGGTACGAAGTATCAGCTGGAGAGGACATCTGCATCTCAGTCAAAAAGAGCAACGCCGGCTTCGCCGTCTCTAGATGGTAGTGGACGGCGTTAAGGTTCGAGTGAAGTCCCCTGCTGTTGCAGAAGGCCACGGATAGCGTGGATGTTTGCAAATTTTTTATTAATTACCATAATACCTAAAATAAGATAAGATAAGATATTTTATTTACTAAAACATGTGTGAGATATACATTGCATGGGCAGATATATATTCTTGGTGTTAGTGTTATTAGTATCAACATGTCTTACCTATATTCGGTGTGTAAAATTTAAAGTGTTAAGGTTGCTAGTTTTCATTTAACATTAGCAGTCTATTAATATACAAAGTCAGTGAAATTATTATTTACAACAATTATAATTAAAAGTATATGTATGTATGTATAAGGCAATTATATAATGTCAAAATTTATCATTAAGAAAGTCAGTTACAGTGTAGTAGCATTTTTCAATTAAAAGGTTTTGAATTTATTTTTAAAAAGATTGCTGTTCAGTGATTTATACATCTGAGGAATTTTATTATAGATTTTAGGAGCCATGCATATTGCATACTACACTCTTTCTTAGCAGAGCCGTTCTTGCTTGTAGCAAGCACAATTTACTTCCATCACGACGGCTGTGCTTTGCTTTGTCAGATAACCGTGGAAATTGGTTAGGATTGGCCCTGACAAAGAGAGCCATGTTCGTTATGTATAAGGACGGAAGTGTAAGAATTCTATGTTTAATAAAATATGGCATACAACTATCGGCAGTCTGAAGACCAAACATAGCGCGGATACATCTTTTCTGACTTTTAAACGCAACTTCTCTATCAGTTGAGTTACTCCAGAAAATGATTCCGTATCTAAGGACAGATTCGACTAGTCCATAATAAACTGTTAGAAGTGCGTCAATGTTAACTGTAGAAGAAAGTCTAAACAGTGCATAAGCCGAATTACTTATTTTTTTATTTATTTCTAGTATATGGTCTTACCAATTTAGTTTTTGGTCAATTTGTAAGCCGAGAAATCGGGTTGTACCTACTTCAGCAATAACAGTGCCATTGTAATTTACTTCAATGTTAGATGGTCTTATTGGTTTTTGGCTAAAATGCATAATGTGTGTCTTATTTAGGTTAATTTTCAAGTTATTATTATTCAGCCATGTTATTATTGATATTAATGATTCATTTATGTCATTTTTATAGGAAAAGATGTCATCACAGTTTATAGTTATAGTGCTATCGTCAGCAAAGCAAGGTCATAGGTTGCTTAGTGGCATTTGGTAGGTCATTTATATATACTATAAATAAGAGAGGCCCTAAGACACTGCCCTGTGGTACACCGTATTTTACCAAAAGCTCTGTCGAAGAGCTTACGTTCTCGGATTTGGTCGTTAGATTTAATCTACATATTTCCGTTTTTTGACGACGGTTATTTAGGTAAGACTGGAACAAACTCAATACATTGCCTCTAATGCCATATGCCTCGAGTTTGTGAATTAATATGTTATGGTCAACATAGTCAAAAAAGAAAGCGTATACTCTGACTCCACTCTTTGCCGCCAGCTAACCACTACGGCCTCGCGGACTTCGCTATACGGCAAGCAAATGTCACAGAATAAATTGCAAATGGCTACATACGATGCGTGTTTTCTGTGACATTTATAAACATCCTACGAAGACGAACGCGTGATGAATATGTAACTTGTGTAAAGCACCAAAAGTAATTTATTCATGTCCAGATGCGTCTGTGTAACTAGAAAATATCAATGAGGGTGTTCTATTACAAGTTCCCATGCTCGAGGACTACATTCATAAGGGTAATTAAATATAACAATTCATTCATTTTGCTCAAAAATGAAAAATTTTCATTGAATTTGTTGTACAAGCCTCCTGTCGTTTTCCTAATTTGGATAGAAGTCTATCAATGGGAAAAAGACATATGTATACCCTCAAAAATCACTCGTAGATATTCTCATTTTACATCGGTTATGAAATCGGTTTTATCGTTTTCGGTTGTCACATGAAGAACCGACAAGTTTCTGTGCAACATTCAGCAGCCGCAGTTGTCACTAAATTTAAAGAGTAGGCAGAGCAAGGAACGATAAATGCAAAAGGTACTTTGCTTTAAACTTTATCCTGTAAACCATTGTAAGCATCAGACATGTGCGTGACATTAACATATGATTGATTATCTACGCCAGTCTTCAGTATTTTTATGTCCAGTGTTTTGAGTTTCGAGATAATGGCAAAAAACATTTCTTCTGCTTTACTTTTAAAATTAAAGTCTCTTTAATTTCTTTAAGACTTAGTAAAAAAAAATTATGATCCAATTTGCTACTCCAAAAATCTACCGCCATATCCTCTAGCTTACTCAGCCTTACTTAGCCGTGTAGTGGCGGTCAAGAATATCCACTACCCCATATCCTCCCGTGGGTGTCGTAAAAGGCGACAAAGGGAAACAGGCAGGAGATGGGCAGCAGCATCTTCCTGATAATAGACAAAATTACAATAAAAAAACTGCGGTTGCCAACCCGCTCGCCAAGCGTGGCAACTATGGCAAATACCCCCCAATGAATAGAGCAACAAACAGACGGCCCCCAGTCCCCGGCGGCCCCGCTATTCCTGGCTGCGGTGGTGACGGGGCAGGGGGTGCTAAGAATCTCCGGTGGAGGTTCGGTTGCCACCTTAGACGACTCGACCTGGCAACGTACAACGCACGCACCCTGATGACTGACGAAAAGATCGTGGAGCTGGAAGAAGAGATAGACAAGTTGCGCTGGCATATTATAGGATTATCCGAAGTCCGAAGAGAGGGGGAGGACACGGTAATCCTCGAATCCGGCAACTTGCTATATCACCGGAAGGGCGACCATCTGTCCCAAGGAGGTGTTGGATATATTGTCCACAAGTCTCTCGTTAACAACGTTGTAAAGATTGAGAGTGTGTCGACGAGGGTTGCGTACCAACGCACCAACGCACCAACCTCAGCACACCCCGATGAGGAGGTGGAGGAAATGTATGAGGATATCCCTAGAGCCATGCATTCCTCTAAAACCCAATATACGGTGTTCATGGGAGACTTCAATGCAAAACTAGGCACAAGAGAGAACGGTGAGCTGAAAGTGGGGAAATTTGGAATGGGGTAACGGAACCCAAGGGGCCAGCAGGCCGACTTCATGGAGAAAGAGGGACTCTTTATGATGAACTCTTTCTTCCAGAAGCGGCCTCACAGGAGGTGGACCTGGTCGAGCCCCGACGGTTCGACAAAAAATTAGATTGACTTCATTATGACGACCAGACGACAACTGTTCAGTGATGTCTCAGTGATCGCGAGGGTGAAAACCGGCAGCGATCACCGAATGGTTAGAGGCACACTGAACCTAAACGTTAAGTTAGAGAGGTCTCGTCTAATGAAGTCGATGCTCCGTCCCCCTCGTGCTCTAATCCAAAGTCCCGAAACCTTTCAGCTCGAGTTACAAAACCGTTTTCAGTGCCTAGAAGACTGCAATGAAGTAGACGATATGAATGACAAGCTCGTGGAAACTGTCCATGCGGTCGGAGCTAAATTCTGCAAGACCCGCCGCTGAAGAACACAAAAACTCTCAGATGCCACTCCTAATCTCATGGCTGTTAGCCGGGAAGTGAAGCTGCAGTCTTGAACAGATTTGACAGCATACAGACAACTGAACAAACAGATATCTAAATACATGCGGCGGGACTTACACAACTTCAATACAGCTTGTATTGAAGAAGCAATTGAGCGGAACCAAGGCTCCAAAGTCTTTGCCAGAGATCTGTCTGCCAGAAAAAGCCAACTGTCAAAGCTGATGACCGAATGTGGCAGCATCGTTTCCGGGACACCTGAGATTTTGAGTGAGATTGAGAGGTTCTATGGGCAGCTGTACACGTGATCGTTGGAGCCACACGCAAGTGTGAGTAACGATCCAAGAGCGAGTCTTATCCGACACTATTCCGAAGATATCCCGGACGTCAGTCTGAGCGAGATTAGAATGGCTCTCCAGCACCTTAAAAACGGCAAAGCCCCAGGCGAGGATGGAATTACAGCGGAGCTTCTGAAAGCGGGTGGAAGACCGGTACTTGAAGTCCTTCAGAAGCTCTTTAATTCCGTCCTCCATGGTGGCATTACACCGGAGGCGTGGAGCAAAAGTGCGGTGGTCTAGTTCTTCAAGAAAGGTGACAACGCTCTCTTGAAGAACTATAGACCGATTTCCCTTCTGAGCCGCGTCTACGTGCTGTTTTCGAGAGTCATTACGAATCGTCACGCGCGCAGACTTGACGACTTCCAGCCTCCCGAACAAGCCGGTTTCCGAAACGGCTTTAGCACCATAGACCACATACATACCCTTCGGCAAATTATACAGAAGTCAGAAGAGTACAATTTGCCACTATGTCTGGCGTATGTGGACTATGAGAAAGCCTTTGATTCCGTCGAAATTAGGGCGGTGCTGCAGTCCCTTCAGCGGTGCCAAGTTGACTGTCGGTATATCGAAGTGCTGAAGTGTTTGTACAGTAGAGCTACGATGGCTATCCGAGTACAGAATCAGAGTACGAAACCTATCCAATTGCAGAGAGGTGTAAGGCAGGGTGATGTTATATCCCCGAAACTCTTCACAGCTGCATTGGAAGACGTTTTTAAGCTTCTGGACTGGAAAGGATACGGTATTATCATCAATGGCGAGTACATCGATTTGCCGACGATATAGTCCTTATGGCAGAATCGCTGGAGGACCTAAGCACTATGCTCAATGACCTCAATAGTGTCTCCCAACGGATAAGTCTTAAGATGAACATGGACAAAACAAAGATTATGTTTAATGTCCATGTCACACCTATGTCGGTAGTTGTTGGGAGCACTAAGCTCGAAGTTGTTGACGAGTATGTTTACCTGGGACAAATAGTCCGACTAGGTAAGTCTAACTTCGACTGAGAGGTCAATCGACGGATTCAACTCGGCTGGGCAGCGTTCGGGAAGCTACGACACATCTTCTCTTCAGACATACCTCAAAATGGGCACAACTGCAACTGAGACTTCGCAAGTTGTGTGTTTAATTCAGTAAGGATTTAGTCAACATGTTGCCAGAACAATAAATTTTTGTCACTCATCGGTTCGCAGTGTACAAAAGATTTAAAGAGACGAGTTTATCAAAGAAGTCCTGGATCGCGTCGTGTTTCATCATGTCACACCACTTTTAAAGAAGGTGTCGTCTTAAGTGTCGCCAAAAGGGTATTTTCATGAAAAAAACCTTTTTTAAAAAACATTTAAAAAGACAATAAATATTCAGTTCGAAAACACAAAAGCTATGTTTTCCGACAAACATAAACAGAAGAGTCAATTTTTTTGATGATCAGTAAGGCGTAGTGATTAAATACTCTTTGAAAATATGAGACATACGCCAAAACTATTACTTAAAAATTCTGAACGAAAGCGTAAGTCGTTATTTGTTATTTTATTCCTGTAGTTCATAGTACCTATTGTATTACATTCTAAAATAGGTTTTTATCAAAATAAAATAGATATAACATTTCTGTCATGTATCGAAGACCGACATTTTCATCCGTATGTACAAAAAAATGCAACTTACTTCAAGAGACGTTTAAAATTTATTTATTAAAAAACGTATGCATACATGTCACACGAGGCCGTCAAATAATAGGAATAAATAATGGAATTTGAAAAACTTAGAAAAAATAATAAAATCAGTATTACAACTCATCTGAAAGGAATAACAGGTAACAAAAAATTTAATCATGGTTTTTATAATTTCTAATTCACTCATTTTTTAAATTATTAATCTTTATATCAATGTGAATTCCGTTGGTATATTGTAATTTAATAAGTTTGTCTCTTTATCTTTATTAAATGAAATAACTCCAAAAAATATTTTTTTTCAGTTACACGACCCTGTTTTTATTCTGCCAAAAATAATACCTAATAACTATAAATATGCAATGTCGATATCCAAAAGGGAATGTTCCGAGAAAACTAATAACTACTTATTACCTCCACGATCAAAACATACATGTTGCATTCAAAACTCTTGTAAAAGTATTGAATTATCCAGACCCAACTGTATACAGTGTTTAAGTAGGCATTTGGGAACAGACAAAAAAAGAACAATTATGTGTAGGAGACGATCAAGCAAATACGGTATTTAATTTGCAGGAATAATTATAATGCTGTATAATGAAAATTTGATAATAATGTTCACATTTTAGGAAAAAGGAATAAATGGTGGAAAATATTTTCGTATAACGAATTTTTTCACCCAGTATTTATGAAGAGACACAGTGTTCACAAACGAAAAAGAAAAATTTATAAGCCCATGCGTATCTTTCAAAGAAAATCCTGTCCGATTCCAAACAAATCGTCTGTATTCAATCAATTTTTTAGTAAAACAGTTGAAGTACATATTTTTTTTAATATTTAATAAATTTACATTAATGTTACACATTATTTATATAGATACTGGCCTGTCAAAAAGAAATATCCTGCAGGAGGTGTGCTTCTTTCTTATACAGATTTTATGAATTCGTTCATTTTAGATAAAGATCCCGCTTATGTAAGAGATCCTACACCGAAAAAAATTACTATAAAACAAGATACTAATTGTTTTGAAACTGCAGCGCCTGTGATAAATATATCGTTCGTAAGATTTGTACAATATTCAATAAGTGAAAACTAGGTAATTACATATTTTAATTTTCATTTTGTAATGCTTAAACAGATCTTTCTATCAAAATGAAAATACTGCAATATGCACACTACCCTTTAATGCTGATCCATACGAACCAGAACAGAAACGTGTCTGTAATATAATTTGCAAAGAAAAACGTAAACCTCTATTTAATAAATTACTATTTAAAAGAGCTACACCTCAACAAAAAATGTTTACTCGTCCATGCTCAATGACTCAAGACCCATTAAAATAGTAAGTATTAGTAAATTTTGTTTCATTGACCACATAACTATTATATAATATGATACAATCTGCAAATACAGTCTTTAATTACATTATAGTTCGCTCATTTCAAAAAGAAAATCAAATACAATTTTATGCGATCCATTTACACCCGGTTCACGTATGCAAAAGTTTTATGCTAATCGCTCCAACTTAAAGAAAAAATGTACTAAGAATGGAAACAAAACAAAACTTAACAGATATAAAGGCGTGTGTAAAAGAGAGTTACCGATTCACTTGAATAAATCGTACGTATCCTTTACGCATTAATAAAATTGTAGTATATGTTATGTTCTTTTTAGAATTTTAAGTGGTGTATTTAAAAAATTGCACGCAATAACCGCCTCAATTCAATAAAAGGCCGTTATTTAAATATTGCATACAAACCACATAATTAGCGGCCCGCCCCGGCATCGCACTGGTGATTTCCGGATCACGGCAACAGCGCCACCTACCGGGTCCAATTGTGAATCTCAACCATCTAGGGATCCATTCAAACACACACAAAACTTTTCATCAATATCACGCTCTTACAGAATACCAGCTTAACGTTGCTGTTTCGTATGGTGAGTGTAGAGAACCGGAGACCCTTTTTACTGGAATGAGGCATTACATCTTAGTCTTCACGGATGACAATGCATCTGAATTTTGTTTGATATAGCTGTTTATGGGCCACAGCAACCACTTAACATCAGGTGGACTGTGTGCTCGTTTGTCATCCTTATCCTATAAAAAAAAATCTTTTGTAAAGAAATAATTATAATGATCTGAATTACAATTGATTAAGAAGGAGAGATGTAATACTTTGTTTTTGTTTATATTAATAAATATGTTTCACTTTGGCATACATGAATCTCAACCATCTAGGGATCCATTCAAACACACACAAAACTTTTCATCAATATCACGCTCTTACAGAATACCAGCTTAACGTTGCTGTTTCGTATGGTGAGTGTAGAGAACCGGAGACCCTTTTTACTGGAATGAGGCATTACATCTTAGTCTTCACGGATGACAATGCATCTGAATTTTGTTTGATATAGCTGTTTATGGGCCACAGCAACCACTTAACATCAGGTGGACTGTGTGCTCGTTTGTCATCCTTATCCTATAAAAAAAAATCTTTTGTAAAGAAATAATTATAATGATCTGAATTACAATTGATTAAGAAGGAGAGATGTAATACTTTGTTTTTGTTTATATTAATAAATATGTTTCACTTTGGCATACAAAATACTTAATAAAAACTACACTGTCTTAGCACCGATGTTCAGAACCTATCTATATTTTTTTTTGAAATCTGTTTAAAACTGCTAAAATCATAAAAGTAAAATATTTAATTCTGAGAAAAAATTTCGCTCTTCTAACTTTAACATCTTTGTCCCGCGTTTTTGGTCACATCCCGCATTGTGATTGTAATTTTCTTAATCCGTGCATCCATCGACTTCTTGTGTGGTTTACCGGGTCGTCATTCCCATCTATAGCCCCACACTTACACCCATATTTTTTTTAAATGGTGATTTCCATTATTTAATTATTTTTGTATGTAATATTTTTCTCTATTTATGTTTATACTGTATATACTGTAGTGGGAGCTACACTACACTTTACTTTTTTACCGTCTCTAAAATAAAGGTTATGAAATTTAATAGTGGAAAAAACTCTTAATCTGATTTATAATTTTAAGTAAATACTGGGAGGGAAAACATTGACACGGAGTTATAAAATTGATAATCGTTAATAAATTTAGTGAATTATTTCCTGTTTTTTTTTTCATTATCATGTTTTCAAAATTGTTAATGAACGTATTAAATGCCTTAAGCGCCAAGCGCGCAGGTAAGTTCTGCTAGGGCCTAATAATTAAGATTCCAAAGATTTGTCGCATGAAATCGTATCTAGCAATCATATTATACATATATAAATGATATAAAAAGCACATTGTCAGAAAGATAAAAAATTGTTGAATTTATTCATATGTATTTAAATCGATTAATTACTATTTTACATAAAAAAGGAGTTTTAGTGGCTTACTTACATTATAACACTATCGCTCGGTGACAGAGACAACTCGATCGCTCTGTATATTGTATGAGGGTATGTTGGTACGTGGTAAACAATCCGCAAGAACACAAACTTTATTATTACAATTTTAACCGACTTAAAAATGAGGAGGTTCTCAATTCGGATGTTTATATTTTATATATATGTTTGGACTCTCATAATATGTAGACGAATTTGAAAAATTCTTTTTTGTTCGAAAAAAGTTTATTCCGAAATGGTCCCATTAAAATAGTAAACATCTCATGATGAGTTTCAGACACAAATCGGAATTCTTAAATTAATGCCAGCAAATCAACTGATATTGCTGCTATTATCGTATATGAATTGTTTACGCAATCGCAGTACATAATATCATGCCTGTACCCTCTAAAGGGGTATGCAGATGTGTTCAGTATACTACGGTATACCCTCATTTCTGTCAAAGTTGTTTAATTGAAGTCGGTGTTATAAAGTTTATAATTTTACTATTTGTTAAGTTAAAAAAGTAAATAGCAATAATGCAATTAAAAATTATTAATATGTAATACCTTTTACGCCACATTTTCCTAAATTTTACGTGACTGATCTCTTTTTGAAGCGAAAAAACTGAACAATTCTGGATTTTTGTAGGATATCTATTTAGCCGCGCAACTAGATTTAGTCTAGTGAGCAGCGTGACTGCAACTCGTTTTATTGTACACATAGGCATGGACTTTTACTTTGACAGATGAAAACACCTGCATATGACTACCCTCCGGTACGTCGTTGGCCCGTGTTGCTCTATGTATGTAGGTATAGATTAGATTAGACGTTGCTAAAGCTTAATTAGATCAAATACAGGTTCAAAATTTTTTTTTGTCAGCCATTCATATTAGTGGTGTGGTGTCACATAAAAATCTTCGGGAAACAAAATAGCGGATAATGCACTAGCTCTGGCATACAATATTTACTCTATGGTGGTCTGCTACATCGGCTCGTAAAAATGAAAATTTAGAACGGTATCTCAAATCGATCTTATTCAAAATTCGTTTCATATCGATAATCCAAACTAGACAAAACGATTTCATAAAACCACAGTCACAAACTAAACTAAAATTCAAACTCAAAACACACCGAAACACCAAATTTTTCACATAATATTTTATAATAATTTATTAAACTCTCAGTTTGACAAATTACACTTATGTATTATATCTATTTTAAATTACAATAGTATTTAATACTAAATATAATTTTTTGTACATTTTTTTTGTTAAATTTGTTCTGCAAAATAGAAACTAAAGTCCTTGGAGCTTGTAAATGGTATACTGGTAAGCTGGCATGCCAGATGCTGGCATTCTATGTCGAAATTATTCACATGCCTGTGCCTGGTATGTCAGTTTTTATAAAGTGCCCGCCGTTTTGCGAGTGCGAGATAAGGATCATAAAATGAATAACATTTATAAAGAATTAAATAGTTTCTATTGCTTCTCCCAACAAGGAATTCATCACTATAAACTAGGAGAATGACAACTATTGAAGATCTTATGATCGACTGATACTTTGTAAATTTTTGATTTTGGTTCTTACGTTTAATAGTTTTTTTATAGAGTAAGGGTGACAAACGAGCACACAGTCCACCTAATAGTAAGGGGTTGTTGTGGCCCATAGACATTTACATCTATCTTCGTTTGCGAATCAAAATGCAGATACGTTGTCACCCGTGAGAACTAAGATGGAATGCGTCTTTTCCAGTAAAAAGGGTCTCCGGTCAGCTCCTATATGACGCTGGTATTCTGTGAGATCGTGGTCCTTCCCCGGTCGAGCCGACAGCCGACCCCTTCGTGCTACAACTATACAAATAATATAGCTGCAGCATGGTTCTACCACGTAAATATAATTTGAACTTTATTAATTGATTTTTTGAAAATATTTAAAACGAAATCTTGCGAAATAACTTCTTGACTATGCGTGTGAGTTGCAATATGCAAATATATGCGCTGCGGCTCTACGACGACACCTACATCATTACACTGAATCGGAAGCTTAATAGCAACAACTGCAGGGAATTACCATTAGTAGTTATGTACGATTGTACTTCTATTTTCTAATAATGTATTAGTAACTGGGCGAACGAGGCTTGTTCGGTGTTAGGAAAAATATTTATTTCACGGACAACACAAAAATCAAGATAAACTAGGGTATAAGGTGTAATAGGTAATAATAGGTATATGTCTTAATTTTTTTGAATTTTCCCTTGGTAACCAGCATATAATTTTTTTAGAATAATCAATAAGCCTGTGCTGCCATTTATTGAAATTTATGACTTAGACGATCATGAAGAAAGGGACAAGAATGTATTTGTTGGAAAGAATAAGCCAGAACTTTCATTCTGCGATTTTAAAAAAATGAATGAGAAGGAGTTAAGAATCATAATGTCAGAGTTAACACAGGTTATTTCAGGTTTTAAAGTACGCAGTTGGAACTCGTTTATTGAAGATGACACGTGCTCTAATGAAGAACGAATGATTTACTACAATAATACAGATGACTTAGACTGCTTTCAATCTTCATGTAATATAATAAATGAATCGGAACTTAAGAAAGTACCCTGTAGAGGAATCAAGTTTTTCATAAAACCTAAAGTTTCTTTTTCCAAAAAATGTAAATTTAACTTTCGCAAAAGGCTAAAACTGATATGAATACATATAATTTAATTTTGATATAATTACAAATTAATAAAAGTCGTTATTTAAATTGATTTAATTGTTGATTTTTTCATATATTACTATAAATGTAGTAACAGCCACAGTAACAGAATATTTTCTGTCATAATTTATCTATCGAAGTACAAGACCCCTGAAAATCGAACGTCCCGCGCAAATCGGGACACCTAGCAACACTAATGTGTATTGTGTATAAACCAGTATAAACCTATTGGCAAATTTTTAAAACATTGGGTGGCTCGAACTTTAGGCATAGTCAGTTTGAATAGCCTATCATGTAGAGGATGTCATGGGGGTCATGGTTGGATAGGGGCAAAAAGTTGCAATTGCACTCCTAGAAGGTCAAAATGGCCGAAAACCAAAAAAAAATAAAAATTCTTATTTCGGCTATAAGTCTGCTTTCTTCGGAGGTTCTTACACAGTCTCTACTTCTTGCATCCCACTTGTTAATAGTGAAACTGACATGATCAACTCTCGCAATTGAAACTACCGGTTAAGTTTTAAGAACAAATTAACTGAATCAGATCAGGATGTTGCAATGGTTCTTGAGAAATATTTTACTGATATTCCGATCTTAACCACTAAATCACTGAATTCTTCTCCTGCCGTCGCCGAATCATTACTTAAACAAAATGTAAATGCGTGTACAATGAATTTTACATTTCATAAAGTATCATTAAAAGATATTGTAAAATATTTTAAAACTATTGATATTAAGAAAACTGCAGATCTGTGGGGGATTTCTATCTATACATAATATAATAAATCTGTAGAAAAGTCGTATCTGTAATTCTAATATTTTATGGAAAAAACAAGTCCAGGGGACTAAACAAAGGGCACTGAAGCCAAATTAGTGGTGTTTATAATTTTTGTCTGTCTGTGTATTCCCGATTCACGCAAAATCTACTAGATAGATTTCCATGAAATTTTGTGTGTAGGTAGTTAGGGACACGGGGCAACTTATAGGCTACTTTTTACCCGATGGCGGAACTTCAAGAAAGGAGGGTTAAGTATTTTCCTCCCTCAAAATGTTAATTTATATTTTGTTTTATTGATTATTGATGTGTTTGTAAATAAATAACATATTTATAATTTACAAATAAGTCACAGACACTCATACACACACAAACACACACACACACACACACACGCACACCACATAAGCATGCACGTTTTTATATTAGTTATCTAAAAGTATTTCATAAGATTTTTTGTGAAGTTGTGGAAGAGCGGAGCCTCCTACTACAGGCGCTCTGTGCTTAAATGGAGGCTCTAGCCACTTATTTTTGTTAAAATACCTTGTGAAGTAAATAAAGAATTATTATTATTATTGGGGTATCTATATAGTTTACTCATCTGGTTGGACTATATAAATATATAATTGTAAATCGAAATGATAAACATACATAAATATTGACAAAATAAAATAAATACATAAAAAATACATAAATAAATAAAAACCCAACCAGATGGAAGCCCTCGGCAGGGGAGACCAAACGGCCGAGGGTTAGGGAGAAAGGGAAAGAAACCGGCGGACGATGCGGGCGGTATCGAGGAGCATCGCCTTCTGCATTTGAGCTTGGAGCGGTCCGTCACGGAGTCCCAGTCGCCTTAGATGACCCGAGAGGCTGACTGGGATTAACCCGTTCGCAGAAACGACTACAGGTATAATTTCGGCCGGCAGTCCACCCCACATGTCGGTCACCTCGTGAGCCAGGTCCAGATATTTTGTTCGCTTATCTGTTTCGGCTTTCACGAGGTTCTCATCATACGGAATGGTAATGTCGACCAAAAATATCCTTGACTGTGCCCGGTCCATCAGCACAATATCAGGCTTATTCGCAAGAATAGCCCTGTCTGTGATGATGGCCCGGTCCCAGTAGAGCCTGGCGCGGTCATTTTCGAGCACGGCTTCCGGCATATACTTATAATAAGGCAGTTTCCGATCCACGAGACCGTATTTCAGAGCGAGCTCCTGGTGTAGAATCCTGGCTACTAGGTTGTGCCTATGCAAGTACTCAGAGTTAGAAAGCGCCGAACAACCGGAGATGACATGCCTAAGTGATTCACCGAGATGGCGACAAGCTCGACAAATGTCGACGGTGCCATCCCTTAGAATGTATCTCCGATAGTTGTTGGTCTTAATAACCTGATCCTGTATTGCACAGACAAAACCCTCGGTTTCCCCGAAGAGGTCACCAAAACGTAGCCAGTGGAGGGAGGCAACTGAGTCTACGAAAGGCTCATGTAGAGCCTTGTAGAACCTCCCGTGGAGCTCCTTCTCCTTCCATACGGTCTCCCGGTCGGAAATGCTCTGTACTGCCGGGTCTTGCCATTGCTCGTTGGCTAAGGATAGAGGGGTAAGTCCTTTATCACAAAAAATAACGTCCCTATAGTATGGATCATCCGCTCTCGTCAGAAAATAATTACGGAGGCTGCACACTTCGCGATTATGCATGGTAAGCGCGCTTAAAAAGCCGCGCCCACCATGTTTTCGCGGCAAGTACAGCCTCATTACCGACGATCTCGGATGATGCATCCTGTGGGACGTCATAATAGTGCGGACTTTTCTATCCAGAGCGTTTAGTTCGGTCTGAGTCCACCTGAGTATGCCAAATGTATACATGAGAACAGGCATGATCCAACCGTTATATGCGTGTGTCTTATTAACGCCCGACAAAAGACTGTTAAGTACTTTTGTCAAGCGTGCATAAAACACATCGCAAACTGACTGTTTCATACCCGCCTCATCCACACCGATGTTCTGTGACATACCCAGGTATCGGTATGTTTCAGCCTCAGATAGGGTCTTTATGTTGATGGGCATAGATAAGTCTATGCCCTCAGAGTTAGCAACCCTACCCCGTTCGACGTGGAGGACCGCACACTTATCCGTCCCCAGCTCCATTCTAATAGAATTGCTAAAAACACAAGTGATGTTTAGCAATTCCATAAGATGAGAGCGACTGGAGGCGAATAACTTGAGATCATCCACATAGAAAATGTGGGTCACTTTTGTACCTCCTCTCCGAAGCTGAAATCCCCTGCCGGAACCCTCCAATAAGGTACTAAGAGGGTTCAGAGAGAGGCAGAACCATATTGGACTCAAACAGTCGCCCTGGAAGATACCCCTTCTTATCCTTATGTGGTTCTCCGCAGCCATCATCCGCTCGCCTAGATGACAAAGGATCGTACTCCACTGCCCCATGCACTGCCCGAGGAAGTCTCGAACTGTACAGTCAACCTTGTACAGCTCGAGGACCCTTTTAAGCCATGTATGAGGCACCGAGTCGAATGCCTTTTTGTAGTCTATCCAGGCGGCGGAGAGGTTCCGACGGTTGCGTTTAACCACCTTGCCAATGACTTATTATTATTATTATTATAAATTTAAAGATATTTTCATTCTTAATAAATTGAAAATTATAAATTAATTTTAGTAGGAATTAATAAAGTTTATAGTAACTAATTACTACTTAAATAGATAATAATGACATCATAAAATGTGAGATTATTCTGAGTTTGATTTCTAATCTATAAAAAAAGTTTTGTTTATCTATAAATAAACTGATAAGACTGTACTTATTGCAAAACTCTCATTATCCACATAGTTTAAATAAAGAGATTTTTATATATGGCCAGGTCTTAGAATTAATAATATCATAAAGTGGTCGATTATGGCACGAAATGGAGACATTTAATTAAAATTTAACATTGGTTTTGACTATATCATGATATAGCTTGACCAAATCAATGAATAGAGATCGTTTGGCGATATTAACAACTAAACACAATATTGCTATTTTTTTATATTGTTTATATCGTAAAATAATTTCATTACCATAGACTTTGCAATCCTCAATCTACGTTCATTACACACCGCTAGCAGCGCTGATAGCGTATTTTTGTCAAAATTTTTTTGACAGAATCAGAATTTTTAATGGAATCTACATCACTTTATGCCTAATTTACGCATTACCTCTTGATATGAGTAATTGTGTTCTGTGCGTATTACATATATAAATGTCGGCGTGGCGGCTTTGTTGTGTGATTGGGCCACTCCAGTCGTACCTCAACTTATTGTCGCTGAGTACTAGAGAGTACAGTTTTTGCTATCATAGTTTTAATCTCATAATATCGCCATCTACTTAGATACTCCTAAATAAACAAATAATAAGTAACTGATGAAATTAAAGAGAATTTCATTGAATACTTATTGTTCGAGCATCAAAAATTATCAGACTTAAAATATCCAAACCAGTGTTGGGATGATTTCATAATTGTCACTTTTACTGTGTACACAAAACTGTAATTAATACAGAATGTCTTCAGTTAAATATGTTAAGATGTTAAGTATCTCTCAGCATAGCAATATTTTACCAACTTATTTTTGTATCAAGTCTAATGTAAGTAATTGAAGATTAAGTGGACTGTAAGATTTTCATCTCTAAATGATGGAATAGTTTAAATAACTGATTACTAGGTTGATGGGGTCCACCATAGTACAAAAGCTTCTTTTCAGTTTTTATGAGTTTTATATAAGCAAATACGAAAGCCGTGTGGCACGTCGTAAGATTTCAAAGCACAGGAACAAGAGTGTTCGTTTCCCGCGAGGACCAACGAAACTGGTAACGAAATTTTATTTGCTTATTTTCCACGTGATCAGTGAAGTGGTAAAGAAGAATTTGGTTACGTAACCTTTATGTCTAAGTAGTTTAAAAAAATTGTGGACATGTGAAACCACTATTTTGCACATGGGTTACAATACTTATATATAATACAATGCTTACATACGTATGTAAGCTGCTTCTTTACTTTTTTACTTTCAACGAGACATAAAACAGTTTTTCATAATATATTAAGATAGCTTTCATATTTTCAGACATACCTACCTATTGCGTTTTTTGTAACAGTCCCGGTTTCGTAGCTGACTATGAGTAAATGAAGAGGCTCTTGCGAAAAAGTACTATAAATATCAAAGATAGCAAATTTTAAACGCATATTTATTTTTATTTTAACTATGCGTAGAACTGAATTGATAGAATCCTGAAAGTTACCCGGTAATCGAGCCGATCCAAACGTAAACTTCATAGTACATTAGGAACCCAAATTCGATCCGCACCGACACCACTCATACTTTAATTAAAATTTGAAGTTTTGATTTACACGTTCTCAGTGGTGAAAGCAAATATCGCCAGGAAACCTGCATATTTGAGAAGTCAAAAAATATTTCGGAAACCATTTTTAGGTATATTTATGAGAAGTCGGTCAACCCGCGTTGGAGTCAACTCAATCAACGTTTTTCTTGTCCTTAAACTCGCCGCGGCCTGTTCCTAATAGTGGGGTGTATGTAGGCCGCTACTTTTTTACTTTTAATAGGCCTATCCACTGTTGATCACAGACTTCTCCCATTGTTTGTCAAATAGGCCGGATATTTGCAGTAGTAACCACGCTTGGCGAGTGGGTTGGCAACCGCAGCTTTTTATTACTCTGCATTGTTATCAGGAAGATGCTGCCATCCATCTCCTGTTTCAGTTTCCCTTCTGTCGCCTCTTACGACACCCACGAGATGAAATGTGGTATTGGTTTCCATTTCACCGCCTCTATATTGCTAATATATTTCTACTCCCGTTCATCATATCGATTCCCTCCATAGATTACGACATTAGTTGGATATTATCCGTTGTTGCCACGCTTGGCAGGCGGGTTGCTAATTGCATCTTTTTATTATTTTGAGCTGTAATCAGAAAGATGCTTCTGCCCATTTTCTCTATAATTTTACTCCCGTTCATGAATATAGTTCCTCTAACACGTTCATCGTGAATAAAAATTTACATGGTAGAGCCTTGCTGCAGCTATATTAATAGTATAGTTGTAGCACGAATGGGTCGGCTCGACCGGGGAAGGACGACGCTCTTACAGAATACAATCGTAAAATAGCAACTTAATGCTGCTGTGTTTCGTATGGTGAGTGTAGAGAACCGGAGACCCATTTTACCGAAAAAGAGGCATTCCATCTTAGTCCTCACGGCTGACAATGCATCTGCATTTTAATTCGCAAACGAAGATAGATGTAGATGTCCATGGGCCACAGCAACCAATTACCATCAGGTGGACTGTGTGCTCGCCCTAATTCTATAAAAAAAAACAATCAACACAACGGAGTTTTTGGGCCTCTGTCAAATTATGAGGTATCCACCGGGCACAAAGCTTCCTGACCGCTAAATGTTCATGAAGGGCTTTGTGCATTTGACTCATACCGATGCCTAAGCTTCTCCGAATCTGCTGATAAGTCACTCTTATGTCAGTCTCTATCATACGCCGCAAAACACTGATGTTATCTTTAGTCATTGCCGTAGAAGGCCGCAGATCTCTCGTTTGCGAATTAAAATGCAGATGCGTTGTCCGTCGTGAGGACTAAGATAGAATGCCTCTTTTCCAGTAAGATAGATCTCCGGTTCTCTACACTCACCAAAAACATGGTGTCGTGAAATGGTTCAAAGATTTAACGGAGGTGACTCAAAGGCTGTGTTCGATATACTTACGGGTGACGGAAGCTGGATTTATTGTTATGATCCTGAAACTAAGATACAGTCTGCTGTCTGGCTGTTTCCTTCCGAGGAGTTGCCAACTAAAGTGAAGAAAGATCAAAGCGTGGGAAAAAAGATGGTAGTTCGTTCTCCTCCTCGTTCTTCGGAAGGACACGTCATTACGCAACAATTGTTTTAGAGGATCGAAAAATACTTACTGCAGAGTGGTAAACTATCCATAGTTTGCCACTTGTCTTGGAAAAAGTTCGGGAGAAACAACCTCGCAGTAGGATTCTCCTTCACCACGACAACGCCTCGTAGCACACCGCCAAGCAAACAGTCGACTACTTGGTGACATCAGACGTGGAATTACTGAGTCACCCGCTCTATAGCCCCGACCTCGCACCTTGCGATTTTTATTTATTTCCGAAAATAAAAGAAAAACTTCGAGAAAAACGTTTTATGGACGCCGAGGAAGCAGTGGCTGCGTTTTAAAATGCCATCGAAGAGACCCTTAAGGACGAGTGGGCAAAGTGCTGCTTCTTAGTGGTTCCATCGGATGCAGCGATGTATTTATGTAAATGGACACTATTTTGAAAAGATATAATAAAACAAATAACTTGCTAGTTTGTTCAGTTTTTGATTTTCTAAGAACTTACAATGTCACCTTCGTGTTTTAACACTAGTATCGAATATGGTGTGTTTCCTGATTTAATGAAGCATAGCAAAGTAATACCTTTATTTAAAGCTGGTAATACATTAGACCCCGCCAATTTTAGACCAATTTCATTACTGTCAACACTTCGTAAAATTTCTGAAAAAATTATTCTTGATCAAATGTTAATTTTTTAATGTAAGTAATTTACTTTATAAAAATCAATTCGGTTTTACAAGGGGTTCCTCAACAACTGATCCTCGTCTTGAGCTAGTTAAATATATTTCCAATGTATGGGAGAATTCATAGGATGTTTTGGGTATATTCTGTGACCTGTCCAAAGCCTTCGATTATGTTCACTATGAAACATTAATCAGGAAACTACATCACTACGGTGTAAGAAATAATGCTCTTAAACCAATTATTTCATATTTAAGTAATAGAACGCAAAAAGTTTTTATTAATAGTACGAGCTCTTCCGGGTCGATATTACAAAGGGGTGTGCCTCAAGCCTCAATTCTCGGCTCCTTTTGTTTCTTGTATATATTAATGACTTACCTTACACAGTAGGGGATAACCATAATATAGTATTATTAGCTAAATAATGCTCTAAATTAGTAAATTGGTTTAATGTTAATAAATTGCACTTAAAGGGCACTATAAAACGAAATTTCATGACTCCATATGTCAAACATTTATATAATAATTGTTGAGGACAGCTAGAGACCCGCCGCCCCGTCGCCCCTTCGTACCCCGTTACGCCCCGCGCACCCCGCACACCGGCGCTGATCACGTGATGTCGGCGACCAATCAGCGCGCGTGCGGCTTCATTACCATCGTGCGGCGGACCCCACAGACTGAGACGCTCTCTTGCGAAATATAAGAAGGGCGTTTTGGTCTGTGCGGCGTTCATTTCACTTCGGAAGCGGCACTCGAGAAGACTACAAAAGAAGACTCAAGACAGCAAATCAAGACTCCACAACTGAAGACCTCTCTCTGTACATATTAGATAGTTTATTTTAATAGTGCCGAATATTGTAAATAGTGTAATACAGTATAGTAAAAAGTACCATCTTTTCTTCGAGCAGTCCCCTAGTATAGCTAACAGTCATTAATTAATCAGTCATAAATAGATACAGTCCACTTACATCCATTATATTCTTGGTCCATCGTCGCCGGATTCAAGCCAGAAGAAAGAAGCAAGAAGTAAGAAGAAACAAGAAAGAAGGCAATTATAGAAGAAAGAACATAATTATAGAAGAAAGAACATAATTATAGAAGAGAGAAGATCATTATAGAAGATCTTCAAGGAAGAAAGAAGTTCGTCGACGAAGAGAGAAGATCGTCGGTACTAATTTCTTCCCTGTTTCTTGTTACGCCTACGTCATATACGTCATATTGTCTGTTTCCAGACAATTTCTTGTTTCTTTAACTGCGTTTACGCGGCCAGTGGTTGCTCCCTAACGGTGCCAAACTGTGACCATCTGGTAACGCCCTTGTAGCGGGAACGACATCCAATACGTGCGTCTTTTTAAAGACGATACGTGCGTCTTTTTGAAGACGACCGGAGGTCGCAACGTGGGACCATTAGGAAGACACGAAGCCAGAAGACACGGAACGATGACGACACGCCGGTAGGAATGCGTATATTCGAAGAAGCACCCGCGTCCCCGTCCGATTATCTCGCGATGGCACAATCGCCCTCCGCCGCGCTCCAGGCCCCGCTCGCGCCCACATCCACGCCCGCGCCCGCGCCCCCGCCGCCGCGCCCCGCTATGTCCGTGTCTACGACCGATCGCTTAGGAAAGGTTAACACATCCGCGCCGCGCACAGAGACACTCGCCGCGATTATTGAAGATCTTCCGTCTACAGAAACTAGTTCGATAGTACGTACCGTCGCAACTGTAACAGACGTTGTACATAGGCCCGCACCTCGCGCCCCGTCGGTTCGCTCCGTTCGTTCAGCCCGGTCGACAGCTAGCGCGATAGCTAAGTTAAAACAAATCGAATATAACGCCGCGGAGGAACTAGCTGCAATTAGGAGGAAGCAATTGCAACTCGAAGAAGATCTTATTAAGAAGAAGTACGCTAGGGACGTTGCGCAACTGCAAGAAGAAACAGATAGGGAAAGTATTAACGAAGACGAGTTAGTTGAAAATAGGGTACGCGTTGATAGGTGGTTAGAGAACGTAGAGACTGTGCGGGGGGAGTCGCCTTACCGCCCGTCTCAGCCCGCGCCCCGCATCGAGATAGAGCAAGCCCTACCGAATAGGGAAACCGGTTACGACCACGCTGAAGATGCCCAGGGGAGGACGGTAGCGAATGAGGTTCAACCACGTCGCGTAGAAACGATACAGAGGGATAGTGGAGTCGCCGTAGAAATGAACCAGGTGAATCGTCGTGTACGTGTTACGTCGCCGTCGCGCATCCAACGCCGCACTCTATCGCCTACACATAGATCGCCACATCGCCACGCGGATCGTAGATCACCGTCGCCGTATAGGGATGTAGGTGTACATAGATCGCCATCGCCACATCGCCACGCGGATCGTAGATTATCGTCGCCGTATCATAGGGATGTAGGTGTACATAGGACGCCAGCGCCACAGCGTAGGCTAGAGGAAGATAGGGATAGAGATAGGTCGCTTACTCCGCGAGGGAAAGAGAGGGGTATAGAGCGACTAGCGGAAGCTCTAGAGAATATGATTAGAGTCAGGCCCGCTGCCGCGAAGCAGACGCAGGACTTGCCTATTTTTAACGGTTCGGCCGCGGAATGGTTAGCCTTCAAAGCCGCGATGAAAGAATCCACGCGTTTATATGGATTCACAAATACGGAAAATATGGCAAGGTTAAGAAACTGTCTACGCGGTGAAGCTAGGGAGGTAGTATCGGCACTGCTGTTTACCGCGAAGGATCCAGCAGATATTATGCGAACATTAGAGCAGTGTTTCGGCCGCCCGGAAGTAATTATCGATCGAGCGTTAGAGGAACTGAAACGCCTTCCGCGCCCGGGTCAAACCGCTCAGGAATTGAATTCGTTCGCGATTAAGTTACAAAATATAGTGTGTATTTTGCAGAACGTCGACGGCAAAGGATATTTGCAAAATCCAATGCTGACTAGGGAAGTAACTAGTAAACTAAGCGCTCACTTACGGTCGCGTTGGTGCGATTATGCGGAGCATTACGGAAGTGCAGACGAACCGGACATCGTTACACTGTCTAGGTTCATGATGAGAGAGGCTGACCGTGCGTTGAGTCATGCCTATACGTCCGTAGCGCCGACTAAGGAATCGCCCGTAGGACGAGAGGCGCCGCCGTCGAAACGAGTTGTATTAACACGCCGCGTAGAGAATAGGGCCCGCGACGTAAAGACGTTCACCGCCCAGGAGGACACCGGTAGTGCCTCTTGTATGTGTTGCGGGGGTGAACACGTGATCGCCAAGTGTAGAAAGATAGCACAAATGGGTGTGGACGACCGGTGGAATTGGGTAAAGGAAGAGGGGGTGTGTTTTCTGTGTTTAAATAGTAAACACCGACGGTTTAGATGTAAAGCCAAGAAATGCGGCGTCGACGGCTGCAACGCCCCCCACCATGACCTCCTTCACACCCGCAAGACCCGCGCACCAGAGACATCGGCAAAACCGGATGAGACCGTGCTCGTCGCGTCTAATGTTGGTAGTAATGCGTCCGTATTATTGAAAGTGTGTCCCATTACGTTACGTGGACCACGTGGTAGGGAAATAGATACGTATGCGTTGCTTGACGAAGGCTCGACTATTTCGTTAATCGACGACGACTTAGCGCGCGAGCTAGGAGCGGAAGGACCGGTAAAGCCGCTGAATATTAGAGGCGTAAATAATAGCCAGCGCGAGGCCGATAGCATGCTAGTTAACATAGGCATACGTGGCAAGACGCGCAGTGAGATGTATAGAATAAATGCGCGGACAATAGCAAATTTAAAGATAGGTTCGCAATCCGTAAGTAAGGAGTGTTTACGTTTAAAACACTTACGCGACCTACCGAGTTCGGTTTGTTATGACGACGCAAAACCGAGATTATTATTAGGCGCCGACAACTGGCATTTAATAATCACCCGTAATTTAAAGATACGACGTCGAAGGCAGCCCGTAGCTTCACGTACGTTGCTAGGGTGGGCCATCCAGGGAACCGTGCCGTGGTCAACGTGTAGGGAAGACGGCGAGACCGTACTACACATCGTAAGCGCTAGCGAACGGTCAAATGAGGACGTCCAGGCGCTCGCCAGTCCGGATAGGAAGATTTTACGACTGCCGAGACGCTACGCTCCCACGGGGGGAGTAATAGGGAAGCCACCGCGCGATGATAAGGCGTACACGCATCGCGACGGTAGGGACAGGCCTACGATCGTAACGGCCAAGGCGAAAGTCGCCCCGATGAAGGCGCAACGCATACCGCGTTTAGAGTTGCAGGCGAACTTGATAGGCGCGCGACTCGCGGAATTCGTACAAGGCGAGCACAGAGTGGTAGCCGATAAGGTAGTGTATTGGACAGATTCCACTACGGCGCTCCACTGGATACAGAACGATACGGCGCGTTACACTCCATACGTGGCTCATATGTTAGGGGAGATAGCAGAGAAGACGTCACCCGAGCAATGGAGGTGGATACCGACCGCAGACAATATCGCGGATCAAGCGGCGCGTGTGAATTATATGAATAAAGAAGAGAGCGACAGATGGTTCACGGGACCGCCATTCCTGTACGAGGACGAAGACAGATGGCCTCGCCGTCAGGAAGAGAAGGCAGGCGATGATGACGAGGAACTGGAGGAAGTCGTGGCGCACCAGAGCGACACCAAGGATGCTCCACACATGCCGGACATAGAGAGATTCTCTTCCTACGAGAGATTAATAAGGGCCACTGCACGGATACTACAGTTCGTCGATGCCATAAGAGGAAGGGCGCACGGACTGACACTGCAGCACATCCAGAGAGCAGAGCGGATGTGGATAGAACGCAGTCAGCAAGAAAGCTTCACTGAAGACATCAGTCAACTGCAGCGAGGAAAGAACCTGGCAACCGGCAGCGCGTTGAGCAAGCTCGACCCCATATTGGAAGATGGCATACTACCAGCTAGAGGACAAATCGACGCAGCCGATGTGGACAGCCAAATGAAGAGTCCCATCATACTGAACGGACGCCACCAATTTGTAAAGCTGCTTGTGGGAAAGGCGCATCAGGAAGCAAGCCACGCCAACAGGGAGCGGGTAGTAAACGACCTACGCACGAGATATCATATCCTTCGATTACGACCAACCGTAAGAGAAGCGGAGCGGAGATGTCTGCGGTGCAGGGTACGCAAGGCGACACCACGGCCAGCGGTTATCGGAGATCTACCACCTGAACGGTTAGGGGCATTCGCGCGACCATTCACCTACACCGGAATCGACTATTTCGGGCCTATAACGGTTACGATAGGACGTAGGCATGAAAAACGGTGGGTAGCGTTATTCACCTGTTTAACGACGCGCGCGGTGCATTTAGAGATAGTTTATTTCCTAACGACGGATTCGGCGATATCGGCATTGCGGCGCATGGCGGCTAGGCGTGGGTGGCCACGGGTCATCTACTCTGACAACGGAACAAATTTCCATGGGGCGGACACCGAACTACGACGGGCAATGGAGGAGTGGGCACCCCTGCTGAAGGACTACGCGTTGACTCGGCGAACAGACTGGAAGTTCATCGCGCCGGGCGCGCCAAACCAAGGAGGCGCATGGGAGCGTCTCGGGCGCTTAGTGAAGACCGCGCTCGAAGCCACTCTACACCAGAAGAGCCCGCGGGAGGAGACGTTGGTGACGCTCCTCACAGAAGCAGAGAACACGGTGAACTCTCGACCGTTGACGCACGTACCGGTCGACATCGACGAGGAAGAGGCGCTGACACCCAACCACTTCCTGCTGCTGGGACCATCGAGCCTTCCAGTAACCGCGCCGTGCACGCCTAGTGATCGTCGGGCGTGGAGAGCGGCGCAAGGACTTGCCGACGAGTACTGGAAGCGCTGGATGAAGGAGTACCTGCCGACGCTGGTTGCGCGCGGGGACTCGCGGGATGTGCAGCAGCGACAGCTACAAGAGGGGGACCTCGTCGTGGTAGCAGACAGTAGCATGCCGAGGAACGTGTGGCCGCGGGGAATTGTAACACGGACCTTTCCCGGACCAGACGGCGTGGTGCGCAACGTGGAGGTGCGGACCAGGGGCGGATTGTTGCGGCGGCCGGTCAGGAAGATCGCCGTCCTCCCGAGAGAAGATTGGGCTCGCGAGCTACGCCGGGGGGAGGATGTTGAGCACAGCTAGAGACCCGCCGCCCCGTCGCCCCTTCATACCCCGCTACGCCCCGCGCACCCCGCACACCGGCGCTGATCACGTGATGTCGGCGACCAATCAGCGCGCGTGCGGCTTCATTACCATCGTGCGGCGGACCCCACAGACTGAGACGCCCTCTTGCGAAATATAAGAAGGGCGTTTTGGTCTGTGCGGCGTTCATTTCACTTCGGAAGCGGCACTCGAGAAGACTACAAAAGAAGACTCAAGACAGCAAATCAAGACTCCACAACTGAAGACCTCTCTCTGTACATATTAGATAGTTTATTTTAATAGTGCCGAATATTGTAAATAGTGTAATACAGTATAGTAAAAAGTACCATCTTTTCTTCGAGCAGTCCCCTAGTATAGCTAACCTCAGATCAGTCAGTCATTAATTAATCAGTCATAAATAAATACAGTCCACTTACATCCATTATAATAATGTAATATTAAATGGAGAGGTACCGAGTCTTGTCGATATCACCATTTTTCTTGGAATAACACGAGACGCGAAACTTCAATTGAACCCCCATATATCAAAATTATATTATTAATTAATAAGCAGACTTAGTTCTGCAGCATATGCTGTAAAAAAGATTAGAAATCTTACCAGTGTGGAAACAGTTTGACTTGTTTACTTTAGCTATTTCTATAGCATAATGTCGTATGGTATTTTGCTATGGGAACACGCGACTGACACCGAAATTGTATTTGTTTTACAGAAGGGGGCCATAAGAGCAATCTATGAATTAAAACCTAAACAGTCGCTCCCACAAAAATTAAAGAAAATTAATATATTAACTTTGGCCTCTCAATACATTTATGAAAATGTACGTACACAAAAATAAAGGTCGTTTTACAAAAATAAGTGATATTCATTCTGTAAATACCTACTAGGAACAGGCACAAACTAGCTAACCTGTTACTCGACTCCATCGAGTCAATAATTCATTCTTGGGGCGATATATACGCATAGGTCTATACAACAAAATCCCAGAAAATATACAAAATTTGACCTGCTCACAGTTCAAAAGCTTTATTAAACAAAGTTTGTATAAAAATGGTTATTATAATATTAAGGAATTTATGGATAATAATAACCCCTGGGAATGAGGAGATCGCTACCAAGCTATTTCTAATTTGTTTTGTGTGGTTAATTGATTAACATATATACGTGATTGTAAGTTGTTATTATAAAAAAGTCCCGCTGGGTTTCTTGCTGGTTCTTTCCAGGACAGAGGTTTTTTTTCGAACCAATCGTAATTAAACAAAAGAGTGACTTTCAATAAGTATTACATATAATCTATATCGAATAAAAAAGTTTATTTTTGTTCCTGTTGCACAGTCCAGCTGATATTAAGTAGTCGCTGTGGCCCATAGTCATTTACATCTATTCTCAACTACGAATCAAAATGTAGATGCGTTGTCACCTTAGAGTATTCAACTAACAGGAGACGCCATGCGCATAAAGTTCCAAACAAAAAAGTCTGTCACTTCTAGCGGGAGGCGAGGTAACGCACACTAAGCAAATCGTAAACATTGGGCCACGTCCCTACGCACGCGCACAGCATACTATGAGCACACGATTAAGCAAAACGCACACAACCTTGAAAATCTCTTATAAATGGCTCATCGTTACAGTGCATAAGCCATAAACAACTAGTGCGAGGGCCTTGTCGATATGGATATGTCAATGAAATTTTATGGAAGTTACATTAGCAAATAAAATAAAATAAAAATGAACAAATGTTTAATGAGTAATATTACATTCAAAGTAAATTAAAAAATATATATAAGGTACAATATAATAATACAAAATTACCAAAATTAAAACAAATTGAAAAAGTATTATATTATATTTTAACTGGTTTTTAAAGTGAATAAGTTTGGTATATGTGACGAATACACTTTTTGGGACACTCTTTTTTTGCGAGGTAGCTAATTCTGGTGCTTGCATATTTTTCCATCACCAAGTTTGCCAGTTCAATGTTATGTGGAACGTAATCATTATCGAAATAATGTTCCTGTATGCTTAAAAATATATAATATGCCTAGTCTATGGAATGTTTTTATTATTTTTAATGTCATGACCAACCGGAAAGGTTATCTGTATAGGGGTTTTAAACGGTCTAATTTTACAGATTTTACCCAACCTATAGTTAAACCGTTTTAAGGCTTAGGGTTGAACTACATCTGGCAGCACGGAATCGCACTTTCCAGTGCTTCTATCGTTTTTGTTCACTCAGAAACGTTATTTACTAGAGCGAGAAAGAGAGCGGGAGTGTATAGTTCTACCCTTAACAAGCCGATTGTAAACCGGTTTCAAAAGTTTATATATCATTCTTGACAATCCATATTAATATAATATTATAAATGTGTGTGATTTTTTGTTTATTTGTTTTTGTCCTTCCTTTACGCAGCAACGGAATGGAGCAATTAAAAACAACCGGCCAAGTGCGAGTCGGACTCGCGCTCCGAAGGTTCCGCACAAATCCGTAGTTTAAAATTATTAAAAATATTTTTATTATATGATGTAACTAAAAATTTATGCTTTTCGCAATTTTTCCTTTATCTGTGTTATATCTTTCCTTTATATGTGTATACGTTGCTTCGTACCAAATTTTAAGATTCTGAGTTCACGGGAAGTACCCTGTAGGTTTTGATTCCCTGATTCCCTTGCGAATGTCGAAAATTTGCGGCATAAACGGCTGTATCTTTTGATTACGTTGGCTTACAAGTTTGATTTTTTCACAGCTCCAAGAGACAGTAGACTTGAGTATTTCATATGAATTTTAGCTTGATAACTCTACGCGTTCCTCAGAAAAAGGGTCTTGACAGACAGACAGACAGACAGACAGACAGACAACAAAGTGATCCTATAAGGGTTCCGTTTTTTCCTTTTGAGGTACGGAACCCTAAAAAGTAAACATTTGCTATCTCTTGGTCGAAGTTTACGCTTAACCAAACATACTTTTTTTCGTCATTTTACTTAGGATTGAAAAATAATTAATGTCTTCGTAAAAAGCGGTAATATTTTGTGTTCTACAGTACAAAAGTGTAGTACTCTGTATATATTTAATAATAATAGATTATAAATATGATACTGAAATTATTTGTTTGTCCTTATTTATTTATTTAAGCGCTAATAATTCGTGTCTCATCTGAAAACAACAATTTGATTGACATCATCTAAGACGATAAAGTTGTAAATAACATTTTAAAATGAATAAATATCGTTCACTAAACCTTCCATTTCGATTTGTTATATGTTTTAAATTTTATCCTTCATAATGTAAAATAAATCTGTAGCAAAATAATAAACTTACGAATAGATTACGAAAACCGATTGGTCAAAATGCTCGGAACAAATAGTGCTTGTTCGTTTAGGTACCCAGGTTATATGATTGCCACATGCTTTCATCCAAACTTGGCGCCTGTAAGGATCTTTTGGAAAACTGTACAACCAAAGATCTTTTTTAAACATTGTACAAAAAAGAATTTTAAATAACACCTTGGTATTATATAACAAAGTATTACTTATAGTCAAATAAAAACATCGACACTAAAGATTACAGTGAACATCACTATTATAGTCTTGATGATACCATTTTATATACTCGAAATTCCACTTCTTTTCGTTTCATAACGTAATATAATGAAATGAAAATATCTATTTAAAATGTTTTAAATGTGATTATTAATGTTGTTTGAAATCATATAGTTTTGCAAATAGATCACAATAATATTGATGAATTTAAGACTATTCAATAACACGATTTTGTCTTGTGTAATTAGAACAAAGAGAAACGACATTTGTCTACAATTAAGCAAAATTTAATTATGTCCTAGTAGTGCAAAAGTCCTTACTATAGTATTAATACTTTAAGTTGGCAACACTACCTGCTCAGCTATATTAATCAGAATTTTCGTGATTTAATGCTTATATTAATTTTTGAAATCAAAATAAATACTTAAAGATGAAAGGTAACGCCGTCTTTTTGTAAATTTGAGGTCTGTGATCTTTTTTTACAAGAAAACACACTGCAACTCGGCATTTTTCTGGAGGTCAACTCACGCTTACGACTACTTGTTAACTGATGCCGTACGCGGCGCAACTAGTTTTATATAACGGGAATGATCCGCGCTCTCGTACTTTTGACAGCGGGGAACGCTCTCCAATGTCGTCTCCTGTTAGTTTAATATTCTAAGGTTGTCACCCGTGAAGACAAAGATGGAATGCCTCATTTCCAGTAAAAGGGGTCTTCGGTTCTCTACACTCACCATTCGAAACACAGCAGCTTTAAGCTCCTTTTTACGCTGTTATTCTGTGAGAGCGTGGTCCTTCCCCAGTCGAGCCGACCCATTCGTGCTACAACTATACTACTACCAAAGCTGCAGCATGGCTCCACCACGTACAAATCTACCTAAATTCAGCTGGCACATTTCCACCATATTGTTCTTAAACCTATTATGGGTTTCACAGGGAATAATAACTATGTTTGTTTAATCAATACTTTAATAATTGCTTTATGGAACGTACACAGAAGGAACTGCTACGATAGTATTAAAACAGCGGCACGGCCGCGATCTGCCTTTTCTTTTGTCGCTAGATCACAACTACCAATATATCGATTACGAACGTATTACCAGTTTTCCTCTCTGCTCCTTCAAGATATTATTCATCATTCATTTATTAATTACTACCTATCAAGAGTCCACTGATGAACGTAGAGGAAATATTAGCCATACTTCCCTCTCTTAGCAAGTGGGTTGGCAACCGCAATTTTTTATTATTTTGGGTTGTTATCAGGGAGATACTGTTCTCAAACTCCTGTTTTATTTTCCACTGTCGTCTTTTCCGATACTCACGGGATGGTATTAGGTCTTAGAGGGTCTTAGTAATAACATATATTGTTTGGTAGGAGGTAGTGGAATTTTTTACGCTGCCGCTACACGGCATTATCAAGATCCTGCCATAACTTTATGATTTCGAAATATTTTCATCCAAGCAGAAAAATATGTTGTCGAGATCTAGAGTTTTCTAGATTTCGACAACAGATTTTTCTGCCCGGCTTCATACGACTGTTTAGTCGTGTGAAGCCGGGGCGGATCGTAAGTAAGCATATAAAATTGGGATTACAAATGAAATTCAACTCACTTATGGACCGTGTGTTCCTCAAGACTTATTATTCAATAACTATAAGATTTAAAGTTTGCAAACCGAATATTTGCTATGTAATATAATGAACATAACTTGATATAGAAAACAATTTACTTGATTTTTCGAATAACAATAAGTCTAGTCCTATTGTCGTTATATTATTAGATGTATTATAAAACAATCAAAATAAATAACTAAACAAAAACGAGTATATCGATGTAGATTGTTGCTAACATTGTGAACGAAATCACTAAAGATTAAACACGTCATGTCTTGTAAAGTAACGTTATATATATTACTACTACAATATTACATATTTAATTTAATTACATATATATATATATATATATATATATATATATATATATATATATATATATATATATATATATATATAATATTATATGCAGTGCCGTGTAGTGGCGGTTAAGAATATCCACTACCCCATATCTTCCCGTGGGTGTCGTAAAAGGCGACAAAGGGAAACAGGCAGGAGATGGGCAGTAGCATCTTCCAGGTAACGGCAAAAATACAATAAAAAAACTGCGGTTGCCAACCCGCTCGCCAAGCGTGGCAACTATGGCAATATACCCCCATGATGAAAGTTACGAAGAGACGGCCCCCAATCCCCGGCGGCCCCGCTATTCCTGGCTACGGTTGCGACCATTGTAACGGCGGGGCAGGGGGTGCTAAGAATCTCCGGTGGAAGTTCGGTTGCCACCTACGACGACTCGACCTGGCAACATACAACGCACGCACCCTGAGGACTGACGAGAAGATTGTGGAGCTGGAAGAAGAGATAGACAAGTTACGCTGGCATATTATAGGATTATCGCGGGGCAAAGACGGGTTATGTCGGACTCGCACCGACTAAAACCCCATGGTGTTCCACCCTCGTCGCATACTGGCAGGGCCACGGGAACGCTTTCGCACACTTCCGCGACCCAACCTGCGCTGGCCGCCCCATGGCGGCCCCTCCTCGGGAGAGGACCACTCCTCCCCCATCTCCCTCTCAGGTAAGGCGCACCAGAACACATGGCGCGCCCTCCTCCTCGGCCTCTAATTTCACATGCGCAACGGACGCCCCCGCGTCCGATTCGCGAAGGCCATGGGGCCAGGAAAAACTAGCACTCAGAAGCACCAGCCTTCCCGACCCCAGCGGCGGATCTGGTTTATGGCTCCGCCGCCAACCAAGATTCGGCTGCGGAGGGTAGGGAGAGCGGCGCCTCGCAATACCGACACTCCTCTCCCCCCGCAGTCCCACCACCACCGCATCAACGGTGCGGCCCCGTTTGAGTCGCGGAGGATAGGGCGAGTGGCGCATCGCCATACCAACACTCCTCTTCCTCCGCGACTCGACCACGGCTGCAGCGGTAGAGTGTGCGGACTCCCCTCTCACCGCAGCCCCCCGACACACATCCGAAGTGGGCTCGCCAAGCCCACTCGGAGTGGCCACCTCGGGCCGGCCCTACACCTCGGGCCAGACAAGGGGTTCCTCTTTGTTCACCGTGGTTGACCAAGCCACGGCTACTAAGCCCCCCCGCCCCGACAAGGCGGGAATCCGTTCGGGGGGGGGGCGACCATCTGTCCCAAGGAGGTGTCGGATTTTACTTCCACAAGTCTCTCGTTAACAACGTTGTAAAGATTGAGAGTGTGTCGACGAGGGTTGCGTACCTTATACTCAGAATCACCAAACGGTATTCGCTGAAGGTCATACAGGTTTACGCACCAACCTCGGCACACCCCGTTGAGGAGGTGGAGGAAATGTATGGGGATATCTCTAGAGCCATGCATTCCTCCAAAACCCAATATACGGTGTTAATGGGAGACTTCAATGCAAAACTAGGCACAAGAGAGAACGGTGAGCTGAAAGTGGGGAAATTTGAAATGGGGCAACGGAACCCAAGGGGCCAGCAGCTGGCCGACTTCATGGAGAAAGAAGGATTCTTTATGATGAACTCTTTCTTCCAGAATCGGCCCCACAGGAAGTGGACCTGGTCGAGCCCCGACGGTTCGACAAAAAATGAGATTGACTTCAGTATGACGACCAGACGACAACTGTTCAGTGATGTCTCAGTGATCGCGAGGGTGAAAACCTGCAGCGATCACCGAATGGTTAGAGGCACACTGAACCTAAACGTTAAGTTGGAGAGGTCTCATCTAATGAAGTCAACGCTCCGTCCCCCTCGTGCTCTGTTCCAAAGTCCCGAAACCTTTCAGCTCGAGTTACAAAACCGTTTTCAGTGCCTAGAAGACTGCAATGAAGTGGACGAATTGAATGACAAGCTCGTGGAAACTGTCCATGCGGTCGGAGCTAAGTTCTGCAAGACCCGCCGCAGGAGAACACAAAAACTCTCCGATCACACTCTTAATCTCATGGCTGTGAGACGGGAGATGAAATTACATTCTTCAACAGATTTGACAGCATACAGGCAACTGAACAGACAGATCTCCAAATGCATGCGGCGGGACTTCCGCAACTTCATTACAGCTTGTATTCAAGAAGCGATCGAGCGGAACCAAGGCTCCAAAGTCTTTGCCAGAGATCTGTCTGCCAGAAAAAGCCAACTGTCAAAGCTGAGGATCGAGTGTGGCAGCATCATTTCCCGGGCACCTGAGATTTATGAGTGAGATTGAGAGGTTCTATGGACAGCTGTACACGTCATCGTTGGAGCCACACGCAAGTGTGAGTAACGATCCAAGAGCGAGTCTTATCCGACACTATTCCGAAGATATCCCGGACGTCAGTCTGAGCGAGATTAGAATGGCTCTCCAGCACCTTAAAAACGGCAAGGCCCCAGGCGAGGATGGAATTACAGCGGAGCTTCTGAAAGCGGGTGGAAGACCGGTACTTGAAGTCCTTCAGAAGCTCTTTAATTCCGTCCTCCATGGTGGCATTACACCGGAGGCGTGGAGCAGAAGTGCGGTGGTCTTGTTCTTCAAGAAAGGCGACAACGCTCTCTTGAAGAACTACAGACCGATTTCTCTTCTGAGCCGCGTCTACGTGCTGTTTTCGAGAGTCATTACGAATCGTCTCGCGCGCAGACTTGACGACTTCCAGCCTCCCGAACAAGCCGGTTTCCGAAAAGGCTTTAGCACCATAGATCACATACATACCCTTCGGCAAATTGTACAGAAGTCCAAGGAGTACAATTTGCCACTATGTCTGGCGTATGTGGACTATGAGAAAGCCTTTGATTCCGTCGAAATTAGGGCGGTGCTGCAGTCCCTTAAGCGGTGCCAAGTTGACTGTCGGTATATCGAAGTGTTGAAGTGCTTGTACAGTAGGGCTACGATGGCTATGTTAGTACAGAACCAGAGTACGAAACCTATTCAATTGCAGTGAGGTGTAAGACAGGGTGACGTTATATCCCCGAAACTCATCACCGCTGCATTGGAAGACGTTTTCAAGCTTCTGAACTGGAAAGGATACGGTATTAACATCAATGGCGAGTACATCACTCACCTTCGATTTGCCGACGATATAGTCCTTACGGCAGAATCGCTGGAGGACCTAAGCACTATGCTCAATGACCTCAATAGTGTTTCCCAACGGATAGGTCTTAAGATGAACATGGACAAAACAAAGATTATGTTTAATGTCCATGTGACACCTATGCCGGTAGTTGTTGGGAGCACTAAGCTCGAAGTTGTGGACGAGGATGTTCACCTGGGAAAATAGTCCGACTAGGTAAGTCCAACTTTGACCGAGAGGTCAATCGACGGATTCAACTCGGCTGGGCAGCGTTCGGGAAACTACGATACATCTTCTCGTCAGACATACTTCAAAACCTTAAAACGAAATTGTACAACCAGTGCGTGTTGCCAGTGATGACTTACGGATCTGAGACGTGGTCCTTCACTACTGGCCGTATCAGGAAGCTCAAGGTCGTTCAGCGAGCTATGTAGAGGGCTATGCTCGGAGTTTCTCTGCATGATAAACTCAGAAATGAGGATATCCGCAGTAGAACCAGAGTGACCGACCTAGCCCAACGGATTAGTAAGCTGGGCCGGCCATATAGCTCGAAGAACCGACAACCGATGGGGAAGAAAGGTTCTTGAGTGGCAGCCTCGTACCGGCAGGCAAAGTGTAGGGCGTCCCCCCACTAGATGAAGTGACGACCTGGTAAGATATGCAGGAAGTCGATGGATGCAGGTGGCTCAGGACCGTGCTTTGTGGCATTCTTTGGGGGAGGCCTATATTCAGCAGTGGACTTGTGAAGGGCTGTAATGATGATATATAATATTACATATTTAATTACATATGTGGCATAGTATGAAGAGATCAATGGTGACCACTTGACATTTATTTCCACGCTTGAATTACATGCAACATCTTTCACTAGCTTTGTCTATTTTTGCCTTATTTGAACATTAAATTAAAAAGCGAGACAAGTATATTGACTCAATTTATGTAGAATTGTAGTTTCTGTCCATAAGCATAGAATATATTGGCGTATAGACGACCTGGCAGCCCGAAAATGTATGACCAATTCTAATTTGTGATTATGTGCGTTAGCTAGTGATGTACGAGGGTGAATTGAAAAGTACTCGGCCTAACCAAGAAAATAAACACATACTAAATCAGTTATATTTTTATTTTTCTACATAATCACCATCAAGTTCAATACACTTTTGCCACCTCCCCTTCCAAGCATTTAGACCGTTGAAAAAAAATGATTCTTCCTTAGAGTCAAAATATGCGTCTACAGCTGCTTTGACCTCGTCGTTTGTCGAAAATCTTTGACCTCCCAAGTGCTTTTTTAGGTTAGGGAACAGAAAGAAGTCTGATGGTGCCAGATTAGGTGAATACGGCGGATGCGGTAACAGTTCAAAGCCACAGTTGTGAATTTCAGCCATTGACTGTACTGACGTGTGAACACGGGCGTTATCTTGATGAAACAGGACTTTTCTTCTGAGCATTCCTCGACGTTTTTCTTTTATTTCCTCTCATACACGACGTAGTAAGGTGCAGTAGTAATCAGAGTTTATAGTCTGATCCCTTTCAAGATAATCAATCATAATCACACCTTGCGAGTCCCAGAATACTGAAGCCATCACCTTATTTGCCGACAAAATCGACTTAGCCTTTTTAGGGGGTGGTGAACCAGGTCTTCTCCACTGTTTTGATTGTTGTTTTGTTTCTGGTGTACAGTAATGAACCCATGTTTCGTCTATAGTAACAAAACGATTCAAAAAATCATCTGCATCGGCTTCAAATAACTCCAAACAGTCGCGTGAAATAGTCAATCGCGTCCTTTTTTGTTCAACTGAAAGCAGTCGCGGAACCCACCTCGCAGACACCTTGTGGAAACCCAACTCGTTGACAATGATGTTTTGAGTTCGTTCATAAGAGATGCCTATAATCTCGGCTATCTCTCTAATTTTTAATCTGCGGTCTCCCATTATTAAATCAAGTACTTTTTTATATTTTCGTCAGTAGTTGACGTCGAAGGCCTTCCAGAGCGGGGTTCATCTTTCACACTCTCTCTACCACGCTTAAATTCTGCTATCCATTTTTTGACGGATGAATATGACAGAGCACAATCGCCTAATGTACTGACCATGTCATCATGGATGGCTTTTGATGATAGCCCCTTCTTATGTAGGTACTTAATGACGGCACGCTGCTCGATTTGCTCCATTCGCGGAAATTATGTCCGATTACTTTGTTAATAAATTTATAAAATCACAACTAATTATCGCACACGTTTCGAACTTCACACAATGAACTAGTCTGAACTGAACTAAATAATGTGGGTAGATTTGATTTTTAGAATTGAATGGATCTGTGTTAGGCCGAGTACTTTTCAATCCACCCTCGTATATTTTACTTACAAGGACTATCGAAAATGATTGTCGAGGAAGCTGTAAATAGCTTTGAAAATTGTTTAGTGCACGGAATTGAATAACTTGAAATATTAACTGATTTTTTACCATGATAGTTCTAAATAATAAAAAAATATTTCTATTAGATGTTCCTGGGAATTAGCTGAACCTATGCCTTTTGTTGGATTTTAATTCAAATGTATAAAATCCCAGATGACTACCGATTAGCTTAAAAAAACTTCACCAAGAATCAGATTGAAAAGTTGTATTTTCGAATATGATCTTTGGAGAAAATATTGGAATTTGTTTTTTAATATATTGTTAATATAAATAGGAGATTCTTAACTAAGTAAATACCTATTTATATTTTATAAAATGTTTTAATAGGGAAATAAAACACGGGCACGCGGAGTAGATAATGACTGCTTTATTTTTCGTATAAGTATTACTTTTGATAATTACAAACATTTAATAATTTAATACAATAAAGAAGTTTATTTTAACATTCGACTTTAAACTTAATAATTTAAGTAAGGAAACTTGTAGGAATCAGTTAAATAAGATAGCTCTGTTTAAAGGCCAATACGTTTATGAAGCTTCATAATGCTTCATGGTTATATTCTTTCATCTGCCCCTGAAAACTATATATTAATAATAAATTTATTATCATTTTAGCTGCATGCATTTAAAAAAATATAATGATCATAACAGCGTAAAGTGCCTGAGGATACAGATGCACTCTCTATTCTCTCAATCTCGGTATGTTAAGAAAATGGACATTCATAGACTGACCGCGGCAAGTGCAACCTAATCTCGCAGATCTATTGACCCGCACAGCTATTTCTTAACCACGAGTTCCACTTCTCTACGACTAACGCTGTAGGCGATGAACCATGCTATTTACGCTCTCGGCACAATGTCGGCGGCCATCAAGCATGAATTGGGCATCGAGCGTTGTGAGTATCAAATATTATGGAATTTATACTATAGCGCCTCATACGCGGGCGTCTTGTGGTGCTTCAGGAGCATTACTAAATATCTATACCTATCTAACCTAACCTAACCTAACTACGCTAAAAGTTTCATCATTGTGACTTGGGAATATAATCCGAAGCTCCACTCAGCCCCTTTGGTAACATAGCGTGATGCTATGAATATTGTACTAGTATGATCGTGAGGTTATGCGGTTGGTTAAGTTAGATTATACAGTTATTTTGGTTGGTAAGTAGATACTTTGTTGGGTTTAGTTCAAATAGCTTAAAGAGGATAATCTCACGACCTTTTTATCTTTAGTGTTCTACAGTTTTATAATATATAAAAATCTGTCTCTATTTTTATCTAAAGATTTCAAAGTAAAATTTTTGAAGTGTTATTATAACAATATTATACTTACTGGTACAACTAATGTAGAAATGACTCCTTTTAATAAAATTGCTTTTATTCTACTTTTTCTTTTACACTTCTCAAGAAAATGTTTGCTGCAAATGGTTGAGTGTTTCTTTGGATTTCAACCAACCCGTCCAATTAACCTTAATCTAACCTTAACCTTAACAGATGCCGTCCGGATTCTAAAGTTTAAAAAAATGGTTAAGGTTTTTTTAAAACTTTAGAATCCGGACGGCTTCTGTTTGAAAAACGGCAAAATAAAATAATATTTTAGAACGCAAGCCAAGGATTTATTTCCTAGTTGTGTAGGCAAGTCTAGTCTAGTAATTATTGCATGCCAGGAGCATCCTTTAGTCATATAATGAATAAAGTTTTAGCTAGTAAATTTTGCCCTAATAGCACATTAATAATTCTTGTTGGGAGAAGAGGCAATCTAAACAAAAATCAATTATTAAAATATATTGACAATCTTAATAATTTAAATGTACATAAAATTATTTTATTTACATTGCCTTACATACAGGGTTGGCCGCAGGAAAATAAAATAAGATATGATTTAAATTTATTAATGAATAACTTTTCATGTAATAATAATATAAACTTGACATTTAATTGTTATAATTATAATAATAAAAGTAATTTAATAGACATAAATAATTTAATTAAGAAATTTTTGACTAATGGTAGGTATTACCTATCTAAATATATTTTAAGACAGATAGCGAATGTGCTATCTTATTGTTTATATTTTAACTCAGCCAAGGACTTGGCTACACAGACATCTGCTCCTTTTGAGCAGTGTAATGACTTAATATGTAATTTGGAATCAGTTCCAAGTAATTTAAATTAGAAAATGAGACAATAGAGGTAATATCTAGCAGTTGTAATAATTTAAATAATTTAGAATGTTTGTAGCTTACTAATCTTTAATTGTATGACTCCACAGAGTGATAATGAAAATTGTATACACCTGGTACATCAAAATATACAAGGCATGGTAGGCAAAGAGCTAGAAATTGAGTTGTTCTTAAATAGCAACAATATTCATATTTTATGTATTACTGAACATTGGTTAAAAGCTTATAACTTAATGTTTAACTTCAGTAAACACCAGGTGGTCAGTTCTTTCAATAGAGAAACGGTTTTAAGAGGTGGCTCCTTAATATTAGCTAGTAAATTATTGTCATGTAAAGAACGTAAAGATATTGTGAGCCTCTCTGTTGAGCGAACTGTAGAAATGGCATGTGTTGAGTTTGAGCACCTCATTGTTGTGAGCGTCTACAGACCCCCATGTTCTATATACGATACTTTTGAAAAAATTATGGAGGAAGTTTTTGCTAAGCTTAATAAACGGAATAAATCTGTTGTAATATGTGGAGACTTTAACATCAATCTCCTAGAAGCTTCTTCAATCAATATTAAATTTAGATCATTGTATAAATCATATGGTCTTTTTAATTTATTTTTTAGAGCCAACGCGTATTGCTCAATCTAGTGCAACATGTATAGATAACATTTTTACAAATGTGAAGCCGTTGCATAAATGTATAATTCAAAAATTAAGTTCTGATCACTGTGGACAAGTAGTTTCGTTACCATATGTTCACAAAAAGCAAGTAGATAAGAAAGTTGTGTTTGTTCCAGTAAATGCACGTCGCTTGGAGAAATTTAGAAGTAACATAGTGAAAAAACTTCCATCACTTACATACCAAAATGATCCAAATTTTTTGTATGGAACATTATTTAAGCTTATTTGCAATGAATTTAATAATACTTTTACTTCTAAAACATTCTCCTTGAACAGTCGGAAGTCATTTAATGAATGGGCGACAGTAGGAGTCCATAAGAGCAGACATAGGTTATATGATCTTTACCATGAAAGGTCATATAATCATAGCGTCGAATTTAGGGAATATGTAAAAAAATATTCAAAAATATTTAAAAGACTGTGCTCCACAGCCAAGTCTTTGCATTTGAGCAACAAAATTAAGACGGCTTCTAATAAAATTAAAATGACATGGAGTATAATTAATAGCGAAACTGGTAAGATTAACTCTCGCAATTCAAACTACCAGTTAAGTGTTAATAACAAATTAACCGAATCAGATCAGGACGTTGCAATGGTTTTTGAGAAATATTTTAATGATATTCCGATATTAACCACTAAGTCACTGAATTCTTCTCCTGCGGTCGCCGAATCATTACTTAAACAAAATGTAAATGCGTGTACAAAGAATTTTACATTTCATAAAGTATCATCAAAAGATATTGTAAAATATTTTAAAACTATTGATGTTAAGAAAACTGCGGATCTGTGGGAGATTCCCGTTAAAGTTATTGCGTCTATAATAGATACAATCGCGCCTCATTTAGCTACTATTTTTAATACTAGTATCGAATCTGGTGTGTTTCCTGATTTAATGAAGTATAGTAAAGTAATACCTTTATTTAAATCTGGTAGTACATTAGACCCCGCTAATTTTAGACCTATTTCTGTACTACCAACACTTAGTAAGATTTTTAAAAAAATTATTCTTGATCAAATGTTAAATTTCTTTAATATAAATAATTTACTTCATAAAAATCAATTTGGTTTCACAAGGGGTCGCTCGACAACTGATGCTGGTGTTGAGCTGATTAAATATATATTTAATGCATGGTAGAATTCACAGGATGCTTTGGGTATATTTTGTGACCTATCCAAAGCCTTCGATTGTGTTCACCATGAAACATTAATCAGGAAACTTCAACACTACGGTGTAAGAAGTGATGCTCTTAAATTAATTATTTCATATTTAAGTAAGAGAACGCAAAAAGTTGTCATTAACAGTATGAGTTCTTCCGGGTCGATGGTACAGAAGGGCGTGCCTCAAGGCTCAATTCTCGGCCCCTTTCTGTTTCTTGTATACATTAATGACTTACCTTACATAGTAGGAGATAACCATGATATAGTATTATTTGCAGATGACACTTCTTTAATTTTCAAATTAAGTCGACAATTGCTAAAATATGACGAAGTAAATAATGCTATATCTAAATTAGTAAATTGGTTCAATGTTAATAATTTGCATTTAAATAGCACTAAAACGAAATGTATAAAATTTATGACTCCAAATGTCAAACAATTAAATACTAATGTAATTTTAAATGGGGAGAAACTGAGTCTTGTAGATACCACCATTTTTCTTGGAATCACACTAGACGCGAAGCTTCAATGGAGCCCCCATATATCAAAACTAGCAAGCAGACTTAGTTCTGCAGCATATGCCGTAAAAAAGATTAGAAGTCTAACTAGTGTTGAAACAGCTAGACTAGTTTACTTTAGCTATTTCCATAGCATAATGTCGTATGGTATTTTGCTATGGGGACACGCAGCTGACACTGAAATTATATTTGTTTTACAGAAGAGGTCCATAACAGCAATTTATGATTTAAAGCCTAAAGAGTCGCTGCGACAAAAATTTAAGGAAATTAATGTTTTAACTTTGGCCTCTCAATACATTTATGAAAATGTAATGTACGTACACAAAAATAAAAGTAGTTTTACAAAAATATGTGATATTCATTCTGTAAATACTAGGAACAGACACAAGCTAGTAGTACCGGTTACTCGACTCCATCGAGTCAGTAATTCATTCTTGGGGCGATGTATACGCTTTTACAACAAAATTCCAGAAAAAATACAAAATTTGACCTGCTCAAAGTTCAAAAACTTTATTAAACCAAGTTTGTATAAAAAGGGTTATTATAGTATTAAAGAATTTATAGATGATAATAACCCCTGGAAATGAGGTGATCGCTACCAAGCTATTTCTAATTTGTTGTGTTGTTAATTTGTGTAACATACATGATTGTAAGCTGTTATTTTAAAAAAAAGTCCCGCTGGGTTTCTTGCTGGTTCTTCCCAGGACAGAGGTTTTTTTTCGAACCAGTGGTAATTATACAAAAGAGTGACTTTCAATAAGCATTATTTATAATCTATATTGAATAAAAAAGTTTCTGTTTCTGTTTCTGTTTCTGTTTCTATCGAATCATTATAAACATTCAAGATAAATATCAACATTAATTTTGATATAGTTGAATCAATCTCTAGCGTATATGTAAATATATTATATTATATATTGTATTAAATTATTGTACTATATTTTGTATAAAAATGCATTTACCAAATTCATCAAACCCCCAAACAAGCTTTCGGCCGACCTGAACTGCCTCTTGGCGGCTCAGGCCAAATCTTCTCCCAATTCTTCCCTTAGTTAGGTGCACCTCTCAGCAGCTACTTGTCGCCTGCACTCCGGGGGTCGCTTCCGATTCGGCAAAAAGGCCATACAGGCCAACACTAGTCCCACAGGTGGTGTTTAGTGGGTGGGCACTTCATAGCGAGTCCCATATAACCACGCAGCTGGCTGCGTGTTATGCTATGAGCATTCACCACCTCCCTCCCCCGCTTCCGGAGGGTAGCCTTGCTATAGGCGCAAAAAAAATTATCAACAATTATCAACCACGTGACTTTTTTCTTTGGAAAATATCAAAATTAACAAAATAATTGAAATATTCTATATTTTTAACAGTATCAAACATAAATTTTAACCAAAAATAGACGCGTCATAAAATTTAAGACGTCTTGATAATTTACCTGTGACATGTGCAATTATCAGGATTATTTCTATTATTAACACCACAGTCACTCATAGAACAAGTAAACATTTTGGAAAAAAGTTACTTACTAGAAATAACCACTATTACACTCTGAAAAAATACAAAATATCTTGGAGCTATTTGTTGCATGCCCACTTGTGCCGATCTGTCATTCAAAATCGGTTACGTTTGTACGAAGTACATGTATTTCCATGGTATATGCATACGTAATTACTCTAAGGCATCATCTTTCAATATGTTTTTTTTTGCCTTATGAAAATGAAATTATAAAGGCGTGACAAGTATATTGACAAAATTATTGTAAAATTGTGTTCTTTCCGTGCATACATTGCATACGTATGCACAGAGGGTTACTCTAAGGTATACTCTAAGTTAATTGTTATTTATGGTCAACCTATTTTGATTCATAAGTTAATAATTTGAAAGAGGTGTAAAAGCCTGGCCACTTTTTAAAACATAGCATGAAATTTAAATTTGGATCAAAATATAAAATATTCCAGTGTTTGTATTTTGTTCATTACAAAGTTTGGATCTAGTGTAACTGGAATATTGGCAAGTCAGTTTAAGAAATTCTGTTATATTTTTTAAGTTCATAGAAAATATTTAAAAATGCGTGAGTGTATATCCATACATGCCGGACAGGCAGGCGTCCAAATAGGAAATGCGTGCTGGGAGTTATATTGTTTGGAACATGGAATCCAACCAGATGGACAAATGCCATCAGACAAGACTGTCGGCGGCGGAGACGATTCCTTTAACACCTTTTTTAGTGAAACTGGAGCTGGAAAGCACGTTCCTAGAGCAGTGTTCATAGATTTAGAACCTACTGTGGTGGATGAAGTTCGTACTGGTACATATCGCCAGTTATTTCACCCTGAGCAGCTCATAACAGGTAAAGAAGATGCTGCTAATAATTACGCAAGAGGTCATTATACCATTGGCAAGGAAATAGTAGATCTCGTTTTGGACAGAGTGCGTAAATTGGCTGATCAATGTACAGGTTTACAAGGTTTCTTAATTTTCCATTCTTTTGGCGGTGGTACTGGCTCAGGTTTTGCTTCTCTACTTATGGAGAGATTGTCGGTGGATTACGGTAAGAAATCAAAGTTAGAATTTGCTATATACCCTGCTCCTCAGATCTCAACAGCCGTCGTAGAACCTTATAATTCTATTCTAACAACTCACACTACTTTAGAACACTCAGACGCCGCGTTTATGGTAGACAATGAAGCTATTTACGACATCTGTCGTCGAAATTTGGATATCGAGAGACCTACATACACCAACTTAAATCGTCTTATTGGTCAAATCGTCTCATCAATAACTGCATCTCTCAGATTTGACGGAGCTCTAAATGTCGATTTGACAGAATTTCAAACCAATTTAGTGCCATACCCCCGGATTCATTTCCCTCTGGTTACTTACGCACCTGTTATTTCCGCGGAAAAAGCTTATCACGAACAACTGTCTGTAGCAGAGATTACAAACGCTTGTTTTGAACCCGCTAACCAGATGGTTAAATGCGACCCGCGACATGGAAAATACATGGCATGTTGTATGCTGTACAGAGGCGATGTGGTACCTAAAGATGTAAATGCTGCGATTGGGACGATAAAAACCAAACGAACGATACAGTTTGTGGACTGGTGTCCTACTGGATTTAAAGTTGGCATTAACTATCAACCGCCAACTGTGGTTCCGGGAGGTGATTTAGCAAAAGTACAGCGAGCAGTGTGCATGCTCTCTAATACGACCGCTATTGCAGAGGCTTGGTCTCGGCTTAATCATAAATTCGATTTGATGTATGCTAAACGTGCATTTGTTCACTGGTATGTAGGTGAAGGAATGGAAGAAGGAGAGTTCTCTGAAGCTCGAGAGGACCTAGCAGCACTTGAAAAAGACTACGAGGAAGTTGGCATGGATTCCGGTGAAGGGGAAGGTGAAGGCGGAGAAGAATATTGATTGTGCTTTTTATGTATTTATTTTTAGGATTATTTTCTTTCATTAGGTCATAATAAATAATTTTAGTTCCATAACCTTCCAGAAATATTAGGTCTATTTGAAATAAATTTACAAGTTATGTGGCTGCATTTTTATTTATGTCAAATCCTTTTTAACCACATTACGTAGCAAAGTATGCTTGCATTTTGCTCGGGATAACGTGCGAAAAAACAATAGAACTGCTGTCAGATATCGAGAATTTGCAGAATATTTAATACATGACTGGTAGGATTATTTTAATACATTACTATTAAATAAAGCGGGTTTGATAATTACCTAGTTATTTTTTTTCCTCTGTCAATTCCGTACCGTGATAAGAGAGAAGCCACACGGTGCGGTGCGGCGCCGCACCGCAAACATTTTGCCGCATCACTGTACACATACGGTATGAGTTGCCGCAATACGGCACCGTTGCTACGCCGTAGTATGCGGGGCGGGGACCTAGTCTAGGATCGGAATAGACGTGTTTGTTGCTTCTACTACTACGCCACCGCCGAAAACGTAATCAGACGATATTGGGTCAGTCCAATAATCGCGTTAAGAAACAGTGACGGAGATTTTTTTCTTAAAGAATACAATGAGTTATTGTTGGATCCAAAAAAAATTATAACTTCTGTCGAATGTGTGTGTCCTCTTTCAACAGTTTATTAAATACCTTGGAACCACATTTACGGCAGCAATATACTTGTAACGGCGTAATTTACTTTTCAAATGAAATAAACAACTTTTGGTTTTCTATAATTAAATTTTAATAACTTTGTAAAAATATGCAACGTCCATGAAACAAATTTTACAACCCACGAAAAAATGGCCGTCACATTTATCTCTCCTCTCCGCTCCACCAATCACAAATCAACACCTCTCCACGTCACCCAAGACAGCACACCGCACCACGTGACACCTTTCCTATACAACCTCTTTTATCTTTATTACAGTCGGCCATCCTGTAACAATTGCACCGCAATTGGTGCAAATAAAATCATATTAGCTCTCTAAAAGGTCAATCAAATCATCTCTAGTTACAATATCCTCATCACTGCTGGTTTCACTACAATCAGGGGCACTATGATATATACGTAGAGCATCTGCAGCAACTACACCAGTAAATTTTTTATAACCCCTCATAACCTTGATGCTTTTAATCTCATACCTACCATGAGGAAGAACTTTCTGTATAGAGTAAGGACCTGAGTACAGAACTTGAAGTTTCGTATTAACATTTTTGGATTGTCCACCAGTGGGAGCTTGTTTCCATAAAACTAAGTCCCCTTTTTTGAACTTTAGTTCAGGTTTGTGACGCTTATCATAAATACGTTTCATAGTTTCCGCCCGATGTTTCAGTCTATTAGAGGCAATACTTATCTTTTGTTGAATCGGTACAGCATCCGTTTTTCCTGATAAATTTGGAAGTAATCTACCCCTATGACTGAACATAATTTCGTACGGATGGTATCCTAAGCTTTCATTTATTGTATTATTGATTCCCCACACGATATCCGCTAAACACTCAGTCCACATATTGGCATCCTCAGATTGAGAACGTAAAGCATCAAGTAAAGTCCGGTTAAAGCGTTCAACCTGACCGTTTGAACGCGGACAAGCTATGGCATTTAATGTATGATGAATTTGGTGCTGTGTAATAAATTCTTTGAAAAACCTGCTCGTAAATGCCAAGTTTCTGTCCGATATTATTCGCTTGGTATAACCAAACATGCTGAACATGTCTTTTAATATTCTCACAGTCTCAGAAGAATTGAGAGTTCGAGTTGGGCGAGCCAACAGAAATTTAGAAAATGAGTCTACGATCATTAAAATATACTGATATCCCTTTGTGGTCTTACTAAAAGGTCCCAAATGGTCAATGTGGATTGTGTCCATAGGTAAATCAGGCTTAGGAATGGGATGCAACTCACCTGACGATTTTCCGTAGTTTCCCTTCCCATAAGCACATTCTAAGCATGAATTGACATATTTTTTTATGAAGCGTGTCATCTTTGGGAATCAATAATCCGATTTAATGATTTCCTCACATCGTTTTAGCCCTACATGTCCTATGTTATCATGAAATCTTTGCATGAACTTCCATCTAGCAAACGAGGGTACTAGAAGTTTATCACCAGTGAGAGTGACTCGGTATAACCGGTTGTCCTTTATTTTATAGTTATTAATAATATCACTACTCGCATTGCCTTCCGTCAACTGTAGAATTATGTTTTTTAATTTATCATCTTGGAGCTGTATAGATAAAAACCAGTCTTCGCTTGAAATTTGATTTATATTTACAATATAATTCCATTGATTAGAGCTATTAGAACAAGAAGAAGTAAAACATTTTTGAGCATTTCGACTTAGCGCATCAACATGTTTCATACGATTACCAGGTCTATATTCTATTTGAATATCATATTCTTGGATAGATAGCCACCAACGAGCAACCCTAGGAACTAGATCTTTTTTTAACAACGTATAGCGTACAGCGGAACAGTCAGTGACTATTTTAATAGGCTTACCATAAACATAAACACGAAAATGTTTTAAAGACTCTACTACTGCCAATGTTTCTAGCTCGTAACTGTGATACATTGATTCTTCACGTGACGTCACTCTACTAAAATAAGAAACTGGCTTTAGATCGCCACTGTATTGAATCTGTAACAAAATACTACCTATTCCAAGCTTACTTGCATCTGTATGTATTTCACATGATAAATTAGGATCGAACAAGGCTAAAACTGGCCTAGAACATAATTTTTCTTTCAATGTATTAAAACTTTGCGTCTGAATATCGGTCCAACACCAAACGGAATTCTTTTTGGTTAAGTCTGTAAGCGGTTTTGCTAAAATAGCGAACTGATATATGTATTTCCTAAAATAGCTACACAGTCCCAAAAATTGCAGAAGCTCGTGTAAATTTGTGGGTACAGGAAATTTTTCTACTGCTTGTATTTTATAGTTACCGGGCCTTATGCCCTCTACACTTATCTCATGTCCTAAAAATGATACTTCAGACTTTAAAAACGAACATTTCTTTATATTAAGCTTAAGATCGCATCTTCGCAGTTGAACAAAAACTTTTTCTAATAACTGTAATCCAGCATCTTCTGTGACTGTAGATAAAAGTATGTCATCCATGAACGCAACAATTTCATCATTTCCTACTAAATTTACTAATTTCTGTATAACGCGCATAAAAACTGATGGAGCATTAGCAAGTCCAAACGGAACTCTTAAATATTCATACAATCCATCAGGTGTAACAAACGCTGTCTTACGTACAGATTCATTGTCAATTTTGATGTGATGATATCCAGAATATAAGTCCAAATTTGTAAAGAATCGTTTTCCTGATAATCGTACTAGTGTGTCATCTATATGAGGTAAAGGAAATCTTTCCTTATTATTATTGCATTAAGATCCCTATAATCTACGCATAACCGATAATCACCATTTTTTTTTCGCACAAGGATAATAGGCGAAGCATATTCTGAGTTAGATTCCCTTATAATATTACCTTCAAGCAACTCTTTTATTTTTTTAGCTACAATATCCCTTTCCGTATAAGCTAACCTATAAGGCTTTCTATTTATTGGTTTATCTGTAGTTAAATTTATGTGCATCACTCCCAAACTAGTGAGGCCTATTTCAGCTGCAGAGCTAGCAAAACAGTCACCATAATCACGAAGTAAACAAAATAATCTTTTTTTGAAGCAATCCTCTAAACAACCAACATTTATTTCAGAATATTTAATACCGCCCACGATGTCACTTTCTTCCGTCACCTCTGATACGTTTCTCAAAGAAAATATTTTTGAACTCACCTCAGTCATCTCCTCACATCTCTCCGCTCGTGTCACAACCTCTCCTTTTTTCCAAATAAATGGCTCTACACCAACATTGCAGACCTTCAAATAACCGGTACCATTCCGAAGAACCATACTAGCGATTGCATAGTCCACCTTACCCATACTATGCTGCCTTGGTTTAGTACAAACATTTCCCTCATTTACACCTTCTACCAATACTTTAACTAGCGTATCTCCAACTGGCACCTCTGTATCCTCAAATACTCTAACTCTAAATCGGCTGGCTTCTTCGACAACATCTAATGCACTTAGGATTCTCTCAGGACATGATGTCATAGATAACTTTACTCCATTCTTTGTTACGTTAAGCTCTATTCCTTCGTTGTTAATAATAGGTTGCCCTATTATAAGTGCAACATTTCCAAAATCAATATTAGCAATAACTGCAGTGGTTTCCATTTCAACTTCATCGACAGAAAGGGTAAATCGGACTTCTCCACTAGCTCGTACTTGCCCAGTGAATCCTTTTAATATAATATTCGTGGGTTTCATTTCTAATTTGATCGCTTTCGCAGCATCTTGCGCTATCACATTTAATTCACTACCCGTGTCCAAATATGCTCTTATAAATACCCCATTTACTCGTGCAGTCTTTTTATATGCATCATTTAATTGTGACATAATTTGGATCTTTTTTTCTTGTTCAGCAGTCGCTATGTAGCCTGTCGACGTAGATGTACAATGATTCGCAACGTGACCCACTTTACCACATCTAAAACATTTCCTCTTTTCAGGAAGCTTACAATTAGGTGCAACATGACCGCTCTCATTGCACCTATAACAGATTGGTGGTGATCGACTTGTGCCAGTATCTTTTATGCAGCTTACCATTATATCTGAAGTTCGCGTATTTGTCGGCTTAGTACTCATAGCCCGTACAGACGTATTATTGATAGTAGTACCTTGATAAGTATCGAAAGCAGACAGAAAACCTTCGTATAATTCATCAGGGTTAGAACACTGAAAAGCTTTAGCATTAGTCCGCAATTCTTGTGGTAAGCCTCTAATAATACATGACACAGATGCCTTTTCGCTTAACTGACATCTGTAACACATAGCTAGTTTTTCTTGAAAATACTTTGTCATTGTTTCAGTGTTCATCTTTTTACGATTCATTAGTTCGTCCAGTAAAGATGCATAATCATGATGCCTAGGAAAAGCTTTAGTTAACATTATTTTCCATTCGTCCCATGTATGATTATATGAATCAAGACGATTAAACCAGTTTCGCGCCTGACCTTGTAATTTTGATTGTAAGTTAAAAGATTTTAAATCATCACTCCAATTATAAATGTCACCCAATTGCTCAATTTTCTTTATCCAGGTTTTAACATTTACGTCTTTATTTTCCGGGTCGAATTCAGGAATAAGATTTTCGGTTTTATATAATCCTTTAGATGTTGGCTCTCTAATATCGTTTTTAATACTTCTCATAGCTTCCTCTACTTTTCTATCAATTAAATATTTTATTGATTCACTATAAGATTGTGCTCCCTCATTTACGTCCTGCTCACTTGATGCTAATCTCCTACGCTTAGATTTTATATGCGTGCCACCATATTTAAAATTTCGCCTCATATTGTATTTTCCGTGCGGCTTACTATCCCACTTCTGAACTGTAACGGCGTAATTTACTTTTCAAATGAAATAAACAACTTTTGGTTTTCTATAATTAAATTTTAATAACTTTGTAAAAATATGCAACGTCCATGAAACAAATTTTACAACCCACGAAAAAATGGCCGTCACATTTATCTCTCCTCTCCGCTCCACCAATCACAAATCAACACCTCTCCACGTCACCCAAGACAGCACACCGCACCACGTGACACCTTTCCTATACAACCTCTTTTATCTTTATTACATACTAATATGAGAAATCCAGTAGATCCAAGAGAAATGAAGTGCGGTGTGCCTGCGGTGCAGCGCCGGAACGCACCGTCTGGCATATTGATTTTAATATGCAGGAAGCCGCAGCGACATCGCTCCGGCGCCGCGCCGCGACCGCACCGCACCGTGTGGCTTCTCTCTAAGGGCTCCTGTAGACGGTGCCCCAACCATATTAGATGAAAATAGGTATATAACTAGTGTTCCTCCCCGGCTTGGCACGGGTGATAGCACCCAGTCCGAAGGGCTCGTCTCTAAGGTCCCCCGGGCACTAGGCAGCCTGGCTGCGGCAGCCAGTCGAACATATGACGGTGTATGGGAGCCCGCGCACCTAAGCAGCCACGAACTCCCGGCTGCGGAGCGAGCAGCGCAAATGTATGGCTGCCGTCAGTTACCGCGCACTTGTAGTAGCAGCCAGGCATGTTTTGTTTTCCAAAACCACAAAATGACGTAGAAAGAGTCACAACTGGCCGCCCATTGGCTGCTTAGAAGTGGCTGCTGCTTAAAAATGTTCTGGCTTGTGGAATATTTAAAGACGATGGCAAGAGACCCGACGGTATGACAATGGTGCCTTGGGAGAGAGGTAAAGCCCTAGTGTGGGATGGTACTTGCGTAGATACTCTGGTGGCCTCTCATTTTAGGGCGCGTTCCGACGACACGCATCCGCTACACGCACGCCACGCGCGTCAGCACCCGAGTCTCTTTGAAATTTGTGGCATATAATTTGAGTCTGACAAACCAATAAATCTGAAATTGTATAAAAAGCGCGGGCGCAAGGCGTAGCAGGGCGGCTGCAGCGCGTGTGCGGGGTGAGCGCAAGGCCAGCGCGAAGCGGGAACGAAGCGGGCGAGTGGCGTGTGCGGTTGAACGTTGATAAATACAATTTCAGATTTATTAAATACATTCTATCATATAGACTCATATTATATGCAACAAATTTCAAAGCGAGATAGACGCGGGAGCTGACGCGTGTAGCGTGCGCGTAGCGGGTGCGTGTCGTCGGAACGCGGCCTAAAGGGACTCCATCCGTGGCTGGTCGGTGCTGCTGGTGATAAGAGGGCTGGTTCTTTTCTCGCTCAAAGGCTAAGTATATCAGATGTGAGTCTCTGAGAGAGGACTACATATTTGTGCCATTTTGCTGTAGAGACTATGGCCACGTTCACACGGCTATACTTTTCCCGCATACCGTACACTAGATTTTTCGAACATAGTAGTGGCAGTAGACAATATGTCAAACTGTTCACATGGAGTCCATACGGGAAAATGTCGTGTTCGAGATACATTTCTTACCGTATACCGTACGATATTGCCACTGGAATGCGGCACCTCGAAACGATTTATCGAATAAAGGCGCATTTACATTAGTCAGTTAGACCGTATTCGGCTGCAGGCCGTATTCGGTCACCGACTAATATAAACAGGTATTCGTTTGGCCGTATTCGGTCTAGCCCGTTGTTGGTGTCGAGTGCGCCGTGCCCCGCCCGTCGCCCGCCGCCGCAGCCCGCAGCTCAGTTCGAAGAGCGCGAGCCAGGCCGCCGCACGCGCACAATTGTGCATATTAAAATGGCCTCTCGAAAATTAAGTGACTCGGAAATGACGCACTTGGTAGAACTGTATCGGGAAAACGAAGTTCTATGGAAAGTTACACATAAGTCGTACAGAAGTCGAGAAGCAAGAGATAACGCCTATGCAAGAATCAGAGACTCGTTGAATACGCCATCACTTTCATTGCAAGACATAAGCAAGAAAATAAAAAAATTACGGTCTACCTACATAAAAGAAAGAAAAAAAATTGACGCTAGCTTCCGAGCTTAGATCCGGTGCCAGTACGAAATCTGTTTATAAACCAAGGATGCCGTGGTTTGAAATAGCTGATGGATTTTTGAGGACATATACAAGTAAAAGACATACAAATACAAATATGGTAAGCAAGTTTATTAACTTAAATTAACACAGTAATTACATATTATTTATTTATTTATTGAAGACAATTTGTTTGCCAAGAAACAGCGCCAGTATAATTGTTAAAATAATCACGTTAAGCATTTCGTTTTTGTCTTGCTTCACTACAGTCCATATTGTTTTCTTCAACAAATGATAGAAAATTAGATCTCCAGGTATTTGAATATGCAAAGTGTGCTGTGCAGGGGATGTTTTACGCAGCCAATCATGAAGACAGCAGCATGTTTTCACGACTTTCTCCGTATTTTTAATATTTAAATTGATATGTTTTCCAAATATTTGAAATCGCAAAGCCAATATGCCAAAGGCGTTTTCGACAATCCTCCGAGCCCTCGATAGTCGATAGTTGTATATTTTTTTTAGCAACAGTAAGATCATGACCCGGGTAAGGTTTCATTAAGTAATTTTTGAGTGGGAATGCAGCATCAGCTATGAACACGTATCTTTCAGGAATATTAAGAACATTGTTATCAATTGCCGTTTTCACGGGAGCATGATCAAAAACACCGCCGTCTGAATCTTTGCCTTTTGCACCAATGTCAATATACGTAAAACAATAATCGTGATCTACACAAGCTAATAATATTATACTGTAATTTTTTTTATAATTAAAGAAATCTGACCCAGTGTTTGGTGGCGCCTTAATCACAATATGTTTACCATCAAGTGCTCCAATACAAATTGGGAAATTCCATTTCAATTCGAAACCTTTAGCGATTTTCAGCCAATCTTCTTCTGTTTTCGGGATCTGAAATGAAAAAAATAAAAATTACCTATTTTGACTTACCTATTTAACAACCATGATGATCCAGTAGGGGAGACCTAGGTGGGTTGACACAAAAATTACATTACAATGCATAATTCGGCAATATATAATTCTATATAAATGAAACTTGTATGATTAGATACCTAGATCTGTACACTATTAAATGTATGCACATAGCACACATTAAATGTGCCTTTTTAAAAGATATTTCTAAAAATCCACATCAACTCCCCGTGTTTCAACTCTCCTAGTACCGAGGTAAGTTGAAACAGTTTCAGAGGTGAGTTGAAACGTAAATTTGAATAATTGGTTTATAGTTAAATAAAAAGTTTTTTTAAGAAAAAATGTTTTATTTCAGAAAATAACAAAGTAATTGAGGTACTTATAGGAGACCAATCGATAAAAAACACTATAAGCTAAGTAAAACTAAGGCACATCTTATAACAGTCTTTGTTTTCTTCCGACTTCAAAAAGGAGATGGTACTCAATTCGACTGTATGTTTTTTTATGTGTGTTGCCTCATAACTTTTTACTAGGTGAACCGATTTCAATGATTCTTTTTTTATTTGAAAGCTGGTGCTTCACATGTGGTCCCATATAAATTTGATCAAGGTTTGATCAATAGTTTTTGAGTTATTCTTAATCATTTATATTGAAGTTGGTTGTACAAAATTTTTAATTTTTAATTATAATAAAACAGGGTTAGATGCCGTTCTATAAATAGTTTTAACCACACTTCTCCAGCCATTTCATCTCTGTTCCAGGAAGAAGGGAACTTTTTATTAACTTCCTTAGTGCTGAGACCATAGTTAGCTGATGAACACAGAAGGAGATACTCGCGCAGAATATTTTCTTCTTCTGTAGTAAATACTAAAGCTTGCGCATATCCCATAGTTACTGGTTTTGGGTCATCTTTGCTATGCTTGTTTTGTTTTTTTTTATGTAACGATATAAAGATGAGTAGTTTAAGTCGTAACATTTAGCTGCATCTCGAAGGATTTTTTCTATCAAATTAACCTCATCTGCTGCTAGTTAATAAATTTCAATGCTCGCTTCTCCACTGTTACTTTTCCGAGTATATTTATTATGCATTCAGAAACAAAAAAATACTTAGATTTAAAAACTCATTTTGGAAACGCCTGAACTGTTTTCAATTAATTAACCATCAGAACCATCTCACAAACACGTATGCTTTTAACCTTATAACACCCTCTTTATTTCTTCGGGGATTAAGAAGCTAACCACTTGAAATAGTATATCATAAATTTACTGTCAAGGAAAGTTGAAACAAACAAGGTGAGTTGACACAAGCTGTTTCAACTTACCTCCGTAAAATAATTTACGACTTTCTGAACGTGATCACAAAAGTAACCTTGAAAATCACAATCTAAGCACAAAATGAAGTTACAATTTTAAAGTGCGATAGTTAACCTAAATAAAGATCTCAATTTTATCACAAAATAGCTAAGACTAATAAGTACTGTAAACCATCAAAATTACAGACGAAAATTTACTTTTGTACGATTTTTGAACACTATCTTCGTGGTTACACAACCGCTCGTCGGACGCCGTTGGCGTGTACCAAGGTGTTGGTTGGTGTATCACGGAACCTCCAAATGCGCCATTGCCGAACTTCTAATATTTATAGTTACTGAGATATCGACATTGTTGCAACTCACCTTTGTTTCAACCCACCTAGGTCTCCCTACCTAATTGAAATGTTTTATATTTCAGGATGAAAATTTTGATTGTGCTTCAACAATCAGCGATACAGGCAGTGATGTCACGCAAACTCCCACATTAACGGAAGATACCTTTTAAGTACATCGCAACATACAACTGATTTTTCTGATGATTCTCGAAACTTACCTCAAAAACCTAAACGCAAAAGAAACCATGTGGTGGGAAATAAAGGTAACGAGAACTCTGAAGACGTGATTGCTGTGGCATTGGAGAAATTGGACAACTTAAGAAAAGAAGTTGGAACTATGAAGGAAGATGAATATGATATATTTGGCAAATACATTGCGTCTTCGTTGCCACAAATGCCGAAAAACACTTTATTTCAGCAAAATCAATAATCCAACAAACTATTACAGAATTTGAGTTGAGGATTTTATCTGAGGAATGTACAACATCACATACTACAAGTAATTATCCAGTACATGAATATTTCATACCCAATTATGCTACGAGTACTACTATGAGTACTAGTAGCCAAAGTAACATAGCAGTTGAAAACATAGAGCTAAATACAAGCAACGATTCTATCTCAAATGTGATTGGTGTTCTTTCGAACCTAGAAGATTCTCATAATGCATGATCAATTAGCTTTAAGATCATTTCTGGAAACGATCCAACATTCATAATACCTATCTTTCGTAATTTTGAAATTATATTGATTGTAAAAATCTTATTGTTTTAGGTACTTACATTAACTACATTAAACTAATTACTACATAAACCACTTACCTCGATAAATGACTTTAACGTCTCAGAAATGGCATCGCATACTTCTGGAATAAATAAACTTATAGCACTGTCAGAAACTCTAAAAAAGAACTCAAGACTTTTGTAAGAATCGCCTGTTGCTAAAAAACGTAAAGTTACTTGTAGTTTTATTTTAGCGTTTAAACACTCTCTGAATGTACTGTCTTGTTTTTCTATAATCGAAGATATTTCATTCAGTAACCATTTGAATTGGTTTTTATCTATTCTAAAAAATAATAAAAAATCATCGTCCGTTTTGAATTCAGTACACAACAACACTGAAGCTCCTAACAAAGACCGTTGACTTAATAGAGGTGTTATCCACACTCTCTTTCTCTTTGTATTCCTCTTTTTCAATTTTTTCCTCAAAACTTATTGTATTACATCGCACACAGTTAAAAATCCTTCTAACACAAGACTGTTCATGACGATACTTGCAACCCGACCATAGAGTAGAGTAATATATACCGGAACCCGACTGTTCAATATACAATCGCCGCATCAATCAAGTCGCCGAATTCGGTTAACCGACCAATGTAAACAACTCAATTTAGGTAAGCGTTTCAGTTAAAACGAATGCGGCCGCCGCCTTCGGTGACCGACCTAATGTAAATGCGGCATAAGACACGCAGTGGCGCTTATGTTCATGTTGTCTAGTTCACACGACTCGCGCATTAGAGATTTACCGTATACGTGAAAAAATCAAATCGAATAGTCGCCGTGTTAACGTGTCCATAGGGTGACAATCGAGCACAGTCCACCTGATGGTAAGTGGTTCCTGCGGCCCATAAATATCTACATCTTTCCTCGATTACGTCAATTACGTATCAAAATGTAGATGGGTTATCGCCCCTGAGGACTAAGATGGAATCCTCGTTTCCAGTAAAAAGGGTCTCCGGTTCTCTACACTCACCATACGAAACACAGCAGCGTTAAGCTGCTACTTTACGCTGGTATTCTGTGAGAGCGTGGCCCTTCCCCGGTCGAGCTAACCCATTCGTGCTACAACTATATAATTAATATAAAAGGTCCGCCAAATAACTTTTTTTTTAAAAAAATGCTATTAAAAAAAACTACTAAATATTTTTTCAAATTTCTTTTTTTATTTGAAAGTACAATCCTTCCGGTTAATGATGGAAAATAATTTCATTCAAATGGCTGCCTCGGCTGACCATGCAGTAGCCTACACGATCGGTCCAATTTTTGAGTACATCGATTGTGTGCAACTGTATTTCACCAATGGCTTCACGAATATTGTCCTTTAAAGCGTCAATTGTCTCTGGCTTGTCGGCGTAACACTTATCTTTGACGGCACCCCACAAATAATAATCCAACGGTGTCAAATCGCAGCTCCGAGGTGGCCAAACGACATCAGCTCTGCGGCTGATAATGCGATTTTCAATAACAGGGCGCAAAACATCAAGTGTAGCGTCGGCTGTGTGGCACGTTGCGCCGTCGTGTTGAAACCAAATGTTGCCAATATCCTCCTCTTCAATTTCTGTGAACAAAAATTCGTTCAACATGGCCCGATAACGATCGCCATTGACTGTAACGGCCACACCTTGCTCATTTTCGAAGAAAAATGGCCCAATTATGCCTCTGGACCAAAATCCGCACCAAACAGTGACACGTTTTGGGTGCACCGGCTTTTCGATGAATGCGTGCGGGTTTTCTGTGCCCCAAATGCGACAATTCTGCTTGTTTACATACCCGCCAAGTTCGAAATGAGCTTCATCTGAAAAGATGATTTTTTTGGCAAAATCCGCATCTTCTGCAAGTCGATCGCAGGCCCACTTAGCGAAGCGAAAACGCATTGGATGGTCAGTTGGCTTCAACTCCTGAACCAATTGGATTTTGTACGGCGTCATACCAAGGTCTTTACGCAAAATTCGTCTCAATGATGTGTCCGAAATGTCCAATTGTTGAGAACGACGGTGAACTGATGTTGATGGCATTTCACGCACACTTTCGGCCACAGCTGCAATATTCTCGGGTGTACGCACTGTTTTTGGCTTTTCACGCGTTGGTTTATCGATGAGGATGCCAGTTTTTTTTTTCACTTTTTTCACAAGGTAACGAACATACGGAGCTGACGGTGCTTCATTTCTTCCAAAATCCGTACGCAATTTTCGCACACATTCTGCAACATTACCATGATTTTCAAAGTAATGTCGCAATATTTCGCAGCGTTGTTCAAGCGTATACACAACCACACAGAACACAATTACTCTCTACCAAGAGCACAACCATATTCGTTCAGCGGAAGGATAAAACTAATTATCTGTCAAATTAGACATGAGCTAAGTGTTGCCATTCACGAAATAAGCACTAGTTGAAAAAAAAAAGTTAGATGGCGGACCCTTTAGCTACAGCATGGCCCTACCACGTATAAAGGCTAAGTATAGCAGATGTGAGCCGCTGAGAGATGACTACATATTTGTACCATTTGCTGTAGAGACTATCGATCCGTGGGGTCCACGTCCGGTGAAGTTCCTAAAGGAACTCCATCCGCGGCTGGTCATTGCTGCTGGTAATAAGAGGGCTGGTTCTTTTCTCGCTCAAAGGCTAAGTATAGCCGTTCAGCGGGGAAACGCAGCCACCGTTCTTGGCACGATACCACGGGGATTAGGACTGTATGATAATTAAGTTACTAGTTTTAGTTTCTTTTTATTATAGTTTTTTATTAAATAAATATTTAAATTAAAAATATTTTGTGAACTTTATTCAAATTTGTTTCATAGGTTTAGTTATTAATATTTATTATTGATGCTTAAATTTATGTTCCGAGAGCTCATGACGCATTTTCATGAAGTGTTTGGTGCATCATGAAACTTTGTTTAAAGGTATCAGTCGACTCAATAAGCAGGTATATGACTGTCTGCCTGGCCTACCTGGGTACACCTGGTACTGCGCATTTAGGTAAGTCGCTAAAAAATTTGCCAAAAAAAAGTTTTTGATTCAAATAATAATAATGACTATCCGTCAGCTAAGCTAATAAAGAATTAAGAAAAAAAATGGCAGACACTTCTGAAGGAGTTTACATAGGGCCAGACTACCCCAAAGTGGTATTTTCAAAATTTTCAAAAGAGTGTTTGAGTCAGTCTGCCATTTTTACAGCGTGTTTATTATATATAATAATAAAAAATTCTCACAAAAGGGCAGACAGTTTCTCCGGTGGTTACTAATTTAAAAATCTATACAAATCAATTAAATTTAAGTGTCTGTTTATAATGTCAAAATAACAATTTTTACTAAACGCATATGATATTATATACGATATTTATAACAAAAACACAGTTTTAAAAATTTTTGTCTGTCAGTCTGTCTGTTTGTTCAGGCTAATCTCCGAAATGGAAAAACTGTACAGATGTTAATAATGCTCGGTTTAAAAATTTTTGCTCTACTTATAAATCGAAGAATACGTTTGAACCATTCCAAAATCTATTCAAAGATATTATGATGCCTCAAATTTATCGCCGTGTAAGTCAGAACTACACCAGCATCTTTTGCGTAGGCAATACATCACCTGTTTTTGGTGCAATGCTTACTTGGTTAATCCAACTAATTTGGTACCAGCTGGTAATGGATGGATATTAAAAAATGAAACGTATGAATTTAAGTGGTTTGAAGATGATTGCGTACTTGAAATAGTATTAAATGCTATCAAAACTTCGGAAAATAACACTTCCAACACAACTGGTCAGTATTTTGAAATTAATTTATTTTATTTTATTAATTGTCATTTACTACGTCATTATTACATTTATTACGTCGACTGATACCTTTAAACAAAGTTTCATGATGCATCAAACACTTCATGAAAAATGCGTCATGAGCTCTCGGACCATTAGTTATTATGGGCTGAGAATACTTCTTTTTAGTTTGTAGGCGAATACGCAGTCATAATATCGTCGTGAATATACAGTAAAGATTTTTTGTGAGATGTTAACTCTGTATAAAATATTGACTATAAATGAATTCATTATTTCAAAATTTTATGCGCGATGTGTGATCATCATCGAAAGTAAGTTAAGTGTTGTGCAAATAAAAAGCACAAACTCATCTGATCACTTTCTACAGGTTTCCTATAATAGGAAAAGAAAAATTTATAACAATATTGTGGTAAGTCTATAAACATTTTGAATTTATTGACAGTTATTTGTGGGAATTATTAGTATATTGACTCGAATTGTCTCTGTTTCAGATCACGTACTTGGGCTGAGTTAAGTTTTCACCATGAGAATTTTGCTGATTTAAATTTAGGTTAATGTTCTGTGAAGAATAACTCTCTGACAATAACATGTGTTATACAGGGTCATTTTTAATTTACTAAAGACCTTTTGGGAATATATTGGTTGCATCATTCCAAACAATTTTAGCGAAATCACTCTTTACAGAATATAATACATTTACAAATAAACTACTTTTAAGTTTTTATTGTCATGTCTGATTCCTTGTAAGTCTATATTTTTAGTACATAAACAATTTCTGAATAAATCGTCAAAGAAAATGCCTTTTTTTATATCAGTATCACACATTGCATTGAAATCATTACACATAATTAAATAAGATTAAAAAAATCACAAATATTAAAATGGTATGATCTCTATCTCTATCATAAAGTATGATCTCTGAGACGCAATTTTTTTGACGTTCGCAATATTAATTTCTCACAACGGAAGGTCGAGCGTCGCGGACGCATCAGAGGCGAGAGGCGACTGCGACTGACTTGACGACATAGGTAATTAGGTCAAGTTCAAATGAGTAACTGAGTAAGTGCCGCCTCCTACATACCCCTCCACCCCTACCCCGCTACGCGCTTTTCTAATACTAGAACTATTACCGTTTGGAAGGTCCAAATAATATATTCCCAAAAGGTCTTAAGTAAATTAAAAATTACCCTGTATATTTCAAAAGATTTCTTTAAATTGTTCGGTATAGTTCGGCCGTTCAGAGAATGCGTTCCTGACACCTATCAGTTAGTCACGACTAGTGATGGGCACAACATAACACTGAGTTCGTTACCGTTCCTCCAAAATGAACCACCGCGTTATTTTTAAGATTATTTTCGTTTTAAATTGGCGGAATCATGTAAAATTTATATTTTAGTAATTTAAGTGGAAACCAAAAAAAGGTATTATTAACATAATAAAATTGTTTTATTCATTCTTTGTTACAAAGTTACAATCTGTATTTCTATGCAATAAAGTACATTGAATTGAATGTGCGTACAGAATATTAATCAGACTCCGATTCGCTTGAGGAGGTGGTATCTTCATCATCATCTTCGCCTACATGTAATTATATTATTATCAATAACAGAATCAATCCTGATATCTCGGTTGAAATGTTCCACAATCAGGTTTTTAGTCTTCTCAACAACCTTTGCCCAGTCATCTCTTGTGACTTCCCCGCAGGCTTCTTTTAATAGGGTCATCATCTTTTTCGGTTCGCGTTTCATTCTTTTTCTTGCGTTTTTTGGAATTTGCAGGTCAGGGTTAGGTTGTATATTTAACAAAATATGATTCGCGACCGTAGCGATTATGTGTTTACAGAATTATTATCATTAAAATCACCAATACAACCCTGTAAGTTCATATTAGCTCTTTGAATGAGTATTTTCAGAAAAATATGAACTTATGGCATAAAAAATTTGAATTTCGCGGGCCACCCTGGAGCTTCCACCTTAAAAAAAAACGTGCTCGTCTATATATGGAGAGAAGCGGATTTCATTTTGAGATACCAATATAAGTTGTTGGGACTACTTGCGTACTTTAATTGTATATAGTTTATTCCATTTTTTTAAATACGCCTTATAATTACAGTCTTCGGTTACGTCGCTGATAAGCAAAAATATATTTATTTTATTTTATTTTTATGACGATCCTAAGTCCGTTAAAAGTGTGAAGGGAAAATCGGAATCATAATTCGTGTTGTGTATTTATTAACTTAAGCGTAATAGTCGTGAGCATGTCACTAAGAAAGTAAACAGTAGGCAAAAACTTTGTGAATTGAATGGTACAAATAAGAGCGCGTGCACGCGTAGTTGTTGCCCATAAATCACATTGAATTTAGGATAATTTCAAATAAAAGTTTGAAGTGAAGCTTTATTTATTCGTATTTTAAAAAACTGTAATATCGGTATATCATTATTTATGTACTTGAACTGAAATATAATATTTAGATACTCTTTTAAAATTAACCCTGTATATTTAGATTTTACAGTATAATAGTATTTTTAATGTGTTTCAGATATCACTCCACTGGGTTGGCATTTCGATCTCTGACTTATAGGTTTCGTTTAGGTATTACAGTTTCTAAAATTGTTTATAGTACCTGTAAAACTATTTGGAAAAAAAATATTTCCACAAATGTTTAACTATTGAAGTGGGAGTTAAAGGACAGCAAAGCGACGGCGGTGCGGTACATTTAACGCATCGCCATTTAACCGGTTATTCGAAAGAGGCACATTTAATATTCCTGAACCAAGAAAATTACCCAATTGTTAACTACTCAAACTCGTGACGAAAGTCGACAAACTGGAAGAAATAACAATTCTTCAAATCGAGCTAAAGCAATTCGGAAGCTAATCACGAAATCTTTTGGGAGCACAATTGTTCAATCACAGACTAACTAGTAGATTCTAACCGAATTGTTTAATGTCATACATAAACGTCATTATTACTTTTGAGGCATAGATAAATAAATATGTAGCAAGCTTTGTAGTATTGCACTCCACTTCGCGTTCGATGTAGTGCTCTGATGTCACCAAATCAAATAAGCGCGATCCACTCAACCTAAATCACTTCCACCAGCTTAATATTGCATTTATATAATAAAAAAGTACACCAATAGCGAGAGAAGATTTCAATTAATACTTCTGCCGTAGTTATAAAATTCTTTATTTCGATTATTATTTAAAAAAAAAAATTAAAATAATTTCACTTTTAGGGAAGATTCTGGCTTAAAAATTTGTGTTTTAATATGTGCTTAAAATCGAAATGATTAAAGACAATATTAAAAGTGAAATCACCGACAAAATAGAGTGAATAGTGTTAATATAGTTTTTTACAGCATATTTATAACTAATGTATTTGTATAGGATGTCGTTTCAATAATAGTTAAGATAAACAACTTTTATTGTATAAAGAAAAATCGACCAATCAGAGCGCGTCGTATCGTAGAACTTTCTAGAAAAAATTTTAATTAACTGCGTAATAGTTGATCCCGAAAATAATGGAATCCATTATCAACTGCCAGCTCATCCGGTACCTTGAGGATCACCAGCTGATTAGTGACCGCCAATACGGTTTTCGTCGGGGTCGATCAGCTGGTGATCTTCTGGTATAGCTGACCCATAGATGGGCGGAGGCAGTAGAGTCCAAGGGGGAGGCGTTGGCCGTTAGTCTGGACATTGCGAAGGCCTTCGATCGGGTTTGGCACAAAGCGCTTCTTTCGAAGCTCCCTTCCTATGGGCTTCCCGAGAAATTGTGCAATGGGATCACCAGCTTCCTTGCAGATCGGAGCATCAAGGTCGTTGTAGACGGTGCATGTTCTGACTACAAGCCTATTAACGTTGGTGTTCCACAAGGCTGTGTGCTATCACCAACGCTGTTTCTTCTGCATATCAATGATATGTTGCTAACTGGTAACATTCATTGCTATGCGGATGACAGCACTGGTGATGCTCTATACACCGGCCGTGCTAATATTTCTCGGGAAAACGTCTCAGAGTACTGGAACAAACTTGTGTCTGAAGTCGAGTCTTTGCTGGACAAAGTCTCGAACTGGGGGCGACTAGTTTAATCCGCAGAAAACACAAGTTTGCGCGTTTACCGCTAAAAAGAACCCCTTTGTCGTATCTCCTCAGTTTCAAGGCACTCCCCTGGTTGCCTCAGCCAGTATCGGAATCCTCGGCGTCGATATATCGAGTGACGTGCAGTTTCGTGGTCACTTGGAAGAGAAGGCCAAATTGGCCTCCAAAAAGCTTGGCGTGCTCAGCAGAGCGGGACAGTATTTCATGCCGGCACACCGCCTGCAACTTTACAAGGCGCAGGTTCGGCCTCACATGGAATACTGTTCCCATCTCTGGGCAGGGGCTCCCCAGTGCCAGTTCCTTCAACTTGACCGCATCCAGCGCAGAGCGGCTCGAATTGTCGACGACCGAGTCCTTTCCGATCGGCTCGACTCATTGGCGCTGCGAAGAGATGTTGCATCTCTTTGCATTTTCTTTCGCATCTACCATGGGGAGTGCTCTGAGGTATTGTTCGGATTAATCCCAGCCGCCAAATTTCACGAACGCACATCGCGGCAGAACTCCCGATACCATCCACACCATCTGGATGATTGGCGGTCCACCACTGTGCGATTTAGAAGATGTTTTCTTCCTCGCACGACTTCCTTGTGGAATCGATTACCATCAGCGATTTTTCCGGACCGATACGACTTAGGGACCTTCAAGAAAAGAGCGTACTCCTTTTTAAAAGGCCGGCAACGCATCTGCAATTCCCTCCCTGGTGTTGCAGTTGTTCATGGGCCGCGGTAGTCACTTACCATCAGGTGAGCCGCATGCTCGTTTGCCCCATCTCCTATAAAAAAAAAGTTAAGGATTATTTAATCAGAGAATACCCTGGTCGCTAGATCGGTCGTGACGGTCTTGTGCATGGCCTCCCAGATCGCCAGTACCAACACCAATGGATTTTTATTTGTGGGGGCATGTAAAGACGTTAGTGTATACTGGTCGCGCATACGAAACCCGCGACATGTTGAAAGAAAAAATAATTTGGGCATTCGATCAAATCAAAATGAATCATTAAGTATTATCACGTGTCGGTGAATAGTTAAGGTGTCACCTATGCATAGAATGTGGAAATAATTATTTTGAACGCTATGTGCGCGATACTCAACGCCATCCACGGACGAGTACTACCTAGGTAAGTTTTAATAGTTTTATTAAAACCATTATCCCTAAATATCTTTTTTTTATAAAAAAAATACTAGTAATGCTATTAAACATTACTAATATTCCCTTTAACCACATTTGGTAAGCTTAAAATGCTTGTGTTAGAAGTGGTTCACGGCAGTAGTCAAATGGCGGATTCGAACCCACGACCTTTCGAGGTCGCGGTCCGCGCCCTGCCAATAGGCTACTGACGCTTAAATATCTTTATTCAATTACTGTTAATTTGTATTATTTGTATTTAATCATTATAAATATTGTAATATTTGTAATTATTTTAACCTGCATTCATTTTTTAAATACAACTTACATTAAAAAAAAGTTAATAATACTCATTTAATTTGCACGTGCTGCAAACATCGATCACCCCTTATAACTTTGCATAAAAACATTATAAAAATTCCCTGGCTGCCCTGAGGTATTTAATTGGTTTAGTCTTATTAGTTTATTTTATTTATTTATTTATTTATTTATTTACTCTTTATTGTACACCAGAAAACAAAACAAAAACGAATACAATTAAATCTAAATTAGAAAAATGTACAAAAGGCGGTCTTATCACTCTGAAAGTGATTTCTTCCAGACAACCTTAGTGTAGAGAACTGATGTAAACAATAGTTAAAAATAGAGGGGGGCGTACAAAAAAAAAATAAAAATAAAAAATATGAAAATACATACAAATAAAGGCAAGTGAAGATTATGTATGATATTATATAATAGATTAAATGAAAAGAGTACAAAAAAAGGAAAAGTGATTTATCTAATAGCGTTCTAAGTAATAAGATTTAACAAGACTTTTGAAAGAATGAAGAGATTGAGCACGACGAATGTGGAGAGGTAAAGAGTTCCACAAACGTACAGCAGTTACAGTAAAGGATTTCTTAAAAAAGGAGGAAGAGTGCGAAGGAGTAGAGAGAGAAAGATTGACAGAGGATCGAAGGAACCGATTATGGGTAAGGGAAAGATACTGGAAACGGTCTTTTAAATAATGAGGAGTGGAAGGATTAAACAGCACGCTATACAAAGTGGAGAGAATGTGAGTATTCCTGCGAAGGCGGATCGGGAGCCATTTGAGCTGATTGCGAAATTCAGAGATATGATCATATTTGCGAAGCCCAAATATGAATCTAATACATAAATTTTGAATGCGCTCAAGCTTATTAAGCTGCTCCTCGGTAATGTCAAGATAGCATATGTCAGCATAGTCAAGGATAGGTAGGAGTAGAGACTGGGCGAGCGTAACTTTAGTTACTGTGGGAAGAAAATTACGTAGTCTACGTAAAGAGCTTAAAGCAGCAAACATTTTTCTACTAACCTCATTAATCTGTGAGGTCCAAGACATACAAGAGTCGAGATACAACCCCAGATTTTTAACCTTGTTGCTGTAAGGGATTAGAGTGCAGTCTAGAAAAATAGGAGGTAGGGAAGTCCAGTCAATTTTTCCAATTAATCTGGAACTACCGATGATAATCGCCTGAGTTTTCTTAGGATTAATCATTAAACCATAACGTTTACTCCAATTCGAAATACAAGTCAGATCAGCGTTAATAGTGTCAACTGATTTAAACAAATCTTCAAGAGACGATTGAGTATAGATTTGGAGATCATCAGCATACAAGTGGTAGGAAGAGGACAGATTATGACTTATAGAGTTAATGAAAATTGCAAACAGGAGAGGAGACAACACGCCACCTTGTGGTACGCCAGCTGCTGTAGTAGTCCAGGTGGAAAAAACATCTTGCACCTGAATGCGCTGTCGGCGACCAAACAAGTAACTTCGAAACCAGTCAACTACAGTTGGAGATATGTTGAGAAAGCGCAGGATGCCCAACAAGATATCAAAATCTACTGTATTAAATGCATTACTAAAATCAAGTAACGTAAGAATGGTAAGCTTTTGTTTCTCCATTCCATACCGAATATCATCAGTGATTTGTAAAAGTGCAGTAGTCGTACTATGGCCAGGACGGAAACCGGATTGCAAAGGATTTAAAAGATTATGCTTTAAAAGATAGATGCTTAATTGATTGTGCACAAGACGTTCAAGAACTTTGGAAAGGAAAGGCAAGATAGAGATAGGTCTATAATCAGAAAAACTAGACGGATTCGACTTTTTCGGAAGAGGAACTACAAATGCATCTTTCCAAGCTGAAGGGAAAATAGAAGAATTCAGTGAATTATTCAGGATGGAAGTGATTACAGGTAACAGGAGATCAATGAGAGGGATGACCATTTTCCGACTAATGCAGTCACTACCAATTGAATTTGAATGGATGGACATTATGGTTTTCATAACATCACAACTGTTAAATTGACTAAAATTAAAAGCAGAGGTGTCCGGAGCGGGAGCTTTTGAAAGAGAATCCAAAGTATTGTGTTTTGCTTTATCGTTAATGCAAGACGAAGATGAGAAATGCAAATTAAGTTTATTGAGATCAAAGTTAAGATGAGTGAAATTTTGCCGTAATTTCCCAACTCCTAAAGACTTAAGAAATTTCCAGACCCTAGCAGGGTCAGGATCTTGTACTGATTCATGGATATGGCGTCGTTGTGCTTTTCTACACAGATTGTTGCAACGATTCCGTACTAATCTATACTTCTCTCGATTCCGGTCGCTAGGAACTGACTTGTATTTCGCTTTGGCACAATTTTTAATGTGGATGATTTTTTTTATATCATCAGTCAGCCAAGGAGAGGGAGGATGCTTTACACGCACTGGACGAACAGGAGCATGAACGTCATAAAGCTGAATTAACAAAGAGTTGAACAAAGCTACCTGTTCATCAACAGTGGAAGCATTGACGACTACACTCCAATCAATTTTTCGAGCGTCATTTAAAAGCTGCTTCAAGTCCAAGTCACTAAAGTTACGCTGAAGTAGGATCCTTGACTTAGCTTTAGGGGGACGGATTTTGTAAGACAAGTATAAAAGGTCATGGTAGGAAAAAGAATCAGCAGCATATTGCCCAAATTTATGAACAAGGTCAAGTGAAGACACAAACATTATGTCGAGAAGAGAAGGGGCACAGTTTGGGAAAAAGTGTGTGGCAGAAGTAGGAAGAAGTTTTAAATTTGCTGCTTCGATAACAGATTTTAGTTTTATTGATCTGGTGTTGGTTTTTAAAAGACAAGTATTAAAATCACCCATAATTATACTATGACAATAGATAGGTGTAAGATTTTCAAGAATGTTTTCTAAAGTGGTGAAGTAGTCAACAGTGAGAGAGGGGCTGTAAAAGACTCCGAGAAGTAATTTATTATGACCGAGAAGAACTTCGATAAAGAGAAATTCAGCTTCGCCTCCAGTCTGAGAACCAGTTGAAACCTGAATTACTGAATACGGTATATGAGAACGTAGATAAATAGCAACACCGCCACCGCCCCGATCGGTACGGTCATTACGAATCAAATGAAAACCTGGAAGCGAGTAGGATGTTGATGGAAGACATGGTTTTAACCATGACTCCGAAACAAGGATAGCGTGTATATTTTTGCTATTAAAACTTGACAACATGTCGGGGTAATGAGCAGTTATATAGTAGGTAATGAGAATGATAGTTTATTGTGTTTTCAAGCCATTTCGGGCGATATTTCTAATTTAAATTAAAAAATTATTGTTTTTGAGAAACGTTATATATCAAATTTTTTTGTCTATATTAAATTCTTACTAATCTCTTCCTTTTTTGCTCTTATCTGGTCAAACTTACTTCACAACCGCCGTATCAGCCAAAATCTGCAACAAAAAACGTAGAAATTAGCAAAATTTCGCCTTCCCACCCATCCTGTTTTTCATTACTAAGGTAGATTCATATATATAAATTTACAAAAGTCTCTTATTTAAAAAAAAATTAAAATGAGTTCAGTGCCGGGTAACGTAAATATGACCGAAGACCAGCGGAAACGTCCCACTTCACAGAATATTGCAACCAAAGAGAAACTAAAAGAAATACACACTCGGAAATCCGATGTTCCAGAAATAGCAGTAACAGCGACGTCTAAGGCCAATGGATTATATCAGGACGCTAAGTTGCAGCTAGAGCAGTCTGAAAACTTAAAGACTTCCATAAAAGAGACGGTGGTAAATAACCTTTCTGAACTTTTTGGAATCGTATTACAGTTAAACGAAGAAAGGCAGACTCTACTCCTACAATTGGAGAAAGCTCGTATACAACTTAAAGACGATCTGCTTAGGCAAGAAAAACAGTATGCAGAGAGCCTTAGAGCACTAATGGATCAGGGTAGTATAAGAGATATTTAGTCTGCTCTAACCGAAACAGTGAGGGATATGAGAACCCTAACGGACTCATTGAAGCACACGATCGGCAATGACACCTTAGTGGATAAACATACTTTTATAGGCAAATCGGAGGATACCAGAAGGGAACTGATGGAAATAAAAGAAGAATTATCATCCCTAAAAGACCAAATGGGTGGACTTCGAGAGTCTTTGGTTATAAGCGAAACAAATGAACCTACATATGCCAGCATAGCTGGTTGACCTAAGGCCAAAATAAACAGTAAAATGATGGCTCCAATGCACTCAGTATTGGTATCGTCTGAAGAAGAACAAGACACTAGCGGAGATATAATAAATAAAATTAGAACAGCAATTGACGCTAAAACCACTTGGTTGAGAGACGATAAACTACGGAAGGCCAGGGATCAAAAGGTAATAGTGGGATGTCAGACACATAAGGAAGTTCAAAAAATTGCGGAAAGAATCAAACGAGCATCCTCAAAATTGCTAGTACAAGAAGTCGCGAATAAAGACCCTCTGATAATTATGACAGATGTTCTATCTATAAATAAAAACGAAGATATTCTAGCAGCTCTGAAAAACCAGAATTGCTTATTCTGGTTCTCCTATCCGATATACCAGATGATCAATACAGAGCAGCAATTAAATATCGGAAAAAAAGCTAGAAATCCGCATATTAATCATGTCGTAATTCAAGTATCCCCAAAAGTGTGGCAGAGACTGACAACAGTGGAAAAAGTCCACATTGACTTGCAACGTCTATTAGTAAGAGACCAATCACCGTTGGTACAGTGTACGCGGTGTTTGGGGTACAGTCACGGAAAGAAGTTTTGTAAAGAGACACAGGACTTATGCAGCCATTGCGCCGGACCCCATGTTAAGGACGACTGTCCATTATGGGCAGCAAAAGGACCACTGACATGTCGCAATTGTTTGCACGCAAAAAGCGAAAGGGCAGACCACAATGCATTTGACGACAGTTGCCCTATCCGAAGAAAATGGGACGCGATCGCGAGATCGAGTGTAGCGTATTGCTGAAATTGATACAACGAATTATGGGACCACCAGTGATGAAGAATCATTAAGAAATCCACGGGACTACCATATTATATAGGCAAATCTCCAGAGGAAGAAATTAGCAACTAAAGAGTTAATAATAGATGCAGAACAAAGAAAAATTAATATCGCTTTGGTACAGGAACCGTATATTGGTGCATTAGGGGAACTTAGACAATAAAAAGGGACAAAAGTAATTCAGTGTAAAAGAAACAGAACTAAACCTGTAAAGGCAGCAGTAATAGTTTTTGATCAAAATGTTAATGTCATAGAAAATCCAACACTCGTAACGTAGAATATAGCAGTTGCTCAATTAAAAACGAATAAGTGGGAATTAGGAGTCATATCGGTCTATTTTGAGGACAGTTTACCTATCGAACCCTATCTCGCACAACTGAAAACTATCATTGAAAAACTAAAAACAAAATACATACTAATAGGAGGTGATTTCAATGCATGGAGTACGTGGTGGGGAAGTGCTAGGGAAGATTATAAGGGAGAGGAATTGGCAGGAATGATAGAGGATACAGGTATGCACATATTAAATGAAGGAAATGAACCCACATTTGATACTATTAGGGGTGGGAATATCTATCAGAGTATAGTAGACGTAACAATCAGTAGCGAAAATTTATTAAGTAAAGTGAAAGATTGGAGAGTAAATAAAGCTATTATAAGTTCTGACCACAACTGTATAACATTTAAACTAGTTTTGTTAAAACCTACAGTAGATAATAATTTTAAAAGTACTGGAATATATAATACTAATAGGGCGAAATGGACAAATTTTAAAATAAACTATGTGAAACACTTAAAATGAAAAATATTAGTAAAGAAGAGATAACAGAACTAAAATCAAAGGAAAAACTAAAAACTAGAATTAATACATATATACGGTGTGTTAAGGAAGCAAGTGATTTGAATATTCCAAAAATTAAAACTAGAAATAAATAGCTATACCGTGGTGGACAGAAGAGCTTAATAATTTAAAAAAAGAAATGATAGTTAAGAAAAGAAGAATATCGTATGCTGCCTCTCGCCGGCGTCCATACGTAGTAGAACAATATTTGGAAATAAAAAATAAATATGAAGAAGAAGTAGCACAAGCACAAATCAACAGTTGGAAAAAGTTTTGCAGTAAGCAGGATAGGGAAAGTCTGTGGGACGGGATCTATAGGGTAATCAGGAAAACATCGAAAAGACACGAGGACCTACTGCTAATTAGGGAAGGTAAATCGTTGGATGCAGAGGAATCAGTGAAATACATAGCGGAGACATTTTTCCCCGATGACAATTTGGAAAACGAAATACCAGAACAATATCATACACGAATGGAAGCTAACAAATTATGCACTCAAACTACAGATGATATTTGTGATGTTCCATTTACAGCAACCGAATTACAATTTGCTACCAGCAACTTCCATCCAAGGAAGGCGCCAGGTTCAGATGGCCTCACGGTAGACATCTGTGCCGCGGCGATAAACGTTGATGAGCAGATATTCTTAGCCTTGTTGAACAAGTGCTTAGAATTATCATACTTTCCGGATCCATGGAAGGAAGCTACTGTGTTAGCACTTAGAAACCGGGAAAAACAGATTACTCTCTCGCAAAATCATACAGGCCAATAGGGCTCCTCTCTGTTATGGGTAAGATCCTAGAAAAGATGATGGTGAGAAGATTAAAATATTGCATTCTACCAAAATTAAATCCACGTCAGTACGGGTTCGTTCCACAGCGCTGTACGGAGGACTCTATGACTTGGTATTACACATTAAGAATAATCTGAGAAATAAGAAAATAAGTATCGTAATATCCCTAGACATAGAGGGGACTTTCGACAGCGCGTGGTGGCCGGCTATTAAAAATAGACTGATGGAGATAAAGTGTCCTGTGAATCTACGTAGATTAGTAAATAGTTATTATACAGATAGGAAAGTTACAGTTAGATATGCGAACTTAGAATTTACAAAAAATAATACAAAAGGGTGCATTCAAGGCTCGATTGGTGGTCCCATATTTTGGAACTTGCTATTAGATCCGTTGCTTAATGAACTAGAAGAGCGTGGAGTGTACTGCCAAGCCTTCGCCGACGATATCGTTCTGATCTTCTCGGGTCACATGACAAGCGATATTAAAATAAATGTAGATCAAACTTTTTCACACATATATGAATGGGGATTAAAAAATAAATTAAAATTTGCGCCACAAAAAACTTATGGTATGATAGTAACGAATAAATTGAAGTATGAAACCCCGCAATTGTTCATGGGAGGTAAAGAAATAAAACTAATAGATGAGATAAAAATATTAGGCCTAATCATCGATAAAAAGTTAAAATTTAATAGTCATGTTTCCTATATTTGTCAAAAATCCATAAATATTTATAAATTACTGGCTCGTGCAGCAAAAATTTCATGGGGACTTAAACCCGAGGTGATCAGAACGATTTACGTATCAGTTATTGAACCAGTTGTAATGTATGCCGCAAGCGTTTGGGCACCAGCAGTCCACAAAATAGCAATCAAAACCCAGCTAAACGCAGTGCAGAGGGGATTTGCACAAAAAATTTGTAAATCGTATCGCACGGTCTCACTTAACGCAGCTTTGATACTCTCAGGACTACTACCTTTAGATCTAAGGTTACGTGAAGCATATTTGTATGAAGCAAAACGCGGTAAACCAGATGATAACCTACTTAAAGACAGGGAGATCGAAGAAAAAGTAAGTTTTTTGGAAATGCTGCATCCGGCCTGTGAAGAAAAAATCGACTTTGAAATAATAGAGAATACAACATCAGAAAAATTAGAGGAACCACATACAAGTAGCATACAAATATTCACCGATGGAAGTAAAATTGAGGGCAAGGTTGGAGCTGCAATCTCTATTTGGAGGAATAAACAAGAATTAGAGTATAAAAAATTCAAATTAGATTCATTCTGCACTGTCTTTCAGGGTGAACTTTACGCAATGCATCAAGCAACTCAAAAAAGCAAAGAATTACCAAAGTACTTACATATACAGTGATTCAAGATCTGCACTGGAACTTGTCAAAAATCAATCAGCATATCAACCGTTGGCTTTCGAAATTAGGCGAGATATCGCTAAATTAAGAAGTCAAATAGGAGGATAGGGCTGTATTGGGTTAAAGCACATGTAGGTATTCCCGGGAATGAACGCGCAGATGAAATCGCAAAGGAAGCAGCTTTAAAATTAAAAACAAAATTAAATTACGCAAAATGTCCAATTTCGTTCATAAAGAACCAAATTAGACATAAAACAATTAAGGAATGGGATGAGAGATATTTAACAGAAGAAAAAGCCAAAATTACAAATGTATTTTTTCCACACGTAGAAGCAGCATATCGCATCCTAAAACATATTCATTTAACGCCAGTATTAGTACAAGTTTTGACCGGTCATGGAGGCTTTGCAGACTATTTGTTCCGTTTCTAAACTAAATCTAGACCAGACTGTACGTGTGATAACAACCAACGCCAAACTTCCGTGCACATAATTATAGACTGATCTGAATTTTGCAAAAATAGAGCAGACGTGGAACTGCAGATAGGATTAAAATTGACAAAAGAAAATATACACAAAATAATGGAAGACAAACGCGGCAGAAACATTTTCACAAAATATTGTATAAGCGTAGCAAATAAAATCATAAAAACTAATAAAAGTGCCTAAACAAGAACAAGATAAAATTAATTTAGAATAATAGAATAAGATACTTCAAACAAAAAAGTACATTAAAAAACTTGGGAAAAAAAGGAAATAAAAAACAAGAGTAAGAAAACTATATAATTAGACATATGTCCTAATATTATATAAGATAAGTATGCCAAAGAAAAAAAAAGAAGAAAATTTAATTATAAATAGTGTAGAATAGTGGAAAAAGAAAAGAGAAAAGAAAAAAAGGAACTAATATAATAAGAATCAACCACATTTGGGAAAAGGAAAAGTGAGAAATAAAATGTACTTAATCAAAAAAAAATTAAGTCTGACAAGCCCATGATTTTGAAAAAAAAGAAAAAGTGGTTCATAGAATACACAGAATAAAAGAGAAAAATGAAAAAAAAGGAAATAAAGCAAAAACTATATAAAAATAATGTGAAATTAAAATTAACATATATATAAAACAGCAATCAGCTACAAAAGGTCTCCGATCAACATGTCGGAGAATAATAGAAAAAAAAACATCGATCACCAAATCGATCAAACCGAAAAGGACAGGCGGCGCCTTTGATGATGATGACACCTGTGTCGACGTCATAATATACCTTTGGCTTGGCCTTGGGCCGCCGCATGTGCGACGTTGAGGCGTTGCTACCCGCTGAATGCGACGTTGCCTTTTAGATGCAGGCAGCGTTGCTAGCAAACAGTATTCGTAAAAAAAAACTACCTAAATGTCTATTAAAGAATGTCTTAATAAAAAAAGAGTGTATTAATTCGTAAAGAAATTAATAAAGGAATCAAATAGTTCATCAAATGATTTTATGCAAAATAAAGAAGTATATGAAAAGTTAATGTTAAGTCATTTAGGCGCGCACTAGGCAGCCTGGCTGCGGCAGCCAGGCTGCGGCAGCCCGTCGAACATATAACGGTGTATGGGAGCCCGCGCACCTAAGCAGCCACGAACTCCCGGCTGCGGCAGCCATAAAAGCGCGCCCGATTGCACGGCAGCCCGTTGGCTGCGCGCAGCCAGAGCGAGCAGGCCAAATGTATGTGGCTGCCGTCAGTCACCGCGCACTTGTCGTAGCAGCCAGGCGTATTTTGTGTTCCGAAACCACAAAATGACGTAGAAAGAGTCACAACTGGCCGCCCATTGGCTGTTTAGAAGTGGTTGCTCAAATATTTCGGCCGCCGCAGCCAGGCTGCCTTGTGCGCGGGAGGTCTTAAAGTGGCGCCCTGGTGCAATAGGCACAGTGATAAATGGTTTAGTAGGCACTCGCAACGCAATCAGCTGAGCGCGGGCGTCGACCGGCCCGGCGCGGCGGTCATACTTACCTATTAGTATAAATTTTAATATATGTGATTTTTTTTGAATTTAATTTGCTTATTTAATTACGTTTAGTGATTTCAACACAATGTGTGATACTGATATCAAGTGTAAAATAAATAAGGCATTTTCTTTGACGATTTATTCTGACATTGTTTAGGTACTACAAAATACAGACTTAAAAGGAGTCAGACATGACAACAAAAACTTAAAAGTAGTTTTTCGTAAATGTATTATATTCTGTAAAGGATGATCTCGCTAAAATTGTTTGTAATGATGTAACCAATATATTCCCAAAAGGTCTTTAGTAAATTAAAAATGACCCTGTATAGTGACCAACCGATAGTGAACAACCGTAGTTGAACAACCATATTCAACAACCGTGGTCAATAAACAATAGTTATAAAATTTCGCGACTAATCGATCTGTCGAGCCGCAGGCCACTGCCTTGCTATTTGTATTTAATAAATCGTGCATTTTAATTTTGAACCTCAGTCCACAGTATCCCAGCAGCACCCGCAAAGACGGCAGTAGAAGTATCTTCCGGAACCTATAGGTGTAGGACGTGAGCGACTCGCGGAGTATCTTCGTCAACATTTACTCCGGAGAGTTACGCCCGCCCGGCACAATCACAGAGTACTTTTTATATACTGCAAGGCATAATAGAATAACTTCAGAACACCTACTACTTTCTCTGTGAAATATGTGCCAAACTAGTGACTAATTAGTAACTGTTAGTATTAAAAAACATTTTTAATTTATCAATCAGAACTTAGTAAAACATGCATTGCTAAACACAGTTCAATATGAGTATAGTCATGCAAACATTGGGCAATTTTTTTCCATTTATTATCAGTTTTTTCTAATTAAAAAAGTTTAACAAATCTATTGTCGTTTTTTTCCGTTGTATATAAATAACGCCAAAAATCGTTTGAAAACCACAAACTCTAGGTCATAATTTTGACTTAGTCAATGCATTAATTCATTCGCTCATCAAAAACCTATAAGAGTTCACTTCTTAACATCAGTATTCCCCATAGATTACCTCACGGGGAACATTAGAATTCTCCCAAAAAAATTGCTTCGTCTCCTAAAGAAAGTAAAGACTAAAATCACTGATTTTTTTAAATAAATCCACTAAATGTCACCAATTCCTCGTTAAATCTTGACATAATAACATTCAGGATATCGCTGGGAAAGATTCCAGCTTGAAGGACGTTGCCGTCGCCGCTTGTTCATTTTGTCACATCACATTCAATTTTAGTAATACATTGCTAGCCACGAACATCACGCTTGTTAGCCTGAGAATGTTAGTTTTACTAAAAAAAAAGGAGTTAGTGCTTGCATATTATATGAAAAACGTAGTGATTATTTTCTTTGAATAAAAATGTACAGAAATTGGAAAAGTTAAAGAAGTCAAATAGCATTACACAACATTACAAAAAGCATTACAACCGGCACCCTCTTGTCGTCGAAAGCGGAAGAATGTGGAAATAAAATCAGTTCCAGTGGTGACCCAAGACAAGATTGATAAGGACGGGTTTACTCTTGTTGAGAAGAGACGTCGGTCGCGACCCGCCTGTAACCAGCGTGGGACCGCCAAGATAAACGCGAGTACAACTCTGCGTGCTGTGGAGCCAACCATACAACTCTACATCTCCCGTTTGGACAAAAGTACGTCGGGAGAAGATGTCCTGCGTTTCGTGGAAGAACAAAGCCGATGCCGCATTGAGGAACCGATCTCTTTACATTTGCAGCATCTGGAGTCTAATAGGTCAACAAACTTCAAATCCTACGTACTCCAGGTTCCTGCAAAACATAAAGAGACATTCCTCGCTCCCGATTTCTGGCCCTCTGGGGTAGTGTTTCGCCGATACAGGGACGCGCCAAAGAAAAAAGTTCCCTAAATAGTGTTAAGTTATGTTTATATTTTATATATATTTTTAGGTTAAGGTATATATTGCTATGGGCCAATGTTCTTAATTTTTAAGTCCTTGATGCCTGAAATAAAGTTATTGTATTGTATTGTATTGTATTATTGCAAAATGGACAAAGCAAAAAGCTTATGGTTCATTCTATTTTGATACAAAGAGACTACATGGTATTTGTTTAAACCACAAACTAATAAAAAGTACTAGTGCGTTTAAACCACAAACTAATAAGAAGTGCTAGCGCAGTTTAAACGTTTCCAAAGTTTTGTCCCACAATACTTATTTGTCTTCCGGTAAACTTATAAACGTTTCATAGTCAAAAAGTTCCATTATTTTTAGAACATGGTAGTTATTAATTAAAATATAAGCGTTCAGAAATGGAATAATAAAAACACAGTAAAAAGTACTGGAGGTGCATCGATGGGTTGAGTACTAGTACTATAGTATGTGCCATATCGATTGAGAAAAACGGACAATGACCTCAGATATGAGCCGAGTGTCAAAAGGCGTAACTTACAAAATCTCAATTTAGATGTGATAACAATATTTAAATATTGATATTATTCCCACTTCTAGGTCAGCACATATGTTTTGTTTTTTTGTTTCTTAAATAATATTGTCTGTGGTTCCTATAAACATAGTAAAATCTTACGGTACATCGCGAAAAATGTGTTATATTTTATATTTCAATTTATGGTAAGTAACGCAGCAATTCATTTAATAACAGTTTCATATTAAAAAAATATTTGAAGCAATATAATCACCATATTGAGCTTTTGCAAATTCATCCCTTTAAAATAAACAAAACGCGCGTTACGTCAGTTCGTTCTAAAAGAAACGTGACAATGGCAGCCAGAGATGCGTCACCTTTTTTGGGCCGGTCCGCCATTTTGTTTTCATTCGTGTTCGGATAGCGCTTGCGTGTGTACGTCTCGGGTAATTCATAGCATTCATTGCATTGTTTTAGTTGAGTTTTTACTGTTAAATTTGTTATATCGTTAAGTTTTTGTTTTTTGAATCTGTTATATTAGTTTTACTGTGACGGTCGTTACTAAATCAACATGAGTTCAGGAGAATTTGGTGAAGGACCCGGTCCTTCAACATCAAGTGGAAAGAGACGTCGCCGACCCATAATAAACGTAGCAGGTACGTACAAATAGGTACAAATGCGACGACGTAGCCTTTCTATTTCTTAAAGCGCTCTTTTTATGTGACCATGTGGTATTTATTTTCTAAAACAATATGTATTTATGTGATGTAGTACTATGGTAGTATATTTTTGTCATTTATTTACAGGCCCATCTTCTGGAGCACCTTTAACGTCACCAGTAAAAAAGAGAAAACCTACCACTTTGTCGGTCGGGGAACAAGAGATTATCATTAATGTATACAAATATGTCAAAAACACCTGGCCCGAAGACGTGTATCCTTCAAACGTTAATATGGTAGAAAAGGTTTCGGAGATCTCAGGAGTCAGCAAGAGCACTATATATCGCGTATTAAGCGTGTATAGAGATTCCCATAAAATACCAGAAAAGGGAATAATTAATAAAAGAAAAAAGTCTGTAATTGACAAGTTGGACGATTTTGATAAATCGGCTATAAGAGCGAAAGTGCATCAGTTCTTTCTTGCAGGAGAATTACCGACTTTAGACAAAATTTTGCTCAGTATAAATCAAGATGACCAGTTGCCAAACTTGAGCAAAACTTCCCTGCGACGTGTGTTGCGCCATTTAAAATTCAAATATATAAAGAGAAACAGAAAAAGTGGTCTAATAGATCGCCCAGAGATAGTTCTGTGGCGTACCAGATATTTGAGAGAAATACAAATATTAAGAAACGAGGGACGTAACATTTTTTACCTTGACGAAACATGGATTAACGCAGGTCATACTATGGGAAAGGTATGGGAAGACACCACAATTGAATCTTCTCGTCAATCACGGTTAGAAGGCTACTCTACTGGCGCGAAAGCCCCTTCGGGTAAAGGAAAGCGATTAATAGTTGTACACGTTGGCAATGAAAATGGCTTTTTGGAGGGATGTGATTGGGTATTTGAATCATCATCTACTGGTGACTACCATGAGAGTATGGACGCTCTCCATTTCGAGGACTGGTTTAGAAAAGTAATAGAAAAACTGCAAAGCGGCGATGTCATAGTTATGGATAACGCTAGTTACCACTCCAGACGTTTAGAAAAAACCCCAACAATGTCTTGGCGGAAACAAAATATGCAGGAATGGCTAGAATCTAAACAGATCGCATACGTGCCCTCGGACACAAAGACCCACTTAATGGAAAAAATAAAGGCAGTTAAAGATAACTATCGAAGTTACGTCACCGACGAGATGGCAAAAGAAAAAAGCATCACAGTGGTAAGGTTACCTCCTTATCACTGTGAGCTTAACCCCATTGAACTTGTGTGGGCAGATGTGAAAGGGTACGTTGCACGAAAAAATACAACTTTCAAGTTAAAAGATGTTAAAAATTTACTTAAAGATGGTTTAACTCAAATCACGCCAGATAAATGGAAAAACTGTGTTCAGCATGTCCTTAAGGTTGAACAAAAAATGCGTGGCATGGATGATAGAATTGACCAAACTGCAGATCGCTTTATAATTAATGTTACAGATAGTTCATCAAGTGAAGATACGAGTGATGATTGCACCGAATAAAAATAAAGTTCTTATATAATATTAAAAATAAAGTTTTATCTTTTGCATAAGTACGTACTTATTCGGTGTCGTTATCACTCGAATCTTTATATGTGTTATAAATTAATGTTTTTTGTTGTTAAATGAATAAAGTACTTTATAACAATAGATGATTTTTCTTCTACAGCGATCTTTCACATAACTTTTTAATAATAGTTAATAAATATATATTATATCAATCATTATAAAAAAATCATTATAAATAAAGAAAGTACTACATATAAAATGTGCCTATATATTGAAGGTTTGTAACCCCTGGTTAAACGACCGAAAGGTCATTGTCCGTTTTTCTCAATCGATTTGGCACATACTATAATACAAGTACAATTTTATATACAAAGACGACACGGTATCTCCAGTATCACCAATTAGCGCCACTAGTGCTACTTGATGTTGTCTGTTTCTACAAAATTCAAAAGCACACGTAGCGCTAAAATGTAGTAATTATATATTTTTTGCACAGCGCGAGTGATAGGTCCGCACATAGAGCATCACAGGCAACTGGCGAATCGGAAAGGAGTAGCTTTACGCAGGTGTTCCCCTCTGTCAAAGTACAAGTCCACGCCGTATAGTGCGTACAATAAAACTAGTAGCAGCTGCACTGCTCACTAGACTAAATCCCGTTGCGCAGCTGGATCGACTCCTACAAAAATGACAAATTGTTCAACTTTTTCTGTTGTAATAAGGGATCTGCCACGTCAAATTTACAAAAAGATGGCATATCCTTTCACACATAAATAATTTTTAATCGCATTATTGCTATTTACTTTTTCTTAAACTTATAAATTACAATAATAACGGTCGTGGGTTTGTTTACCAACACAGGCCACTCGCTCTCATAAAATAATATACAGATCGGACGAGCGACTATTTGGATATAAATACGATTGACTATATAAGTCATAATGTATCTATGAATGTGTGAAATTGTTATTGTTTTAATGAGGGCAACCACTTTTTCTGGCACCAGGGCAGCGCCTCTAGAAAGTGAGGTGTAATATAATGACAGATTTCATAGCAGGGAACTTAATTTGTTCGGAAAATGTAAAAGTTATTGTTTCTTTTTGTACTATTAGCTATATTTTATATTAATAAGATTAAAAATAAATAAACTAAACCACAGATATTCATAAAAGTATAAGTAATTTAAAAAAAGTTAAATATGTGCAATAACTTAAAGAGCTAACGCATTGTTTTGTGTATTAATATAATACTCTAAGAACTGATAAACTTTTATTAAAAAACAACTTCTCAATTAAATTACATTGTACACAAAAAAAATACCTCAGTGTCAACTAGCGATATCTGGTGAGCAGAAAATTATTAGTTTCATAGATAAATATATATGTAGCAAGGTTAGTTTCGTGTTGTCGTGACAGACGATTGGTTTTGTGTACGCAGATACCCCCACATAAAATCTAGGAAAAACGCTTTAGCAACTCCTCTCCGATCAGCCGGTGGCCCGTGTTCCTCTCTGCCCTAAGCGCATACACCTAAAAATAATAAAGTAAATAAAAATCTAATTTGACATGTGATGTATCAGCCTTTCAAGCATTCAAAAGCATTCAATTCAGCATTTGAAGCATTTTATGAATAAATTACAAATTAGAGGCTGTACGGTCTAAGACCTATGCCTGGCTTAATTAGCTAATCGTAGCGACCGTAAACCATAGACTTTGTATCTTATCTACGCCGTAAACGTAAACTGACGTAAACCGTAAACGTAGTGAATAGTGATTATTAGTCTTGGGCATAGTCGGTCGCCATTGGGAGCGCTCAATTTAGTTCGTAGTCCTATAGCGAACTAATTCGTTCATTTAGTTCGTTAGTTCTTTTTTTAATTTTTCAGTAGGTCTTATTAAAAAAGATAAGTTTATTGAATGTCAGTAAATAAAAATTAATTGAATTTACGTTAAAAAAATATTAATGATTTTATTAGTCTGTAATATAATATATATTATATGCATATATTATATTACAGACTATGCATATATTATATATTATATCATCAAATAATTCTTATCAAGAACTATTTGATGATATGGAAATAAAAAATAATATAATAAACGAATTATTTTTATTATTTCGAATTATTAATCATTGCGGATATATATATATATATATATATATATATATATATATATATATATATATATATATATATATATAAGGTATTCTTTACCTCTTTTTAACCATTTTTTGTCAACTTGAAATCTTAACAAAACATATCCTATTAATTATTCCCACTTAATTCCACAATAAATCATGTATTGACAGGTTCAGACACGTACACGACAGGCAGATGACTATTTACGTAATGTTGAGGTTAATAAACAAGTTTTCTTACCTTGTTCAAACAAATCGTAGTTTCACCTAACCTCTATATAACAAACCTCATTATAACGAATTACTTGGTATAATAACGAATACTTTCTAATTCCATTCAGTTTCGTTATATTGAGGTTGCACTGTATTCGAGTATTTATTAAAATTAGTAGAAATAGAAAAATAAAATTTTAATTTTGAATAAACTCACCGTAAAAATCGAATTGAAAACTATACGGTATTTATGTACTGCTTACTATCACTTTCATATTAATATTGTGAGCCAGCAATATTTGTTATTTGTTGTGAATTGTGCACTAATAAAAGTTTAACTATAGACTATAAATTATACTTTAATAAGAAACTCTAGTAAGAACGGTAAGAGTAAAAATAAATCCGTCTGTTTCTGTTAGCCATGCAGCGCCACTCCATAATAGAGCGGACGCCAGAAAAATAAATATTTAAGAACTAAGACTAAGAGCGAGATTGTCGACGAACTAGTTCGCATAGTTCACCTAAAATAACGCTCTTCCCTTCTTCCCACCAAGGTGGTTCGCGATCTACCCAAGACTAGTGATTATTACAAACCGTAGAGAGAGATACATACTCCGTCTACGTAATAAACTCTTTGTTGAATAATAATAACAATCAACAACAACAAAATCACCGTAGAGAGAGATACTCCCTCTACGAAAATCACGAAAATACGTAGCATAAATCATAGAATATTGTATACTAGAGGCATAGATAGTTGTATTTTAATTTGTATTTGTATATACCACGTAGCTAGCACGTTGATCGTTGATAATAATCTGTGAACAAAAACTATAAATATTTATGCTACACTCCATAGTTATATTTATTAAAATTACCTTGATAAAGAGTAATTGTGTTCTGTGAAAATTACTATTTACTAAGGAGGGAAGAAAGATATTTTGCATACATACATACACCAAATATTAACGGAAGTTGTTAATAAATATAAAGTTAACGTGTTATTTGAACTGTGTAATTTTGGTAGATAAAAATATAATTTTCTATTTAACAAAAATGTCTGAAGATGACGTTGAAAGATGGGCAAGCGAAGCCAGAGATAAAGGTGAAATTATTGTCTAAAAATAAAATTATCTGTTTACTTTTGATAGTATAGTATAATATTTAATATTACTAGGTAGTAGAATTGCTTTTCTGTCTAGCACTGTGTAGACTGAGCTGGCTGCCTGGAGCGATGAATTTACACCCTCCGAAAATAAATCTCCTTAGATAATAAGCCAGTGCTTGACTACAATCACATCTTATTGTAGTTTGTGATGTAGCCCAAATTGTAGGTTGTGATGTAGCCCTAAATTGTTACCTGATTTGGGCAATGACTACAAATTAATTCATGGGTCCAGGCACTACACTGTGGTTTGGCCACCACCCCCCATACTCAAGTTCTGTGAAGTACTTAAGTACCTGACCTAGTATTATTTTATAATGAGTAAAGTCCAATATTCTTTAATAATGAGTAAAGTATTTGAACATCAAAATAGGTGACTCGGCATTATACTAAACAGCATTGTAACAACTCTTTTGTTTGGGTATAAACGATGCTTAGTCCATAGTAGTGAAAATCCGTAGTTTTTATTGTTGAAATAGACCTCAGGAATGCTTTCGCACACTCACCTGTAACCCGCGTCAGCTCTGGTTGACATCTGAAGGCCCTTCTTGGGGTAATCAAACTTCTCCTTTTCCTCCTCAAGCAAAACGCGGCGGACAGCAGAATTTTTGAGGAGGAGTGTGAATGTGAGGGCCAAGGAATGACATAAAGTCTTAAGTGGTAGTGTTTAAGCTCACTCTGAGCAACTTTTTGATTGATTGAGGATTGCCTCGTATGAATTATTTTGGTTTCTTTACACTTGTCATGGGTCATTAAGCCACAGCTACTAAGATTTTTTGGATCCCTACAGCAATATAGTTTGGATTTCAAATTGTAACTAAAAGTTTTGAGTGTGTTTTATAAATTACATCATTATTTTATATAGGATTTATTCTGGAATAATATTTTATTTGATCTGATACTTATCGGGTGCCATGTATATGAAGGGCTTCATCTTTGGCTATGATTTGTGAGAGAATACATAATCACAATCTTGTAATTATTGTAATAAGGAATTTAATGTATATATAGAATAGCCTTGCTTTTACAGATATACATATGTCTCCTAGCTGTTCAAGCTTTGAGGTTTTAGACCCCCATGATCCTGTTCTTAGCCGCTTAGCAACCCAATTGTTTAAACGTACCAATGACTACTTACAAGGCGAAATGGCTGCAGGGCAGGTACAGTAATAATTGTCATTAGTACATTATAACCACAATTCCAAATTTTAGTATTTAGGGAAAATTAATTTACTAAAAAAAGAACCTTTGACTTTGCATACATTTATTCCTTGTGTGTTTTATTGGACGCTATTGTCATACAAGGAGTTCAATATTTTATTTTGTCTCGTAATTATTAATTACTACCTACTTAGAAAACCACTACAAGCTCTTGTTAGGGTGTCTAGAGTCTACCTTATTTATGTCTAAATACTCAAATGCTGCTAAGTCTCGTGGTGTCTATCACTTTTAAGTCAAAGTGACTGCGACACCATGAGACTTAACAACATCTTAAAATTTAGTATTGTTTGAGTACTTGACCATTAGACTATTAAACATGTGCTTTTATTTCATTGCACATTTAAAGTTATTATTATAATTCCTTTTGTATTAAAAAATTACACAAAAGTATTTTTAAGAGCTATTTTTCAGTAGCTTATTCATACAAGTAGCCACATCGCAGTGTGTGCGCATATGGTATGCGGCTATCATGCCGGGTTGGGGCATCTCAAACTAGTTCCAGCTAATTATATGCCTTGTAATGGCATTCTCTTTGGAATTGAATATTGAAGAACGAATAATTAACCTGCATTGTGAATATGCACAATTTTTTTTAATATAAAACCAAACATATCCACTCACATTCTCATATATTCATTATGGAGAATTTTCTATGGTTGTATTAATAGCGTTAATTCCATTTTTCACTTCTAGAATTTAAGAGTTTCTTTGTTCAAAATTTGTTAACCATTGAATAAGCAATTTCTCAATTTAAGCCCGTGCTGCGACTAGACAGTTACGACGCGCCTCTTTATTATAGTGTGAAAGTTTAATTGTAGATTTAGAAAGTAACCATTTCGAAGAAATGATAACTAATGAGAAATTAAGGTCTGCGAGTTGCACCAACTTACCGTAAGCAAAGTATAGGGCAGCACCAGCACCACACTAGATGGAAAGATGACCTGATAATAGATGTTAGAAGTCAATGAACACAGGTGGCTCAGGACTGTGTTTTGAGACATTCCTTTTATGTTTAGCAGTGGACTTATGATGGGCTGTAATGATAATGAAGGTGATGATAATATCTCTATACCTAACTCCTATTGTCATTTTGTGAAAACATATAGAACAAATTTATAGCATTTCTTAAATTGATGTGGATTATAGTGAGTAAAGTCCATTATTTGGCACAATGCTTTTTGTCTTTATCATACCAATATTTCTCTTTTTTATCTATGAGAATAATCCAGGGCTTGTTATCGCCCAAGAATGCCTGAGAATCAATGCCTTTCTTTATTACTGTTCTAGAAACTAGCACACTTTGTATCATGTATCATTATAGAACTATCTTACATAGTAGAGCCATTCTGCAGCTATATTAATAGTATAGTTGTAGTACGAATGGATCGGCTCGACCGAGGAAGGACCACGCACTCACAGAATACCAGTGTAAAATAGCAGCTTAATGATGCTTTGTTTCATATGGTGAGTGTAGAGAACCGGAGACCCTTTTTACTGGAAATGAGGCATTTCATCTTAGTCCTCACAGGTGATAATGCATCTGCATTTTGATTTGTAATAGAGGATAGATGTAGATGTCTATGGGTCACAACAACCACTTACCATCAGGTGGACTGTGTGCTCGTTTGTCACCCTTATCCTATAAAAAAAATAGAAATATGAAAAAAGGTGCTTATTGAATGCTACATTTATATTAGTTTTATTTACAATATTACTATAATTATATTCCATTTTCAGGAACATTATATTCTCCTTGAAGAAATAAATAGACTGGCTATTACTAAATATGCAGACCTCAGAAATTTGGCAATGAACCTAAGCAAAACTTTGAATGAATACAATGAAATGTGTAAGTATAATTTATTTACATAACATGTTTTAACTGACTGCTTAAGGAAGATTTATTTTTCTTTGTGAACAAGAAAAAGATTTAAAAAAAAAACATATAAAATTACAGATTTTGTGTCTGTTGATAATAAAAGACTTTTTATATTTAATTTATAAATAATATTTTTTATTTGTGAAATAAAATCTCAAGTGGTGTGTGGAATGGAATATATTTAAATACATTGCTTAAATAACATATCTTTGTTTTGCCACATAAAGCCAATTTATTTCATACATACATAAACACTCACGCCTGTCACCCAGAGGGGTAGGCAGAGACTATGGACTTCCATTTGACACGATCCTGACAGACCTCTCTCGCTTCCTCCATATCCATATACCTACGCATACACGCTCGTCGGTTAAAGGTACTCTTGATTTGGCCCATTTTCAATATATCGCCAATTTGGTCGATAAACTTTCGGCTAGGGCGACCCTTCCCGACTCTGCCGTTCACATCTGCAACATAAATTTTCTTTGTCACTCTTTCCTCATTCATTCTTTCTACATGACCAAACCACCGAAGCATTCCTTTCTTAATCCTGGTCACAACATCATCTTGCAAACCACACTCTTCTCTTATTAAACAATTTCTCACTCTGTCATTCAGATTCATCCCTAACATACTCCTTAATGACCGCATTTCTACAGCATTTATTCTACTCTCGTGCTTCTTCTGCCACACCCAACTTTCACTACCATACATTAAAGTAGGCACTAATACAGCATTGTGAATTGCCATACATGCCTTTTTGGACACATTCTGACTTTTCACAATAGAGTGTAGAGCCCCATTCACTCTATTTCCTGCATTCACTCGTCGTTCTATATCCTTATCATATCTACCATCCCTGCTAAACACACATCCCAAATACACAAACTCATCTACTTGCTCTACCAACTCCCCTTCTATTCTTATTTCACATATCGTTTTACTTTCTTCTCTTTCAAAAACCATAACTTTCGTCTTACTTGCGTTCACTTTCATTCCCTTTTCTTTTAATGTCCTGTTCATTAATGTAACCATCATTTGCAACTCGGCTGCCGACGACGCAAGTATGACTTGATCATCGGCGTACAAAAGGCATTTGACGGTTAACTCACCCATTCTTAACCCGCATTCTTCTACTTTCAAATTTTCCAAACAACTGTCCATAAATAGGTTGAACAGCCACGGGGAAGCCACACAGCCCTGTCTGACATCTTTATGGATGCCAAACCAGTCCGAGTAGGCCCCGTTGATCCTGACACAGCCACTAGAGTCCCTATATAGAGACTTCAATGCCTGTATCAAGCCAGCGCTCAACCCAAATGAGTTCAGTGTTTGCCATAACACATCCCTATCCACTCTGTCATAAGCCTTCTCCAAGTCTATGAACGCACAAAAAACTTTTTGGTTTTTGGCCAAAAACTTCTCCGTGATCATGCACATGGAAAAGACCTGATCCGTACATCCCATTCCCTTTCTAAATCCCGCTTGCACATCCCAAATTTTTCCATCAGTTTCTTTCATAACTCTTTCAATTAGTACCTTAGCATACAGTTTCCCCACAATGCTAAGAAGGCTGATACCACGGTAGTTTTCACAGTCCTGCTGTGATCCTTTTCCTTTATATATTGGGACTATCACGGCTTTGCACCAGTCTCCCGGTACCCGCTTAAGTTCCCAACATAAATTAAACAAGGTGTACAGCAGGTCTGCTACCACTCCTTCTCCAGCCCTTAGCATTTCGAGAGATACTCTATCATAACCGGCTGCCTTACCTGCTTTCATACTTTTCATTGCTTTCATTATTTCATCTATACTTACATCTCTATCTATTTCGTCTTCTTTCGGAATTTCTATTTCATTTAATTTAAACGTCTCATCACTCATAAACACGCTTTCAAAGTATTCCTTCCATCTCCTTAAACTCAAAACTTCGTCATTCAGAATACAGCCATTCTGGTCTCGTATAGCATTCATTCTAGGCTGTTGTGAATGTCCCCTGGTAGTTCTTACGAGTTTCCAGAACATTTTAATCTTTGCTTGGAAGTTATCCGATATTCTTCTATCATTCTTATCCGTTCTTTCTTGCTTTTTCCTTTCAACTACTTCTTTTACTCTCTTATTTAGGTATCTAAAGACAATCTTTTTCCTTTCAATATCACCATTCATACTGCTAGAATTACTAGCCTTGGTTGCTAGTAAATCTAGCCATGCTTTCTTCTTTGCTTCAACGTCCATCCGTACCTCATCATCCCACCATAACATGTTATTTTTCCTTTCATTCTTTCTCTTACTTACACCATATACTTCGGTAGCTGCATCCACTAAACCTTTCTTGATATTATACCACACAGTCTCCAAGTCTAAATCATTCATACACAATTCAGCCACACCACTTATATTTTCTCTCAATCTACATTTGAACTTCTCTTTCACACCTTCATCTTGTAACCTCTCTGTTCTTATACGCTGTAACGCAGTGGTAGACACAGATGTCCGATGCCTCCAACGTCTGAAAAGACCATTAATTCGGCATAAGACCAAGTAATGATCCGTCCCTACGTTTGAGGTAAACCCTTGTATCTACCACCGCGCTCCTCATTCTTTCGTCAACAATTATGAAATCTATCATACTTCTATCATCACCTCTTTCCCATGTATACGTGTGAATCTTCTTATGACGAAAGAAAGTGTTCGTCACAAAGAGACTCTTTTCACGCATACGGCGAGAAGGCTTTCACCATTCTCATTTATACTTTCATCACCAAACGTTCCCAATATCCTTTCATAACTAAGCCTCCTCACCCCAACCCTTCCATTAAAATCGCCTAATATCACAATATTTTCATTAACCTTGCATTTCATTAGCACCATCCTTACCAACTCCCAAAACTGCTCTCGGATATAAGTGGGCTTAGACATGTCTGGGGCGTAGACCCCTAAAACAAACAACTTCTTTAAGCCCACTTTCATTCGTATCCATAGCAGTCTCGGGCTTACACATTCATACTCTTTCACACAATGACCCATTCTTTCTGAAAGGATGATACCGACTCCCTGGCATGCCCGCTCGGTCTCGTCTACACCAGACCAGTACGCGGTATACATGCCATGTGTAGTGACATACTTTCCCTTCCGTTTCGTCTCATTTACACATAACACGTCTATTCCTCTATAATGCATCATATCGCATACTTCATCCATCTTATCATTCATTCCTCAACATACATTCAATGTAGCCAGACGGGCTTCCGCAATCCACTTTTCGCCCCTCCGGGGGACAGAACGTGACGGGTGGCGAACTTCGTCGCCGGTTTTCCTCCCGGAGATTCTTCGCACCCCTGCCCCATTAAAGGGGCGCCGGGAACTCGGGGCCATTTCCTTAATTTTGTGCCTCATGGTGCGAAAGTAGGGTGTGGTATTTTTTTTCCGCCGCTACCACACGGCAAGGAGCCGAGTCAGTTCTTTCGGCTTTGTCGCTTGTTTAGCACCACCCGGGGGACACGTGTAGGGTGGGCCTAGGATTAGGTGGTCGAAGCCTACGGACGCGAGCGACTCATCCCCCCTTATTTCATCTGTATATATATTACACCTGTAATCTGAACTGCTATGATAATACATTGCTCTTAATAACTTCGAAGGATTCACACCAGTGCATGTTTATTGTATTAAATATTATCTTTTATAACTTATTAATTATACTGGAGCTATAATTTGGATAATATATTATTATTAAATACAATACTAAAATGTCATGGTTAAAGTTCTAAAGTCTATATGTTATGTTTGATATTGCAGGCCTTTATAACACTTTATTAATCTATAATTTCAGATAATGATCAAATCACGCCATTATTGCAACAAATAGATGACATAGATGCTCAAGTCTCTCAATTTGAAATAAATGCATACCGGCTTGATAGCTATACTAAGCAGCTCAAAGCACGCTTTAAAGAACTTGAACTAAATTGAGTAAAGAGTGTATTAAGAGTAGATTAAGATTGTATTTAATATTTATAAAACTGTATATATGTTAATTGATAATATTGAGGTTTATCCAAGGAGATTCAAAGTTTTATAGAGTGGCATTAGGAACATTGTCATATTAAAAATTTTACCTCCTACATCAGTAACGTTATGTATTTTTATGTAGCAAAAACATATTAAATTGATTACAAGAAACTTGAGTGAATGCGGTATATTTTATTTGAAAATATTTTTCTTTTAGCTTAAGTTTGCACACGAATACCAGTACTCATGGTCTCATATCACAATACACTAAGCAACTTGTTACCTATGGGTAACAAGTAATGGACTATAATTTTAACTGCTAATGTTTAAATGTTTACGAGTTAATCTCTCTGAGTTTCTGAAGAAAAATGTAGATACAACACGTTAGTTGGTTAAGGTGGTTGAACTGTATTGACTATTTCATTTAGGTACTGTCCTACCGTGTCAGTGGCACAACATGCCATACTGCCGCCCAGGGCCACTAAATTCAAAAATGCTGGCCCTTAGTGCCTTCATTTTCGCAAGTATCTTAATGTATAAAAGTGGTAACGCTCTTCTTAAGTTTTTGTTTGCTGTTTAAAAATAAATAAAACAATATATTATATTATTATTACAAATAGTTTTTCTTTATACCTATCCCTATGCTCAAAGAGAATATAACCACTACGTTTAACCGGTTCAGTGCGGATGACACGCCAGGCGTGCCATCGATTACTTTTGTGTGTGGCGTATGACGCTAGTCGTGTCTTTTTTAAAATCGTTATAACTCGCTCAAATTGCGTTTTTGAAAAATTTATCCAGAACAAAATATTCATTATTTTGTAAGTAGTTTATGCGTACAGCTTCGTTTCTGGATATTTTGAAAATTTGAATTTTTAGGGGTTGCCAACCTTTTTTTACCTTGTACATGGCCTGTTTACTTTGTGAGTTTTAAATCATGTGGAAAAATAGTCTAATAAGTAACAAATAATAGCACTCATTGCGATCGCTCACAAACTCAAGTTGTAAATAAATTTCTGTAAAACAAGTCTCCTGTTAAAAAAACAATGCGTTTGTCTTATTGCTTAATTTTGCTTCAAATGGTTGAACTGTCGTCTTATTACTATCATTTGGCCGAATAGACCTACGAAGTACCATGTGCTCTTGTGATATGGTATAAGGTTTATTTTTGCTTGATACAGTTCGAAACCGTTCATGCATAAAAAGTTCGCTAATAAATAAATAGTCTTTTGTCAATACGCCACCGCATAGCGCTGGCGTTTTTTCCTTTTGGAAACACTTGTTTTGCTATTCTTACTAATTAGACGTTTTCAAATCGACTTTACTTTTACATTTGTATAACATTAAATATTTAACATTTGTAAATATTAATGAATAATAAACCTTATTTTTTTCCAAATTAAGGTTCTTGATTGTTTGATATTTACAAATATTATTATTAGGTGAAAATTTAATTTAATAAAAACCAAGGTTTTCCAGGGTGATTTAGCTGCTGTACCTACTTATATAAATGATTTTTTTATAAAACAAAATATTTGTACAAAATGTTTGTAATCTCTGCGTAAAAAAGTTACTCTCAATTTCAAAGAAAGCACGTAGAAAAACACGTAGTTACCCACTATAAACAAGTATCCTTCCGTTTGTAACTGATTTTTGATGTCAACTAAACATAATTAGGTCTAAACAAGTGACTGTGTCATGAAATATTTGGTCGCCGCCACAGCTAAAAGTTGTCGAAAATCGGTGCCGCAAGGAATCGGTTAAGAGGCGGGACTTTCATAGTAAAAGTAAATGCATGTAAGTACGCCAAGCTAGTCTACCAACATCAAGATATGACGTTTAGTTTTGACAAACAGTGTTGACAACATTGACGAATTATAATAGTGCTGTAAATGTCTATCCTCGAATAATTTTATCGTTATAACCTTTATTTTTGTTGTTGCCAGTGATGACTGCCAGTGATGACTTACGGAACTGAGACGTGGTCCTTCACTGCTGGCCGTATGAGGAAGCTCAAGGTCGCTCAGCGAGCTATGGAGAGGGCTATGCTCGGAGTTTCTCTGCGTGATAAACTTAGGAATAAGGATATCCGCAGTAGAACCAGAGTAACCGACATAGCCCAACGGATTAGTAAGCTGAAGTGGCAGTGGGCCGGCCATATAGCTCGAAGAACCGACAACCGATGGGGAAGAAAGGTTCTCGAGTGGCAGCCTCGTACCGGTAGGCGAAGTGTAGGGCGTCCCCCCACAAGATGGAGTGACGACCTGGTAAGACATGCAGGAAGTCGATGGATGCAGGTGGCTCAGGACCGTGCTTTGTGGCATTCCTTGGGGGAGGCCTATGTTCAGCAGTGGACTTGTGAAGGGCTGTAATGATAATGATGAACCTTTATCGATATATTGTTCATCGATATTTTTACATAATAAAAGTTAGAACTCTATACTGAATTATTTATTAGACATAAATTTTTTAACGTGGGGATTGAGTAAACATGCCGAGGAGGATAAGAAATCAATGTAGTTTACACACAGTAATTTGTAATTATATCTACAATTAGATACAAAAATATGTATAAAGAAAATATAAAATAAAAAGCGCACTATTATACTAGTAATTAATTAAGTAAAAATAAACGATGACTCTGTAGCGCAGTGGTTAAGCGTTTGGCTGCGGCATTGCAGGACCGAGGCTTCGTTCCCGCACTGAACAATTGTTGCTATGCTGTAAAATAAATAGTCTGCGTCTGTATGCTTGTTTTCAACGTTTTTTTTAAGGATAAAAATATTAGGTTTTTAATACTGATTGGATTAAAATGCTTTTATGTGTAACAAATATTATGTACAAATGGCTAGGCTTCTACACAGAGGTACCTATGTATATACTATTCGCAGAGATCGTTTACTAATTGTCGTTTTCAAAATGACTGAGATAGCTAATGCTTCTATAAAAAAAATATTTATAAACATGTAGTGCTTCATTCAGCACCTTCCCAGTTCCGACATTACAACCAGGTAATTACAAATAACTTTGATTTTATTTATATGTATAATCGATTTCTTACCAAAATGTCACTAGAGGGATATTATCTTTTGCTACATATAAATGAAACCTAATTAACATACACATAATTGTGAAAGTTTAAATTAAGTCCACTGATGAAATAACAGTTCGTTTTAGTTGGGTTCAAATGCAATGTTTGCCACAAATATGTTTTAACGTGTGAATCTTTTCAATTGGTGTGCCAGCTATTTCACCCAATGCTTTCATCTGAAAAAATAATATAAATAAAATCACATTTTTATTGAACAAATAGAATGTTAGCAGTCACAATTGACTGTGTAGTTTCTAAATATAAATCGTTTCAGATTGCCATACCATCGAACTATCAGAATTAGGAAATAGTGTGTTTGTATTTGTGCACACAATCGTACACTATAAAAACCTGTCCTACATAGATGGCTAGTCTAAAAATGTACTCGCGTTAAATATCATATTACTATTAAAGTTGAAATCACCACATACCTTTCATCATCTAAGGAAAATATTGCTATAAATAGTATTTTCTTGTTATAATTTTTTCCACTTCTTGCACCATTTAATTGTAAAGTTTTATAATGCATATTTAATTTTTTATTAATTCTGTAAATGAACAACGGCTCCTATAGCAAAATAAAAAGCAATCTCAATAAAAAAAATATATATGTACGAAAAGCAGAAAGAAGAGATAACCGTCATTAAAGTTTGACCCCTGTAGTACATATAATTTTTACTATGGAAGTTGCACCAGCCTGCCTATGCTTAGCAAGTATGTATGTACAAATTAACCCTATTCCCAGAACTTTCAATGCTAGTGTTATAATTTCAATGCCGTTAAATTGATTTTTCGGGCATTATTCTTGCAAAGGACAATGCCCAAAATCGCCCTGTGTAATAAAAGCATCGGACATACACGATAATTAATTTTCTATTTTATTATGTTAGTTGCAAATACTTTTATAACACGGACTAGCTGCATGCAAAAATAAACATTAAAAAGTATTTTGCTCGACTATAATTTATAGTTATATTTTAAGCAAGAGTAGTATTCAGTAATTTTTTTAGAATTTTATATTTTATCTAGTATCATTCAAACAGCTACAGCTGACTATACCAGCCAAAATGATAACCCCTAAAATCTGTCAGCTTAGGCTATCACCACTATCTCCTTTCGCTTCCCTTGCAACGCCTTAAAACCTACAAATATTCAGCTGTTATTATGTAATGATGTAGTGTAGCCCACATGACACGAGTATATATAATTAATGTAAATTGTAGATAACGAGAGCAAGAGCAGCACTTACATACTTGTAACCCAAACCTTTTTTACTTCATCATCATTATCATTACAGTTCTTCACTAGTCCATTGCTGAACATAGGCCTCCCCCAAGGCATGCTACAAAGTACGATCCTGATCCACGTGCATCTATCGACTTCCTGCATGTCTTACCAGGTCGTCATTCCATCTAGTGGGGGGACACCCTACACTTCGCCTGCTGGTACTAGGCTGCCACTCGAGAACCTTTCTTGTTTTTGTTTTTTGCTTTGGTTGTCGGTTCTTCGAGCTATATGGCCGGCTTATTGCCACTTCAGCTTACTAATCCGTTGGGCTGTGTCGGTTATTCTGGTTCTACTGCAGATTTCCTCATTTATGATTTTTTAACTTACTTCACACAAAACAAAGGGAGCATTTATACTAATCTCGATGACCTACAGTTAACTTTGTCTCAGTTGACTTGTGATGCTAATATTAAAAAATTTATTGAACGATTTCTAAGAAAAATCCCCCTTCACCGAAGTAATAACATAGTTTAGTCGACGGAGCCCTGCGTAGCTAACCTAACCTAACCGCTCTGAGTCGGGGTGCCTCAATGATCGCTATTGTACCAAATAAAACGCCAAAATATTAACTTTTGTAATTACTAAGTATATACATATTTTATCACTTTACCATTTCGCAAAATGGGTCTTTATTATATTTCATAATGTTCTGCCTCCACAAGTACTCCACTATCGCATCACCAAAATTCTTTGGATTGTTGTAATTATCGTTTTATAAAAAATGCTTCACGCCTCCCATTGTGACTCAAACCCTTGCGTGTGAGTCCCACCTGGAGCCGCAAATGGATTTTCAGGGTCCGAAAGGTTGATTTTTGTGACTGTACACATATTCCACTAGGCAGTCATATGCTCACCAATAATCTGTGTAAATTGTGGTGCCCTTTTCTATGAGGTTTTGAAATAAAGGCATTAAAACTTCAGCAGAACGTACATTGTAAGGGCACACCTCTAGTCGCAGATGCTCAGACCCATTTTCAATCATACCAAGGACCCAATGGCCATCAATATGGTGTCCTACAACAAACACAATTTAATTTATTACAATAACAAACTAGAACTTTATGAAAACAAGTAGCCGTAAAATTAAGAACCTACCAAGAGCTTGTGCGAATAAAAAACATTTGAACTGAGTGAAATGGGTTAGCAAAAATCGGGTTATTCGAGGTTTTTATTTTTTTACTATTTTTTTTTTAGTATGAAACTAACAAGTATTGTACCATTTTACAATCCTGATTAAATGCGCGAACTTTAATGGCACTTGCCAGGGCATTTTAGTACATTTTTTTAAGGAGGGCCTTTCAAAGTCGACACATTTTGAAAATTTTAGATTCATAGTTTAACAAATGGACTTAATTCTAGAAAAATTGGGGCAGTTGTGTCATTATTTTTGACTGTGGTTCTAGAAATGTTATTTAGGGTTACGGTTCCAAAGTTTAAATGAACAAAAATAATAAAAATTAACCACAATAACCGAAAAATGGTTACAGTTTGACCAAATTTCTAGGTTTTTCTTAAATGCCCATAATTTCCAAACTGCATGGGATAGATTTTTTTCTGATTTTTCTCATGATGGTTACAATAAATCCTGTCACCCTGTTTCGGCTTGACGTTGAGTTCTGGGATATTCTGTATAACCACTGATTCGTGACAATAGCTGAATCAATCACAAATCGTGGCTCTACATAAACATTGCTCCTTCTCTTCTTTGTAGGGATGATTCATTCGTCCTCAATACTTTGACTTTTTGTTTACAATGGCCTTTCAAGCAAAACGAAAAACCAAACAATTTGGAATCTCGGTCAGTTGTCGCCATTGCTTGCTAATAATTATAATCAATGACCAGTGTGAGTATGCCAAGGTCATCCAGAGAACCAGTTCAATCGGTGTCCGAAGGCGTAGCGAAGTCGTCAAAAAACAGGAGCCAGATAATAACCACAGAACGTTGACGGTGACGGTGAACCAATAATGGTGGTAGAGCCACGTTGCAGCTGATGCACGTATGGGCCGACTCGAGCCGGGTTAGTACCACGACTTCACCGAATACCGGCGTGAAGTGGAAGCTCTGCTTTTACTTTTCGTCTGGTGAGTGCAGGTGACCGGAGGCTCAATCTGGTCCTATCAACATGGTAGCGGAATTAAATCAAAAACTACCTCAGGAGGGTACCAGCACCCCTGGAGAATCCCTCACTGAGCATCTACGATCATACTACTCCACTCCTGAGCGTGGGTGCTCAGGCTGCCCTGCGTATGCTGGGGGGGAGGGGCAGGCAATATTCCGTCCAAAACAATAATTGCTCGGGGCAAACTGAGCAAGAAGACCAAGGTGACCCCTGCAACGCTATCCGTGAATTTCTGCAATATCAGGGGAGTTCACTCGAACGTAAACGGCGTTCACTACCATCTCGAGACGGCGAAGCCGGCTTTGCTCTTTCTGACCGAGACGCAGGTGTCCTTTCCGGCTGATACTTCGTATCTCTCCTACCCGGGGTACAAATTGGAACACTCCTTTGTGCCTCGGGCTGGGGTTTGCGTATAAGTCTGAGAGGACATCTATTCTCGACGCCTCGGCAGTCTTGAAGGTTCGGACCTGTCCATCCTTTGGCTATGCGTAGACAGCGATGAATATCCGTGCGTCTACGGGTGTCTCTATAGGTCCCATAGCGATAATGCCGAAACAAACCGACTCATCGACCACGTCCAAATGGCTACAGATTCCTTGCTACAATAGGTCCCATTCGCAGAGATCGTGATCCTTGGCGATTTCAACGCCTACCACGCCGAATGGCTCGGTTCACGTTTAACCGATCATGCGGGGAGATCTGTTTATGACTTTGCCTTGGCATATGGTCTGACACAACTGGTTACTTTGCCTACGAGGATTCCAGATGTGGAGGATCAGACACCTTCCCTGTTGGACCTCCTGCTGACCTCTCATCCGGACGGACATCAGAATTTTGTCAATGCCCCTCTCGGCTCCTTAGACCATTCTCTGATCCGGAGTGTGGTGCCACTCAAGCTCCCCTCGCGGTTGCGTTCTGCAGGTTGCCGCCGTGTTTGTCATTACAGGTCGGCAGATTGCAACGGAATGCGGTTTTTCTTTACATCCTACCCATGGGGGCGGGTTTGCTCCTTGCCGGATGATCCCAGCGCAGTTGCTGACTTTGTCGCTGATGTGGTGCTACAGGGAACGGAACTATTTATTCCATCATCTGTGGTATCCACAGGAGGCAGATCTCAGCCATGCTTTGGTCGCTCCTGTAAGACTGCATTACGCAGTAAGCAGGAGTGTTATCAGGCCTGGGCTGGGGCTTCGGCGGCTCGGTATATAAACACCAGCATGATTAAAAATAAGAATAACTTCGCCTCCAGGTCCTTCAAAAGAGTTATTGCCAAGGCAAAGTCAGAGCACATAGGCTGAATTGGCAAGAAACTAGTTCGCCTTCCTTCGGGAACCCGTGCATCTGATCTCTTGCCAAGGCTGTTCAAGGGAATTTCTCTAAGCCATCACTACCATCTCTGCACAAGGAGGACGATTCACAGGCCCACGCCGCGAAAGATAAAGTTGACCTTTTAGCAGGGGCGTAGCTACCGCCGTATCAGCCGTATCAATGATTCGGGGTCCCCGGGCTTCAAGAGCCCCGAACGTGTGTAACCAAAAATTCCAAGGACTTCTACGGGACAGGAAAGGCTATCACTGTTATCTATAGAAGCAAAGAATTAAAAAAAAACTGAAACGTCTTCAGCTATGAATGCCGCTGAATCGTCTTCAGCTATGTTAGTATTGTTTGGCTAGGTTAGTTTCTAGAAGTATTAATTGTAACTAATAACTTATAATCAATATATAATAATTTTAATTCAATTCAAGTGTTTTTGTTCCTTTTATGAAATCTTTACTCTTCATTTATTTATTTATTCGTGTGGCATTCTTACAATCGTTCACAATAAATTAAAATAAAATCAAAATTATAGTTATTCTATCTTATTAATTGCTGAATCCATGGGATAGCGTCGTATTCGAGCGAGAACAGGTCTGTTGTGCAGCCGTGGTACCTTGTGAGTGGGCAGTCTCTAGCTATATGCTCAACATCCTGGACAGCAGCTCCACACTCACACCCCGGTGATTCCCACCACCCGCACATGGACATGAAGGCATTGCTTCGCCCGCATCCGGTTCATTCAGTTGGCACCATTCCCTTCTTGGGAACGCAAAACCAGCAGGCTTAAGTGTAGGGTTGATGGTAACTTCCATGCTATCAGGGGGTTTTGCGCATGCGGTCTAGTGTGGTAGGTTACGTGACTTCAGACGGTGGGGTGGCGGATCAGTAAACTCCGCGTGAGCTGGCAAGTTGGGATTTCCGTAGATCTTCTGGCACTCTCGTAGTAGTATTTGTTTTCTTCTCAAATGGGGTTGGCTTATATGGCTTAGCACGGGGAGCCACTGGAGGGGGGTAATATTTTAAGGTTCCAGATATGCATCTCATGGTCAGGTTCAGCTGGGTACCCACATGCAGCACATGTGCACTATTTGACCATACTGGTGCACAGTACTTTGCTGTTGAGTACACCAACCTGAGACCGGTTGTACGCAGCACATCCACGTTGGCCCCCCAAGTGGCGCCCGCTAGCCTGTGTAAGATGTTGTTTCTGGTCTAGAGCTTTTTGGATAATTTGTCCATGTGTGGAGCGTACGTGAGACTCCGATCGAGAGTCACGCCCAGGTATCTTGGAGTGGGGTTGTAGTGCAACATGATTCCAGCAAACTCAACAGTGGGCTCGTATTTTGCCATTTGGTTAGCCAAGTGAAACGCAGTTACTTCGGTTTTGACAGTGTTTGGTACTAAAGTATTTGTTTCCTAAAGTATTTGTCTAGTATGCTTAAGTCCTCGTTTAGGATACCTTCGGATGGTTTGAAGATTTCGTGTTGGGAAGCTAATGCTGTGTCATCAGCATACATAAATTTACGACTCTGCGTTTCAGGTATATCATGTAAGTAAAGATTGAAAAGCAGCAGAGCCAAAACTGAACCCTGTGGTAATCCATTGTTCAGCTTTTTGGTACGACTTTCACTGTCGCCAAGGAAAACCATGAACTCACGGTTTCTAAGCATGCTATTTAAGAGCCCTACCATTTTTCTGCATGGTACCGCTTTCATGAGCTTATAGACCAATCCTTGCCGCCAAACTGTGTCGTATGCCGCTGACAGGTCTATTAAAACAGCAAGCGTCTTTTGTTTCTTGTGAAACCCTGCTTCAAAGTGGGTTGTGAGGGACTACACCTGTCGGTACAGTTGCGGCCACAACGGAAGCCAGCTTGTTCCACTGGAACCACCTTATCAATGAGAGGCATAATGCGGCTGTAGATTAGTCTCTCCAGAAGTTTGTAGACACAGCTCAGAAGGGCGATAGGACGGTAGCTCTTAGGATCGTCTGCCGGTTTTTGGGGTTTCAGCATAGCAATAATCTTCGATCTATTGAAGTCGCGAAGCAATTTGTTACGTAACAGGATATCTGAGAACTCTTTCAGCCATTTCCTGCATTTCGGGCCCAGGTGCTTTAGAAACTCATTGTAGACTCCATCGAAACCAGCAGCTTTATTAGGGGGCAATAGTTTCAAGGCGCGATTGGTTTCATCTTGGGAGAATTCTCGTGACAGCTGGTAGTCAATTGGTAGCGACGCCTTGAGCTGTTTAGGGCACTGTCGTGTCGCCCGGGTATCACCTTTCCTGCCTTTAACTCGGGAAATTTCAACTATTCTGTTTGCAATCGTTTCAATCTTAGTACCTAGTAGTAGTGGGCCTTATTAGGTATTACACTTCTGTAATCATATTAGATTTATGTCACTAAAAGGATTTTTTGTTTTTTTTTTCCACAAAATAAGTAAATTTGTTTACGTTTTACTTTGGTGTTAAAGGTATCAGGCAAAGGTAATATTTGAAAATTTCTTAATTCTCTCTACCAATTCCTTTTCCTGTGTGTCGGTAAAAACTTTCCTTCTCATCCTCTTCACCACGCTTCCAGATTATATTATGTGATTTTTCAACGTTCGCCGTACTATATGGTATTTTGAAGCTGCTGCACGCTTAGACATTTGGTTGTTTTTTATATCATCTAGAGCATCCTGAAGATCAGTTCGAGACCATCCTGGGCCTCGTTTTCTTTTTTGCGAAGGTTCCATTTTTGTCTTTACTGGAAACAATATACTTATATTATGTATGAACAATACTTATGTCAAAGCTACTGTTGATTTGCTTAAATAAAATCTTATAAAACTACGTAAAAACGAATGGCTATATGTGTTGCTAAGTATAAAACTCGACAGCGTCTGGATTATTCTTTTAATATTAGTTGAAGTGCAAAGAAGGAAAGGTGTCTAGACATGTGGCATTTTTGTGCGATAGCTATGGTTTAGCGTGGTGATCTGTCGTTATCACCGCACAAAAGTGCCACTTGCCAGGCCAAATGCTTATTTACACTTATATAATTCATTTAAGTAACTGATCACGCCTATTTTAAAGCTTCTTGTCCCTAATAAGGTCCGGCCCTTATTTTGAACCAAAAGTGGACCTTGTCAAGCACTTTTTTTTTATAGGATAAGGGTGACATACGAGCACACAGTCCACCTGATGGTAAGTGGTTGCTGCGGCCCATAGACATCTACATCTATCCTCTATTCCAAATCAAAATGTAGATGTGTTGTCACCCGTAAGGACTAAGATGGAATGCCTCATTTCCAGTGAAAAGGGCCTCCGGCCACCTGCACTCACCAAGTGAAACGCAGAGGTAAACCTCTACTTCACGCTGGTATTCTGTGAGGTCGTGGTACCACCCCGGTTCGAGCCGGCCCATCCGTGCGATAGCAAAAGTTGCCGCATGGCTCTACCACTGTAGATATGTCCTGAGAAAACCTAACAAAATCGTGATAAAAAAGCAATAATTTTGGTAATTTACTTTGTCAATCCATATTCTGAAAGTATTTTAACATTACTATTGCAGAATTATTACATAACGACCGGGTTTTATTACTAAAACAACGCAAAATTGAATCAGAATATTTCATAGATTGAGTCACGTCGACCGCCCCTGAAGTTTTAGTTATACCCAGAGCCACTGAAAATATGGCCATCGCGAAAGCAATGAACGCCGGTGCACTTTTGTAATTGGTTACTGGGAAGTGGCAGCGCGATATCCATTTTGGTTTAAGTATTGATTACGATAAGTTTGAAGAGATGGACCTTATTTGTAACCGGCCCTTTTTAGGCGGACCCACCTTGTTCGTGTAAAAGCGCTAATGTCAAGCATCGACGTTAGATGGCACTCGGCTCGGCGCGATGCGGTATGAAGTTCGTCCGAGCGCGTTGAACGATGGGTGTTGAAAACGCGCTAGAAAAATTGGGAGTCCAAATTCAGCTGCGATAGGCGACACGCCGTTTTTTGTCGGGAAGTCGGAAGCGGAATACGACACGCGCATCTAGGAAATATACGGTTTATCATACGTAACGCGCATTCCTCTCTTGTTAGCTTCACCCGGGACTTATTATATCTAACTCAGAATCTGTATAAGTGCATTCGGCAATAATAGCTAGTGCGGTATTTGATATTCTAGAATTAACTGTTGCCACGCGAAACGGTAGTGACCTTTGATCCGTACGTTCTGTGTCCGTTTCGCGAGTTATGCGTTATATAACAAACGAGAGTTAGTGGCTTCTGTAACGTAGTTAATCATACGACAGAGTTACTGGACCGTCATCGTGACTAACGAAGAAAGTGACGCGCGGTGGAGAGGTGCTGAGGTCCGGACTGCTGCAGAGGGTAACGGTCTAATAAGGTCAATAACACTACCAGCCACACCCAGATACACATCACTGACCCTTACTTTCCTAGCACTATACATCCACATGCGATCTGACCGAATCCTGAGGGACCAGTCGCCTTGGATAGAGGTAAGTAAGCTCCCCTTATTAGAATACAACGCTCCCCCCTGATTATTTATTGTAATAAGAATTTTTTCACCTTTGGCCTGTAGCAGGCCCGACCAACATCTGCTTGTGGGTTCTCCGTCTATGGGCCCCGGGGGACACTACTGTTGGATAAGCAGCTGCTGGCCGTAACATTTGGTAGCAGAGCGTGGTTCATGGATCGATTCCCGGTCGATCCACCGACCATAGTGTTTGATAAAAATTAAATAATTTTGGTGGCAGGGAGCATTGGGTTGATTGGTTTAATTTTGTGTCTACAAACACGCCCGTAATACGTAAAAATATTTTTTTTTAATTATATACGTAATAATAAAATTCTTTTCTTTTGTGGCTTGCTTGTTTGTTGTTAGCGGGTAATTTTGAAAAGCCGCGCCCGGTTAGAGCGCAAGCAGGAGTTTGCGTCATGTAGGTAGATGGTTATTTTTACGTAATCGGTTAATTATCGTTGTCGGATAGTTGTAGTGGATTACTTATCGAAGGGTTGAATTCCGAGATAGGCATTTTTTGTTGATCATTTTTTGTTGATGTGTATCTTCGTTTATGTATCTTTCGTATTGTAATTTGTATTTGAACTAAAGAGTAGTAATTTGTATTTACGTAATTTGAATTTAACTTGATTTGATCGCACTAGTATTTGTTATTTGTAATTTGGTTTGTGTCTTTTCTTTTGCACTAACTTGTATTTGGTTTGATAAGTAGCGGTTCTTATTTGTGTAATTTCTATTCAACTCGATTTGATAGGAACTGCATTTGTTAGCTGTTAATTTTTTTGTATTTGTTATTTTTGTAATTGTGCTCGAGCCGCGTCGTAATTTGTATTTAGTAGTGATGTCCTCGCCCAAGATACTAATCCGTTGCCTGCGAACTGAGTTACGTTGGACCACCAGCGCCCATGCTTTGATAGGTCGACCGGATAGGGTCCATAACTTGATGAAGCGGTTCGAGCAGGTCGATGCTCGAAGGGCTGCAGTGGAGGAGGCTTACGCTGAGCTCGAGGATTCGGATGTGGAAAAGGGAGCCCTGGACTCCTGCTTCGCAGACTACGAGCAGTTCTTTTCGCTCACGGACGAGTTGATCGAGGCTGAAGGCAGGTATGCCGAGGAGGCGCGTGAAGCTCGGACGAATGGCCTGCCCGAGTCCTTTCGGAAGCAGCCTCAGCCGGAGCTGTTGGGACGACTCCCAACTCTGGACTTGCCAAGGTTCTCCGGGGTCCTTTTCGATTGGCTGACCTTCGTTGGCCTTTTCGACGGCCTAGTGGACGCCCGGAGTGACTTGACCCCGAGCCAGAAGATGGCGTACCTCCTGGCCTCACTGGAGGGGGAGGCCCTGGGCGTTGTCAGCCATTTGAGCTTGTCGGACGACGCCTACCAGACTGCTCGGGACCTCCTAGCCAGAAGATACGCCAACGTCCGGCGAATTGCGGACGAACATGTTAAGCAGCTTCTGAGCCTCCCGCTGCTTAGTGACCGGGCCAGACTACGTCCGGACCTGTTGGATCCAGTGTTGGTGGCCTGTAATACGTTGAGGCGGCTGGATTTACTAGTGAGCGAATGGGCCTTTTTGTTGCTCCGCATCGTGCTGTCCCGCCTACCTCTCGACCTTAGAATACTTTTTGAGGAGAGGTACGGCGGGGACGAGGCCTCCTATATTCGGCCCTTCTATGACCTGCTGCGGTTTTTGGAGGAGCAGTGCCGGCAGATTGAGAACGCGGCGGGCACCGTTGACGACTTACGAGCCGTGCCCAGTGAGAGGCGGAATCCGCCGGGCAAGTCGTCGTCAACCTCCCCCCCCCCCTGCTCCTATTGTCGAGCATCTGATCACCGGGTAACGTCTTGCCCGAAATTATTTAGTAAGCCGGTTCCGGTGAGGCGAACTATCGCCAAGGAGCGCCGCTGGTGCTACTCATGTGTGGAAGGGCACCTCCAGCGAGACTGTCCGCACCGGCGGCCCTGCTTGCATTGCCAGGCCAATCACCATGCCATACTGTGCCTGGGTGCGAACGGCGTCTCCTCTCGGGGCGCTGCCAGGCCCTCGACCCCCACGGGCGGGGGCGCTCCGCCACGCCCTCTGACGGGCGACGCTCGGCGCCCGCCGGCTAGCCACCAGGCCCCTAGGTTTGAAAGAGAACCCCTAGGGGCGGGGGTGTCATCACCCCCCTCAGCGTGCGGAGAGGAACTTCACGGCCACTCATCAGTCCGCTGAACCCTTCTCACTCCCGTTAGCTGAGTGGCCGCGACTGGTGTACCACTGTACCCCATTTGATGGAGGCGGCCCTAGCTAGCTGCCGCCTTAGCTCCCACCACGGCCGCCTCTACTGAGCCTTAAGCCGTCAACAGTCCACTTGTCAAGCTGTTCTGTTGCTGACGGCCTCGGTGAGGACGTACAACCCGAGTGGCGACTGTTAGCGGTTACGCTCTATTAGTCTCGGGTTCACGCGGTGTGGCCTCCACTTGGTGGTGGGAAGATTAGGGGCCCCTGGAGCGTTGAATCACGCTCTCAAGGGGTATTAGATTTGGTTTGGTCGAGCACTTAGTTAAAAATTCTTTAAATTAAAATTAAAATGCTTTTGGGTTTTCCGAGAAATTCATATTGTAGCGGTTGTGATTAAAAGAATTGAATTTAAAATACTCCTTTAAATGCTGCTGCGTATGCTTTGTAATTGTACTTGATTGTTGCGTCTGTTTTCTGAAAGGAAAGTTTGAATTCATTTGAAATTGAATGACGCGCTATTTTGAAAATTATGTATATGTTTTGTGATAGTGTTTAATCATTTTTCTTTGTGATAAAAAAGGTTGCAATTCGAAAATCCTGTTTGTGCCGAAGGGAATAAGAGTCAATTCTCTTTTAGTTTAGATTTTGTTGGCACTGTCTAAGATATTTATTTGAAATAAGAAATAGGGATGTCTCTTACGTTTATTGTTTTGTTTACTTTGTCAAGTTGACCTATGTGCATCGGTGATTACATTGTTTTAATTAATTCTGTAATTGAACATTGATGCTTTTGAAAAATTAGTTGAAATATGAGCATAGGACTACCTGCCTAATGGGCTATCTGGTTTGTAGATTATCAGATTGAAATCAGCTGTCGTACCGTTTGGTAAATGATTATAAATGGTGGATGGCTTGGTTGTGCCTACTTGTTTGAAAATTCATCATACTAGGGACTACCTGTGCGTTTCGTTCGGCTCTTCACAGACGACGTTCATGGGGAATTTGGGGGTGCTCTCAGCACTGAAGCTTAGGAGTTCCCTCTGGGCCGCTTCGTGTTGCGTCGCTGTTTGCAGACCTGATCCGGTCGGATTGCGGAACTAATCATAGGAGCGCAGATAGGTGTTTGAAGGAGGTCGTCGGACTTCTGTCTAGGAATAGGACTTATTTATGTGCTGCGATGTCCATGAAGGGCATCCAGTTCAACCCTCCGGCTAGCCCACGTTGGGGCTGTAATTTTGCGGCGTTGGTTAGGCTTGCAAGATCTGATGGGGTGCCTAAGGTGGCCTAGTTTGGTTGTGGATTCGGTCTTGCAACTTGCCGTCGCGACCCTGTTCCGCTGACCGGTTTGCTCGCGGACCTAAATCCTTATGTCCGGGACGGGGGTTTGTTCGCGCAAATGCGCAAATGTCAAGCATCGACGTTAGATGGCACTCGGCTCGGCGCGATGCGGTATGAAGTTCGTCCGAGCGCGTTGAACGGTGGGTGTAGAAAATGCGCTAGAAAAATTGGGAGTCCGAATTCAGCTGCGATAGGCGACACGCTGTTTTTTTGTCGGGAAGTCGGAAGCGGAATACGACACGCGCATCTAGGAAATATACGGTTTACCATACGTAACGCGCATTCCTCTCTTGTTACCTTCACCCGGGACTTATTGTATCTAACTCAGAATCTGTATAAGTGCATTCGACAATAATAGCTGGTGCGGTATTTGATATTCTAGAATTAACTGTTGCCACGCGAAACGGTAGTGACCTTTGATCCGTACGTTCTGTGTTCGTTTCGCGAGTTATGCGTTATAACAAACGAGAGTTAGTGGCTTCTGTAAGGTGGTTAATCGTACGACAGAATTACTGGACCGTCATCGTGACTAACGACTGAAGTGATGTGAGGTGGAGAGGTGCTGAGGTCCGGACTGCTGCAGAGGGTAACGGTCTAATAAGGTCAATAACACTACCAGCCACACCCAGATACACATCACTGACCCTTACTTTCCTAGCACTATACATCCACATGCGACCTGACCGAATCCTGAAGGACCAGTCGCCTTGGATAGAGGTAAGTAAGCTCCCCTTATTAGAATACAACGCTCCCCCCTGATTGTTTATTGTAATTAGAATTTTTTCACCTTTGGCCTGTAGCAGGCCCGACCAACATCTGCTTGTGGGTTCTCCGTCTATGGGCCCCGGGGGACACTACTGTTGGATAAGCAGCTGCTGGCCCTAACACACCTTATTAACAAATAATTATCAAAGGATATTGTGTTTAGAAATTAAGATAACAGCTACAAAATCTATCTTTGTTAGTAATTACGACATTACGCTAATGTTTCTAAAACGCTGGTGTCTGTTTAGTCTCTCTTAAAAGCTAACCAGACAATAATATGTGCTTTAGGTCTGGAGTATGTCTAGAGCTCTCAAATACTCGATTGTTGCCTCTGTACGCAAAGATGAAGACAAAAACGAACTTTATAATGACAGTTCTACTGTGTTACAGAATATTTTTAAAATTTTAAGAAATCAGATTCACAATAGGTACCGCGAAATGTATCTTACCTGTAATACTGAATCTGACCTTGAAAATTAGCAGGGTACCACTTCCTCTATATCTTTATCAGCATGTAGGAGACGCAAAGAAAAGAAAATGACATTCTAAACTGCACACGCACCGCCAAAATAAATCGCAAATTCAAGCGTCCAAGATCTTTAATAGTCAGTTAGCCTCGCCTAGAATTCGAAATGAAATGTTAGCGATGGCCTCTAAATACAACAAGGTGAATTCAAGAAATAAACTGAATGCCACACATCTTGGATTAACAGAACACTACACCACCCCTGTTTTTGTTACTAAAAACTCAAAGCAAAGGAGAGCCGATATAAATATATTATGTGGTTGCATAATGGCAGAGTATTTATGAGGAAGACTGATGAGAGTGACTACATTTTTAAAAAATGTTTGGAAACCCTGAAAAAACTTATTTAAACTATTCTGTTTATTCCTTTCTTATCTTATTGTCTTTTATGTGGTACGGTTTTTTATAAGATACGTTACGCTAAAATTGTACTATCAAAATTGTAGTTGGTTTTAAGACTAGAACACATTTTCTATAATTAAATATTATGTAATAACTATGAAATAATAATACTCACTGAGATCTGGCTAAATGATTCTGTTTCGAGTAGTGAACTTTTTGACCCTAGATAATATGTAATAATATGTAATAGAAAAGATAGATGTTTTGTTAAATTGAATAAGATTAAATTAAATTAAAAAGATTAGGTAGAATTTTTTGACATTTTTTTGACAAGCAGTCACTTACATAATACTTATTTTTATCTACAATATTAAAAGCTATAATAATAATAATTAAAAAAAAACTAAAACTAGAAACTTAAATATCATATAGTCCTACTCCCCGCGGTATCGTGCCAAGAACGCTGGCTGCGTTTCCCCGCTGGATGGCTATACTTAGCCTTTGAACGAGGAAAGAACCAGCCCTCTTATCACCAGCAGCACCGACCAGCCGCGGATGGAGTTCCTAAAGGAACAAAAGGAACACGTGGACCCCACGGACCGATAGTCTCTACAGCAAATGACACAAATATATAGTCATCTCTCAGAGACTCATATTTGCGCCACTTACTCAGTTCAGCTGCCTCTGATGCCGCCCCGGCTCTAAACGAGGTACCCCTGAGATGAGAGACCGCCAGAGTGTCTACGCAAGTAACGTCCCACACTAGGGCTTTACCTCTCTCCCAAGGGGCCAATGTCATACCGTCGGGTCTCTTGCCATCGTCTCTAAATATTCCACAAGGCTCTAAAACCGAGGGAACATTTATAGAGACAAGAGCTCTTCGGATGACATCGTTCAAAGAACTGTGTCGTGAAAACCTACCAGCGCTTTTCTTTCATGAAAGTCCGTGGAGCCCAAACTTGTCGACGCTGCTACCACAGGAACACTGATGGGGTTGACAAATCGCCGCTCCTAGTCGGATTCCTACGGCAATGCGTAAGCTTTCCGCATCAAGTAATGATGCGGTAAGAGATTGCTTGATGGTAAAGCGTGTAACCAGTGACTAGATTCCTTAGTCGAAACAGCTAGAAGGCGTACCTTATCTTGGTCACTATGGAAATTATGAAACAAATCCTTCTGCACGCCATGTACCAACGGAATATCCCACTGTTTTTGTTGGCTAACTTCCAGTGGAAAATTTTCACCAGGACAGAGCGTTTGCCATGTCTGCTCTGCCTCCGTAGCAAAGCATAGGTCTACTTTATTATTTAAAATTATATTACATAAGTCACTGACACTATGTACGGAAGCAAGGAAAGCAGGCAATACAACGCTAGAAAGATTTCTCACGCCAATGCCACCAAATTTTATAGGTAAAGTAGATTGAGTCCAAGCTGTTGTATTTAAAGTTAAATTTAGAATTTTTTCTATAGCTATTTAAAGACTATTATCAATATGTTGTAAAATATCCGAACATTTCCAAACTGGACTCGAGCGGAGTAAGTATGTAAATCTAGGTACAAGAAGACAATATTTTAAAATAGTAAGAGCTATGTGGGTGTTTAATTTATACAATTTATCAACGTGGTTTAAAAACTGATCAAATTTTGTTTTTAAAACAGGTTTAATACTAACGAAAAACAACGGGGCACCTAGCAGGTATAGTGATTCCGTACTGACAGTTTTTATTCCTGGACAAATATGATGAAAATTTTGAATTAAAGTGAGAAGTAGATAAATTATTGAAAAAAAAATATTTCACATTTATTGTTGTTTGGTTCAAGACCAATATTTTTAAAATTTTGAAAAATATTAGTAAGATCACTGAGGACGTCATCTGCTCTACCTCCCAGTGTATCGTCGTCTAGGTACCAGACATTCAGCTTGGATTTCAAATTTGAAATAATTGGTTGAATTCCCAAACTGAAAAGTGGGTCCAGCAGTGGGTCACCCTGCTGAATACCGACAGCAGAATCGATAACATGGTTTTCGTAAAACAAGTTAGTAATTTGATATTAACATTGCCAAACGTTATGATAAATTTCGGGGGTATTATTAGCCACTTCTTTCAGCAAGGTTACCCTATCGATAGAGTTAAAAGCATTCCTTAGGTCAACCTTCACAAGAACATCTGCATCATAGTTTGTTAAAAATGTACGCACTTAATGTACCGCCGCCTCACAGCCACCTCTAGTGCCAAAACCTAGTTGAGTAGGCTGAAATTTGGTCTTAAGGTTAGAGATTATGTGCCTTTTTTTGCGGATGGAAAATCATCAAATGACGCCTTTCGCTCTGGGTGGAGCGGAAGAGATTGTCAGACTTTTACTGACTAAAAACCATCCGTGTTCCTTCAGTGCCCTTACGTTCCAGAGCCGCGGTATCTTTTTCGAACAGCCCGCAGCCCCGGCAGGCGTCGGCCCTTGCGGGCCCCTTCACGCTGCTGACAGCTCTTTGAGGCGCGCGTGGAACAAAACGCGCCGTCGACACGGCCTGTCGTCGTTAGACGGACGGACGGCGAGCTACCCATTGCTTGCCGTCCACAGGCCCGCGCCTACGGTGGCCGGGGGCCACGACGTAGCCCCCGACGCCCGGCGGTGCTCCGCCCAAGCAGGGCACACCTCCACGGTGTGCTCCACCGTGTCCTCCGGTCGATCCTCGCAGTGGGAGCACCCGGGCGTTTTCTCCCGCCCGATTCGGTGCAGGAACCTCCCGAACACACCGTGTCCGGTGAGGACCTGCGTCAGGCGGAAGGTGAGGACGCCGTGGCGTCTCTCAAGACACTCCTCAAAGAGGGGTCTTATCGCCGCTATAGTGGCGTGCCCAGCACGGGGTTGCGACAGTCGCTCTCTCCATGTCGCGTTCTACAAGCAGGTAGATGGTGTGGCTACGGGCTCACCTATATCTCCCATAGTCGACGACATATTCATGGAGGACTTTGAGAAGAAAGCCTTTCTTACTGCTCCTGTAAATTCAAGATTCTACTAGCGGTACGTAGATAACACTTTCACAATTTTACCATCTGCCAAAGTAACTGCATTTTTAACCCAACTTAATTCCATAAACTCTAAAATACAATTTACAACGGATTTAGAGGCAAACAATTCTTAAGCTTTTCTAGATTTTTTAGTCATCCGAAATCCTGATAACACTATTGGTCCCAATGTGTATAGGAAAAAGACCCATACCAACGGATATTTAAATGGTGAATCTCACCATCATCCATCAGAGTTAGCAACCGTGGGAAAGTCTTTGTTACAGAGAGCACGAGGGATCTGTGACAGAAAACATCTGGCCGCCGAGCTTCAGCGTGTCAAGACGTAAAGGCACTATGCAAGACAAAAAGCTTCGGGTCCCGCACCTACTTCACAGTGACCGAGTGAAGCCAGCCACAGTCGAGCGTGTGCCTGCTGTTCTACCCTATTTCAGAGGAGTCACAGACAAGGTTTTTTTATAGGGGAGGGCGCAAAGGAGCATGCGGCTCACCTGATGGTAAGTGACTACCGCCGCCCATGAACAACTGCAACACCAGGGGAACCAGGCGAGTTGCAGATGCGTTTCCGGCCTTTTAAAAAGGAGTAGGCTCTTTTCTTGAATGTCCCTGAGTCGTATTGGTCCGGAAAAATCACTGATGGTAATCGATTCCACACGGAAGTCGTGCGAGGAAGAAAACATCTTCTAAATCGCACTTTTGTGGACCGCCAAACATCCAGATGGTGTGGATGGTATCGGAAGTTCTGCCGCGATGTGCGTTCGTGAAATTTGGCGGCTGGGATTAATTCGAACAATTCCTCAGAGCACTCTCCGTGGTAAATGCAAAGGGATGCAACATCTCTTCGCAGTGCCAATGAATCGAGCCGATCGGAAAGGACTCGGTCGTCGACGATTCGAGCCGCTCTGCGCTGGATGCGGTCAAGTGGAAGGAGCTGGCACTCTGGAGCCCCTGCCCAGAGATGAGAATAGTATTCCATGTGAGGCCGAACCTGCGCCTTGTAAAGTTGCAGGCGGTGTGCCGGCATGAAATACTGTCCCGCTCTGCTGAGCACGCCAAGCTTTTTAGAGGCCAATTTGGCCTTCTCTTCCAAGTGACCACGAAACTGCACGTCACTCGATATGTCGACTCTGAGAATTCCGATACTGACTGAGGCAAGAAGGGGAGTGCCTTGAAACTGAGGAGATACGACAAAGAGGTTCTTTTTAGCGGTAAACGCGCAAACTTCTTTCTTCTGAGGATTAAACTGGACTAGATTTAGTCGCCCCCAATCCGAGACTTTGTTCAGCAAAGACTCGACTTTAGACACAAGTTCGTTTCGGTACTCGGCGATGTTTTCCCGAGAAATATTGGCACGGCCGGTGTATAGAGCATCACCAGTGCTGTCATCCGCATAGCAATGAATGTTACCAGTTAGCAACATATCATTGATATGCAGAAGAAACAGCGTTGGTGATAGCACACAGTCTTATGGAACACCAGCGTTAATAGGCTTGTAGTCGGAGCATGCACCGTCTACAACGTCCTTGATGCTCCGATCTGCAAGGAAGCTGGTGGTCCAATTGCACAATTTCTCGAGAAACCCATAGGAAGGGAGCTTCGAAAGAAGCGCTTTGTGCCACACCCGATCGAAGGCCTTTGCAATGTCCAAACTAACGGCCAACGCCTCCCCCTTGGACTCTACTGCCTCCGCCCATCTATGAGTCGGGTAGACCAGAAGGTTACCAGCTGATCGACCCCGAAGAAAACCGTATTGGCGGTCACTAATCAGCTGGTGATCCCCAAGGTACCGCATGAGCTGGCAGTTAATAATGGATTCAATTATTTTGTAGAAAATGGAGGTGATGGCGATAGGCCTGTAGTTGGACGGGTCTGCGTGGTCGCCTTTTTTAGGGATCGGGTGGACCAAAGCTGTCTTCCATGAATTCGGGACTAGACCTTGGGAGTAGGAGTACTGGAAAAGACGCGTTAGGACCGGTGCCAACTCCGGAGCACACGTCCTCAGCACAATTGGGGGGATTCCGTCAGGCCCACTCGACTTCTGGATGTCCAGGGAGAGGAGTGCTTGGCTACATCTTGAAGCGAGCTTCCATTAAAACATACTTCAGGCTGCCGAAGAAGATTAGTCCATTTTTACTATCCGTTAAATATAATATCCCTGTGCTAGATGCAGGAGTGTACAAGCTTGATTGCGAATGTGGTCTCTCTTACATAGGACAATCAAAAAGATCTATTAAAACCCCCGTGTAACAACATAACTGACTTGAGGCACTGAGGCTCTGGGAAGTCTGCAGTCTGTGAACATCTTCAAGATCGTCCCCGCCATTACATCCGATTATATAGACTACAAATCATCGCAAAATAACATCGATTCCTACCAAGGATGATACGCGAGGCTATTGAAATTTAAAAAAAAATCCTAATTTCAATAGAGAAGATGAATGGATGCTGCCATCTGTTTGGGATCATATAATTAACAAAATGAAATCCAAGCATACCACTGCAAGACTTCAAGTTACTCATTCTGCGTGGATCGAACCTAAAATTAATATTTAATGACTGATGGTAGCCGGGCTATCTATAACATCGGGACGTTAAACATCTCAGTCCCTTCCCGTGAACCCGTGACCATGAGTTGCTGTAAATCACCCTAAACATCGGGAATTAAAATAAGTAAATTAAACGCGATAAAATCCGTAAACATCGTTTTATTTAATGTGTAGTGTTCGCGTAAATAAAAAAAAATATTAAGATTCATATGACATTTGTCTTACACACGTGGGTTTAGAAGTTATAAGAAGCGTGTATCATATGAAAGTAATCTGGTCTATTTCAAAATGATTCCTCTAGAAAATCGCAGGGATATTATTGATTTCATTATTGCTTCCAAAATTATTAGTGTTTTGTGTAAATTTTAATATGTGCGTTCCCTTTCGTTATTCGCGTTATGCTTGTAAGATACATATTACATACATACATACACCATTGACTATACCACATCGTAGAACAGTGTTTGACTCCGACTCTCCAATTGCTAGAATGAGTAAAATTCTTAACAAATTTAGCGGAACAATCGATATATTTTTCGACCCTCCTAACAAGTTCCGTCGCACTTTAAGAGACCATCTCTTGTAATATTCTCCAAAACATTTTCGTTTCTTTCCGCTTCTATATATTTTAGTACTGTATATCGTTATCAGTTTATTTATTTTTTTTGGAACGAACTTCCTTATCGCACTGTATGAATTTGACGGATGGGGGTCAGTCGAGAAAAAATGTGTACGATTTTTCCGTCCCGACCCCCTTTCTAACGTGCGAGCGAGATGTAATTATATCCATCTCCCTCGCACTTTTTCTTATCTTGCCATGGAAGAAATATAATTTTAAATGACGCTTCATTTTAATAGACTCTAGTATGTAGTTCATTTATTTCTATTGGTGTTCAATCAATAATATAATACGTGTATCAATAATAATGTACTACGAAAGGAACTTTGTTCCACGATGCTCACGCACGTTTTTTATCCTAGAAATAAAGGATAAGGTGCTGAGATAGTTATTTGCATGTGGTATCCACATGTAATTATTTGTACATTTTAGTCCTTATCGGTTCATTGTATTTAAATAGCATGTAAGGAATGATTCAAATACTGGTGGATCAATAAACAAAAAAAAAGTCGCTCTCTTCTCTCCGGTTCGCGCGGTCTTTGTCAGACATCAATATTCCACGCAACTCGCTTTTATTTACAACCTAACGTAACATTTTTAAAATTATTTTTTGGGAACCAAGAAGAAATATCTCGTTACCAATAAAAAGGGTCTTCGATTCTCGTTACTTACCGCACGAAACACAACAGCGTCATGTCACCATTTTACTCTGTTAACTACCTCTATTTAAACTTAAAATTGAATAAGCACTTCGGTTGTGCGACCATGGTATTGGCGGGGTAGGGGTTTCTAAGAATCTCCGGCAGAGGTTCGTTGCCGTCTATGACGACTTAACCTGTTGACATTTAATACATGGACCTTGAGGACTGTCCAGAAATATTCTAGAACTGGAAGAACAGATAGAGAAGTTGCGGTGGGATATTGTAGAATTACATGAGGTCCGAAGAGAAGGGGAAGAACGGTTATCCTCGAAACCGGTTTGTTTGTTCTATCTAAGCCGATTTATCGTCCACAAGGGTTGTGTAACTTATGATTAGAATCATCAAACGGTATTCTTTGGAAAGTCATATAGCCTTATGCACTAACCTTGGCACATCCTGAAGGGTCAACAGCTGGGTGAATTAATTGAGAAGAAGAGATTCTATGACACACACTTTCTTCCAATAGCAGTCCCACAGAAATTGGTACTGGTGCAAGACCCGACGGATTGAGGAAAAATGAGAATGATGATTGAGATTATTAGGATGTCTAAGCGACAACTGTTCAGTGATCGCTAGGGTGAATATCGCTAGGGTGAATACTAGTAGCGATCACTGAATGGTTAGAGGCAGAACCTACATTTTAAGTTGGAAAGGTCACGTCTAATGAAGACAATGTAAAGCATCTTCGTGATCTAATGCCAAGCCGGAAAAGTTTTAACTCGAATCACAAAATCGTTTTCAGTACCCAGAATATTTCAATACAGTGGACGATATAAATGGCGAACGTGAAGAAACGGCTTGAACTAAGTTTTTCAAGATCCGAAAGTACCGATGACAATAAAATAAGTCCTTATTCTTACATCATCATTATTCAGATCTATCACAGCTCAATGTCGTTGTGTATCGTTTATTTTTTTATCCTTATAATTAGAAGTAACACAAGCATTCACAGCGATGGATCTTTTTAAAGTGATTTTATACATACCGATTGCCAATCAAAAAGTGTTCGGTGTAGGTAACTGGAAAATCGTATGTTGAAAATACAATAAGCAACATTAATAAAAATTTACGGCGACGAAGTCTACGTCGACGTATAATCAACACAACCAGCAAAGGTAAAGTTTCTTCATCAACATTCATCGTGAAACTAATTAAAACAATCAACAAATTGTTACCAGCGACCAGAATTAGCAAACCGGCGACTGAGTCCAATTGTCGCTATTGGACACAATAATCACGGGTAACAAAAAGTGTCTACGTTTGCGTAACGCCTTAGGAAGCGATAAGCCCTCACATTTGTAAGCCGTTCCTCATCACCAATTGGTTAATTTGTCGTCTAAATCAAATCACACATCAGTCGGCCGTATGAGCCACGTACAACAACAGATAGCACTGTGTCAAGCCCATTACAGCTAGATGATATTTTGTACAATCGCTTTTATATACCATATTAAAGGAATTCTGATATTCTGACATAGGGAATCGTTTGAAATAAAAGAATATGTTTGTGTATTTTGACGTTTTTATAACAAGTAGGTATTAGTTCCAATAAAATTTTACAAGTTTCTTTTGTACAAGTAACGGAGTAATCTCCGCGCATTGAAACTCAAATGCGTTTCTGATCATTGTGGCATTAACTGTGGATAGTGCTTTATAAGGATTTAGGGTTTCTTTCCTAGCGAATCGGGATATCATGTTCCCAACAAATCTGTCCCTCCGTGCATCAGTGTCGCCACGCGACCGACTCTACAAATACGCGAACACGCAGTCGTATATTCAACATCAATAAAACAAACAATGTAATATCTATACAATAATTGCTTATTGTATTAAAAATTAATTAACAAATTTTTAATTTAATTAGTTTTCCGCAAAGTAACACTTGATTCTATTAATTATATCTTTTTTGGATCGAACTCCATAAACTGTAACATGAATTGTCTAATCCTTGATGACCGCAAACTGTTAAATAACGTACTGATAACGAATTCAATATTTTTAATTCATTTCATATATCATTATTGTGGTAAATACAGGTATAATAATGATATACTTTACCATATTATGATAAAACTTTCGGCCTTTCACCGTCTTAACTTACTTAAAGGTATTAATGATGTCGTACGACAAATATTGTCAATTCAAATATAGGTATATTTTGGAATAGTGTTTTAAAGCGTATAATTTGTTCACCATTAACTTATAATCTAGATTAATACTTTATTGACGATGATTCCACAGCTTTGGTTTATTACATTAATGCAGTCTTTATCTACAAGGAGTTGTTTTTATCACTTATTTATCCCCACGTGTAAACAATGAAGTACGGTTATCAGTAAAGTTATTTGAAAGAAGCAGTTAATTAAATTTCTTACTATTATTTATTTTATTTTTGGGCAAACTATTCGGTCAACTGAGGTCTCTTTCAGCTGTCATAGTGCATTATAGATCATAGCGTAGGTAAAATTAGATAGCTCTTAATTTATATTTGAAGTTTACTCTTAATATGCTCTGATCAACAAAGAAAGAATGACGGGGCGTTATACGTAGATTCTAGTCAAAACCACGCTTTATCTTATTTTTTATTTTTAACTTTGTTAAATTATATATATATATATATATATATATATATATATATATATATATATATATATATATATATATATACTTAGTACAAATTAAATTTATTTCGGAACGTTTGATCTCGAGCGTAAAAGAGAAAGACTAAGAATATTTTTGTAAACAGATGGATTTATTTTTGTTTTTATGTTTGACTATTAATTGACATAAAAATTTACGCATTAGTCCATTGCTTACACGTTACTTTATTGTTTACCGATGCGGCGCTGTATAAATTTATTTATAAAAACTTTTTAACAACTACCCAATTTTGACTAGCCACATAAATGTCTACAGCACTACACGGTTATTACCCGTCGGAAATACGTGTGGACTGTGGATGTTTTTAAGTGACATCATGCCAAGAGAGTTTGACCTTTGAACTGTAAGGAACACGAAAACACGATCTCGAGGCGGGTTGCGGAGGCAATTCATGCCATTCATTCCAGCAAGTCAGCGAGGTCCGTACTAGAAAGAACTAGAAAGTAAACTATGGATGTCTTATACTTAAACGCGATATTTAGTACGTTATAGTTATTATGCCAGCGTGGTTTGATTGAAAGTTAAATACGTCCAAATATGAAAAGTTACGCAATGATAATTTTTTATCTTATCTACCATAAAATTACTAAATAACAAATAGGTTTTTGTAAATATTAACCGAAGTTTTGTTTTTATGAGGAATAAATTAATTTTTCAAAAAATTACATAATATTGCTTAAAAAAAATTCTTACACTCAAGTTACATAGGTTAACAAAATGTTACATAAAATGTAAGAAATGTAACCTTCTGGGAACACTATTGAGCATCGCGTTATTTTCTCTATGGTGAGACCTGTACTTGTATGCGGGCGTTGCAAGACGTTTTGAAGCTTCACTTCATGTTCAGCTCTATTGGTCACTATGGTTTGTCCACAGTCCGTAGAGCATTACGCTCTGTGTGCTGCGGTCTGTAGATATTTTCGACGGGTTGTAGCTACTTTGTCGTTATTCGTCAATCCTCTAGCCCTTGACAGAGTACGAAATTTTAATTATTTTTTTCCTGAGTGCAGGTAATAAATAATGTGCATAAGTGATTCTCGCGGTCATGTGAGCAGTAATGAAAAATTAATAAAATCTTACTTTAAAAATTATTATAATTACTTAGCGTCGTAAATGATGGTAGACAACGCCACGACGATTCTAGTGACACATATTATATTAGGCCGCGCTTCCTTCACAAACGACACGCTACGGAATCTTCTAATCTTAATATTGAATTGAGCAGTTGTCAGATGCACGGACGAACAGATTGACTACAACCCTGTAGTGGCTACTGAACCCTAACTAAATTAATGAAACGTTTGTTCATCTTCTAGGGGCGTATAATTTTAAAAGCTTTACATTCTTAAAAGTCTTCACAAATTGTATAACTTACCATATTCTATTCTTTTCATAAATTAAAAAGATAATATGTATGTTTATTTATTATCTCTTATCGCTATAAATCAAAATAGTTAATGATTCTTTCAAACATAAAGAAAACAAATTACGAACAATAAAAATAAAAATTATGTAAAATTTCCTATAATTTGCTCTTTGAATAAATTACAATATATTTATTTATAATAAATAATCAATTCCCGCAACTGCAATTAAACTGTAGTTGACCAATGATAGCAATAATAATGTTCGATAATAATCAATATAATAATTTATTTATAATCATTTATAGAGTAGTTATAATTATTTCGGTCACTTTAGATATGACATTAATTTATCATTAGATATAACAATAATAATTATGAGTAAAGGAGAATAAAACATTCGTAAAATAAATATAATTATGTATAAAAATCAACAATATAATAAGGTCACAGCATGTATGTACATTGTATTTTTTATACATGTCCGTGACAATTCATTTGTCATTGTCGTAAGCACGATTTACTCTCGTCGTACCCATTTTACATTATTTTCTACGTATTGGCATATGATTCGTGCTATATAAACCGAGTACGCATTCCGTACAAGTTTCTCATAGTCATTGCTCTCTAGAAGTTCGATAAAAATCTACTATTATTTTAATAATAATGAATAATCCTCACCGACGCATACTTATCAGTAAATTTTTATATATCTGAAGCTAGATTTTTCAATAGTCAGTTTTTAAACGGCTTTCACATAGGCCGTGATGTATGTTGTAATTTTGTCCAATTATTTGTTTTTGAATAAAATTTCATAAATACCTAATTAAAATGGGTACAAGAAACCAACGGCACTTTACACAGTGCCTATGCTTCCATAAATTATGTCATAAAATGACAGACTAAAGAACTATTTTAATTTTACGCCGTGACTTACAGACTAAGTTTCGTTTTATTAACCTAATCACATCGATTTAGAACATTTGTTGTGTGGTAGTGATAGAGGGGCGGCCCGCGGCTTGTCGCTTGAGTCCATGAAACAAGAAGTTGGCGGCGGCCTTGATCGGCGCGACTAGTGGCGCACGCGCAGCGATCTCCCATTGTCAGACGTTGCCAGGGGCAGGGAATCGCGGCGGTGGCAGCGGTGGTGGCGGTCGTCCCGCCTCCCCGCCGCCCGACGACTGCTCCGACACTATCGACACAAACACCATATTGATTGTTTTAATAAATATAAAATAGTATAGCCTCCTGTATACGTCACACGGTTTTGGAGCGATACCCCTCTGCTACCAATGCTTAATCTATACATATAATGAAAAATAAATTTTAGGTATGGGTATATTGTATATTTTTGTGACAAATGATTGAGCGTGACTACGGATACTTATGTTTATAAGTATATGATTAAATACATTTCTATTAGTTTTAGAATTTTCTGTCTGTTTGTTTGTTTATGAATACATCCCGTTTTTAAAGTAGATTTGTTAAGAAAATCATAAAGCGTATCTTCTAGTAAATAAAATATAATTTTACGGATATAGAAATCGCGTTTCTTTAACTTCTGTCTTTTTTATATATGAACAGGGCTCACCACCCACAAAATTTGTACTCTAACGCGCTAGAAATGATAACATAGAGGGTCGCATGTCGCTTGTAACATACTCTACTCGTATCACACTGAAAATATTGACACCTTTTGTTGCTAAATCAAAATAACTGACACTAAATTGACACTTGACAGATGCAGTCCTATTGTGTTGCCATCGTAATTTTTTTATACGTTCATATCGTAAGTCCAGTTTTAGTGTGAATTTCGCTAAAATAAGAATGTTAACGTGTAACTAATACACAAATTGTAACACACTAGAAGATTAAAAGGGTTTTTTTAATTAAATTGATTTGTAAGAAATTGTGTCATTGCTTAGAGTTTTAGGCAATAGGTATAAGTTCTTTAACTTCCATACTAACAACGAAGCAAGTAGGAATTACAATAACAGCGTATTTTTTGTTTTATTTATACCATGGTCCGTTAGTCGGTGCGAGTTAGAAGTAAAGTTTGTTTATTGGTTTGCGCTTTTATTAGCAACCATCTATTTAAATTTTTTTTAATGCATTAAATAGAATTTTATGATGAAAATAGGAATAAAATACTAAAACTTAGGGGTAAGCAGGTAACTGCAATATTTTAACCCATATGTACTACCACTATTCATTTATCCGAGGATGGATGATGACGCCTATAGGTTTTTTCTAGTATGGTGAATCACGAGCAGTTAAGGTGGAAGCTCCAGGGTAGCCCGCGAAATTCAAATTTTCTTGCGTATTTTGGAATTTGCAGGTCAGGGTTAGGATGTATATTTAACAAAATATGATTCGCGACCGTAGCGATTATGTGTTTACAGAATTATTAACCCTTTGAATGAGTTTTTCAGAAAAATATGAACTTATGGCTAATATGAACTTACAGGATTGTATTGGTGATTTTAATGATAATAATTCTGTAAACACTTAATCGCTACGGTCGCGAATCATATTTTGTTAAATATACAACCTAACCCTGACCTGCAAATTCCAAAAAACGCAAGAAAATTTGAATTTCGCGGGCCACCCTGGAGCTTCCACCTTAAAGGAAGCATTAAGTCATAAAGAGACAAACATTTCATTTATACAACCTTTCATCATCATCATCATTACAGCCCATCTACTACAAGTCTAATAAAAAAGAAGGAATGTCTAATAACACGGTCCTGAGCCACCTGCATTAATCTAATTCCCGTATCTATTACCAGGTCGTCACGCCATCTAGTGAGCGACCACCCTACATTTCGCGTACAAGTACCTACGAGACTGCCACAGGAGAATCTTTTTTCCTCATTGGTTGTCGGTTCATCGAGCTATATGGCTGGCTCATTGCCACTTCAGCTTACTGAGCCGCTTGGCTATGTTGGCTTCTTAATACGGCCACTAGTGAAGAAGTAATATTATGTCATAACTGGCAACACGCACTGGTTGTACCTACACCTTTGTTTTCAAGTTTTGAGGTACTTATATGCGTGATGCTGAGATGTGTCGTTATCTATATATATATATATATATATATATATATATATATCATACATTAATTGGATCCGTCGATTGATCTCTCCGTCGAAGTAGGAAGTTGAACTATTTGCCCTAGTCGAAGTAGTTAACTTGTCGGACTATTTGCCCTAAACCTATTTAAACATACTCGTCAACAATTTCGAGTGTAGTGTCTTCAATAACTACAGGCATTGGTGTTAGATGGACGTTACACTTGACCTTTGAATTGAGGTCATTGAGCATAGTGCTGATATCCTACAGCGATATTGCTATAATGACTATATTGTCGACCGGCGACTGGTAACGACTTAGCTGCGCCTATCGACCCTCTTCCACTGATATAAAATTTGCCGTCAGATCATTTAGGCATACGACTAAAACAATGTCGGTGCAAAGATCTCTGCCTGGGTCGCAAGACTTGCTAAACCCGATCAAATCTAGTAATATACATTATCATTTGGATTCCGCGCTTCATAAGCCTAATGACACTATTATAGAGGATAATTATTTTAATATAAGAAAGCGACATAATCGAGAATACCTGCCTCGGAAAGCTAGATCATTAGATCTTCTAAATAACATTTAATCGACTATAAAAGTAATAAAACAAAAAACAAGTCATCCAAAATCAGTAGAGGTTTTGTCGAGCCTACACGAACAATTACTAACAAAACATACTTTATTGGAACAAGATAATAGCGAGTACAAAAAAGGGTCTCGTTATTGGAAAAGAGATTGGAGACGCTTGAAAAAACTCCGCAGCTTACCAAAACATGTAGATAAAGGCAGTCTAATAAACATTATGCAACGTATAGAGAATCGCCGAGCAGAGACGAATAGGCACGAGTACGAACATGTAAACGAATTGTTTGGGTGTGCTCGCTACTTGGCCCGAATATTCGCCTGTTCTCTACTAGATGTCGGATTTTTAGCACGAGTCAAAATAATGTTCGTTTGTATTCGTATCAGAGTTTATCTCCGCTAGGAGTAAAATTATTGTGTGGTGTTTACTCGTCATTATTCAGTTGACCCACGAACTAACATTATAATTTATTCAGCCAATCTACTTAAATTTCTTTAAAAAAATAAAGGGTCTTTCATTAAGCGCTTCCTGTCTTCATATATAATATATAAATAAATATAAGCATGTACTCGGTTTAGTTGAAATTAAAAATTTCACAAGAGCAAAACTACTGTTAAACATTCTATTTCATTTTAACTATTTCTATTACTGCCTCATTTTCATCTTTTCTCATTTAAAATATTAATGAATCTATAAAAGTTAAGTAGACACAATGTCGTAGCAACGAGACGTACGTCATCCATGTTTAAAAGATCTATGTTTAATGAAACATGTAAATGCGTCGTACTTGTCCACGAATAACTCGGCGAGTTGTTCGTCTGATAATCTAAACGTGCCATTATATAAAAAAAAAACTTGAATTCCGTTATATCCGTAGGAAATCTTATCCAGGAAATAGAGATTAGAGACATTTACCGCAATAAGTCTCTCTCTCAGGATAGTTTAGATTTCACCTTGAGTACAATGTTTAAAGTCTTTCAAAATGTCGAAACAAGAAAATAAAGAACCAGTACTTAACTCGTATCTTAAATTGTCTGAAGTGCCACGTACCATCTACGTTACCGAGTGCGTAACGAGTAAAACAAAGACTTGTTTTGAATTTAAATCAAATAAACTTTTCGCTGCTTGGATATCGTTCGTCAAAGTATGTGTGTGTGAAGAAGGACGAGGCACCGTCATTGATTCTAATAGCTAAAGAAACCGATCTAAATAATCTTGGTCCGAAGCGACGTGATGAAATTACTAGATGTTATACAGTTTGTTTTTAAATATCGGTACTTAAATCACGTTAGGTACTTTTTTTTTGGTTATGTGCTCGTACTATTGTAATTTAGCTAGTGTCATGTTTAAAATAAAATTATCATTTAAAATCAATTCTTCACATTATGTTGATCCGTCACAATGTGAAGTTTTTGAAAGATATTGACGGCAGCTTAAACCAGCAGACAGTCTATGACGATAACATCTCAAAGCGTCTAAGCAAACACGCTATCTATATCTTGAGGTTATGAGTTATCATATATTTTGAGGTTTACGAGTACATCACTCGCGGGCACTCCTTTAATCGATTTAATTAATAGTTTACTCACGCAGCAACGCAGACATTTAATACGCAAAATTGCACCATTTTTACATATAAAAATCTACTTCGAACCATTATTTCAACATATAGAAACAGATATCCGCCACCGGTCAAGTTCCCGCCAAAACTACCCCAGTTGTTTTTCATACATTAATTACTTTTTGTAACTTGTAACACGTAATTGGTATATAGATAGATTCTTATTACGATTGTTCTTCTAAAATAATGTTTGTTTAAAAGTTATTTAGAATATACGCTCTACTCACATTATGTAATACACTGCAGAACTTCACATACCTACCTGCTTGACACGCTGCAATTTACTTTTGCTGTCATATGTTTCAATCAAATTCTTACATTTATATACGCACACACTGAACACGAATATACATATTTCAATTATTTACATATACATAAAACATTCAAAACATCCAAAACACACAAAGACTGCATAATAAAAGGGGACATGGTCCAGATCGAGGTTTTATTTAATATTTATTAATATTATAATGAATTTGTCACATGGATTCCGTGATATATCATTCATTTAACATAAATATTAAACATTAGCTAATACATAGTATGCACAATTTTAATACAATAAGCCTAGATCTGGACTCTTTTATTTTGTCATCGTGACGTGAACGATGTGAAAAACAAGATTTTAACTAACGATCGCATCTTAAACATTTTAACACAAAATATACGTAGTATAAATTGTAATATGCCAAACCTTGCTACGCTTCTTCATAAATCCGAAGTGATCTGGGACGTTTTACTGTTGTCCGAGTGTTGGCTATCAGTAACAAAAAATATACCAGAACTTAACAGTTAGTACACGCGTCTACTACCTAAATACATAAATGAAGTTTTTGAAGAACCACAAATTGATGACTGCAACTGTCTCATATTAAAACCTAGATTTCGCCCAGCAGTGTTACGCGCCTCCAAGTTTTAATCTCCAGACAGTCAAACCATAGTTATTATGAGATCGCATAATATGAAAAGTTGAAGTTATCACATGGAAACTTTCTGATATTGCGGAATGATAACAATCGCAGATTTTTGGTTGGACTAGGGCCTTTTTAATAATGAAAATTGCTCTTACATTCTTTCTTTTCATACTCTAGTACATACATTTTCCTTTTTCAATAAAACATTTTCTGTTGCAACTGCACGCTTATGGAACTTCTTGCTTCTACATAATTATTCAACCTGCCCAATTCCTTTTTTTTCTACAAAAATCCACTCAAAGCTTAACTCTTACTCCAAACTCCGTCATACTTGCCGTCCTTCCTAATATCTATCCTACTTTATCTAACTGTCATCATCATGTATTTTCATTTTATTTTTAACTTAATTGTATAATCAAATGTACAAACTTATCACCACATCTCAGTCCTAGTAATGGCTATGTTGTGTAATTTTTTTTGCGTAATAAGTTTATCTGGAAGAAATAGCTTCCTGAACGATAAGACCTCCTATTGCACCTTCTTTATTACATTGATTGATCGAAACCAATATAAAAATAAATACTTACTTTTTCCCATTAGAGCTGGAGTTTCCAAAAATTCTTAACAGTTTACTCAGTTTCTAATTGATAGCTTATTATGGCAAAATTTTAAACAATCTTATACCCTTAAGGGTAGAATTGTCTAAAATACTGAACAAGTGTCTCCATAGAAATTTGTACACGCTTTGGCGCCCTCTTAAGGGGTTGTTTTGTAAAATCGGTAAATACACTTTCATTTACCCTGTCTTACACCTCTTTGCAGTTGGATAGGTTTCGTACTCTAATTCTGTATTCGGATAGTCATCGTAGTCCTACTGTACAAACACTTAAGATATACCGACATATCGACATATCGAATTCCAGCCTCCCGAACAAGCCGGTTTCCGAAAGAGCTTTAGCATTATAGACCACATACATACCCTTCGGCAAATTGTACAGAAGACCCAAGAGTACAATCTGCCATTTTGTTTTACGTATGTGGACTATGAAAAAGTCTTTGACTCCGTCGAAATTCGGGCGGTGCTGCAGCCCCTTCAGCGGTGCCAAGTTGACTGCCGGTATATCGAAGTGCTGAAGTGTTTGTACAGTAGAGCTACGATGGCTATCCGAGTACAGAACCAAAGTACTAAACCTATCCAACCGCAGAGAGGTGTAAGAGGGTGATGTTATATCCCCGAAACTCTTCACCGCTGCATCGGAAGACTTTTTCAAGCTACTGGACTGGATGGATACGATATTAACGTCAATGGCGAGTACATCACTCACCTTCGATGTGCCGACGTTATAGTCCTCATGGCAGAATCGCTGGAGGACCTAAGCACTATGCTCAATGATCTCAATAGTGTCTCCCAAGTTGTTTTTCCAGGTCTTAAGATGAACATGGACAAAACAAGGATCATGTGTAATATCCATGTCTCGGTAGTTGTTGTCAGGAAGTTGGCGGTGTTTCACCTCCATGCCTCGGAAAGCACGTAAAGCCGTTGGTCCTGCGCCTGATCTCTCTCCGGTCGTGTCGGTTTACCGTCCCATCGGGCTATGAGAGTGAGGGAATAGAGAGTGCACCTGTGCTTGCGCATACACTTGGGCACTATAATCCTGTCCTGCGCCGATGGCTAGTCTCCGTTGAGACTGGCCGCCGTGGCCGAAATTCGGTCAGGAGGACATTATTATTATTATTAGTTGTTGGGAGCACTAAGCTCGAAGTTGTTGACGATTATGTTTATCTGGGACAAATAGTCCGACTAGATAAGTTCAACTTCGACCGAGAGGTCAATCGACGGATTTAACTTGGCTGGGCAGCGTTCGGGAGATTACGACACATCTTCCCGTCAGCATACCTCAAAACAAGATTGCTCGACTAGTGCGTGTTGCCAGTGATAACCTATGGATTAGAGACGTGGTCCTTCACTGCTGACCATGTGATGAAGCTCAAGGTCGCTCAGCGAGTTATGGAGAAAGCTTTGCTCGGGTTTTCTCTGCGTGAAAGACTTAAAAACGAGGATATCCGTAGTAGAACCAGAGTAACCGACGTAGCCCAACGGATTAGTAAGATAAAGTGGCGCTTTCCACCACCACGGGTGCTGGAAAGCACCCGAAACGTCGGGAATATAAAATAAGTTAATATACGCGATGAAATCCGTAAAATTAGTTTTATTTAAATGTGTAGTGTTCGCGTAAATATAAGAAATCATTGTGTAAATTTTGTAATGACAATTTTAGATAGGAAGAGGAAATGTTTAACTGTATTCCTTGTTCTGCCTAGGATTTTTGAAACGGTCTCGATTGCACACTTTTTGACTATATACAACGTGTCCCAAAATTCAACGATAAGCAAACAACGGAGGATAGACCTGCCCCGGACTAATCGGGGAAAAAAAGAAAAAAAATATATCCCAATTATATTTTAAGTTATATAAAAAAAATGAAATTCTTCAGAAATTGAGACCGTTTATGATATTTTTTCACTACCATGACCACAATTTTTTAAATATTTTTTCTTTTTTTTATAGGCAACGTCAATAGTACTGCTATCTACCACAATTCTTAAAAACTCCAGAATAACTCTTGTTTTATCACGAAAATTAATGAAACTTATTTTATTCCCCAAATTTTTTGAAGATTTTACTTTTAACCAAATTTAACTTATCGTGGTGTAAAAACAAAGTATGAACACTAGTATGGCAAGTTTTTTTTAAAAAATTGACGCAACTAACCAACATTCCAAAATGGTATAATACTCTAGGAAAACAAGTTATAAAAAAATATGGGCCTATTATTTCTTAACAGGGGCCAAATGACGGTCGGGTGTAATAAAAGTATTAGTTCTTGAAAAATGTTTAATATTTCAATACAAATGGTACAAACAGTTTCACGTGTAATTTATTAAGTTATTAACATTATAGCAAATGTTCGAACTGTTTGCCACCAGCATTAATACATGCACGACATCGCCTTAAAAAAGATCGTTTTATTTGTCTTGCATATCTTCTGCTATTAATGTAATCAGCAGCCTGAGTGATATTTCGACGAAGCTCGTCCAATGTCACAATGGATTTTGAGTAGACCCTGTTTTTAAGACAACCCCAATAGAAGAAGTCCAGGGGATTCAAATCGGGTGAACGGGGTGGCCATAAGATAGGACCAAGTCGCCCGATCCAACGCCCTGGATACTCTTGATTTAAATATTCTCGCACAGGACGGGCATAATGTGCTGGGCAACCATCATTTTGGAACCACATGTTTTGAAGATCACTTAAGGGCACGTCGTTTAACAATTCTTGCAAGTCATTTTGTAAAAAGTTTAAATAACTATTGCCATCTAAGTTTCCTTGTAACTCAAAGGGCCCAATTACTTTTCCATTTAATATGCCGGTCCATAGATTAACCTTGAATTGATATTGGGATTTGTCTTGTCTCATCAAGTGTGGATTTTCATTACTCCAACTATGTAGGTTGTGAAGATTTAAATACCCATCTTTCTTGCACGTTATTTCATCCGACCATAGAATTTTGTCTAGGAAGTGGGGATCTTCACTGTGCCTTTGCAGCATTACACGGCAAAATGTGACCCGTAGCGGATAGTCCCGCGGTAATAACGTCTGCACACGCCTGTAGTGATATGGGTGAAGCTTGTGACGTTTTAATATTCGATGTGCAGAACTTTTCGGGATTCCTGTAGCTTCTTCTATGGCACGTACCGAAGTAGTCGAGTCATTTTCTATCTCATTGAGAAATTCTTCATCACGACCCAATCTAGGTCTTCCAGCTCTTCTCCTATTGGATGGCATACGACCCTCCGAAAACGCTTGATGCACATTAATAAACACTCGATAATCAGGATATTTTTGAGCATTTGGGTATCTTTCTCGATACAGTCTGCTAGCAGCGTTAGCATTACATCGGCATTCTCCATAGATTAAATGCATATTAGCGTATTCCTGTGGTGTGTACGGTTGCGGCATGTTAAACGCCAAACAGTCCAAAATGCCCCAGAACTCTAAATCACAAAACACAATCGTAGTCCAAGATAATGCCAGGTCAGTTCAGTTTGCAGATCACTTCCAGTCCAAATAATGCCAGGTCAGTTAAGTTTGCAGGTCGATTCCAGTCCAAAAAGCCAAGCTAAAAGTCGATAGTATGTACGAGGGCCACGTAAGTTGAATTGGGACCGGTGCGCAGTAAACAAAGGAGCAGAGCGTACTGAACCGACTTGCTGAGAATAATAACAGCTTCTCTACCTGCCCTGTTGTTGTCTCTTTTTAACGTAAATATCTCTATCTATCTATCTCTCTCTAACATCTAAGGCATTCCCATTCAAATTCCTAGAAATTGTAACAGGAACCCATTTTGGGCATGTAGTAAAAGTGATTACTGACAATTACAATTTAAGGAATTTGGCCCCTGTTTAGAAATAATAGGCCCATATTTTTTTATAACTTGTTTTCCTAGAGTATTATACCATTTTGGAATGTTGGTTAGTTGCGTCAATTTTTAAAAAAAACTTTCCATACTAGTGTTCATACTTTTTTTTACACCACGATAAGTTAAATTTGGTTAAAAGTAAAAGTCTTCAAAAATTTAGGGAATAAAATAAGTTTCATTAATTTTCGTGATAAAACAAGAGTTATTCTGGAGTTTTTAAGAATTGTGGTAGATAGCAGTACTATTCAGGTTGCCTATTAAAAAAAAGAAAAAAATATTTAAAAAATTGTGGTCATGGTAGTGAAAAATATTATAAACGGTCTCAATTTCTGAAGAATTTCATTTTTTTATATAACTTAAAATGTAATTGGGATATATTTTTTTTCTTTTTTTCACCGATTAGTCCGGGGCAGGCCTATCCTCCGGTGTTGGCTTATCGTTGAATTTTGGGACACGTTGTATATTCGAAAAAATCGGAGTATGCGGGATTCCCCGTAAATTTTTTAAAGCAAGCTCACGAATACAACATAGATGCCCAAACACTCAAACTCAATTATAAAGTGCCGTTAAGTATCGTGCTGTCTCTATCACTAGTGACTGTGACACCACGAGCCTTAACGATATCTTAAATTCGAGTGGCGTTTGAGTATTTGGCCAAAAGAGTAGAAATTGATGATTGAACCAGTGGGATGATGCTATTACCTTCAGTATGTCAGAGGGCAGTATTATAGGTCCCACATTGTTCCTGGTATTTTTATATTAACGACCTATGCCAGCTTAGACTTAATAATGGGGTTTTTTTTCTTTCGCCGATGATACTGCTCTATTATTCAGTGGAGTATCCTGGCAGGAAGTATTCGATGAGATCCAGCAGAGGTTCAATGTTGTAAGTGAATGGTTAATGTTCTTACACTTAACGCTACCAAAACGAAATATATAACATTCGCCTTACGGTCATGTCAATTGTGCACATCGGTCCACAACTCTCAAAAACCTCTATTTGTTGTGACACAGTTGTCGCAGAGTTTATTATATTTTATCCTCAAGACACTAAACCATGTAGCGGAGTCTCGGGTGATAAAAATGGTATACTTTGCCCTATGTCAATCTCTTGTTAATTAGTGTATAGTTGCGATAAACGGAGTAAAAATACTGTCTGCTCTGGTCAACTTCTCAGAACTGCTTCATCACACAACTTTCTCTGTTTTCTTGGCATTTACTTATGTAATGAATTAAGTGCAATTCTTAACATTTCTCCGTTTTCAAAAAGAGATTGTAATATATATCAGTTACAAAATTAAAAAAAAAACATTTAAGTACAAAGTTACCGAAAATCTACTTATTCCTACGGTCTAAGCAAGTTGCGTATAAAATTTAAAAAAGTACGCACATACACACCAACCACACTTACCTACACTCGCTCTAACAAAAATATACTACTTATATAAAGAGAATTTCTGAAATTTACTCGTATAAAATATCACTATTTTATAGGTACATACATAGTCCCACTTTTTATTTGATCAGGAGGATTCTGTTTTCCTATTCTATTCTTGTATTTATATTATAATATTTTGTTTTCTCCCCTTTACAACTGATAGGGAGTTTATTTTTACAACTTTAAACAGTACATTCTAGGGTCTTGGTGACCTGTGTATTAGGTTTTTTTGGAAACCTACTTCAGACATTAGTTTCTCATATAGGATCAGCCACTCAACCTAATACTGTCTTAAACATATTGTACTCTTATATAAATCTATATGTCATGAGAAAATGGATGACTTTATTATATTATTTTTATAATATCACGTCACCCTACTTATTTCTCTCTGCCTATCTGTGTCCCGGTCTGGAGGGTATAGAAAGCCATATTTCATTTTACAATTTATTGTGGCTGTCCATTCACATCAGGTAGACTAAAAGTACGTTTGTTACTTATTTTATAAAAAAAATATACCAAGATTGGTGCTTAAATCGGCATGAACTTCAACGAGTACCGTTTGGTGATTCTGTAAAATAAAAGGTATGCGCAACCTTTTTCAATTCACTCCTAATCTTAGCAACGACTTGTGGACAAAATATCCGACACCTTCTTGGGTATATAATAAATATATATTATTGGGTATTTATAAAGTATCCTGGCACTGCCTTCAAAATGGTTTACTCTTAAACAATGCAGCCATAATATTAAATAAAGTGCCAATTAATACAATTTTTTTTATAGGATAAGGGTGACAAACGAGCACACAGTCCACCTGGTGGTAAGTGGTTGCTGCGGCCCATAGACATCTACATCTATACTCGTTTGCGAATCAAAATGCAGATGCGTTGTCACCCCGTGAGGACTAAGATGGAATGCCTCATTTCCAGTAAAAAGGGCCTCCGGCCACCTGCACTCACCAAGCGAAACGCAGAGGTAAACCTCTACTTCACGCTAGTATTCTGTGAGGTCGTGGTACCACCCCGGTTCGAGCCGGCCCATCCGTGCGACAGCAAAAGCTGCCGCGTGGCTCTACCACTGTTAAAACAACAATTAAACCAGAGTGCAAGCACACGGATGATGCGCTTAGGAGCGTAACGTACGTACTAATCAGTACGATAGTATAAATGTCATGCACTGTCTTGCAGTCATTATTTTATAATTTTGTAACTACATCAAAAGTGAGTTCGAACCTAGTTGATACATTTTTCACAAGAAAGTAGTATAGAGAGACAGAGCAACGGACACAACGGTACTGGTTTCTAAATTATGCCCTTTTATTGACAATGCAGTATCGCCGGAACAGTAACCAGGGAGAACAGTTGAATAGCCGACCGACCGACCGACTTATGCTGCCCGTCTGCCCCAAATACGGCCCTGAAACCGGGCGTGAGTCATAGCCAAATTCTAGACATTATTATATTCTAGAGATATTCAGACCCGCTAAATAGTCTTATAAACATCATAAAACCTTGGATACAAACATGCAACCTGTGGCTTTATGCTACTCTACTCCCGTCCTCAGTTTGCAGGGTAAAATTTTTTTTGCCATTCTTTAACCCCATCATCGATCTCTTCGTATAAGGACTTCAGTCAAGTCTCATAACATTTTAAGTCTTAAGTTATTACATTCATCGTATAAATTACCCTATCCAATTAATATATTACATTACCCTTTGGAATTAACAATCTCTGAATGAAAGTAGGTAGAAAGTACATAATATGTATGTGTTCTCAGAAATATTTATATGTTTTTTTTTTCATTAACTACCTATTAGCGAGTATGTGTACCAAATTCTATCATCGAAGTAATTAAAAAAAAATTAAAGCAATCAACTTAGTATTTTTGATGTTCAACAGTAAGTGACGATGGCCTGGTCCACTAGATAGTTACCGGTTGACAATTGCACCTTGCAGCCTGTGTCACATAGTGAACAAATGCTTGTCCTCAAAGCCTAAACACTGTTAGCGTATAGTAGAAAAATTTTGATGACCAAATGGTCATTTTCTAAAATATTGTATTTCTGTTTAAGCCTTTTTTATGTTTTATATTTTATTACGTTTATGCTACTCGATCGACGTGGCTGAAATTTTAAATAAAGGAACTAATTTGTCATTTTATTGATATAAGCAATCAGGATTTTCATCTGGGTCCCAAGACATGAATCATTTCGAAATATTTCATAATAGTGTTGCAGACAGCCAATTAAATATGTCACACAAATATCTAAATAATAGGTAATATTTAAATAATAGGTAATCGATCTTTTTCGATTCTGTTCCACATGCAATAATAAGTCGTTTGGTTTGCTATCTCTAACTGAGAGAACAAACAGTGATAAATACACGTATTAATATATTTGAAAATTGTAGAATAAGCGTATGAATACTTCATTCATCCTTAATCTGCAGGCAATCAATCTTAATCCACCCATAATTTGTGTCTAAGGAATTTAAACGGGTGACCACCAAAGAAAACGCGCCAAGCTCCTTCGATGTGAGTTTTCTCCTTACCATATGTAAATGTAGGATGGGAGTGCAAGGATTTTAGTTCAACTACCCACTTTATAATTTATAACAGTATTTATATTTATCATTCGCGCACAACACACAAATACACGTTTCTGCAATAATTTAAATAACAAAGTTTGTTCATTATTAAAATTTTATCACTATAACTTTTTATTGTCGACTTATTAGGATGTTATTCTACAACAGTGATCTTCATTTACGTATTTATAAAACGTATGATGTGGCTCATGTCCCCAACAGATCCGTTATAGATCGAATGCTTAGGCATACTTGGCAAATGTCCAAATAGGACATTTCATTAAGAATGGAAAAGGCTTCAGCTTATAGAAAAAATAGGCACGAGTGTATGCTTTACGTTTAAAAGAATTCATTCTTTCAAATAAATACCTGCGTCACTAGTTTTTTCTGGGTTTATAAAATTTACTGTAATATTACAAAATTATCTTTTATATAACAACTTGAATACCTTAAAGAATTACGCCTTTTAAGTACAAATGTTTGTAATTAAAAATAACGTAAGTAGGAAGTACTATTATTATTAATGAATGAAATAGTAGATACAATATAAGGGTAAAGATAAAAAATGTGACGCGATGACGTGCGATCTGGCTCATAAAGGACAGATCTAAAAATAGGAAATAATATTAATTATTAATGATGATGTTTATGTAAGTTCTTTACACATTCGTATGTTATTAAAATTAACGCGGATTTGAAACGCTAAAAACTTAGGCAATACAGAAATTTTAACAAATATTTGTTCATGAAGCGTGAATATACTGAGACAATTAAAGTCCGGAATATACAAGATTAATAATTTACCGAAAATATCAAATGATCATTTTTAGTAATCATAAATCGGTTTATGAAGAAAATATCAATGCTACATTGGAGTCAATTATAACGTGGGTTGTACATGAAATACGAATGTGGAAAGTGTTTAAACGGAAGTGAGGTTGTAAGCTATGCGGCGTGGTGTGGTGTAACTCACATGAGTCGTGCTTCTCGTCGACAGGCGCCGGCGGTGGCGGCGGCGGCAGTTGCTGCTCAAGCGCGTTCACGCAATTCATCATGCTCCCATATAGCCGGCTGTCGCGGAAACTGTCCCTGTACACATCACCATCAACATCACGACCTACCCATACAGAAGCTAACGTAGGTTGCGATGCGCCTTGAAAACTTTAAAACTTCGCTTTTCCCGTAAACTTTAGTTGTTATATTTATGAGAGTTAGTATTAAAAAACAGACTCAACTGTACAAAACCTTCAATTGATTTGAGGTGCAAACTTTTATGAGAGGTAGATTTTAGTTTTGTTAAACCAGATACAAAACATATAAATATTACATTTCGAGAACATGTAGTATTTCGTAAATATTATTATTATTATTGAAATTATTTTTTAAATTATTGATAGGTATGTGCGATTGTTTAGATTTAATACATACTTGAGGTGTTTTAATTTGAACTTAATATACTGTTTTATAATTATGTTGTGTATGTACATTATTTCCACCTATTATATACAACGTGTCCCAAAATTCAATTATAAGCCAACACCGGAGGATAGACCTGCCCCGGACTAATCGGGGAAAAAAGAAAAAAAAATATATCCCAATTATATTTTAAGTCATATAAAAAAAATTAAATTCTTCTGAAATTGAGACCGTTTATGATATTTTTCACTACCATGACCACAATTTTTTAAATATTTTTTTCTTTTTTTTTATAGGCAACCTCAATAGTACTGCTATCTACCACAATTCTTAAAAACTCCAGAATAACTCTTGTTTTATCACGAAAATTAATGAAACTTATTTTATTCCCTAAATTTTTTGAAGACTTTTTCTTTTAACCAAATTTAACTTATCGTTGTGTAAAAAAAAAGTATGAACACTAGTATGGCAAGTTTTTTTAAAAATTGACGCAACTAACCAACATTCCAAAATGGTATAATACTCTAGGAAAACAAGTTATAAAAAAATATGGGCCTATTATTTCTTAACAGGGGCCAAAAGTAAAAGTCTTCAAAAAATTTAGGGAATAAAATTAGTTTCATTAATTTTCGTGATAAAACAAGAGTTATTCTGGAGTTTTTAAGAATTGTGGTAGATAGCAGTACTATTCAGGTTGCCTACAAAAAAAAAAGAAAAAAAATATTTAAAAAATTGTGGTCATGGTAGTGAAAAATATCATAAACGGTCTCAATTTCTGAAGAATATCATTTTTTTTATATAACTTAAAATATAATTGGGATATATATTTTTTTCTTTTTTTCCCCGATTAGTCCAGGGCAGGTCTATCCTCCGGTGTTGGCTTATCGTTGAATTTTGGGACACGTTGTATATATTTCAACCCATTAGTTTTTTCTGTTAACAAATATGACATCGAAACAAAGCGCAAAAGATGACGCTTTGGCATTTTGTCTGATTGATGCAATCGATCTAGTCTAGCCAAATATCGTTAATCCACATATTTAAACTTCAAGGTGTGTTCATCAGATTAAGATCAATGTCAAAATATTATAAAATATGTCGTAGGGAATAAATAGGTAAATTAAATTAAGTTTTATAAGTAGTTTTTCAGTCCACTGCAATTATTACTATGCATTTATTGATATAGTGCATGCCTAAATTTCGATAATATTATAATATCATACAAAATAGATTTATCTTTTTTCTGTTTATGATTGTAACTTAAGAATGACGAATAATTATATTTTATTTATCCGGATATTATTCCGGCAGCCGATTGCGGTTAGTTTAACTTAGATGTATTCGATTTATTCGTAGTTAAACTATGTGTAGTCAGTGGCTTTCTTTTATATTTAGATGTTCTAAAGTCCACATAATAATTAAAATTACTATGATTTCTGTTTACTTCGCCTATTACGTATATCAGCGAGATTAGGATGACGTGAGGCGACATTTAACCCGATTGCAGAGTGGTTGCTTTCGCACCCTAACCCTTTTATCCTCGCCCTTTCATACAGCACAGGAGATTAATGGTCACCAGTGTGTAATAAATAAATAAAATATTTTATTTTTTCTCAAAGCTATGGACTTCCGTAACCCATACACCAATTTTTCTCCCATCTCGATCCTCTTCTCCTTTAAATCTATATATAGTATGTATAAAAATAATATAATGTGATTTTTATAATAAAAGATAGAATACTTCATACATTCACATGAATTCCACTACCTAATAATTAATAAAAATTGTACAAACATACAGTCAATTATTCAGGACCGGTTAATTCTTAGTAATTAAGTTTTAAATGTCGAATAAGTACAACAGTTCTCTATGTATGTGTGTAATTTTTATTTTGTTTTGTTATTCTGTAATTTTATTCAATGTTAACCCCAGAAATATAAAAACTATTTATCGATATCTTGGTGCTTCGCGTGCCAATGGCAATGACATTTTGACGGTGAAGTGCCAAAGATAAGTGAGGTGGGTAATGCAAATGTTTGTGTTTGAAAAATGTGGTAATCACACGTGGAAACGTAAATTAAAAATAGAAAAAAAACATAATAAATATAAAATAGTTCTCACCTGCCGTTTGAGTTTCGGAACAGAGCCAAAATCTCCTCGAATGTCTTATTTTTTGTTTCAGGAACTTTTTTATAAGTAAATATCCAAAAAATTGCAAGGAATACACTAAAAGGCAGAAATGTATAATTTTCCAGTAGAGCCTGAAAATAAAAATATGTATAAATAAAAAAATAACACGACTCATTATTTTTATCGTATCAAAATTGAAAAACACCTTCATGCTTGGAAAGCCGATTCCGACGACGAAGTTGGCCATCCAGTTTACTAATACAGCAATGGCCATTGCGCTCGGTCTTGGGCCCTGTGAGAAGAGCTCGGCAGTAATCAACCAGGGTATGGAGCCGGGTCCGACAGCGAAGAAAACCACGAAGCTGAGAGTGGACACCACGGATAGATAGCTCATCCAGTCTATCATTTCCTGCACATAGCCGAAAAACTCCTATCAGGGAGTAGTAATGGTGTTCTTTCCCGTCACCGACCGGAAAAGAAATAAATCACAAACATAAATGTACATCACGACTTGTTCGTACATGTGTTGAATGTCCGTCAGGAGTGATTTCATTTAATTGTTTTATATTTTAAATGCTATTCTATGCTAGTAGAGCGGGTGTAACGTATCTAAATGCGCTGTGTATGTTTTATATAGTGAATATCCATATAGTGCTGTGTTAGCAAAACTTTGTTTCACATTTAACTGCAGCTAATGTGAGAGGTGCTTTTTCTGCTTTTGAGCAGTGTTTTTTATTTTTGTGAAAATTCGCTTTTATTTCAAACGCGTGCGCCAGAGCTCCTCAAGGGACTATCAAGTTGGTTTCGATTTTACGTCGTGTGATTAACAAAAATGTGTCGGGTGCTTTGTGAGTGATGTTCATAACATTTATATTTGTTAATTCATTTCTTTGTTCTTTACAACGCTTTCCTACCGGGAGTCCGGTATCGGAAACAGGAAAGTCGTAAAAAGGGGGAGGGCGACTAGCGCTAAGCGAAGCAAATTAAACGTGAAGTGTGAGAGGATATAAAACAATAAACGTAAAAGCACTCCTATCTATATTATTATAAAACCCTTAACTAATACGCACAAGGGAAACGTAATGGTTGATAAAAGTTTATTTAATTATGGATTGTCTGTTCCATTGTCGAAAGTTAAGTTAACAGGAATAAATTGTAAAAGCGTATTAGTTGTGGGTAGAAAAAATAATTTTGCTCGCAGGGAATTTAAAATATCGACCAAAGGAAGCTTATAATATTTAGAAATAAAAATAAATGATAAAATTAAGATGGTGTCAGTTTTAAAACAAAATAATTAGATTCTTACTCCATAAAAAGCCATAAAAAGCGTGCATAAGCAGTTAAATTAAGGAATGAAATGATCTTAAGAATAAACCGAGAAATAAATTAATAGTATGAGTAAAATAGTATTAAAAAAAACAACAATGACCTTTTAGTAAACTAAACTATTCCCGGAACCAAACATATCATGGTCAATTTTATCGTAACAAAAATGATAATTTTTAATGTTAAATCGGTTTGGAATAAATGGACTATTTAAAAAAATGATCGTAACTGTAGCTTATCATAATCTAAATCAATAACAAAGATAAAAAAAAACAATGTTATGGTGTCACGTTGTCACATGGTGTTGTTTGCAAGAGAAAGAATATCTCGTACTAAGCAGATGAAACTTTTAAGGAAATAAATTTATTATACTGATTGTGTTTAACACATTTGCGGCGGTATGACCTTCTTGTTTAATCATCATCATCATTACAGCCCTTCACAAGTCCACTGCTGAACATAGGCCTCCCCTAAAGAATGCCACAAAGCACGATCCTGAACCACCTGCATCCATCGCCTTTCTGCATATCTTACCAGGTCGTCACTCCATCTAGTGGGGGGACGCCCTACACTTCGTCCGCCGGTACGAGGCCGCCACTCGAGAACCTTTTTTCCCCAACGGTTGTCGGTTCTTCGAGCTATATGGCCGGCCCATTGCCATTTCAGCTTACTAATCCGTTGGGCTATGTCGGTCACTCTGGTTCTACTACGAATATCCTCATTTCTAAGTTTATCACGCAGAGAAACTCCGAACATAGCCCTCTCCATAGCTCGCTGAGCGACCTTGAGCTTCCTCATCCTGCCAGCAGTGAAAGACCACGTCTCAGTACCATAGGTCATCACTGGCAACACGCACTGGTTGTACAGTCTTGTTTTCAAGTTTTGAAGGTATACCTGACGAGAAGATGTGCCGTAATTTCGCAAACGCTGCCCAACCGAGTGAATCCGCCGATTGACCTCTCGGTCGAAGTTGGACTTACCTAGTCGGACTATTTGTCCCAGGTAAACATACTCGTCAACAACTTCGAGCCTAGTATCCCCAACATCTACCGGCATAGGTGTAACATGAATATTAAACATTATCTTTGTTTAGTCCGTGTTCATCTTAAGAGCTATCCGTTGGGAAACACTATTGAGGTCATTGAGCATAGTGCTTAGGTCCTCCAGCGATTCTGCCATAAGGACTATATTGTCGGCAAATCGAAGGTGAGTGATGTACTCGCCATTGATGTTATCCGTACCTTTACGTTACCGTATCCTTTCCAGTCCAGAAGCTTGAAAACGTCTTCCAATGCAGCGGTGAAGAGTTTCGGGGATATCACGTTCCTGTCTTACACCTCTCTGCAATTGGATAGTTTTCGTACTCTGTTTCTGTACTCGGATAGTCATCGTAGCTCTACTGTACAAGCACTTCAGCGCTTCGATATACCGGCAGTCAACTTGGCATCGCTGAATGGACTGCAGCACCGCCCAAATTTCGACGGAATCAAAGGCTTTCTTATAGTCCACATACGCCAGACATAGTGGCAAATCGTACTCCTCGGACTTCTGTACAATTTGCCGAAGGGTATGTATGTGGTCTATGGTGCTAAAGTCTTTTCGGAAACCGGCTTGTTCGGGAGGCTGGAAGTCGTCAAGTCTGCGCGCGAGACGATTTGTAATGACTCTCGAAAACAGCACGTAGAAGTGGCTCAGAAGGGAAGTCGGTCTGTAGTTCTTCAAGAGAGCGTTGTCACCTTTCTTCAAGAATAAGACCACCGCACTTCTGCTCTACGCCTCCGGTGTAGTGCCACCATGGAGGACGGAATTAAAGAGCTTCTGAAGGACTTCAAGTACCGGTTTTCCACCCGCTTTCAGAAGCTCCGCTGTAATTCCATCCTCGCTTGGGGCCTACCGTTTTTAAGGTGCTGGAGAGCCATTCTAATTTTACTCAGACTGACGTCCGGGACATCATCGGAATAGAATAGTAGGGTCGGATAAGACTCGCTCTTGTATCGTTACTCACACTTACGTGAGGCTCCAACGATAATGTGTACAACTGCCCATAGAACCTCTCAATCTCATTCAAAATCTCAGGTGTCCCGGAAACGATGCTGTCACACTCGGTCTTCAGCTTCGACAGTTGGCTCTTTCTGGCAGACAGATCTCTAGCAAAGACTTTGGAGCCCTGGTTCCGCTCGATCGCTTCTTTAATACGAGCAGTATTAAAGTTGCGTAAGTCCCGCCGTTTTTTTTTGTTGTTGTTATGCTGTTATCAGAAAGATGCTGATGCCCATCCTCTGCCTCAATTTTCCTCTGTCGCCTTTTACGACATCCACGGGAAGATATGGGGTAGTGAGTATTCTTACCCGCCACTACACGGGGTTGTTTAAGCCAGCCGTTAAATGCCCAGACGGGCGACTGAAATCAGTACTAAAGGTGCGAGATGTCTGGTACTGTAATCGTCAATCCACCAGCCGAAGGGGATATACCAATGTTCAGCGGTGGACTTTTGCGAGCTGATGAATTAGAAGAAGTCCGATGTTACATACAATGACAATAACAAAGATAATATGTTCCAAAGTTTGATTAACTTGTTACAATATTTACTATTGACTATTTGTGTATTTAAATAGAATTGTTTATGATATTCTTATATAAGACACACCTTTATAAGGAAAGAGATTGTGATGAAAATTGAGAAGATGAACATTCCACCAAGACCGTAGAGGTGAAGCGTACGGCGTCCAGTGCGGTCCATTAGGGGTAAGGAGACGAGCGTCATGCCGACCATGATTGCACCAATACCCATTGTGGCAAACTTAGCTGACTCCTCAGTTAATCCCGATGACGTGAACAGTGAAGTTGAGTAATAGAACACCTGTGAAATAAATACAGTTTACGGCAACTTTTCAAAAAATAATGCAATTTGTACAACTTACTTTGCTTTTGGAATATCTTTATACAGTTAATGTAAAGGTAATAAAAATAAACCGCATTGATCCCGCTCAGTTGTTGTGACAGTTGCATCACGACGCCGATCAGTAGAGGTGCTCGTAGAGTAGGTGAACAGAGCAATTCTCTCATAGATATGGACGCTTCTGCTTGCTGGGCTCGTTCTTCAGCGCGCATTTCTTCAATATCTTCTTCAACCTATTTTTTAATTATTAGTTTTAGCTAAAGTTTAATTTATCATACTCTAAATAGTTATAATGTTTTCTTAACGTTTTTGATTTTTGTAACACCAACCTGATTACTAGCTCGCAACCTCCGAAGAGCCCGTCGTGCTTCTTCTTCCCATTGACGCGTGATTAGTAAATATCGTGGAGACTCTGGACAGGCAGGCAAGAGAAGAAGTTGTAAAATTGCGGGACAGATCGCCAAACCTGTAAAATAGTTATTAGTTTTTATATTTGACGTAAAACTACAGGTTTAAACGGCTACAACAAGGGGCTGCCAATTAAACTTAGGAATGCTGTTTAGTTTGTTAAAAATACTAAAGACCATAATATTAATAGCAGCGACAGTAGATTAAACACGGTTGACGTGACCACTAAACCTTATCATCTGCACCTACAGCACACAGATAATTTCCTAGCAAATATTAAAATATTCTGGAAATTTTTCAAAAATGTCACGGACAGGACAACCTAGAATGAATGCAGTGCGAGACGAGTAAGGCGGGATTTTGAATTATAAAATTAACAATTTTAAAGTGATGGAAGAAATACTTTGATTTTAAATATGAGGAGGAATCTGAAGTACATGAAATCAGGAACTTCAAAAGAAAAGAAAGGAGGTGACAAGATACGTATGGATTAAATAATGAAATCAATGAAAAGCATAAATGCAGCTTCGTACTTAAGTGAGTACTGGGAGACTTGCAAAGCCGTTCTAGTCCCACTCTCAATAACCCTTTGGCCTTACCAAAAGGTTATTTAAACTTCGTTGCACAAAAATGTAAAAGACGGACTTAATGTCTAAAGGGAATACCAGGGAATCAGCCTGCTAAGCATTGTAGAAACACCACTGTATGCTTACTAATCTTACAATCAACAATCAAATATTAGTGTGTTCACATAATGATTTCTTATATTTAATACTTGGGCTTAGAAAATCACAAAGAACATTGTGGCTAAGAAATAAAGTTCTTTGCATTTTTACACTACGTAGACTGGTTTAATCATAGAGCAACACGGCCCTTTTTTTGACACTTTAACAGAGGGGAACACCTGCATACTGGCTGCTCTTCTCCGGTTCACCGGTGTATTGCTCTATGGGTTTAATAATCATAAATGTTTCAGACAAGGTTGTAAAAGTGTAGGGCATCCCCCCATCAGACGAAGTGACGACCTGGTAAGACATAGGGAAGTCGATGGATGCAGGCGGCTCAGAACCGTTCTTTGTGGCATTACTTGGGGCAGTAACTTCACCGAGATTATTTAATAGGATTATATATATTATATTCGATATGTTGTTTGGAAACTTTGACAGTCGAAGAATGTAAGTTAAGAATGGGTGAGTAAAAAGTCAAATGACTCTCGTACGACAATGATCAAGTCGTAATTACGTCGTCGGCCGGTGAGAGACTTTTATGAACATATCAGTAAAAGGAAGGGAAGAAGGGGCGTTTGAAAACAGAAAAAATAAAACGACATGCGAAATAGGAATAGAAGGAGAGTTGGTTGAGCAAGTGGATAAGTTTGAGAATTACAATGTTTATTTAACACGAATAGTTAGACATGACAAGAAGGACCACAGATTAGTAGGACACTGAGTGAATGGGGCTTATCACTCTATTAGGGAAAGTCAGAATGATTAAAAAAAACCCTTCATGTATGGTACTACGTGTTCATTTCATGAATGCAATTACTTTCCGCCGCGCTTCATCATACCGCGCCTCAAGCTTCGCCATTATACATTATACATTTAGTACCGATAGCAACGTTGAAATGTAACTACGTTCGTTGGTCTGTTGTTTGTGCTCCCATGCGATCTCTGGTTTGTTATTGTTTTTGTTGTTGTTTTAGTTAGTGTAGATTTTTTGTTTCTGTTGACTTTTTACGTTCGTTAATTTGTGATAAACACAAAATAGAGCGATGGCAGTGATACAGAAACGAAAGATTTCGATAAAATAGCTGGTATCGAATTTATGGATGGAAGTATCAACTTACCAGTTTTTATTCGCGCCCTCGTAAATAATTCAATTGAAATGTATAATAAAACTATAATAAAAACATTTTATTTTAAAAATAATAACACAATAGAAACGTGTCCAACGTTTCTATTGTTATTATTTTACTTTACTAACTAAATAATTTATTTAATAATATGCATTTTATCTACTTGCTTGCTCTCCACTTCTCTGTACAGGGCAACAAACGAATAATCGAACATCTTACGGTTAAAACTTAAAATACTTACAGTAATAGTTTTGTCTACGTTACCGTCAGCTGTGACGTCATAACGTTCAACGACGGCAAACTCGAAATGAACGCGTAGTAGTAAAGGTTTGTTGTGGCAGAAGAGGCATGAGAGTATAATTAATACTCTAGAACTGAAGTCATTAAGAAGTATGTTAGGGATTAGTCTGAATAATAGAGTGATAAATGGTGTGATATGAAAGATGTGTGGCTTGCAAGAAGATGGCGTAACCAGAATTAAGAATTAAAAATGCGTGAGTGTTGTGGAACTTTCGGTTGGAACGAAATTCCTTGCGTAGTATATTATTATTGATAAACGTAGGCATTATATTATTGATTAATAAATACAAATAAATGAATTACAAGCATATATTAAAATTAAGCGTCATTTGAAATAAAATAATAATATTTCTTTCATGGCAAGATAATAAATTGCGAGGGAGATGGATATTATTCCATCTCACTTCCTATTTCGCCGCCAAGGCCGTCTACACCATAGACTTGAATATACTGGCGTATAGACCGACATAGTGTGCAAGGGATAAGAAAATTCCTTATGGCAAAAATGCAAGATAGAAAAGGATACCAAATCTCATGACTCTGTAACCGATTTTGAATGACAGGTCAGCGCAATTCGGCACGCAATTTTATATATACGCTAGGGATTGACGCAACTATATCAAAATTAATGTCGATATTTATCTTGAATGTTTATAATGAATCGATAGACTTGCTCACACAACAAGAAAATAAAGCCTCGGTTTGCGTTCGTTTAGAATAAAAACAATTTCATTAAAAGTAGCCATTTCTACATTATTGGTACCAGTAAGTATGATATTGTTATAATTATAAAACTTCAAAAACTTTGATAAAATAGAGACAGATTTTTGTACATTATAAAATTGTAGTACGTTTAAGATAAAAAATCTTGAAATTATCCTATTTAAGCCATTATGAACCCAACTATCTATTTATCAACCAAACATGTATGACCTTACTTCACCACCCGTACCTCACGGTCACACTAGTGCAATATTTCATTGCATCACGCTATTTTCCCCAAGAGTTTGCGTGGAGCTTCGGAATATATTCCTAAGTCACAATGATAAAACTTTTAACGTAGCTAGATATAATATATTAGGTAATTCTCTTGAAGCGCCACAAGACGCCCGCGCATGAGACGCGCGGTTCAATGTGCTAGGATTGTATAAATTCCATAGTATTTGATACTCACAACGCTCGATACCCGATGCATGCTTTATGGCTGACGACGTTGTGCTGTGGGCTTAAATAGCGTGGTTCATCGCCTACAGTGTTAGTCGTAGAGAAGAGGAACTCGTGGATAAGTTATAGCTGCGAGGATCAATATCTGCGAGATTAAGTTGCACTTGCTGCGATGCATACATGAATGAGTGACCATTTTCATAACATACCGAGATTGAGATAATAGAGAGTACATCTGTATCCTCAGATACCTGGTGCGCTTTACTCTGTTAAGGTTATTATTTTTTTATTTCATGCAGCTAAAATGATAATAAATTTATTATTACTTTATACTTTCGAGCCTCATAAACATATAGGCCTTTAAACAGAATATATTCTACTAAGCCAGCGCTTATCTACGATCCCACCTGATGGTAAGTGGTGATGTAGCCTAAGATGGTGAAGCGCACTGACTTAACAAAAGCCTATTCACTCTTGCCTTGAAGACACCCACACTGTAATCGGATGGAAATACAGATGCTGGTAACTTATTCCACTCCTTTGCTGTACACATGATGAACGACGTGGCGAACCGTTTGGTTCGAATACGTGGTAAGTCAACAACGAAAGGGTGGAGACTGGCCGAACGTCTGGTTGTCCGATGGTGGAAGGGAGAGGGTGGAATTAAATTATGTAATTCCTGCGCACACTCTCCGAAATGCATCCTGTAGAAAACCGAAAGGCTGGCTACTTTACGTCTATGTTCGAGGCTGGTAAGATTGGTTTTAACCAAATTCGGGTCACCTATGAGCCTCTTAGCACGCCTTTCTATTGAGTCCAAAGCTCTTAGGTGGCATTTTGCAGCACCAGCCCATATATGGCAGCAATAATCCGTGCACGACCGGACTTGCGCTTTATATAAAGTAAGCAGCTGTCCCGGCGTGAAGTATCGCCGCACCTTTGCAAGGACTCCCAGCGTCCTTGCAGCTGCTTTGGCCTTGGACGCAATGAACCACCCGAAGTTCAAATTTGAGGATATTTCAAACCCTAACAACTGAAAGCGGTCGGTATATTTCAGTGATACATTTCGAAAAGAAGGAGCCAAGGTGAGCTGGCTCCTTTTTGCAGTGAAGAGATACGCTTGTGTTTTGAAGGCATTGAACTTCACAAGATTGGCATCGCCCCAATCGGAGACTGCCTGTAATGTGAGATTCACACGAGAATAATCTTATTTAACTCATTCCTTCAAGCATCCTTACTAAAATTAGTTCGTATTTAAGTCGAATGTTAAAATAAACTTCTATAATGTATTTCAATATTAAATGTTTGTAATTATCAAAAGTAATACTTGTATGAAAAAGAAAGCAACTATTATGTACTCCGTGTCCCCGTTTTTTATTTCCCCATCAAAACTCTTTATAAAATATAAATAGGTATATACTTAGTTAAGTATATACCTATTTATATTCTTATTATATTATACTTAACTAAGTATATACCTATTTATATTAACAATATGTTAAAAAAAGAAATTCCGGGGAAACTGTCTATGGCAGTTATATTTTTCTCCAAAGATTATAACTCTAAAATAAAACTTTCCAGTCTGATGCTTGGGGAGATTATTTTTAAGTGTATTGGTAGAGTCACCTGGGATTTTTTACATTTGAATTAAAATCCAACAAAAGGCAGGTAGGCTCAGCTTATTGTCAGTAACATGTTATATGAATATTTTTTAATTATTTTAGAACTATCATGGTAAAAATCCAGTTAATTTTTGAAGTTATTCAATTTCCTGCATTACACTATTTTTTAACTATTTATTTTTATTTGCCGCTTCCTTAACAATCATTTTTCGATAGTTCTTGTAAGTAAAATGTACATCACTAGCTAACGCTCACAATGACAAATCAAAATTAGTCACGCGTTTTCGGGCTGTCAGGTCGTCTATACGCCAGTATATTCTAAGTCTATGGTCTACACTATGGCACAAGGGGCAGTGACGAAAAAATCTTACATTTTTTGTCGCCTAGCTCCCACCCGAAGATAAAGAACTTTGTTCCAGAAACTTGTTAAGTGAAAATCTAATAAAAAGGGTTACTTTAAATTAGGCCAATATATTGGAGACAATAATGACGTGAGGAAGTAACTATTTATATGCATTGGCAAGTCCCTGGCTACTGATATTTTCTTATAGGATATGAGTGACAAACGAGCAGATATTTTTTTTATAGGATAAGTGTGACAAACGAGCACACAGTCCACCTGATGGTAAGTGGTGGCTGCGGCCCATAGACATCTACATCTATCCTCGTTTGCGAATCAAAATGCAGATGCGTTGTCACCCCGTGAGGACTAGGATGGAATGCCTCATTTCCAGTAAAAAGGGCCTCCGGCCACCTGAACTCACCAAGCGAAATGCAGAGGTAAACCTCTACTTCACGCTGGTATTCTGTGAGGTCGTGGTACCACCCCGGTTCGAGCCGGCCCATCCGAGCGACAGCAAAAGCTGCCGCGTGGCTCTACCACTGTTGAAATATAACCATAGACATCTGCATTTATCCTCGTTTGCGAATCAAAATGGAGATGCGTTGTCACCCATGAGGACTAAGATGGAATGCCTCTTTTCCAGTAAAAGGGTTTCCGGTTCTCTGCACTCACCATAAGAAACACAGCAGTGTTAAGCTGCTATTTTACGCTGGTATTCTGTGAGAGCATGGTCTTTCCCCGGTCGAGCAGACCCATTCGTGCTACAACTATACTACTATATAGCACAGTCCACCAGATGGTAAGTGGTTGCTGTGGCACATAGACATCTGCATCTATCTTAGATTACGAATCAAAAGCACATCGTATCGAATCATGAGTCTCCGTTTCTCTACACTCACCATACGAAACACAGCAGCATAAAGCTGCTATTTTACGCTGGTATTCTGTAAGAGCGTGGCCCTCCCCGGTCGAGCCGACCCATTCGTACTACAACTATACCAGTAATATAGCTTCAGCAAGTCTCTACCACATATATAATATACATTGTTGAAATTGAAAATTAAATCATTATTATTACACATTGGTACGAAATAAAAGATCCTAGTTTTCTTCGCCGGTTCTTCTTTAGGAATGTATTGTTTTCCAAACAGGTGAAAGCTTTGAAGTTCAATCCAATATTCAACCGATGCTTCTTTTCGCAGATTAGTCATATAAGCGAGGTATTAAAAGCAGTATTTTAATAAGTCCATTTAAATCTATATAGGCAGAAATCTAACCGATCTCTTTCAATCGCACTAAACAATCTAATTTAATATAATATGTATTACTTGTGAGAAATCTTGTGTTATATGGCCAAGTCAATGTATTTATTTAAAACATAAAAGATTTTTAATATTGATATGGTCACTATAAGATGTTGTTAGGTTAGCTAATTACATAATAACTTGAGACAGAAGGACCTTTAAGTAGGGACTGAATAAATTAACCGACTTGGTATTACATGGATCTCACAACTTTTTACGGTAGAAGAACTGAGTTGCGAGAGCTGGCTTTTTTTACAAGTTATGTTTTTGAAGGCATTTTTATTATACAGCTGTTTGTTGTCGTTAATAAAAAAAATATAAATATATATATATTTTTATTAATATAAATATATAAAAATTACAAATATACACTTTAAAACTATTATATATAACATAAATGTGCCATACATATAAATAAATATTGTAACTAAATAATGGTAGAATAATTATATACAAATGAATAGGCATTATTTTTGTGCAAAGCGCAGCCCTCAGCCAGGGCAGTCGGCGACGGCCCGTTCCCACCCACACATAGCCGCAAGTGATTTTATGTGCACACATGCTTAAGTGTCGTTTCTTTTCGCGTAGTGTATATATTCTTTGCCTTAGCGCTGCAACTCGTTGCTAAGCCACTGCGCCACGGAGCCGTCAAAAGCCGGTTTGGACACATGATATTAATTGTTAAGACTTTAGAAATCACGCCGTGTAATCATGTTGCAAGAACGTCCACTACTTCATAACTTCATATCGCCCCGTGAGTGTCGTAAGAGACGACTCCCTAGTCGTCTCCAAGTCAGGTGATGGGTAGCAGCGTCTTCCTAATATAAACTAAAATTACTGGGATTGTCTACCCATTCAACTGTCAAGAGTGGCAACCATAGCAAATATCCCTCCTGAGGCAGTCTACGGGAGAAGTCTTTGTTCAGCAGTGTACTTTTGATATGCTCTTACGATAATGAATTCATATTTCGAGTTGGTCGTAAGTTTTTTAACGGCACCGGATATATTTATTCATTTCATTTAGGCACCAACTAAATACATGATTTATTTATTATTATACAGGGTTATTTTTCAAAGACCAGCCAAATTTTATAATTAAGTTCAAAATATAAATACTGATATCCACTTTTAGCAGTTTTGGAAAGTACGCGTAAATAAGGTTTCTACATTTATTTCAAAATATCCGAAATTGAATGTAATTTATGGGCAACAACAACGCGCGCTCGTGTGAGTACGAGTCAATGAACGGAGCTTTTGCCTACTATTTACTTCCTTAATGACACGATCGCTACTTAGTTGATTACTTATAACTGTCATAATAAATAAAGTAAAATAAAAAATACATTTCATAGACGACTGGAATAGATGCTATGCAAATAAAAAGTTCTGCACACCTCTAATTAAATAATATTTTTACTCCAACACAAAAGACAGTTCGAAATACAAGTTTGGACTACAGAGCGAGGGAAAGAGGTGGAGAATAAATCTAAACAATTAGTTGCAGAAAAGATAGTTGAGCTGGAAGGCCAATGATAGGTTATGTGATTTGAATAATGGTTACTCAGTCGTCGCTAACGTAGTATCTAGCGTTGAAGCGAACTAGCTGGCGCTGGCCGGTAAAAACGAAGTTGCCCAGACGGACGGCTACGAAGGCAGTGTGCCGATGCCAAGCGTTGCCGACCTAAACCGACACAAACATACCATCGGCGCGTACGCTGATTAATATACCTACATATTCCATAATGCAAAACTGACAGAAATTGTATGTTGTTGTATTACAGACGTAACCGATGACTATCTTTATTATGGCATATTTAAAAATTGGAATCAAGTATTTACAAACATTAACTATTTAAAACGATTAACTGTTTACATTCTGAATATGCAATCACTTAAAATAAAACTAACTTACTGGTATTTTAATAGGTGTTCAAAACGGAGTTTCTCACAATGCATTGTTGAGCACGTTTCCTTAAATCATTTTTCACATTAATTACATGTGTCTGAGCACTTTTCACTTCCGTGAATGCAGCAATTATTTCGTTGCGGAGGTCGTCATAGGTTTGGGCCTCTTCGACGTGAAGTTGTCTCTATTTCACCCCATAAATAAAAGTCTAGTGGTGTAAGGTCCGGTGACCTTGTAGGCCATGGTATAGGGCCGCCACGCCCAATCTGTCCGTCTTCGTATTCGCTATTCAAATAATCACTCACTGCACTTGAACCGACGTGTTGGAAATAAATATTATACAGTAACACTAGGAGTATATCGTCCAGGAAATCTTGAATAACAACTTGTAATATGTCCAAATAATTACCACCTTAATCGTCTTACAAAGAAGTAGGGTCGTTGCGCTGGTTTTCGGCCTTTTAGTGGAGTTGTTAACGTTAAGCTGCTAGAAAAAATAATTGCCATTATGCTGGCCTAGTGCTGTTGATGTTAATTTGTAGCTTACATAATGTAGTTTTCATTTTTGTAACTCATTGATGCTACAAGAAAAATCTCTTTTTTATAATAATTTTTGATGTGAAAAATATGTAAAATGCTAGTTTTCGGCCCCAAATTTTATATATCGGCCCATAAGAATTTTAGTTTTCGGCCACTGCATTAGACACAATATAAAAGGTGCCTTAACCTTAACTTAATATAATTTTTGTAAAATTATAATAAAATTTCGTGTCGTTAAATATGGCAATCAAATCTTCTCATTTTTTTTTGTACTTCCTCATATTTTCATCATCATCAGCCTTTCCATTATATCCCTTCATAAGTGCACTGCTGAACGTAGGCCTCCCCCAAGGAATGCCACAAAACACGGTCCTCAGCCACCTGCATCCATCGACTTCCTGCATATCTTACCAGGTCGTCACTCCATCTAGTGGGGGGACGCCCTACACTTCGTTTGCCGTTACGAAGCCGCCATTCGAGAACCTTTTTCCACACTGGTTGTCGGTTCTTCGAGCTATATAGCCGGCCTATTGCCACTTCAGCTTACTAACCCGTTGGGCTATATCGGTCACTCTGGATCTACTACGGATATCCTCATTTCTAAGTTTATTACGCAGAGAAACTCCGAGCATAGGCTTCTCCATAGCTCGCTGAGCAACCTTGAGCTTCCTCATCCAGCCAGCAGTGAAGAACCACGTATCAGTTCCATAGGTCATCACTGGCAACACGCGCTGGTTGTACAGTCTCGTTTTGAGGTATACCTGACGAGAAGATGTGCTGTAATTTCCAGAACGCTGTCTCATAATTTAGTCCAACAAAATCTATAGGACATCTCAAATCCATTTGGTGCAAAAGTCACATCCAATTTTTTCAATATCTTCTTCTGTATCGCTTGTTAAAATGTAATAACACCAGGCACAATTTACTTTTACTCTTTCATTTTCCTTCATGGAATTCTTGGATTTTGCATTTTTTCGTTTTTGTACTTTAGCATTTTTAACTTTTCTTTTTATATTCTTTTCTTTTTCAAAATATCTTATCTTTTTTTAACTTAGTTCTATCTTCTCTATTTTAACTTTCTCTTTATCTTTTTAAAGTTTTCGCAACTCTGCATATCAAATTGCTACAGAAGAAGGTGTACGTGTACTGTTAATGGTTGATTTTTTACGAGTTCTGGTTTAAATAAATGTTTTTTCTAACGCATCTCTGTATTCTTTATTTAATAGTACTCAAGCCGATGTTTCACTAGTTTCTAGAAGTGTACTAGTCTGTTTTATTCTAATATCAACTAGCACCTTTTCTATTATTTCAAAGGGGTTGTTTGTAATCATCGGTGTTAGTGGTGGTGGTATCATCGTGGCCATTGTACTACTTTGAGTCGTTATTATTGCATTACTGGAATCTATTACAATTTCCGTAATTGTCAGTAGGTACTGTTGTCATTGGTAGGCTTACTTGAGTTGGGATTACAAGAACATCATATAACGATACTAAGGAACCGATATCCAAATAACTTCCTGAAAAATGGAATGTTGAAATGTTGTTATCGATAAACGATTCTAATACATCGGTAGATGAATTCATAGTTACTAGAACATCGCCAACCATGTTTTTTCTGCCAGATTTGATTTTAAATGTTTCGAAACTTTTCTTATGGAAACTAGGTCTGCGTTAGTTATTTCTTTATTTTTTCTAGTATCTGAATTTTCACTAATTAGTCTTTCCGGGGTATTCCGGACACATTTTGAGTAATCCACTACATGGTGATCAAATTCATTAAGTCCACATTTTCTGAAACCATTTACTAATTATATTTCTTTGGAGGATTTTTCTTTGGAAAAGCCATCTGAAGAAAATAATGTCTTATTGAATCTTCTTCCTAAAACGCAACGTGAATGAAATATTTCATGAAATGTCCGTCAACCTAAGCAGTATTCAATTTTCGGCTTCCCTATTCTTTCATATAATTTTAAGTTGGCTGAAAACTAAATAATAATTTTAGACTTAATCTAGTTTTCGGCCACAACTAAAATGGGTATTTTAGTTTCATCAATAATCATTCAAATTGCAATATTTGGTGGCCGAAAACTGAAAGCTAGTGTCTTCGCAAGGATACAATTCATTAAAAAAAAGAAGAAGACTAATGGTTGTTTATCAAATAAATGAAAGAGACAAAGTATTTAGGCTAAACACGGGCTACTTTCCGGCCACATGGCCGATAACCAAATAATAGGAAAATTTTGTATGTCACTTTCCGGCCACCTAATTTATTAACTTTTACAATAAAATATTATAGTAATCTATGTGAAAATTTAAAATTAAGTTATTTATACAGTGAAATATAAGCACAATATTAAATAATCATTGTAAATACAGCACAAAATTTACTTTTGAGTGAAACGCGCGCCACTATTTTTCTTGCACGATCTTGCACTCTTTGACAGCTCCTGTGCCGGCGTCGAACTGAGTTATTTATTATAAATTGCGTGTTGTGTTTATCCGATGAAGTAATGTTGCAATATATGATGCAACTATTTACAAATGCATCAAACTTGATTTTGGACGATAATATTTATTAAAATAGTTATTAAATCAAATTTACTGCATCACCTCGTGCCAAAGGCCGAAAACTAGACCCGGTCGGCTTACCGGCGCAATGACCCTACGGGCCCACAATTATGCTAACTATAATTCCGGCCCAAACATTTACACTAAATCGCACTTGATGATAACTATCCTTTATAGAGTATGCAAATACTGCCCACTAATGTACGTTGCGACTATTATACATATAAAGCCCTACACGCGTAAATAGGGCTTCGTCAGTCCACATAATAGAGTAAAAAATTAAAATTTATGTTTAGTGCCGTCTTGTAAAATACTACCAATAGTAGGTGAAAACTTTTAAGGGTAGTTTAGGAACATCATTATTATGGAACACATTAAAAGAAAAAAATCCGATCAAAGCATTGAACTGCAGATGTGGTGTCCACAAATGTGAACAGAAGTACGAATTTTCCGAATTTTATAAAACATGGCGTAGAGTGCGAAATGTTCGGGATAGATTTTTTTTTAGGGAACCATTGTCACCTCCTCCCGCCCGAACACGTACGTACCGGATTATCCACCATTACGTGGACAGCCTGTATATATATACACATATACCGAAAATACGAGTAAATAAGGCTTATTCTTTTATTTGAAATTATCTCAAATTGAATGTGATTAATGGGCAACAACGTTTTTGTCTACGGATCGACCCTTATGAATGTATGCGTGCGCATAATGCATTACCACCCATTTTGAATTTTTTTTATTGTATAGGCTGACAAACGAGCACACAGTCCACCTGATGGTAAGTGGCTGCTGTGGCCCATAGACATCTACATTTATCCTCGTTTGCGAATCAAAATGCAGATGCGTTGCCACCTGTGAGAACTAAGATGGAATGCCTTGTTTCCAGTAAAAAGAGTCTCCGGTTCTCTACACTCACCATACGAAACACAGCAGTGTTAAGCTGCTATTTGACGCTGGTATTCTGTGAGAGCGTGGTCCTTCCCCGGTCGAGCCGACCCATTCGTGCTACAACTATACTACTAATATAGCTGCAGCATGGCTCTATCACGTACAAAAATTGATAATAAAAATTTAAATAATATAATTATATATATATATATATATATATATATATATATATATTATAAAAATGTATAATATTTGAGATTTTTTAAATTATTTTTTCTTCACCGACTATATTACTTATTATCCTCCGCAAAATTTGATCTGTATAAGCCAAGCGCTCAGTCCATAGTCTACCTCAGGAATTCGAATATAATATTCTAAGTTAAACACTATTGTGTTCATACTTTAGCTGTTATTTAATCACCTTTCATTTAATTCTCTATTTCTTAGTGCTCAAAAGAATAAGTCAAAACTTAAGACATATTGTATAGGTATACAACTTTTGTATATCATATATATCCGTACTAAGGTATTTTACTACTACAATACAAATTTATTTATATGGAGACTTTTAGACTTAACAATATTATGTTAAAAGTGATCTATATACTCTTTGGTATTTAGCAAAGATACAATATTGTATTTTCAAATATATACGTAATCTATAAGTAGGGTATTTCGGTGTACCTCACTCATTCAGGTCCTTCATTACGATTTAAAACGTTACCGAATCAGAGAGTATCAGGTGATTTAGTAGTGAAGCGCTGTCAATTGCAGGCACGAAATTTTCAACGAGCCGCGGCCGTGAATTTGTGGCAAAATTGACGATTTGATAGGGTATGAAGTTGATGGACAGAATAGGCATTGAAAATGTTCCGAAGAATTTAACATTACTATTGGTTGTAAAAATGCCACTTTCTACGTAAGCAGCGCAAGAAAATTTATTTAGACGCTATAAACCTGATAAATAAAAACATTTTAGTGAGCTTTATAATTTTTTTCATTTCCCTACCCTTCCAAAATGGAAAAATTTTATTGTATTTCCTATAGTATACCTATTAATTTTATTTAGTTTCAAAAACGAGTAGGTTCCATATTGTTTTTTTTAATTGACCGATTTTTAGGAAACGACTTCACCAGTTTTAATGATTCTTCTTTAATCAATTACATTAATTATTTCGGGGGTGTCCCATATAGATATTAAGAAAACATTACACCCTTAAGGAAAATTAGGGGGATGATGTTTTTAATGTAATTATTTAGTAGTGTGATATTCCTTATTGCATTCAAAAGGATTTAATCAACTTTAATACAGTGACTTCAAAAATACTAAAAATAAATTCCACTTATAGCTTCTGAAGTCGTTGCTTTTGATTTGAAAACGGAGAAACACGTTTATATGGGTCCCCGCCGGATAATTTTTTTTTAAATATTAAAAGGTAGTGCTTGATTCAGCCGAAGATAGTAAATAAGGTAAAAGATTGACCAATTAATGCAATCATTGGATGAATAAAAGGTTACTCTTGTAAATATTTAATATAATCATTATTACACAACTAGCTATTCCCCGCGACTTCGCTCGCCTGTTATTTGCGGTTTTAATTTTTTGCATGGAACCCTAATTATTTTTTTAAATAAAAGTAACTACGTTACTCCTTATGATATAAGCTATATGCCAGTGAAAGTCTCGTCAAAATCGGTCCAGCCGTTTCGGAGATTAGCCGGAACAACCAGACAGACAGACAAAAATTTAAAAAAATGTATTTTTGTTATAAGTACCGTATATACACAGTCAGGTCATAAGTATTGTCACACAGTAAAAACTTTTCTTTTAGAATGCTGGCCACAAAAAAGTTTATTGAATTCGAATTTCGAATAGTTCATGAAAATAAAACTGTATAGGGTCATTGCGCCGGTAAGCCGACCGGGTCTAGTTTTCGGCCTTTGGCACGAGATGATGCAGTAAATTTGATTTAATAACGATTTTAATAAATATTATCGTCCAAAATCAAGTTTAATGCATTTGTAAATAGTTGCATTATATATTGCAACATTACTTCATCGGATAAACACAACACGCGATTTATAATAAATAGTTCAGTTCGACGCCGGCACAGGAGCTGTCAAAGAGTGTAAGATCGTGCAAAAAAAATAGAGGCGCGCGTTTCACTCAAAAGTAAATTTTGCGCTGTATTTACAATGATTATTTAATATTGTGCTTATATTTCACTGTATAAATAACTTAATTTTAAATTTTTACATAGATTACTATAATATTTTATTGTAAAAGTTAATAAATTAGGTGGCCGGAAAGTAGCTCGTGTTTAGCCTAAATACTTTGTCTCTTTCATTCATTTGGTTAACTACCATTAGTTTTCTTTCTTTTTTATAATGAATTGTAACCTTGCGAAGACACTAGCTTTCAGTTTTTAGTAATAGATTCCAGTAATGCAATAATAACGACTCAAAGTAGTACATTGGCCACGATGATGCCACCACCACTAACACCGATGATTACAACAACCCCTTTGAAACATTAGAAAATGTGCTTGTTGATATTAGAATAAAACAGACTAGTACACTTCTAGAAACTAGTGAAACATCGGCTTGAGTACTATTAAATAAAGAATACAGAGATGCGATAGAAAAAAACATTTATTTAAACCAAAAGTCGTAAAAAATCAACCACTAACAGTACACGTACACCTTCTTCTGTAGCAATTTGATATGCAGAGTGGCGAAAACTTTAAAAAGATAAAGAGAAAGTTAAAATAAAGAAGTTAGGACTAAGTTAAAAAAGATAAGATATTTTGAAAAAGAAAAGAATATAAAAAGAAAAGTTAAAAAATGCAAAAGTGCAAAAACTAAAAATGCAAAATCCAAGAATTCCATGAAGGAAAATGAAAGAGTAAAATTTAATTGTACCTGGTGTTATTACATTTTAATAAGCGATACAGAAGAAGATATTGAAAAAATTGGATGTGACTTTTGCACCAAATGGATTTGAGATGTCCTATAGATTTTGTTGGACTAAATTATGAGGCAGCGTTCTGGAAATTACAGCACATCTTCTCGTCAGGTATACCTCAAAACGAGACTGTATAACCAACGCGTGTTGCCAGTAATGACCTATGGAACTGATACGTGGTCCTTCACTGCTGACCGGATGATGAAGCTCAAGGTTGCTCAGCGATCTATGGAGAGGCCTATGCTCGGAGTTTCTCTGCGTGATAAACTAAGAAATGAGGATATCCGTAGTAGATCCAGAGTGACCGATATAGCCCAACGAGTTAGTAAGCTGAAGTGGCAATGGGTCGGCTATATAGCTCGAAGAACCGACAACCAATGTGGGAAAAGGTTCTCGAGCGGCGGCCTCGTAACGGCAGACGAAGTGTAGGGCGTCCCCCCACTAGATGGAGTGACGACCTGGTAAGATATGCAGAAAGTCGATGGATGCAGGTGGCTCAGGACCGTGTTTTGTGGCATTCCTTGGGGGAGGCCTACGTTCAGCAGTGGACTTATGAAGGGATGTAATGGAAAGGCTGATGATGATGAAAATATGAGGAAGTACAAAAAAAATGAGAAGATTTGATTGCCATGTTTAACGACACGAAATTTTATTATAATTTTACAAAAATTATATTAAGTTAAGGTTAAGGCACCTTTTATATTGTGTCTAATGCAGTGGCCGAAAACTAAAATTCTAGTGGGCCGAATTATAAAATTTGGGGCCGAAAACTAGCATTTTACATGTTTTTCACATCAAAAATTTTTATAAAAAAGAGATTTTTCTTTTAGACAGGTTAAGAAGTGGTCGCCCTCGGTCTGTTAGGACTCCAGCAGTTATAAAAACTGTGAAGGCGCGAATTCAAAGAAATCCCAAACGTAAGCAGAAACTGTTGGCCCTTCAGATGGGGTTAAGCAGAACCACGGTGAAAAGGGTGATAAATGAAGAGTTAGGGCTTCGGGAATATCGAAGAAAAACAGGACATCGTTTGAATGCTCGTCTAATGGACCTGAGACTGAAGAGATGCCGCGCTTTGTTGAAGCGGTACGCGGGAAAAAAATATCGGGAAATTCTTTTTTCGGATGAAAAAATTTTTACCGTAGAAGAGAGCTACAACAAACAAAATGATAAGGAGTACGCACACAGTAGTGAAGAAGCGAGCAACCGTATTCCGCGTGTCCAACGAGGTCATTTTCCATTCTCGCTCATGGTATGGCTGGGAGTTTCTTATTGGGGCTTAACAGAGGTACATTTTTGTGAGAAAGGTGTAAAAACGAATGCAGTTGTGTATCAAAATACAGTCCTGACGAACCTTGTGGAACCTGTTTCTCATACCATGTTCAATAACAGGCACTGGGTATTTCAACAAGATTCGGCGCCAGCTCATAGAGCGAAGAGCACACAAGACTGGCTGGCGGCGCATGAAATTGACTTCATCCGGCACGAAGACTGGCCCTCCTCCAGTCCAGATTTGAATCCGTTAGATTACAAGATATGGCAACACTTGGAGGAAAAGGCGTGCTCAAAGCCTCATCCCAATTTGGAGTCACTCAAGACATCCTTGATTAAGGCAGCCGCCGATATTGACATGGACCTCGTTCGTGCTGCGATAGACGACTGGCCGCGCAGATTGAAGGCTTGTATTCAAATTCACGGAGGTCATTTTGAATAAACTTTAGTATCAAAGAATCTATGTTTTGTTAAGTTCATTTTGGTATATAAATGGTTACATAATGAATAAACTTGTTTCAATTATTTTATATTAAACATGTGACAGAATTTATGACCTGACTAGGTACTTTCATATACATTTAGTAAAAAGCTGTAATATGAAAATGTTTTGTGCTATACTAGTAAAAATTCTTACCAAGTAAAATAGGCCATCCTTCATCTGTACCAAGTATTTGTTCAATACCTAGCACCTGTGAAAGCAGCAGCCCCACAGTTACCGCCAGCTGGTTAACCGTGCCCAATCCACCGCGTAGGTTTAGCGGGGCTATTTCCGATATGTACATTGGCACTAATGATGTGTTCAGCCCTGTAATGTAATCAAATTTATGAAATTTTTTACAAACGACAGGCGCCTAATGGCAGGGTGGGGACCGCGAACTCAAAGGGTCGTGGGGTCGAATCCGTCATTCGGCTACTGTCGTGAACTACTCGTAATACAAGCATTTTAAGCTTACCACGAGTGGTTAAAGGGAATATTAGTAACGTTAATCGAATTACTGGTAATTTTGATAAAAAAATTGAGATTAAAAAGTTTTTGAGACTTTATTTTAATTACTTAAACATCATACTAATATCGAGATATGAATCATCAATACATACGCGATATTAACATTGTGTTTTAGATTTATCTATAGCTGTAACTATAGGAACAGTTTAAATTTTTTTTATTCATCGTACTAACGAGCCTGCCATTGTATGGAAGGTATTCTTTGTTTGTCATTGATTACAAGTACCTCGTACGATCGATATATTTACGGGATGAGACGGAGTAATAGATTTTCATATTGTGTCTTTTTCTTTTATAGGAAAAGGGTGACAAGCGAGCACACAGTCCACCTGACGGTAAGTGGTTGCGGTGGTCTATACACATCTATCTTCATTTGCAAATCAAAATGCAGATGCGTTGTCAGTCGTGAGGACTAAGATGGAATGCCTCTTTTGCAGTAAAAAGGGTCTCCATACGAAATACAGCAGCATTAAACTGCTATTTTACGCTGGTATTCTGTGAGAGCGTGGTCATTCCCCGGTCGAGCCGACCCATTCGTGCTACAACCATACATTTGAAAAATCTCCTCAACATTAGGAAATCCTTTTGATGTTATTGTTATATACTCTCTACACTGTATTTACAGATCTTTCATAAAGAAGATTTTTATCCTTCTTACAAAAAATACTTTAAAACTTAAGGCCTCAGTTATTAACACAAACAATAATGTTATGTTGCCTAGGTTTTCAGTATATTAGTGACATGGTAATACAAGGCATTGTAAAAATAAATAATTATTCAAGCATACTGTGCTTTTCTTTATTTTTATAAAATTACGATACGATCTTCCGAGATCGAATAAGATCGATTCAATGCAATATGACTAAATCATGAATCGATTCACGAGGTTACGATCCATTACGATCCAGAAAATCGATACAAAACAAAAAATCGGGCATCCCCGTATGGTATCCGATATAATATTATAACATGACATTGTAAGAAATTTCGCAGTATTTATAGACAATATTCTGACAATTCAATATAATATAATAAGATATTATTCATATTACTTTCAATAATCGTGAATATTTTATTATTACTAACTGATATTCACGGTTGTTGAAATATGTACCTACAGCTAATCTATAATAGTAACCTCAACAGCACTTGTTATTTATCTCCATCGGTGTCACATTATTGATTTCAGCATCTTTTGCAATAATAATTAACTATTATATAATTTATACTTGCGATTTTGTCGCTTGGTGGATCTTCATCTTCATATAGGACTGACTCATATTTTTGTTTCATTTATTATTTTTATTTACCGATTTTGCCTCGCGGCACCATCAAGGTCATATATAAGTAACGAGTACTGTATTAGCATGACATAAAAGGTAGTTACCACAATTGACGCCTATAATGAATCTGCCGAAGAATAACATTTCATAACAGTGAGAAATTTTTGTGAAACCCATGAGACTAGCGCCGCTGATGCCAAGGATATTATTGAGCAATAGACCCCCTTTCCTGTGACAAAAACACATAAGGAACTTAATAAACAGAAGCACGTTAGATATAAATAAAACAGCTGCACGGCTAGCATGGGCTGGGGACAAAAATTTTATCCCCCGATTATATCCACTGACAAGAGATATAATTATCTTGTCCCTATGCCAAAGCACGGCAACGGGGAGAAGTATATCCCCGTTTGACATAACGAAAAGACATAAATACTCCGTCCGTAGCATGGAACCAAATTAAAGATAAAACATTATGCTTTTTTGACATTTGAAATGGACAATTCTATCCTAGTTCATTGGACGTGGGTTTAAGTTTATATTCATAAAAAAATCTATCTAAGTCTAAATCTATTTCCCATTTTATCTACTGTAGATATTATATCCACCGGTGTGCCCATGTTCGAAGGGTGGATAAAACTAAGCGAGGGGATAAGCATTTTCTCCTTTCCCCGGGGATAAAATTGTCTCCTGCCCATGCTAGCCCTGCAGATAATGTCAATGTAAGATATGCAATTACCTTCCAAATCGATTTGCTATCATTCCACCTGAGAAGCCGCCGAGCATGCCGCCGATAGCGAAGATGCTAACTGCTATCGAATATAACCTATTCACCGTGTCTTCGTGTATATCCTTGCCATAGCGATCTTTGTAAACGTCTTTCATAAAGTTTTCGATGTTCTGACGACAAACGAATTACGGTCAGTGTTAAATTATGTGTGAAAGAAGTTTTTTATTTTAAAAATAAGTTGATAAACTGTTAGTAATAAGTAAAAATGGCGGTGTTTCACCCCCGTGCTTCGGAAAACACGTGAAGCCGTTGGACCTGCGCCTGATATCTTTGTGGTTTTATTGGGTTGCTGTCCCATCAGACTATCAGAGTAAGTAGGGAATAGAGGGTACTCCTGTGCTTGCGCACGCACTCATGGTCTATAATCCTATACTGCGCAGTTCCAGTCCCTGTTTAGACTGACGGCCCTGACCAATCGGTCTAAGGGAATTTACATTACACGCTCGCACATCTCAAGTTATCGTACAAATGTACTTTTACAAACAGTAAAATTCGACCTGGCAGACCTCAAAACGAGACGGTATTTTGGTATTTAAAATTTCACATATTCTTTAACCTTTTACAACAACTTTTAAATGGAAAGATAAAATTTTTAAGTTAATTTTAAAAGTTTTAAATAAATTTTATATAATATACAGCAATAAATCGTAGATTATCTTGATGGAAAAAAATAAATATTTAGTTAATTTATTAAATGAAAGAGTCTCACTCTGCCGGGAGCGTTAATAACACCAGTGTTGTAACCAAATTGCAGCATCCCAAGAACTGCTGCTAAGATAGCATACGATAAGAAGAAAGTAAGTCCCTGAAACAATTGAGAATGACAGTAATGTAACACATATTACTTCTTATTGTTTAATTTTTTATTTGCTTTCATATTTTATTTCATCCTAATCTGATACTGAAATTAATATCATCATCATCATCATCAATACAGCCCTTCACAGGTCCACTGCTGAACATAGGCCTCCCCCAAGGAATGCCACAAAGCACGGTCCCGAGCTACCTGCATCCATCGATTTCCTGTATGTCTTACCAGGGCGTCACTCCATCTAGTGGGGGATCGACCTACACTTCGCCTACCAGTATGAGGCTGCTAGAGTGCTAGAACCTTTTTTCCCCATCGGTTGTCGGTTATTCAAGCTATATGGCCGGCCCATTGCTACCTCTAGTTACCAATCTGTTGGGCTATATCGGTCACTCTGGTTCTACTGCGGATATTGTCATTTCTTCATTATTCTAAGTTTATCACTCGCGTTACCATCCATACCATCTGGATGATTGGCGGTCCACCACTGTGCGATTTAGAAGAAGTTTTCTCCCTCGCACGACTTCCTTGTGGAATCAATTACCACCAGCGAATTTTCCGGACCGATACGACTTAGGAACCTTCAAGAAAAGAGCTTACACCTTTCTAAAAGGTCGGCAACGCATCTGCAATTCCCCTGGTGTTGCGGTTGTTCATGGGCGGCGGTAGTCACTTACCATCAGGTGAGCCGCATGCTCGTTTGCCCCCTATTCTATAAAAAAAAATTATCCAGAGAAACCCTGAGCATATACCTCTCCATAGCTCGCTGAGCGACCTTGAGTGTCTTCATAAGGCCAGCAGTCAAGGACCACGTATCAGCTCCATAAATTATCACTGGTGACACGAACTGGTTTTCAGGTTTTGAGTTATACTTGACGAGAAAATGAGTCCTAATTTTCCGAACGCTGCCCCGCCGAAGTTGAACTTACCTAGTCGGACTATTTGTCCCAGGCAAACATACTCGTAAACAACTTCGAACTTAGTGCTCCCAACAACTACTGGCATAGGTGTGACATGGACATTATACATGGTCTTTGTTTTATCCATGTTCATCTTAAGACCTATCCGTTGAGAGACACTACTGAGGTCGTTAAGCATAGTGCTTAGGTCCTCCAGCGATTCTGCCATAAGGAATATATCATCAGAAAATCGAAGGTGAGTGATGTACTCGCCTCGAATGTATCTTTTTCAGTCCAGTAGCTTTAAAACGTCTTCCCATGCAGCGGTGAAGAGTTTCGGGGATATTATGTCACCCTGTCTTACACCTCTCCGCAGTTGGATAGGTTTGGTAGTCTGATTCTGTACTCGGATAGCCATCGCAGCTCTACTGTATAAACACTTCAACCCTTCGATATACTGATAGTCAACTTGGCACCGTTAATGGGATTGTAGCACCGCCCAAATTTCGACGGAATCAAAGGTTTTCTCATAGTCCACATACGCATGGCAAAGTGGCAGATTGTACTCTTCGGTCTTCTGTACAATTTGCCGAAGGGTATGTGTGTGGTCTATGGTGCTAATACCTTTTCGGAAACCAGCTTCTTCGGGACGCTGGAAGTCATCGATTCTGCGTGCGAGACGATTCGGATTTACTCTCGAATACAGCACGTAGACGCGTCTCAGAAGGGAAATCGATCAGTAGTTCTTCAAGAAAGCGTTGTCGCCTTTCTTGAACAACAAGACCACCACACTTCTGCTCTACCCCTCCGGAGTAGACCCACCATGGAGGATGGAATTAATGACCTTCTGAAGGACTTCAAGTCCCGTTTTTCCACTAGCTTTCATAAGCTCCGCTGTAATTCCATCCTCGCTCGGGGACTTGCCGTTTTTAAGATACTGGAAAGCCAGACTGATGTTCGGGACAATATTGGAATAGAGCCGAATAAGACTTGGTCTTGGATCGTTACTCACACTGCTCCAATGACGTGAAGAGCTGCCCATAGAACCTCTAAATCTCACTCAAAATCTCAGGTGTCCCGGAAACGATGCTGCCACATTCAGATTCGACAGATAACTCTTTCTGGCAGACAGATCTCTGCAAAATACTTTTGAGCCTTGGATCCGCTCAATTGCTTCTTCAATACAAGCTGTATTGAAGTTGTGTAAGTCCTGCCGCATGTATTTAGATATCTGTTTGTTCAGTTGTCTGTATGCTGTCAAATCTGTTCAAGACTGCAGCTTCACTTCCCGGCTAACAGCCATGAGATTAGGAGTGGCATCGGAGAGTTTTTGTGTTCTTCTGCGGCGGGTCTTGCAGAACTTAGCTCCGACCGCATGGACAGTTTGCACGGGCTTGTCAATCATATCGTTAATTGCATTGCAGTTATTTTAGGCACTGAAAATGGATTTGTAACTCGAGTTGAAAGGTTTCGGGACTTTGGATTAGAGCACGAGAGGGACGGAGCGTTGACTCCATTAGACGAGACCTCCCTAACTTAACGTTTCGGTTAAGTGTGCCTCTAACTATTTGGTGATCGCTACCAATTTTCACCTTCGCGATTACTGAGATATCACTGAACAGTGGGCGGTTGGTCGTTATAATGAATTCAATCTCATTTTTTGTCAAACCGTCAGGACTTGACCATGTCCACTTCCTGAGAGGCCGCTTGTGAAAGAAAGAGTTCATCGTAAAGTCCCTCTTTCTCCATGAAGTCGATCAGCTGCTGGCCCCTTGGGTGCCATTGTCCTATTCCGAATTTCCCTACCTTCAGCTCACCGTTCTCTCTTGTGCCTAGTTTTGCATTGGAGTACACAGTATAGTGGGTTTTGGAGAAATGCATGGCTTTAGAGATATCCTCATACATTTCCTCCACCTCATCATCGGGATGTGCCGAGGTCGGTGCGAAAACCTGTATGACCTTCAATGAGTACTGTTTGGTGTACGCAACCATTGTCGACGTCGACCACACAATCTTTACAACGTTGTTAACGAGACTTGTGGACGATAAATCCGACACCTCCTTGGAACAGATGGTCGGCCTCCCGCTGATGGAACAAGTTACCAGATTCGAGGATTACCGTGTCCTCTACCCTCTCTTTGGACCTTGGATAATCCTATAATATGCATGCGTAACTTGTCTACCTCTCCTTCTAGCTCCAGGATCTTCTCGTCAGTGCTCAGGGTGCAAGTGTTGTATGTTGCCAGGTCGAGTCGTATTAGGTGGCAACGGAACCTACACCGGAGATTCTTAGCACCCCCCGCCCCGCCATTACCATGGTCGCCACCATAGCCAGGAATAGCGGCGCCCCTGGTGACTGGGCGCCGTCTCTTCGTAACTTCATCATGGGGGAATGTTTGCCATGGTAGCCACGCTTGGCGAGCAGGTTGGCAATCGCAGCTTTTGTATTGTAATGTTGCTGTTATCAGGAAGATGCTGCTGTCCTTTTCCTGCCTGTTTCCCATTGTCACCTCTTACAACATCCACGGGAAGATATGGGGTAGTGGATTTTCTTAACCGCCACTACACGGCAAATATAATACGTTAAAATTAACAGCACATATAAAACATAATATAATACATTAAAACTCTTTAATTTTTACAATAAATTAATCGTAAATCAGTTTCGTCCTATTAGATTACATTTCAACAATGGAAAACAATTTATATTGCGTTTGGGCGGCCAAAAGCGCTTAAATTTATTTAAAATGCACGCCGTATAAGTTAAAAACGATAATTCTCTTCGATTAAAATGAGTCAGCCAACCAATATCATGTTTCGGGAGATTTATGAATACTGAAAACGCATATCGGTGATTACTTTTCGCAATGCATTGTGCAACGAAATAAACGTTCATCGCAGACTTTTACACTTTTGGGAGCATTTATAAAAGTATAAATAATATGTATTTTATTACAATTATAGAAACAGTTTACATTATAGAAATCTTGTTGAAATTTCATCATAGTTTGTACTTCAACAGGACTATTAACTAACTATTTATGCTGCTCTATTTAACTTTCTTTATTTATTTACTTACGTTTTCTGAGTATAGACATGTCGCATGGAGTACCTATCTATTTGTTCAAAACTTTGTACTATATAGTTATATTTTTTAATAATTTGATCTATCAAATGATTTTAATATAAATAATTATATTAGGAATAATTTCAAATAATTTTGTTACAAGAATCGTAATATGCTTTCATTATACATATTCATATGCTGTAATGGGTCAATTAATATTATTTTATTCGCTATTCATAGGGTGAATAACGTTTGAAATAATATTGATGAGAGTCTTTTAAATTGATCTGCGACATTTATGAAATATTCCTTACAAACCTGCTCGAGCAATCTCAACTTTCTTCTTTGCGAATGCTCTTCAAGCCTGTCGACATATTCTCGCAACTCCTCGATCTCTTCTTTCACTTGCTGCACCGTGTCCAACTCCTGCTTGATTGCTACCATGTCGCGCTTGACCTAAAAATCACAACCCATTCATTCTTATCACACATATCTGCGTCCAATGCACAGTGGGTTAGCGGTAAGATCCTCTATAATTGATAGACTAACTTGCCTACCAGATAGAATACAAACACATACATATATAATGAAAATGCTTTCTTTTCTTTTATTTTTGAAAATGCTTTTTGATTTCCGGGCAGAGGGTTTTCCATCCGCCAAATTTTACCATCGCATATCCAAATGCCAATTATCTGGATGCATGGCAGTCCACCACTGTGCGATAACTAGATGATTTCTTTCTCGCACAATATCTCTGTGAAATGGGCTACCACCGACGATTTTTCAAGACCGATACATCAATGGCGAGTACATCACATTACTCACCTTCGATTTGCCGACGATATAGGCAGTATGGCAGAAACGCTGGAGGAACTTAGTACAATGTTAAATGACTTCAATAGTGTCTCCCAAACGGTAGGTGTTTTATTGATTAGATTCACCTCAACTTAGCAGCGTTCGGAAGATTACGAATTATCTCCTCGTCACGTATAACTCATAACGTGAAAACAAGAGTACGGTTGTTCAGTGCAGTGCGTGTTCTGTGGGCTGAAACTGAGGAAACATTTATAGACGTAATAACCCTTCGGATAACGTCGTTTAGATATCCGGGACGGGAAAACCTACTAGCACGTGTTTAAATAAAACAAATTTGTCTAGGCCAGGTTTAAGGCTAACTATACTCCACACTTTTGGGGGGTTTAGATGTTCCTTTTTTTATTCAATAGAGTATATTTCAGGGGTGATCCCGTATAAATTTGGATAAAAAATTTAAAAACAAGATCAAGATTTTAATGTAGCAATATTTAGTCCAGTCAAAATAGACATTCGAGGTTACAATAATTCGCATAGAGCTGAAAATGTTTACAAATATTGGGAATACCATAGCAAATGAAATATGAAATATCTCTATCGGTTTCACATTAGCAAAAAAATTCAGGATTTTTTTCATTTTCCTGCTAAACAGTAAGTTTTATCATATAGATCAAATACAAAAAATGTTCTTACACTTTTTCCCTAAGGATCACCATTTCTGAGATATAGCGATTCAAAAATTGATTGATTGAATTGAAAAGATTGAAAAAGTTGTGTTCTTCATAATATTATGCACGTCAATTGCAATTATATATATTACATAGCCGTAATTCAAGTAAAAATAAATATTGACTCAACAGCAATCGGAAATATATTCTCTTTCAAAATGCTAAAATCACATACTATTTTTACCCGCATAACTGGCTGCGATACGATATCAGCACTTTTAAAGAGGGGTAATAAAACACAACAGTTTTGAAACTGTTTGAGAAATAAAATTTAGTTAATTGTGCTGAAATTTATAAAGATTGTAACTCTACTCGACTATCTGTAATCACCAACGGAATTTACTTCCTTCTTTCTGTATACGGAGCTCCAAAAAAAATTACCTGCTTAGATAAATTTCGATACTTATTTTTTGTAAAAAGTACTCATAACAAAAAACGAGTGCAATTAGTTTGTCTTCACCAAGCCTCTGCTACTTCTCATCAATATCTATCTCGGGTATATTATCAAGTTCAAGTGTAGCCTGATAATAAACTGGACCTAGAAGACTGGGGTTGGAAGTAAACTGACAATACATTGGAATCAATTCTAACTTTACTACCACCTGTAGCAGAAAAACTCCTCAATACAATTTTTTTCAATTGCATAAAGGGATTAGATGCTAAACTCGGCTGCAAAAAAGTTAGATTGTTCATGTCGCATGACCAGTTAGTTATCAACGCCAATCGTGTTCCAATATTGAATCGCCATTAGAAGGGGATTCTTATGATAACGGCGAGGAGACATCTGATGCGTCGCCCGCAGAACCATTCACATGTATCCAACAGGAATATAAAGAAAAAAAAGAAGGCATTACAATTGAAATTCAATTAGATAGTTGTCAATCAGACGAATAATTTTCCCCAATTACTTATAATTTACACCGGTTTCATAATTTCCAATAGTATTATTTTTTTTATTTGATACAATATTGTTTAATTAGTCACGACCACAATAGATCGTAGAATAAGTCTACTGGGAAAACCACGTTAAAAAAATGCCCTAAATGCACTACCTGTTAGGTGGCGTGGAAACTTTTTCAATTTCAACTTTTTGAATTTCTATATGTCAGAAATGGTGCAATTTCTGTCTAACCTATTTTGATGATGAAAGTTACCGTTCACTTAAAATGCAAAAAAAACCATACTAGCGAAATTTGACCTTGATTTTTTTTAACGTTACCTCTCCACTAAGATTTTCTTCTGTATCGCGGGGGCAGTTTACATAAATAGATTTCACAAGGACAAACAATTATTTGTAGGCCATACAAATACCTGTTCCGTGCGGGATTCGAACCCGCGGCCCTTAGCGCAGCAACATTTGCTAAGCCACTGCGGCACGAAGCCGTAGGATGCGGAATCGATGTCGACTTTTCACATTTAATTTGTTATAGTATTCTTAAAATTGGTACCAATTTTTCTCTTGGCTCTATTCGAATTATTGTAAGTCGCATTGAGTTTGTATTTGTTGTTTTAGCCTCTATATTTTGAGCTAACTTAACCGCACTATTAGTTGTTAGAGAGAAAATAAATCCAACTTCGAAACTAAAAAATGTTAAATAATTTCCACACAGTAGCTTTTGAAGTCAATACTGAAACATAATGTAAAGAACAATTCAAATTCCGAATTCAGAAGCTATTATGTCGAATTTTTTTGTGCAGTTTTTAAGTCGATTTTACGTTTTTTTATTTTTACTATTAATTTATTTATTTAAAATCATTTATTTATTATTTAGTTATTTAAAATTTTAGGTACTTTTTTGAATAGGTTCAGTACGTTACTCGATGATACTTCTTCAGTGTACATCCGCTTTAAGCTTTAAACGTTTGAGTAAATATTTTATTTTATTTTTTTATACATCATGACCCACGCTAATTATGAGATTGCATAATATGAAGCTCAAGTTATCGTCCTCATATTTCGTAATGATAATTATGACTACTATATATATATATATATATATATATATATATATATATATATATATATATATATATATATATATATATAGGTCAGTGAACTTAGTAGACCTTTCGAACAGTGAAAACCGCTCTTACGTTGTTTCTCTTCGTACTCCACAACCTTCATTCTTTTTTCTTTTCTTTTTAAAAAAAACGTTACCTACACACTAGGATTTTCTCCTGTGTCTTGGAGGCAGTTTACAAACATAAATTGTACAAGGACAAACATCCAGACCCGGAACAATTATTTGTAGGCCATACAAATACTTGTTCCGTGCGGGATTCGAACCCGCGGCCCCCAGCGCAACAACTGATTGCTAAGCCACTGCGCCACGGAGCCGTCTATTCATCCTTCATCCTTCTTCTTCAATAAATAATTTACCGTATATATTCGCCATGCTCAATCATTTCCTTTTCTTTTGAATATCTAATCATATCAATATCATTAATATCAAAGCTAATATTACTTGGAACTTTTAATATTTCTCCATCTTACGTTCCGTCCTTTCTTGTATCCTATCCTTGTTTCCTCAACTGTCATCATCTTGTGATTTTTTTTGTTATTTCTATAATGTATGTAAATATCCCTCATAGCCATTCGTTGTGAACAATTCTTTGCGTAATGAGGTTGCCTGGAAGAAATCGCTTCCAGGGCGATAAGACCGACTGTTGAACCCACTGTATTTACTCAATTTTGTTTTTGTTTGCAATGGCGTAAAATAAAGAATATCTTTTAGGGGTTGAATATTACAAAATCCTTTCTTAGTGGATGGATGCCTACCTAAAGAAAGTTACCTATTTCAATTTCTAAGCTTCTGCGTCCAGCGGCTTGGACAATGCATCTTAATACAATATTTTTCATAAAAACTTTGCACCCTCGTTTTATGACCCTGAGGGTAGATTTAGAAAAAAAAAAAATTCTAAATGTAATGTAAACTTTTTTAAAATCAATTTAGAAAAATGGTTTTTTAACTTGCAAGATGGTAGGGATACATTTAATATGAATTTATGATATTTATGGATAATATAGATATAGGTATTTGGAACTTTACGAAATCCCTATAAATAAATCCCTCAGATCGTTAAAGATGGGTATTTGGACGAAATATCATAAGAATTATAAGAGTTTCAAGTAATACGCTTTGAGTGGATTTTAGAAGACTAAAAATGAATGAGCACGCCGAATTTGTAGAGTCAAAGAATTCCACAAGGATACAGCCGTAACAAGATATGATTTACCTATTTTATTAACGGTTTCCACTATTCGAGAGACCTAAGTCATAAGTCTAATATCAAATTTGCGATCGTTATCATTGCGAAATATGACAAATCTTTCATATTACATTGCTTGAGTTTTCCGTTTTATGCGATTTCATAATAAGCGTGGGTCATGACTGTCTGGAAGTTATAACATGGACGCGGGTAACACCGCGGTGCAAAAAGCTAGTATACATTATTCATAGATACCTATAACAATATAAGCAGTTAGATAAGTACTTATTACACCAATATAAATAACTCACTGAAATTCATAAATTATAGGTAAAGTATACTACCGAATTTTGCTAGAGTGATAGACGTTAGTTCACACTCACATTGATTTATCGAACAGGTTATTCGGTTTGAAGGACAAATTTAAATTTGCTATGGAAAAAACGTTTTCTGCAAATGTAAGTTTGTAATCGCACAAACTATTTATAAATAAAATATAACTATAAATTAACTGATTTCGGGATTTTATTTATTTGTGATGTGAGACCTTGTTTATTGTCGAATTTTAAGTTTATAGATCAACGGGAAGTAGGTACTGAAATTGAAATTAGAAATGAGTATCAGCATCTCCCTGATAAGAACGTAATAATAATGTAAAAAATTGCCCTTGCCAATCTGCCTGCCAAACGTGGCAACTTTGGCAAATATTCCCCCAATAAGGCTTTCTATGTAGGAGATGGTGGACTTTTGTAGACTTTAATGATTATGATTAATTTTTTTTTAAAACTATAAAAGATTTTTAAATTAACATTACTAGACTAAATATAAGAATTGAATACTAGGCAAACCTTAAAAGCATAACAAAATATAGAAGATAAAGATTGAGTAACTATTGTGACAAATAAGTAAAGCAATATAGAAGCTTTAAGAACAAATTGAAGTCCAGGAGACGACAATGTAACAATCGTTTTCAAGGTCAAACTTTATACTAATCACATCGTTGTTGACTAAAGTATACAACAATATATTTATTTCTAAAACTATTCATTTATTTTAATTTTTATTTAGTAACGTAAAGTAATCAAATGGAGCTTTATATATCAAAATACAACGAATAATAAAGTGACTTTAAACTTCCCATTGTAATTTAGGTATTTTTTAAACTCATAGCCTCATTTGTTATATACCCACAAATATTTAAATAACTATTTATTTAAAAACTGTTATAGCGATTTGTTAATTTTTCTTTACTTTTAAACAATACCTAGACTGTAAGTAGTCTATCGACGCAGAAATTATTTTTTGTTTAGTACAGTTAGTAAGCCAGTCGATACCACCTATTTGCATGTCGGTGTGTCTATAAAATACCAGAAGGATCTACAGTCTAGAGTGAGCGAGAGGTTGCGTCACTTTAGCGGAGCGTCACATCGATGGTTGCGGGGTAGAATTGAGGTTAGATTGGAAACCCTCACTTGTTCGTGCAGTATAAAGTTCAGTGTAGATGCCGAGCGCAGTCTACGCCCGCTTTTCCCTAAAGAGGGTCGCTTCCGATTCGGCAGAAAGGCCTCATAAGCACATGCCAGTCTCACAGGTGGTGTTTAGTGGGTAGGCACTTAGGTTAGTCGTAGTGAGTCCCACATAACCACGATAGCCGGCTGTCGTGGTATGCTTAGAGCATTCACCACCTCCCTCCTCGTTTCCGGGGGTAGCCCTTTTCAATTGTTTCTGGGCGCAAAAAAAGCCGAACGCAGGAGACCCCGCTTGCGTCATTCTATGAGTGAAATAATTCTACGAGTGGTAAAATAGTATCGTGGTTCTCTATACTTTGCGTGTGCCCTTTCAAATACACATCAAGGGGCGTCCATTAATTACGTGAGGCGATTGTAGCGATTTTCTACCCTCCCCCTTCCCCTGGTGAGACGTCGTGAGATATGACTCGACCCCCCTCACCTCTCTCATGTGAGATTTCGTTTACCTCAAAATGCGTATTTTTAGAGTAAATACTTTAATCTGTGCATGATTGCGTTGGGTTTATTTAAAAATAAAGATAATTTATTTAATTATTTTTATATAATTTGTAGAGTTCGTATAACCGAGTTAAATATTATTGTGTAGTATTTAGCCATATTTTATTTTATTTTAAACTTCCAATTTGCTCAAAATTTTACGCTGTTTCTTGCGGAAAAATAATTACATGATATTTGATAATTATTACGTGATCGTGATGACCCTCCCTCGCCACACATGAGATTGGGTGAGATTTGGCTCGACTCCCTCCCCACCTAACGTAATTAATAGACGCTCCCTTATAACTTTATAATGTTATAGTAAACTGAAAAAAAATTTGAAGAAAACGACTTATGCATAACTACTATACCTTTACCTACTTTTCCTTTGTGGAGTAGGCAGCTAAGATCGATCGCCAAGAGGTCAATCCTGACATAACACTTTCGCTTATTTTTTAGTTGGTAGTTATTGTAGACCTCATTCACAGTATTCATACATTCATACAGCCTCATATAGGTTTATTTGTGGTAGGTAATCTTGGTTTACTGCTTGATTTGGTCATGTATATCTTAGGGTTCCACTGCGGGGAGCTAATAGATAGATAGTGAACTATGAATATTTTTGTACGGACTTTGCATGTAAATGATTTGATGTAGATTGTATTTATTTTCATAATTGGAAAGTTTTCTGTTCTATTTAGAATACCACTCCCTATAAGTCTGCTTGGAAAATCAGACCTTCAGTTACCACCGTCCTATTTTTGGCCGTTATAGCGGTCAAACCGTGAACTCACTACATCATTATTATCATCATCATTACAGCCCTTCACAAGTCCACTGCTGAACATAGGCCTCCCCCAAGGAATGCCACAAAGCACGGTCTTGAGCTACCTGCATCCATAGACTTCCTGAATGTCTTACCAGGTCGTCACTCCATCTAGTGGGGTGCCGTCCTACACTTCGTCAGCCGCTACGAGGCTGCCTCTGGAGAATCTTTCTTCCCCATCGGTTGCCGGTTCTTGGAGCTATATTGCAGGCCCATTGCCACTCCAGCTTACCTATCCGTTGGGCTATGTCGGTAACTGTCATTCTACTGCGGATATGCTCATTTTTAAGCCTATAACGCAGAGAAACCCCGAGTATAGCCCTCTCCATAGCTCGCTGAGCAACCTTGAGCTTCCTCATACGGTCGGCAGTTAAAGACCAAGTCTCAGATCCATACGTTATCACTGGCATCACGCACTGGTTGTACAATCTTGTTTTGAAGTTTTGAGGTATGTCTGACGAGAAGATATGACGTATTCTCCCATGAACTCACTTAATATGCTCATATTATCAAGAAGGTCCTTTCTGAATTCACGTATTGTAACGGGCAACTACGGAACCCTGCCTTCTACATTGTGCGTAGCCCGACACGCACTTGCCCAGTTTTTATTAAATAACTACTTTTATTAATTTTGACTATTAATATTATACTTATTATTTAATTATTTGGTTATAATATGCTGCAGGATCGTTAATTGTTCTTATTTGATCTAATATGTGATAAAGTAATATAAGACGCAATATCGCAGCCAATCATAAGTATTTAATTGTGAACGGAAACTACAATTTACTGTTTTATTCATCAGCAATTCCGTTAAATTTATTATTATAACCGTGGTAGAGCCAAGCGGCAGCTTTTGCCGTCGCACGGATGGGCCGGCTCAAACCGGGGTGGTACCACGACCTCACAGAATACCAGCGTGAAGTAGAGGTTTACCTCTGCTTTGCGCCTGGTGAGTGCAGGTGGCCAGACACCCAATTCCCCCCCCCCCCCCATCAACATGGTAGTGGAATTAAATAAAATACTACCCCAGGAGGATACCAGCACCCCTAGAGAATCCCTCGCTTAGCATCCACGACCAAACTACTCCACTCCTAAGCGTGGTTGCTCAGGCTTCCCCGCGTTTTCTGGGGGGAGAGGGGGGCAAAATTCCGCTCGCGACAAATGCCGCTTGGGGCAAGCGGAGCAATAAAACCAAAGCGACCCCTGTCACGCTATCCGCGAATTTTTGCAACATCAGGGGAATTCATTCCAACCTTAACGCTGTCCATTACCATCTAGAGACGGCGAAGCCGGCCTTGCTCTTTTTAACGGAGACTCAGGTGTCCTCTCTGGCTGATACTTCATATCTATCCTACTCGGGGTACAAATTAGAACACTCCTTTGTGCCCCGGGCTGGAGTTTGCGAATAAGTCAGGGAGGACATCTGTTTTCGACGCCTCGGCAGTCTTGAAGGTACGGACCAATCCATTTTATGGCTGCGCGTAGACAGCGACGACCATCCCCGCGTCTACGGGTGCCTCTATAGGTCCGATAGCGGTAAGACCAACTCATCGACCACGTCCAAATGGCTGCAGACTCCGTGCTACAACAGGTCCCATCCGCAGAGATTGTGATACTCGGTGATTTTAACGTCCACCACGATGAATGGCTTGGTTCTCGTTTAACCAATCATGCGGGTAGATCTGTCTATGACTTTGCCTTGTTGTTGCCGATTCTAATGCTGATGTGGTACTTCAGGATATGGAACTTTTTATTCCATCCTCTCTGGTGCCCATCGGAGGCAGATCCCAGCCATGGTTTGGTCGCTTCTGTAAAATAGCATCACACTATAAGCAGGAGTGCTACCAGGCCTGGGCTGATGCATCAACGTCTCGGGATGTAAACACCAGCGCACTTAAAAAGAAGTATAATTCCGCCTCCAGGTCCTTCAAAAGCATAATTGCCAAGGCAAGGTCTGAGAACATCGGCACAATTGTCGAGAAGCTAGTTCACCTTCCTTCGGGAACCCGTGCATTCTGGTCTCTCGCCAAGGCTGTCCAAGGGAACTTCTGTCAGCCATCTCTTCCATCTCTGCACAGAAAGGACGACTCACTGGCCCATGCCGCAAAGGAGAAAGCCGATCTGTTGAGCTCTATCTTTGCGTCCAACTCGACTCTAGATGACGGGGGGAACACACCGCCGACCATCCCGCGATGTGAGTGCTCCATGCCGGATGTGCGGTTTACACAGCGCTCGGTTCGCAAAGCACTCTTCTCCCTGGACATCAGCAAGTCGAGTTGGCCCTAATGAGTTCCTCCTATTGTGCTGAAGACGTGTGCTCCGGAGTTGGCACCGGTTTTATCGCGTCTTTTCCGGTACTCCTACTCCCAAGGCGTAGTTCCAAATTCAGAATTTTGTTAGTTTGGACATAGCGAAGGCCTTCGATCGGGTCTGGCACAAAGCGCTTCTTTCAAAGCTTCCTTCCTGTGGGTTTCCCGAGAAATTATGCAAATGGATCACCAGTTTCCTGGTTGATCGGAGAATCAAGGTCGTAGTAGACGGTGCATGCTCTGATTTCAAGCCTATCAACGCTGGTGTTCCACAAGGCTGCGTGCTATCACCAATCCTGTTCCTCCTGCATATCAATGATATGTTGCAAACTAGGTAGCAATCATTGCTATGCGGACGACAGTACTCGTGATGCCTTATATACCGGCCGTGCCAATATTACTCGGGAAAACGTCGCCAAGTACCGGGACAAACTTGTGTCTGAAGTCGAGTCTTTGCTGAACAAACTCTCGGAATGGGGGCGACTAAACCTAGTCCAGTTCAATCCCCAGAAGACACAAGTTTGAGCGTTTACCGATAAAAAGAACCCCTTTGTCGTATCTCCTCAGTTTCAAGGCACTCCCCCTGCTGCCTCAGATAGCATCGGTATCCTTGGCGTCGACATATCGAATAGTGTGCAGTTTCGTGGTCACTTGGAAGGGAAGGACAAATTGGCTTCTAAAAAGCTTGGCGTGCTCAGCAGAGCGAGACAGTATTTCATGGCGGCACATCGCTTGCACCTCTACAAAGCGCAAGTTTGGCCTCACATGGAATACTGTTCTCATCTCTGGGCCGGGGGGCACCCCAGTGCCAGCTCCTTCCACTTGACCGCATCCAACACAGAGCGGTTTGAATCGTCGACGACCGAGTTGTTACTGATTGGCTCGATACACTGGCACTGCGTAGAGATGTTGCATCTCTTTGCGTATTTTATCGCATCTATCACGGGGAGTGCTCTGAAGAATTGTTCGGACTAATTCCAGCCGCTCAATTTCATCATCGCACATCGCGACAAAACTCGCGTTACCATCCATACCATCTGGATGATTGGCGGTCCACCACTGTGCGATTTAGAAGAAGTTTTCTCTCTCGCACAACTTCCTTGTGGAATCAATCACCACCAGCGAATTTTCCGGACCGATATGACTTAGGAACCTTCAAGAAAAGAGCTTACACCTTTCTAAAAGGCCGGCAATGCATCTGCAATTCCCCTGGTGTTGCGGTTGTTCATGGGCGGCGGTTGTCACTTACCATCAGGTGAGCCGCATGCTCTTTTGCCCCCTCTTCTATAAAAAAATGTCAGTGTTTATAGTTTAAATATAAAATATTCTTAGTATTTCAAGATAACTATGTAATAAGATCTTATAGAAATAATGTTATAATAATTAATAAATAATTGATTTTGTACTGTCCATAAGTTTAGCTAGCAGGCAAATAAGGCACGCGTATTGTTACTGCTTCGTATTAAGTATTAGGTACGTGAGTGTAATATGGTCACCTTAAGCTTTGCCGCCCTATAAAACCAAAACTAGGAGAAGGGCAGAAACAAAAACACAGAGTCGTATCATCATCATCATCATCATTACAGCCCTTCACAAGTCCACTGCTGAACATAGGCCTCCCCCAAGGAATGCCACAAAGTACGGTCCTGAGCCATCTGCATCCATCGACTTCCTGTATGTCTTACCAGGTCGTCACTCCATCTAGTGGGGGGGGGTCGCTCTACACTTCGCCTACCGGTACGAGACTGCCACTCGAGAACCTTTCTTCCCCATTGGTTGTCGGTTCTTCGAGCTATATGGCCGGCCCACTGCCACTTCATCTTACTAATCCGTTGGGCTATGTCGGTTGCTCTGGTTCTACTGCGGATATCCTCATTTCTAAGTTTATCACGCAAAGACACCCCGAGCAAAGCCCTCTCCATAGCTCGCTGAACGACCTTAAGCTTCCTCATACAGCCAGCAGTGAAGGACCACGTCTCAGGTCCGTAAATCATCACTGGCAACACGCACTGGTTGTAGAATTTAGTTTTCAGGTTTTGAGGTATGTTTAACGAGAAGATATGTCGTAGTTTCCCGAACGCTGCCTAGCCAAGTTGAATCCGTCGATTGACCTTTTGGTCGAAGTTGGACTTACCTAGTCGGACTGTTTGTCCCAGGTAAACATACTCGTCAACAACTTCGAGTTTAGTGCTCCCAACAACTACCGGCATAAGTGTGACATGGACGTTAAACATGATTTTTGTTTTGTCAATTTTCATCTTAAGACCTATCCGTTGTGAGACACTATTGAGGTCGTTGAGCAAAGTGCTTAGGTCCTCCAGCGATTCTACCATAAGGACTATATCGTCGGCAAATCGAAGGTGAGTGATGTACTCGCCATTGATGTTGATACCCCATCCTTTCCAGTTCAGTAGCTTGAGAACGTCTTCCAATGCAGAGGTGAAGAAATACGGGGATATAACATCACCCTGCCTTACACCTCTCTGCACTTGGATAGGTTTCGTACTCTGATTCTGTACTCGGATAGCCATCGTAGCCCTACTGTACAAGCACTTCAGCACTTCGATATACCAACAGTCATTTTGGCACCGCTGAAAGGACTGCAGCACCGCCGAAATTTCGACGGAATCAAAGGCTTTTTCATAGTCCACATACGCAAGGCAAAGTGGCAGATTATACTCCTCTGTCTTCTGTACAATCTACCGCATGGTATGTATGTGGTCTATGTTACTAAAGCCTTTTCGGAAACCTGCTTGTTCGAGAGACTGCAAGTCGTCAAGTCTGCGTGCAAGACGATTTGTAATGACTCTCGAAAACAGCACGTAGACGCGGCTCAGAAGGGAAATCGGTCTATAGTTCTTCAAGAGAGCGTTGTTGCCTTTCTTGAAGAACAAGACCACCGCACTTCTGCTCCACGCGTCCGGAGTAGTGCCACCATGAAGGACGGAATTAAAGAGCTTCTGAAGGACTTCAAGTACCTGTTTTCCACCCGCTTTCAAAAGTTCCGCTGCAATTCCATCCTCGCCCGGGGACTTGCCGTTTTTGAGGTGCTGGAGAGCCATTCTAATCTCGCTCAGACTGACGTCCGGGATATCTTCGGAATAGTGTCGGATAAGACTAGCACTTGGATCATTACTCACACTTGCGTGTGGTTCCAACGATGATGTGTACAGCTGCCCATAGAATCTCTTAAACTCACTCAAAATTTCAGGTGTCCCGAAAACTATGCTGCCACACTCGGTCTTCAGCTTTGACAGTTGGCTCTTTCTGGCAGACAGATCTCTGGTAAAGTCTTTGGAGCCTTGGTTCCGCTCGGTCGCTTCTTCAATACAAGCTGTATTGAAGTTGCGTAAGTCCCGCCTCATGTATTTGGAAATCTGTCTGTTCAGTTGCCAGTATGCTGTCAAATATGTTGAAGAATGTAGCTTCATCTACCGTCTAACAGCCATGCGATTAAGAGAACACACAAAGTCTCCAATTACAATCGGAGAGTTTTTGTGTTCTTCTGCGGCGGGTCTTGCAGAACTTAGCTCCGACTGCATGGACAGTTTCCACGAGCTTGTCATTCATATCCTCCACTACATTACAGTATTCTAGGCACTGAAAACGGTTTTGTAACTCGAGCTGAAAGGTTTCGGGTCTTTGGAACAGAGCACGAGTGGGACGGAGCGTTGACTACATTAGACGAGACCTCCCTAACTTAACGTTTAGGTTCAGTGTGCCTCTAACCATTCGTTGATCGCTACCAGTTTTCACCCTCGTGATCACGGAGACATCACTGAATAGTTGTAGTCTGGTCGTCATAATGAATTCAATCTCATTTTTTGTCGAACCGTCGGGGCGCGACCAGATCCACTTCCTGTGGGGTCGCTTCTGGAAAAAGAGTTCATCATATAGAGTTCCTCTTTCTCCATGAAGTCGGCCAGCTGCTGGCCCCTTGGGTTCCGTTGCCCTATTCCAAATTTCCCTACTTTCAGCTCACCGTTCTCTCTTGTACCTAGTTTTGCGTTGAAGTCTCCCATTAACACCGTATAGTGGGTTTTGGAGAAATGCGTGGCTCTAAAGATATCCTCATACATTTCCTCCACTTCCTCACCGGGATGTGCCGAGGTTGGCGCGTAAACCTGTATGACCTTCAGTGAATACCGTTTGGTGATTCTGAGTATAAGGTACGCAACCCTCGTCGACTTACTCAATCTTTACAACGTTGTTAACGAGAGACTTGTGGACGATAAGTCCGACACCTCCTTGGGACCGATGGTCGCCCTCCCGGTGATAGAGCAAGTTGCCGGATTCGAGGATTACCGTGTCCTTCCCCACTCTTCGGACCTCGGATAATCCTATAATATGCCAGCGTAACTTGTCTACCTCTTCTTCCAGCTCCACGATCTTCTCGTCAGCCGTCAGGGTGCGTGCGTTGTATGTTGCCAGGTCGAGTCGTCTTAGGTGGCAACCGAACCTCCACCGGAGATTCTTAGCACCCCGTGCCCCGCTGTTACCATGGTCGCCACCGTTGCCAGGAATAGCGGGGCCACCGGGGACTGGGGGCCGTCTCTTCGTTACTTTCATGGGGGGTATATTGCCATAGTTACCACGCTTGACGAGCGGGTTGGCAACCGCAGTTTTTTTATTGTACTTTTGCTGTTGTCAGGAAGATGCTACTGCCCATCTCCTGCTTGTTTCCCTTTGTCGCCTCTTACGACACCTACGGAAAGATATGGGGTAGTGGATATTCTTAACCGCCACAACACGGCAATACGGCACAGAGTCGTATACTATAACTAATATATAAAAAATAGAGCAAACAAACTTTGGCAATAATTAGGAACACTGAAAAATTTACTTAAAAAAATTAACTACACTACACAATACTAAAATCATAATATTTACTATAAAGTCATTGAGTTATTATGTACTACGTACTAGAGGCGACACTGTACTAAGTTACGCTGTCCCATTCATGTGCGGGGATATCGCCGCACTTTACTCAGTCGCTCGCTAGGCGCTAGTGAGTTGACATAAGCTGTGTTGATTATATAAAATAAAATCTTGATAATATATGCCATGGTGTGTTTTGCACGAATAATTCAAAATATATATATAGTCAATACCAAGGAATAAATTTTCATCGGTGAGTAAGATAATTAATAAAAAAGTATTATAGATTAATAATCAAACAAATTAATCTAAGACGTCATCTCGGGTCATGGAATACAGATTATGAAATTAATTTGTTCAAGTGGGACGTTTCTGTAAGATACTTAGGTGTGAGGAAAATTGTGCCTAATATAATGTTTTTTTTTTTGTAGAAACAAATAAGTATTCATAATTATGCTAAATTTCTGATACTTAAATTTCCTGATTATTCTTTTATTTTATTTTTAGGTTTTCACGTCCAAACCCTGGAAACAGGGAAAAATGGAATAAATTCGTCCATTTTTAACGCGCGCGTGCCCAGCATTTATGAACGACTCTTATTCTAATCTAAATAATTATATTTTTAAATTATATGTTATATCAATAAGTTCTGTTACACGTATGTTTTATATATTTTTCATAGTTACGTTTTAAAATGAGCCGTGGTAGCTCAGATGGTTAGCGCTCGTTGTAAATTTCACAGTATGCGAGCAACCCGGGTTCAATCCCCGCCGATACCAAAGAGATTGTTAATTGCAATTTTAAGTGCTGCTTTACCATATGCTAGGCGGTGAAGGAAAACATCGAGAAGAAACCTACACGTCTGAGAAATAAGAAAAAAAATATTTCGAAGACATTTGAAGTTCGCTAACACGCACACGTGCGGCGGACATATGCTTGCTCTAAAACCCTCTCAAAAATGAGGGGAGGCCTGTGCCCAGCAGTGGGACGTACATAGGCTGTAACTTTACCTTTAACTAACTTTTACCTTTTAAAATATTCAAATAAAAATATTATTAAAATGTAATTGTGATATAATATTATATTAAATTAGCACATATTATATGCAAAATAAATGTCAAATTTTAAAAGTTGTACCTGATATAATTTACATAATTTTAATCATGCAATCTATTATTACATACTGATCAATCTGCCTACGTATAATTTATGATAAAAACCAGCTAATCATGCCTCTCAATAGGGTTCTCTTCCCTAGGCATGCGCGAAGACATGAGTAGTGCACATTTTTTGTTTGAAATAGCTGTTCTAGTACGTCAGAACATATTACTTCAATGTATAAAGTCAACTATCAAAATGACGTCGATAAAGCAACGCCCTTTTGTCCATTTATTATTTGGTTGACTGATGAAGAGCTATCGTATCACAGAACCATCCATGCAAACAAGGCTGTAGTTTTTGAGTTATAAGAAGGTGACAATGTTAACCGGTTGACCATATTACCCTCACGTACTATAATATAAAATAGTGAATTTCAGTTCGGTAGTTTTAAGTCATTAGCATTATCTGTGTTGAAAGCATGATTTAGGAATTATTATATACTATTTGATAGAAGCAAGGACAGTCTTTTGACAGATATAGTTGTAAAAAATTTTGAGAACTACACGACGTATTACGACAAGTATTTAAAATAAATTCTTTTATGCTAACTAACAAAACATTTTCATTGTTTCTATAGTAGTTTAGGGGCTTAGCGCTCGTCGTAAATTTCACTGTACCTTCACGATCAAGTCGGGTTAGATCCGTCGGCACTAGAACTTATAAGTAAAATTAGTAAATACGATTCACTACTGAGCACAGGCGCTTAAACTCGCAATTATGTAATGTAAAGAAGCCAAAGGTACCGGATTCTACTGAGATTGCGGTATTGTTGGTTACATGGCTGCCTTACATATTTATTAGGCACACTAATATAAATTTAAGACCTTTAGTGTTTTATGTAAACATCACCTCAGAAACTTCACTTTGGCATGACTCGACGCTCTTGGTAAGCTCCTGCAGCTGTGTCCTGATCTCGCAGAGCGCGACCGTGGTCTCCAGTTGCCGGTCGCCGCGCTGTAGTTCATCCAGCTTGGCGGAGAGATTCATGCTCATCACGCTCACCTGTCTCTGAAGGCTGCCAGGACATCAGTGTTATGTTAGCTCACTTTAATTTTATGTCATTAAACTAAAACTAAAAATATAAATTGATCTCTATTTTAAGCTAAATTTTAAAATAGAAGATCTCAAACTTATTTTAAGTGTGATTTTGGTTTCATAATATTTATATACACATAATATAATTCTATATAACATTTCCGATCAACTCATGTTCTGTTGTTTTCAGCTATATAAAATAAGAAAACAGTTTTAATGTAAAATTAAAAATTACTTAAGAGCAGTGTTCTAGTACGTTCACTGTGCAGCTAATAATACGTAATCTACTACTAGGAAACAACTTTAAACAGTTCCCCGAAACTAGTTACAAGTTTTGATTTATTTATTAAATTGTTCATAAGTGTATGTCGACAAAAATTATTAATCTTACATGAGTCAAAGTCCACAAGCCGTTAAACTTGTAAACGCTGAAAAATCTCAGCACTATGCTCAATGAATTCAATAGGATTAAGATGAACATGGACAACACAAAGGCCATGCGTTCATGTCACACCAATGACGGTAGTTGTTGGGAGCAGTACGCTCGGAGTTGTTGATTAATATGTTTACCTAGGCAATTTGTCCGACTAATTAAGTCCGATTTCGAACAAGAGATTAATCGATGGATTCAACTCGGCTGAACATCTTTCTGGAGATTATTACACATCTTCTCTCTCAAAACTTGAAAACAAAGGTGTACAACCAGTGTGTTAAGACAGGGATCACACATTGAGATAGAGACGTAGTCCTTAACTACTGGCCCTGTGTGGAAGCTCAAGATCGCTCAAGCGAGCTATGGAGAGCTTGAAATGTTCTGCGGGATAAAATTCGTTACGGGCTACATATCTGGCTAAATAGCTCGAAGAACCGACAACCGTTGGGAACGAAAGGTTCGCGTGTGGCAGCTTCATACCAGGAAGTGAAGTGTAGGCAGTGGGAAATATAAGTACCATTAAGATTTTTATTTTAATCATCATCATCATCATTACAGCCCTTCACAAGTCCACTGCTGAACATAGGCCTCCCCCAAGGAATGCCACAAAGCACGGTCCCGAGCCACCTGCATCCATCGACTTCCTGCATGTCTTACCAGGTCGTCACTCCATCTTGTGGGGGACGCCCTACACTTCGCCTACCGGTACGAGGCTGCCACTCGAGAACCTTTCTTCCCCATTAGCTTTATTTTAATAGTAACTGTAAAATTTTAATTTTGTTTGTTTAAATACAGTAAACATTTATATCAAAATTGTGAAGAACGTTAATTTAAATTTTAATTTAAATAAGTCCAGGGTAGTCTTGCAAAAAGCCTTAAACTTAAACTAATGGAACAGAAAAATGTTAATAGCCTAGTTAGTGCGATAGGTGTATTTTTGTAGGGCTGGTTATTTTCAATCATCAGGTAAAATAAAATAAACAAATTAAAAATTATAATTATATGAATTATTTGTTATCCATTCATTACTACATTACGAGTATCCATTAGAGTCAAACAGTTTAAATATCTCGGGCATATCGTGACTCCTGACCTGAGGGACGATGCGGACATCGATAGGGAGCGGAGGGCGTTGTCTGTGAGGGCCAATATGATCCCCGCAGGTTTGCTCGTTCCTCAGGAGCCGTCAAAATAACTCTTTTCATAGCATTTTGTACGTTCTGTACACGGCCAGCCTGTGGGTGTCATATACCCAGAAGCAGTACAACGCACTACGTGTGCAATATAATAATGCGTTCAGGGTGCTGTTGGGGCTGCATGGGCACTGCAGCGCATCAGGGATGTTCGCCGACGCCCGTGTCGACTGTTTCTACACAACGATACGAAAGCGGTGCACATCTCTGGAGCGCAGGCTCCGGACCACCTCCTACACCATCTTGAGCGTATTTGCGAACAGGTTTGATTGTCAGTACATTAATCATTGTTATATGATTAATGTAAGGACAAACAAACAAATGACTCAGACATATTATTGATTTTTATATTTAATGTTAATTTGGTTTTAATAGTTTTAAGTCTGGTTAATAATTTAATTTTATTTTAATTTAAATCATATGTAATTCAAAATTTAATTTTCATTTCAAATGTACTACTGTAACTATGATCTGATGGATTGAAATAAATGATTATTATTTCGGGTATCTGTATAGTTTCCTTTTTTTCTTTTTAAATAAATGATTATTATTATTATTATTACAGCTTAGCAACAGGATTGTTGTTTTGTTATTAGAAAGACGCTGCTGCCCATCTTCAGATTGATCTCTGTGGGTGGCATCTTAACGCATCTACGTTATGGTATGGGGTAGTGGCTTTTTTAACGCCACCAGTAAACGGCTCTATGAATAATTATTTATTATAATTAGTTGTTTCACTTTTATACAACAATTTTTTAATTTGATTAATAGCTTTTATCTGACAGTTGAAAAAACAACCCTTAGTAACTAATCATAATAATAATATAATTTTATATTATTTAAATTGTATATCTATTATATTTAACAGCATTTAACATTTTTAAATTTATAATAATTAAAGAAATATAAAAAATATTTCACTTTTTAAATTCTGTTTCATGACTTTTATCAAACAGTATTTTTTATCAGGGCACCTGTAAAATATTCTGCATAACATTTCTTTACGTGGTAGAGCCACGCTGCAGCTATATTATGGCTGCAGCATGAATGAGTCACTTCGACTGGGTACGGTTCACGCTCTCACAGAATACCAGCGTACAATAGCCGCATAATCCTGTTTCGTATGGTGAGTGTAGAGAACTGGTCTATTTACTCGAAATGAGGCATTCTATCTTAGTCCTCAGGCGTGACAACGCATCTACATTTTAATTCTTAATTGAGGAAAGATGTACGTGTGTATAGGCCATAGTGTAAAGGACATTACCATCATGCAGAGTGTGTGCTTACTTGTCACCCTCATTCTATAAAACACTTTTGAGACATGAACACCATGTTGTTTAATATACATAGAAGGGACTTTTTATACATTATTACTAGCAAATTCGATTCTTAAAACATGATATTCAAAAATTTTATGTAATATAAGTCATACTAAATATGGAATTCGTTTGAAAAAATTAAAAATATTATATTACAGACCAATGCCAGACATATGCCTCCGCATAGGTTGTCTCATAAGGGGGATATTTGCCAAAGTTACTACGATTTGAAGGCAGCAGAATGTCTTGCTTATGAATCAACAAATTACATAAATTACAAAGCGAGTGTATAATAATTTGTAGCGATTAATCGCTCGAAAAGCGCGCCATGTGACTGAAATTCCCGTTTAAAATTTATAAATGCATAATTTCATAGTTGCAATAACATTTTCAGTTTCGAAATTGTTTTGCATTGAGGGATTTCCACGAACTTGTGCAGTGTCAACCGACATTCAACTAACATATTAAAATGTTTGTCAGACACTTCCATGTACTGTGTTAATATCGCATTTATTTGTACTCGATTCTAGTAATTGTTATGACAATATACAACATAATTTGGTTCATTTTATTATTTTCAGAGAACAAATAAAAATATTCCGCAAAAAATTTTATTGCGGAAATTTACTTGGCAATAATTGGCATGGCATTAATCTAGAGGTCACGACTTACCCCAGGCTTCACTTACCAGTGTATTGTTCGTTCGTCACGTCCCAAACACATTAACAACCTCAGCTATATACATTAAAATATTCTTGATTAAAGTTCGACATATCGCAGAACATACACCTACATAAATAACAACACAGATACAGGAACGACCACTCGCAATGCTGATTTATTACGAACTGATGTATTTTCCATTGACCGATTCCTCAACCCCCCTGTTGTTGCCATTGATTTCATATTCCGACGCTTAAATTCTAATTGAAGCTAAATTTTCACACAATCTCTAACTTAAGACAAAATTTTAACCTACTCAAATAGGCTTTAACACTAATGGTGAATTTAAGACGGTGGTACCTGTTAAGGTTGACCAAGGAATGATTTTTACCTCTATTGGCTGAAAGAAAAAGAATAATAAATACACCGAAATTTTTACTACAGTCAAAATACTTAGTCGTTTTGCGAAAATCATATTTAATTCTAAGATTCTGCTGTTATTGTTTAGCAGAGCGACCCAATAGGTCCAGCTCTTTTCAGTTTAGGAATTCAACTCAAATTTTTCAAATTTCAAATCCAAGCGAGAGAGCAGATGATATCTTCAATGATCATGCTCATACTTTTCAAAATTTAGAAAATATTGGCCTTGAACCAAATAGCAATGAAAATGAAATATTTATTTCCAGTAATTTACCTAGTTCCAGCAGAGATTTACCAATATGGTAAGTAAAATTTAAAATAAAAATGATTACAACAGCGTCCACATAATAATTATTGTGACATTTCATGTATATTATATATTATTTATTTATTTAAAACTTTATTGTACTAAACATAAAGGTTTATTTATAGGATAAGGGTGACAAACGAGCACACAGTCCACCTGATGGTAAGTGTCACCCGTGAGGACTAAAATGGAATGCCTCGTTTCCAGTAAAAAGGGCCCTCCGGTTCTCTACTCTCACCATACGAAACACAGCAGCGTTGAGCTGATATTTTACGCTGATATTTTACGCTGGTATTCTGTGAGAGCGTGGTCCTTCCCCGGTCGAGCCGACCTATTCGTGCTACAATTATACTACTAATATAGCTGCAACACGGCTCTACCACGTAAAGAAAAAGATTGGAAAGGGAAATCTTAATGCCAGTTATCATTTTCTGCCAGTCAACCAATGGCGTTGTGAAAAATTAGTGGCAGGTGACTTAAATAACTAAGTATAATAAATTATGTATATATATATATATATATATATATATATATAACACATATTAAAATAAGGCTTTTATACAAATAAATACAAAAAAAACCATATATACTCGTAATAATTATCCTTAATACATATAAATACATATACAGGGTTATTTTGCAATAATTGGATAAATTTGCAGAGAAGAAAAAATAATTTAAAAAATCTCAAACATTCATCATCATCATCATTATTACAGCCCTTCACAAGTCCACTGCTGAACATAGGCCACCCCCAAGGAATGCCACAAAGCACGGTCCTGAGCCACCTGCATCCATCGACTTCCTGCATGTCTTACCAGACCGTCACTCCATCTCTCATGTCATCACTCATGCGCGTAATGCATTATTTTAACTGATTTTACTTGTTGAGGAAAAGTATTGAAATTTGTCTTAAAGATAGGAAGGAAATTACAAATTATTTAAAATGGATTAGAGAACGAACAGTATTCTGGAAGTGTGCCTTTATCGGATAGTTAGCCATTTAAGGCGAATATGAAATTGATAGATATGGTCATATTTTCGGCCTTCGAAACTTGATGGTGTTATTAAGAAGGCCCTCAAATTTATTCAGAAGATTTTGGTTCAAGTCTGGGCACGCCTCTGTCACTTTTGCTACTTACGTGAAATAATTACCAACAATCGCGAGGCGCCCCCTGTATACAACGCAGTCGGGGCTAGCACATTCTACGCGATTGAATGTTTTTTTTTGAAGTTTTTAACGTAGATTACGTAAATAGTTTTATGTAAATACTCGTCGAAATAGTTTTTGTTTAGTGTTTAGTATATTTAATCGTAAAATAAAATAGTTGATTTTTTTTAATGTAATTTAAAAATAATATATATATGTATATATGTATATATATATATATATATATATATATATATATATATATATATATATATATATATATATATATATATATTATTTGATAAATTATAATGGGAAAACATCGTTCCTGGTTTATTTGTTGTTTACTCTATCTACCTATTTTCCTATTTTCTTCTGAGCCAAACATCGCAATTCCCGACGAATGGCCTTGTAAGTTGCAGGATTTTAATTACTCCATGTTTGCATGCGTTGGGCATCACATAGCTCATATATTACCGGAAATATGTCCGATCATAGTCAGAATAGGGTACCTAAGTAACTTGCCATTTCACAATGTATGTTTTTACTCTTTATTAACAGGCCGTACTAACCAAGAAACTTACGTCGTGACCGTAGGAAGGGGAAAATATGCAAAGTAATACGGACACTCGCGCGCAGCGATAAAGTTTTATTTAGCTTGCGTGCGCGATTTATCTCATTAATAATAATTATGTAGGCTATTAAAACGTCGGCAAGCAGTCAACATCAACGGAGTGCAACTTCTGTACGTAGAACTATTATTTATTCTGTGGTCTAGGTAACAAACAACTGCATAATCAATGACAAGCAAGACGAGTGTTTGAACAAGCATATGCTTAGTTTTGTTTGGGAGAATGATTTTCAGACGGTAGAAAAATCTTAAGGTAGCAGTGAATTTATGTCTGACTACAGTGATCTGTTTTTCCCAGTTCAACATTTTATCTATGTATAGATCCAAATATTTTACCCAGTCAGAGAATGGAATCAAATTGTGATTATAACATACGGATGGCAAGCAACTGTAGTCAATTTTTACCATAATTCTTGAACTGCCAACAAGCATTGCTTGACATTTAGGGCGCGTTCCGACGACACGCACCCGCTACGCGCGCGCCACGCGCGTCAGCATCCGCGTCTAACTCGCTTTAAATTTGTTGCATATAATTTGAGTCTTATGACAAATCAATAAATCTGAAATTGTATAAAAAGCGCGGGCGCAAGGCATAGCGGTGCAGGTGCGGGGCGTGTGCAGAGCAAGCGCGGGGCCGGCGTGGAACGGGAACGAGGCGGGCGCGTGGCGTGGGCGAGGCGTGTGCGGTTGAACGTCGATAAATGCAATTTCAGATTTATTAATTTGTCATTAGACTCAAATTATATGCAACAAATTTCAAAGCGAGTTAGGCGCGGGTGCTGACGTGCGTGACGTGCGCGTAGCGGGTGCGTGTCGTCGGAACGCGCCCTTGGATTGACAGAAATGCCAAAACGGGATGACCAGTCATAAATTGCTTTCAAATTAAAGTTTAATTTAGCGATAGCATCACGTAGATTATCGATATCCGATTGCATATATATTTAGAGATCGTCTCCATATAGATGGTACGAACAATCAATAATGGAGGATATGTATTTTATAATAACCGAAAATAATATGTGAGATAGAATTCTGCCTTGCGTCACACCAGAATAAAGACTTAACCGTTGGGAAGTCTCCTTACGTGGACAGATTGCTGGCAGTCGCGAAGATTTGAAAAAAAAACCATTCCAAGACCGAAGGAGCAAATTTAAGATGGGACTGGATACATAGAATTATTTCGTTGTCAACTATGTTAAAAGCGTTGGAAAAGTCTACTAACACCATCACTGTTACTTTTTTTGTATCCATTCCGTGTGTTATATCCTCGGTAACTTTTAGAAAAGCAGTGGCGGCACTGTGACCGGAGCGAAAACCAGACTGATAATATCTCAGTAGTGAGATTTGCTTAAATACACAGGCCTCTAAAACTTTAGAAAGAAATGTCAAGATAGATACAGGTCGAAAATGGTTAGGAAGTAAGGGGTTTGAAACTTTAGAAAGGGGGCGCACATTGCCTTTTTCTCAAAGGGTTGGATACTGACCAAAGTCTAGATAAATATTTATAATATGCGTTACAGATGGTAGAAGATACTCTAAGATGTTAACTATCATATCTCAGCTGAAATCATCACAACCTACGACCCCGGATTTCCTTTTCAGCCTTCCTAACCTCATCCTTATGCACGCACCGATGAGAAATGAAAAATTTAGTGTGAAAAGATTGGATTGAAGCCAAATAAGCTGTAGTTTGAGCACCAATAGCAGGGTTCATTGCTGTATTAGAAACAAAATGCATATTTAAGTCATTGAGAGAAAGAAAAAGACTGCAATTCTGGGTGGGCACCTTACCCACACCAATAGGTTTTAGAAATTTCCAAACATTAGCTGGCGAACAGTTATAAATATTAGTATGTATATAGCGACGTTTAGCGTTACGTACCATCTGATTGCATCAATTCCTACATAACTTAAAGACTAACTAATTTCCCTCCGTTCGTTCCCTTTTAAACCGAAGAAAAGCTCGATTCCATCCAGACATTGCTACCCGAACACTGTCATCTAAGGAGCAAGAGCACGCTTTGATCAAACTTCGTGAGTAGGAGCATCATACAGACTGAGAATTGTATTATTAAGGTAAAATATCTTTTCATCAACTAGATGCATTCTCTAAAGGGTCAAAATTTAAATTAGAGCGTCATTTGATGAGATTCTCTTTATTCTTTTCTGAGTTGAGTCTTTTTAAAATGACGTAATTACAAAATATTAGAAGTAGTTTTGAGCGGACTAAATATAGGTATAAGAAGCGTAAATTAGGTCATGCTGTGAGAAACCGGGAGCGGGAAGTTGACCGTGATTAATTACATGATCAGAAGAGGCAGTAACAATAAGATTAATCAATGAGTCATCACAGTCTATATTGCGATGAGTTGCCTCTAAGGGAAGAATGTAAAGGTTGACAGACTCAATGATATAATGAAGTTTTTGATACAGGGAAGAAATCATGAGTATATCAGTATTCACGAATATGCAGTGTTCGCATTCCAAACTAATATTTTCTAAAGCCATTTCAAAACAAGGAAAATAATCAATAGCAGAGGGACAGGACACTACTCCAAGAATCAGCTTTTTACCCTTGACATTTAATTCAAAAAACATAAATTCAGAGGAAGCAGAGTATGTAGGTGGAGATGTTAAAATTATTTTGTAGGTAATTGACTTTGCAAATATTTAGCAACACCACCCACTCTTTTGTTAATGCGATAATTTCTAATAAGGACAAAGTCTGGTGATAAAAATAAGCTAGAGTATAAAGCTTTCGCCAGCTCTAGATTGTATGTATGCACTTAAGAGTAGAAGAAAATAAAGAATCAAATTCAAAAATTACAAGTATGTATATTTATAAGTAATATATACTTAGTTTTGTATACATTTTATATTTTAAAAAATTAAATAATATATATGTATCTTTATATATTATTTAAATTAAAAAATCACACACATATAATGTGTATTTATGTATGTAATCAAATGTACTACCACTCATTCAAAAGACACAGTTGTCAATGATGACGGTTTTAATAATTTGCTAATCAGCAACTTCAGCAATATTTTAACTTGAGTATACTAAAAATAAAATGTTATTTTTATATTCATTATTAAAAATGATGCACTATTTTAGGTAATTTCATTGCGGTACCCTCGGATCGGACAGGGCGTGTTTTTACTAAGTATACATTTTAATATATTTTTTTCACCTTTAATTAATCACCTTTTAATATATTTTTTTAACATATTAGAAACAAAATCTAAAAATATCGGACTGTTGTTGTTGTTATGTTTATTTAAATAATTGAACGTTAAAACTACAGATGTAAGTTACATTTACTGCCTATTAGTCCGTGCAGTTTGTAACACAACTTTTATTTCTGTAATAATCCCCTACCTAAATTATGAAACATTTTATTACGATGGGAACACCAAGTCACATGAACTGGCTTCAGGCAGGTTACTTGACAGCGTCCTGTCTATTTTATATGTTGGTCCGAGTAGTCCGAGTAAAACACTCTTTGTTTTTGTTTCGAGAATAATAATAGCCAATGGTCACGTTGATTTGCTTGCTAGCCAATCATCAGGATAACATATCGCATAAAGTGTAAGGAATTAATTAATTATTATTGCAATATTATGTAATATAAGTTTAAAAATTACATTATTTTATAATAGGGTATAAGTAGCCAATTTAGTAGCAAATTAACCAATTTTCCTTTGAATAAAAGAATAAAATTAACTTATAATTTTATTCTTTTATTCAATTTACTTACTTACTTTTTATTACCGTTTACAGTAAAAAAAGTAAAATTGCATGTAATCATTTCTATAGGTTCATATTCATCATTATCATGAACAATTAACAATCCTATTATCTTATTATTACTAAATAATTTATTGAAAATGTTTAACATGAGATAAAACGTTAAAGCTAAAGGAGCGAGCTTTATATCGCTTAATAGATGTTAAAGGTCAGCTCATGCCCTTACATCTACGTAAATGGGTCTCCTTGTACTTGTGGCTTTTACTGGTAAGATCCACTTGATCTTTGTAATAAATTTTACTATTTAATAAATATTATTTATAATATATATTAAACATATCTAATAAATATTTTTAATACATTTTAATGTTTAACTATAAGTGGTAGAGGCACGCTGCAGCTATATTAGTTGTAGCACGGATGGGTTGGCTCGACCGGGCTAGGAATAGATCGGGGTAGCTCCCACAGAATACCAACGTAAAATAGCAGCTTAAGGCTGGTTTCTTTTGTATGGTGAGTGTAGAGAACCGGAGACCTTTTTACTGGAAACGAGGCATTCCATCTCAGTCCTCAATCCAAACGCATCTGCATTTTAGCTCTTAATCGAGACTGTGTGCTCGTTTGTCACCATTATTCTAACAGCTTAGCTAAGTTCTTGATTTTGTTCCCTAATTTGTACGTTAGTTATGACAACACTTTTGATTTCATATGGGCTGGTGATGAAAATGATGAATTTTTCTAACATTATTATAAGTACTATCAGATAAATGTTCTAAAATAAAATGTCAAACTATATTTGTCAACTTTTAAATAAAAGTATGTTATACTTGTATCTTAATTTAATTAAGCCGGGTAAATCAACTAAAATTGATTCTCCAAACGATTTCGAAACTTAACATGTTCATTGCGAAACGGCTTAAAACACCTTGTCCATGTCTCGCCTGTGGTGCGGCAAGGAAAACCAAACTTCTCTGTCGTGCGGAAGGCATAACTTCTACTTGGATCAGTGTAGGAAAGAGATAAATATATATCCGAGATGTGCTATTGATCCCAAGTTCTGTGGTATACCTACTTTAATACTGGGTATCTTAAACCTTGTGCCGCACTGATAAATAAAAATTTTAATACATTGCGCAACAAGGTTCGGAATACCGTGTATCCCTGTGTACCTCGTACCCCACCCTGTGCTAGCTTCACGCGGCCAGTGTTGTGGATCGCATTCGAGACTGCGCAAGCGACGATATGTCGAAACGTTGCCGTAAAAATTTAGAATTAAAAGACAGTGATGAAGAAGATACGGGTGGTAAATACGGTTTCTGTATGATTTCACTGAGGCGGGTACTGTATATCGTCGCTGTAGAACCATATTTTTGCAATTTATTCTTCTGCTCCAGTACCAGCTATTACTTACAAAAGTTATAATATAAACACGCTCTTATCTATATAGTAGTAGGTTGAGCAGAAATAACTTTTCAACATATACGCTTGAAAAATACACACACAAACACAACATATTCATTGTATCTTTTCAGAACCCACAACAAACAAAACACATCATCTCGAAAAGGGTTCAAAGAAGAGGAGATGTGTCGGGTGTTATATTAAAACTCCGTACCTCCTTGCCAAGTCGTCAGGCTGACAAAAAAGTGAAGAAAATTCCCACAGAGTACACTGGGTGCAAAAAATATTATTGTTTGACCTGTTTTAATGAAAAACACCCATATGTTTGACAAAGTAAACTTTACTAGCAGGAACTATACAAGTCATAACTTCTCTGTTATTAAGGACTTAAGTCTAAACATTAAGATATTTTTAAACATACACACCTTTTTTCTCTTATAATCCAAAGTCTCACTTGAACAGTGTGTACTACTTATTTTTTTTTAATAAATACAATTAAAATAAAGTTTACCGATATTTTTATTTTGCATCACTAAATTATTGAAAAACTGGTCTTATTCCGTGCGGTACGGGGCGTATAAGATCTCACATTTTACTTTACCTACAGATTCTAAACTAATTAACCCAACCCCAGGCGGCGGCAGATTTAGGTGTATCAATTCATTGTTAATAATGATAATAACAAAAATCCATGTTTTTATTTAACTTCAGGCCACAAAAACATTATAAGGGCGGCGGGGTTTAACAAGCCCAGTGCCGCCACAATGTCTGGTTTAGGACTAGGTTCAAAACGCGCCGAAGGGCAGTAAAGGAAAGTATGAAAGTATAGACAAATCAGTGCCGCAGTGAACGTGTTTTGAAGGTATATTAGTACTACAAGAAAATACTACTGCTCGGATTTTTACCATAATATAATGAAATCTGCGCAAAGTCGTGAAGTAGAAATAATTTTATAATAATCGAAATTTAGGTTTTTATTTTGTTTTCATCTTCCTCACTCCCTCCCTCATTTCAATCCTATTTTATTGTGAATAGCAATTGATATTCACGTTATGTAATGAGCTTAGTAATAAAATCAATTTGATTTCTGAGCATATTTCGTCCTAAGGCCCCTTACACAAATATATCTTTGTTTTTAATTTTTAAATCAATTAAAATAATATTTCACAAAAAATGTTTTAGCCGCGGAGAGTAGGATGCGTCCCTGACACCTGTCCACCTGTCAGTTGGACTAGGACTAGTGATTACTTAGAGTAATGATTATGATTAGCAATGAGTATTTCGTTATGTAACACACTTTATTATTTTTTAGAACTGACAGAACTGAAAGTGTTACTATTTGCTTCCCTGGCGTGTTGTTACTTATATTTTATAATAAGGCAATTTTTAAGTATAGTACCGTGTCTATCTACCTTCATATAAAAATCAATTGCCGTGCTTTAGTCTCGCAATAACTCAAAAATGACTTTTGATGGATTGAGGATGGATGGATTTTGATGAATTTTTTGTGTGTATTAAAGTGGGTCAATGGTCAGTGATGACTTACGGATCTGAGACGTGGTCCTTCACTGCTGGCCGTATGAGGAAGCTCAAGGTCGCTCAGCGAGCTATGGAGAGGGCTATGCTCGGAGTTTCTCTGCGTGATAAACTTAGAAATGAGGATATCCGCAGTAGAACCAGAGTAACCAACATAGCCCAAAGGATTAGTAAGCTGAAGTGGCAGTGGGCCGGCCATATAGCTCGAAGAACCGACAACCGATGGGGAAGAAAGGTTCTTGAGTGGCAGCCTCGGACCGGTAGACGAAGTGTAGGGTGACCCCCACGAGATGGAGTGACGACCTGGTAAGACATGCAGGAAGTCGATGGATGCAGGTGGCTTAGGACCGTGCTTTGTGGCATTCCTTGGGGGAGGCCGATGTTCAGCAGTAGACTTTTGAAAGGCTGTAATGATGATTAAAGTGTGTCCTCGGATGGTTTAGATTCACAATTGGACCCGGTAGATGGCGCTGTTGTCGAGATCCAGAAATTACCCGTGTGAAGCCGGGGCGTTAGTCGTCAATAAAATAATATTACGATACTGATACATATAATTCATATAACATTAATTGCGGCTTGTCAAAGTTCCACTGATGAACATAGATCTCTCATCCCTTCCATAGTTTTCCTCATTGATTAGCATTAGGTCGGCTTTTACAAAGTACTATTTGAAAGTCAAAACTACGTCATCACTTCAACAAGTCCTTAGTGCGTGTGCTGCGTTGATACCTTGTGAGAAGTTTCAAGAAACTCATAAGTAGATTGTTTTGCTTTCACCACATACAGTTCAACTTTTTAATTAACTATATAACTATTCATTTCTTACCTTTTCAATAATCATCTAATTTTAATATCCTATCTTCAAAAGAATGCTTTTTACACGCACTTTGAATTTATGCAAATAATCAGTAATATGGCGGGGAATTTTATTATAATTAGTTATACATCTATATAAAAATGAGTTGCTAGTTTAATGTAGTCTGTATTAATCATGGTTTGGTGGGGAGTGACCTACAAAGGTGTCACGAAGATAACTTTTTGTGACAATGTAATTAGGTCTTCGGACAAAGTTTATCAAATGACCCTTTTGAATTGTGTAGTAAGAAGCCTAAGCTTTTGAGTTGTAAGAAGAATAACGTTTCACTGAGGAAAATTGATAAACAATGTCACTGTTTAAAAATTTACCTTGAATTTTCCAGCGACACTCTCTGCTCCCAGTCACAAGACAAACCTAGCTCGAGAACAATGTTCTGGATCTTATAGGAGTCGAGGACCTTCGTCCAGTAGAGATTTCAAACCCATGGACTACAAATTGTGGTCATTGATAGAAAATATGGCCAAAACTCTATCCCGGCTTCGAGCATTTCAAGAAATCTTAAAAGCTAGCAGTCGCTAAATTAGACTTTGATAAGTAAGAGTATATACACTTAAGGTTTATTATTAAGACATTGTTTCTTTAGCATAGATCCAACCAAAAACATACTTATTATGGAATAAGGGTGACAAAGGAGCGCACAGTCCGCCCAATGATTAGTGGATACTGTGGCCCATACGTATACACCTACATCTATCCTCGATTAATAATCAAAATGCATTGACAGCCCGGGACTAAGCTGAAATGGCTCGTTTCCAGTAAAAAAGGTCATCTGTTCTCGACACTCAGCATACGAAACACAGCAGCATGAAGTTTCTATTTCACGCTGATATTCTGTGAGAGCGTGGTCCTTCTCCGGTGGGGCCGATGAATTTGTTCTGCTATAATATAGCTGCAGCATGATTTAACTGTGGAGAGGAAGGTCAAGTTCGGTAGATACGTTGGGAGGGCAAAGTGTAACCGTACTATGATGAGCAATAAAGTATTTACTGATATATATGGATGCCAGAGGCGTGCAGTTAGCTGCAAGTTCCTGACGGCACCAGTAACTTTGTTGACACCTGTTGACACAGATCTGCTGACACCCAATATCGATAACTAGTAATTTCCAGATTTTTGCTTTTATTTACGCCCAATTTTCTTTTTGATCGATCATTTGATTCGATCATAATTTGATTGGTCTTTTGTTTATTCTCTTGATTCCAAATTTCAAGTATTTCATGGCAACCACACACGTAACGATATAAATGCGCAAGTTTAGACTTGCAAATGTGTACATCACTCTGGTACTAACCATAGAAGGATCAATAGTATGCTTGAACAACATAATTTCTGAAAAAAAGTGACGGACCAGGCGGATTGTGTTACGATTATATATATATATATATGAGCCGTGGTAGGTCAGATGGTTATCGCTCGCTGTAAGCTTCACAGCACTCGAGCAATTCGGGTTTGATCCCCACTGGCACCAATGAAATTGTTAATTGCAATTTTAAGTGCTGATTTACCACGTGCTCGGCGGTGAAGGAAAACATCGTGAGGAAACCTGCATGTCTGAGAAAAATAATGAAAAAATAATGTGTTCCTAATATAATCCACAAAAAGATACAAAAATGTAAAAGGAAATTGTCTTCTTTCTCTTTCTTTATATCTTTTGCTAAAATTTATTATAAAAACAAATTTTATAACATAAACGAATTGATCATAACTTCCTTAACTTATTAATTTATGTCCTAATTAAGGCATATAAAATTTACTTAACTTTAAAATTAGGTATTTATTCACGTTTACGACAACCCGGATTTATATTAGGTCGGGGAAAAAGTTTATTAGTATTTTATTTCTGACGCTGTATTAAGTCCATAAACATCACAAATTTTGTCGCAGCTTGAGTCGTATTTTTCGCTTTTTTGTAATAAACTTCACTGTATCGAATTTCTTTGATCGATTCACTCATTTTGGCGGACAGAAAAAATAATTGAAAAATGGCGGGAAAGTGTTTTTTACTTTTTATTTTTCTTTTTCTTAATGTCCTTTATGTATTGATATTAAAACTAGCTAACTGTACAAACAGTACAACCAAAGAGACTTTTCTTCAATTTTATACAAACAAAATACGAAGAAACTTTTTCCCCGACCTATTATTACCTACCTAAAACCAAATAACAGCCTGACATTATGCACTCTCTACATTTCGTATATCTAATCACAGCGCCATTAATTTCTACTAAAATAACATAAAAACCTTGTAAATTTAAACAAAAATAACTGTATTGATATAGTCAAATGCATACAAATGAAAAAGTCTAAAGATGAGATAAATTAAAATAAGGCAAATTTTTAGGGGCATCCACCCTATAACATACATATACAGTTACGTGTGTCAAATATAAATATTTTGCGCATGTCTATAAAACACTGTGTGACACACACTTTTAAGCAAACTTGGGCAAACACAAATTTGTAGGAATCGAAAATTATCTATTTCAGGTCTGTGCCTTTGGCTTGACCTTTCGGAGATTACCCACCATTATCCTTTAATGTGTACTTGCCCAAATTTACCACTAGAGGGCTCCAAAAGGGGTCTCGTCCCCCTTACGGCCTCTTGAAGGTTGCGACGGCGCAACCGGCTCGCGGATGCATTCCTTAGTATGCTGTTGTTTTCTGAGTAGTGTGTACAAGTCTATAACGTTGTGTAACGTTTGGTAAAGTGTTAAATTAACTGTGACAATAAAATTGGTGGCGGAATATTAATTAAGGCAGAATATTAAGGAAAAGGTAAGTACGATAACGTTTTATGTTTCAGTATAATATATTAGGCTTGGGAGCCGTTTATTATTGTCATTGCTCATGGGCTTATAGGAAGGCCGTATGAGAAAGCTCAAAGTCACTCAGCGAGCTATGGAGAGGGCTATGCTCGGCGTTTCTTTGCGTGATAGACTTAAAAACGAGGATATCCGCAGTAGAACCAGAGTAATCGGCATAGCCCAAGCAATTAGTATGCTGATGTGGTAATGGGCCGGCCATATAGCTCGAAAAAACGACAACCGATGGGAAAAAAAGGTTTTCGAGTGGCAGCCTCGTACCGGCAGGCAAATTATAGGACATCCCCTCGCTAGGTGGAGTGACGACTTAGTAAGACATGTAGGAAGTCAATGGATGCCGGTGGATAGCCACGTGCTTTGTGGTATTCCTTGGGATAGGTCTATGTTCAACAGTGGACTTGTAAAGCACTGTAATGATGATGATGATGGTGATATACTAGGACGCTTTGTTCGTTTATGTCGTCGAGTGGCATTTGTTTCGCCTCGCCAGCCGCAGCAGCAGTCATAAGGGCTCGTGAGACGCAGCCGTTAAAGCTCGACAAAGAAAGGCAGCTCCCACGGGAGGATATCAGCGGACACGGCGACACGGATGACAGAATTTTTTAAAAAAAAGTTATCGGTTGGCTGGTTAAACTGGAAGTCGTTGGACCTTTACATCTTTGTGGGTCCACCTTCTGCTCAGACTGAGTTGAAGGTAGACCCACTGATATTGAGTAAACTGCGTGTTGCCTTACCAACAGTAGGTTTGCCTCCATCTTTTAATCCACTGGCGGTGGATTACCAGAGAAACAATATCGTGATCTTAAGGTAGCCATGTTGAACTGGCCCCATTGTAGGGCACTCATCATGAGCCCTCCGAGCTTAGTAAATAAACTTAAGGGTTTGGCTGGGTAGGTGGAGATTTTTCTGCATGCGATGGAACCGGTTAAGCCGTTTTGTACCACACGCAAGCAAGCAGCAGCAAACCTCAAGCCTTAAGATTCAAAGATCCAGAGTCTGGCCACTGCTCCATTGGAATTTTCCAAGATCAGCAACTGGATAGCCAGTTTCTTTCATCAGATGGCAATGGGAGTGTTGGTTTATTTGGACGACTTCCTGTTTGCGCACTAGGACAAGAATGTTTTGCAAAAACAAATCAACAAAGCAATTTATTACCTTCCAAAGCCTTGGGTTGGGTAATAAATCTGAAAAAATCGATAACAAAACCAACGAAAAAACTGAAATTTCTAGGTATTAGTTGGATTATAGAACAGAATATGATGGGATTCCCGGAGAAGAAAATTGCATTCTGGAGATAATCGGTCGAATAAAGGCTTCGGGAACATGAAATTGGACGATAGGTGGGGCAGTTAAACTTTACAGCACTGTTCACTCTTTGGGTCGTTTATTCTCGCAAAAACTTCAAAGAGCATTTAAGAAACTGCACGAAGAAAAGCCAAATAAAAGCATGAATATAACGCCGGAGGAACCGGAGGATTGTGGATGGTGGCAGGAGAATATCAACTGCACCAGTCCGATATTCGTGAACAATCCAGACATCTTCTTGACAACGGATGCACCTGGACTAGGCTGGGATTTCCACATGGACAATGTCACGGAAGCAGGTCTTTGGGATGCAGAACAAAAGAAATGACATGTGAACCGCAAGGAAATATTCACGGTCTTGGTTACAATAAAGAAATTAAAAAACAAGACATTGTTGGTGCAATCGTGCAACAAGACAGTGGTGTATTATATTCGCAAACATGGACGAACTCGATCTCAAACATTCCATACTATGCTCTATTCAAAACACTACTATTAATAAGGCATCGTTTCCAGATTAAACTAATCCGTTTTTAATGATTTCTGATATTTACGCGAAGACTACTCATTAAATGAAACTAATTTTACGGATTTTATCGCGTTTAATTTAACTTTTTAATTTCTGATGTTTCGGGTGCTTTAGAGCACCCGTGGTCACGGCGGGGTTAGAGGTGTTTGACGTCCCGATGTAATAGTTAGCCCGGCAACCTTCAGTTTTTGAATATTAATTTTTGGTCTGATCTACGCAGAATGAGCTTAAAGTATCTTGAAGTCTTGCAGTGCTATGCTTGGGTTTAGATTTAATTTTATTAATTATAGGATCCCAAGCAGATGGCAGCACCCATCCATCTTCTCTATTGAAATTAGAATGTTTTTTTTTAATTTCAATAGCCTCGCGAATCATCCTTGGTGGGAATCGGTGTTCTTTTGCCAGAATTTGTGGTCTATCAAATCTAATGTAATGGCGGGGACGATCTAGAATCTCTATAGATAGATCTGCCATAAATCCGTAAAAATTAGTTTTATTTAATCCGTTTTTACCTGCCAGGCCAATACAATTGCCTAAACAGATATATAGATAGATAACACTTTATTGTAAGCCAAAAAATAACAAAAATACTAACAAAAATGAGAAAAGGAAATGTGGTACAATGGGCGGTCTTATCGCTAAGAGCGATCTCTTCCAGACAACCTTTGTATGGACAGGATTGCAAGAAAACAATAAAACGTGGTGTGGTTTGGCGACAAAAATAACGATATTTTTATTACATATTTTAAATTACGTTTAGACGAAGGCGTACGAAAACATACGGTTATAACGTTGATATTAACGATATATTAAAGAAATTAAAATTAATCTATAGTAACAGATTGGCACCTGAAGCCCAGCCTGACCAAAGTGATCTTCAAGAAATGGGGATCTCCCTGTTTGCAACAAGCAGGTCCAAAGTGGTACAGCAGTGTGTGAAAATAGAAGTCGAAGACCAGGACGCTTGCTTCATAAATGCTTTCAGCAGGCCATGGTTAGTAGATTTGACATGGGTATTCCCGCCGCCGCCGTTGATTCCCAAGGTCTTGCAACATCTAAATTCGTCGAAAGCTCTTTTCCTGGTACTGCGCCCAGGTGTGAGAAGACCTTATGGAGAGGAGCCCTGCCAGGAGTACGGCAGCGCCGCTTCAGCTGCAGAATCTAGAGAAACACCTAGTGGACATGACAACAAAAAAGACTTATCTTCGGCGTGGAGAGAGTCCACGTGGAAGACGTATTATTCAGACTGGGAACAATGATTGCATTGGTGTAAATTGAATAACATCATACTGAGTAATCCAACGCCGCAGGATTTGACAACCCACTCCGGGTATTTGAATAGAGTATAAAAGATGGCCGATAAGACGATTCTAGTCAGAAAATCGGTAATCAGTACATTCGTTGATCCAGAATGAGACTGCTCTCATCCACTGGTGAATTCAAAACTAAAAGCTATTGGCAATAGCGAAGCGAAAGCGACATCCCCAAGTAAGGAAGTATGGAATATTGAGTCAATGATCAGCTGGTTAAAGAATAATCCTCCAGATGAGAATAGCATTTTCCAAGTGTTAAGGCACACTACTATTTTATTAATGTTAGCGTCATTTCAAAGGTCAACGATCTTACACTCCTGTCCATAGATCCGGGTAAGATCGAATTGGAAGATGATTCGATCATTTTGGCCATGTTTTGGATCAAAGATACGTTCAGTAACCCATAGACACTCCGGCTGGAAATTAATTAAAGCAGATCAACTAGAGTTTGACCTTGTATATTAGGTTTAGCTGTTAATAAACGTGTCAGCAAGTAGAAGAGCAGTTTCGGGCTTGATGGACCTCTTTATTACAACCAGAAGTAAGGTAAAGGCGGCTTCAAGGACGATAAATGCTGGATGACTAAAAACCATCATTGTTGCCTTGAAGATTAAGGCGAGTCCAGGCTCAGTGGGGTTGGTAGTAGCGTCGTATTACCTTGACAAGAATGTTGATTTAACAGAAATTTTGAAGCGAGGAAACTGGAGCGGTCCATATAATTCAATTTCAATTAAAAATCTTTAAGTTTTATAACAAGCTTGTTAAAAAACCAAAGACTTCATCAAAAAATGTTTTATTTACTTCATTTAAACCAGTATAAACTGGATTATTAAAATAATAAATTTGTTAATTAGTGATTTCATTATAAGATACTCTTTTTTTTAAATATAAATAGTTTATAAATACAAAATTTACAATAGTTAATATAGTATAGTTAAATTATCAAGGTTGGAGTAATTATGGTTACTCAATAAAGTATAAGTTTCCGTTCAAGTGTTAGTGTTCTTTTCCTTAATAATAATATTTATACAAAAGGACAAAGGATAGACTACAAAAAGGCATTCGACTAGGTGCCTCATACATGGCTTAAGAGGGTCTTCGAATTATTATTATTATACCAGTCCAGTGGAGTACGATCCTGTGTCATCTAGGCGAGCGGATGACGGCTGAGGAGAACCACATAAAGATAAGAAGGGGTATCTTCCAGGGTGATTGTTTGAGTCCAGTCTGGTTTTTCCTCTGTCTGAACCCTCTCAGTACCTTACTGGAGGGTTCCGGAAGGCGATTTCAGCTTCGGAAAGGAGGTACAAAAGTGACCCACCTTTTCTACATGGATGATCTCAAATTACCCGCCTCCAGTCGCTCTCACCTTATGGAATTGCTAAACATCACTTGTGATTTTAGCAATTCTATTAGAATGGAGCTGGGGACAGATAAGTGTGCGGTCCTCCATGTTGAAAGGGGAAGGGTTGCTAAATCTGAGGGCATAGACTTATCTATGCCCATCAACATAAAGACCCTATCCGTGGCTGAAACATACCGATACCTGGGTATGTCACAGAACATAGATATCGATGAGGTAGACATGAGGCAGTCAGTTTGCAATATGTTTTATGTACGCTTGACCAAAGTGCTTAACAGTCTTTTGCCGGGCGTTAATAAGACACACGCATATAACGGTTAGATCATGCCTGTTCTCATGTATACATTTGGCTAACTCAGGTGGACTCAGACCAAACCGAACGCTCTAGATACAAAAGTCCACACTATTATGACGTCCCACAGGATGCATCATCCGAGATCGTCAGTAATGAGGCTGTACTTGCCACGGAAACATGGTGGGCACGGCTTTTTAAGTGCGCTTACCATGCATATTCGCGAAGTGTGCAGCTTCCGTAATTACTTTCTGGCGAGAGCGGATGATCCATTCTATTGGACGTTATTTTTTGTGATAAAAGACTTACCCCTCTATACTTAGCCAACGAGCAACTGAGCCTTTCGTAGACACAGTTGCCTCCCTCCACTGGCTACGTTTTGGTGACCTCTTCGGGGAAACCGAGGGTTTTGTCTGTGCAATACAGGATCAGGTTATTAAGACCAATAACTATCAGAGATACATCCCAAGGGATGGCACCGTTGACATTTGTCGAGCTTATAGCCATCCCGGTGAATCACTTAGGCACCTCATCTCATGATTGTCCGGCGCTTTCTAACTCTGAGTACTTGCATAGGTACAAACTAGTAGCCAGGGTTCTACACCAGGAGCTCGCTCTGAAATACGGTCTCGTGGATCGGAAACTGCCTTATTGTTATTAAATGCCGGACGCCGTGCTCGAAAATGACCGCGCCAGGCTCTACTGGGACTGGGCCATCATCACAGACAGGACCATTCTTGCGAATAAGCCTGATATTGTGCTGATGGATATTTTTGGTCGACATTACCATTCCGTATGACGAGAACCTCGTGAAAGCCGAAACAGATAAGCGAACAAAATATCTGGACCTGGCTCACGAGGTGACCGACACGTGGAGTGGACTGCCGACCGAAATTATACCTGTAGTCGTTTCTGCGAACGGGTTAATCGCAGTCAGCCTCTCGGGTCATCTGAGGCGACTGGGATTTCGTGACGGATCGCTCCAAGCTCAAACGCAGAGGGCGGTGTTCCTCCATACCGCCCGCATCGTCCGCCGGCTTCTTTCCCTTTTCCCCTACCACTCGGCCGTTTGGTCTCCCCTGCCGAGGGCTTCCATCTGGTAGGGTTTTTATTTATTTATGTATTTTAATGTATTCATTTTATTTTATTGATATTTATGTATGTTTATCATTTTCATTTACAATTATATATTTATACAGCCCAACCAAATGAGAAAGCTATATAGATACCCCACATAATAATAATAACACCTGCACGTGGTGCACCCTGCTGTGAACAAACGAGGCAATGGCTAACCGACCGATGGCGGTATACCCATCTAAGAGGCTACATAGGGCTCTTAGGCACAAGTGCCTTATCGAGGCTTAGGTAGTGCAATTGACATTAGCGTGGGATGTCAGTTTTAGGGCGGCGGCGGAGGAGTATTTTGCATACCAACGGTGGCGTCCATAGGCTCAGTTAGGAAGTCCACTGCGACTCATCACTATTGGACAAACGTGGTGGGTGACTTTTGTCCAAAAAAAATATGAGTAAAAATAAGAATAACATGCCCCTAGTACCCGGCTTACGGGGCCAGATGAATCTCCGGGCGGGGATCTCTCGCAGATATCAAACGACCAATGCTAGTCTCTCGGACTCCGATGATTCTGAATCGATTTCTTCATCAACAGCTACGGATGTTGTGTAGAAGGCAAGCGCCGATAACTCTGCACCCGCCAAAGCTAGTAAATGTGCACGCAGGAAATGGAGTGAGGATATAAATATCTTTATATTGCGCACATATCTTACTATCACATCTATGGAAACCAAAAATATTAGGTCATACCTTCCCCAACTTCATGCAAAATTTATAGAAAAGCACCCAAATATGTATGTTAGCAGACAACGAGTAGGTGGCCAACGAAGGGCAATAACTAACGGTAAATTATTAACTGCTGAACAGGTTCAAGTAATACGTGACGAAGTGAAAACCTACTTAGACAGTAGCCCTTCCAATGAGCACCCACAAAATAATAATAAAGTAACCGGTAACCAAAGAATGCACTGGGATAATGATTTAAATGAATTCATCATAAAAAGTTTCTACAGAATTACTACATTCGGGACAAACAAAACTGCTTACAGACGCCCTCTACATCAATCTTTTATCACCAAATTCCCACATCTTTCTCACGTATCTGAGCAACGCATAGCAGATCAATACAGAGCTATCATCAATAATAAACTATTAAGTGAAAGCAGACTCCAAGAGTTACAGGATGAGATTGCAATAAAGATGGCTACCCAGAATAAAACAGTAAATAACAACACAGAACCTGACATATTCTTGCAAGACAATTATAGATTTGACTTGACCCAACACACCACAGAGAATTAAGAGACACATGAAAGCCTAATCACACCTAGCAATACACAAATTTACCCGCATAGAATAACACCCCCCGATTATAACGCAAAACAAGTACAGGAACATAATGAAAACCAACAAAATGACGACAAACTTCTTGGGGACATACGAAATAAAATTGATGAGACATTTGTAATGCTTTTAAATAAATATAAGTACATCGATACCACAACTAGACCTAGCATACCTAAACAAAAGACTTCTAAAAAACTAGCGCGTATTGTACACTACCATCCGATTCAGACTTTCACACAATCCAAAATGCTATATATTGTGGAGCTGCTACAGTTTCTATTTACAACGGATACAAAATAATGGACCAAAAAAATAACGCCTCACGTCGGAAGAAACGAATCCCTAAATGGCAAATAAGATTGGAAGACAGAATCTCAAATCTTAGAGTTAAAATAGGGAGACTAACGGAATATATAAATGGTAATACAAGCACTAAGCTCAAACGCGAAATAGAAAAAATTAGAGCAGCTTATAGAATACATTCACTGCATGAACACGAAAACAAGGAACTAGCCCATTTTCTAGACACCCTCAAACAAAAGCTTAGTTTACTTGCAAACCGATTACGTAGATACAAAGAAACCACTCTAAGAAAAAAACAAAATGCCCTATTTTATAATAATGAAAAATCATTCTACAGAAACCTAACAAACACACATGACAATAATGATAATAATAAATTAGTAGAGATACCCGAAACAGAACTACTGCGTCAATTTTGGTCCAATATATGGTCAACCCCCAAAACACACCGAGAAAGCGACTGGATTAAACAGGATAGGGAACTATTAGTAAATTTACCAGAGATGATGTTTGATGAAATAAACATGGATTTATTAACTTCAGTTATTAACAAAACACATAGCTGGAAAGCGACTGGAACCGATAAAATCCATAACAATTGATATAAAAAATTTACTTACTTACATCCGCCCTTACTCTCACATATCAACACTTTTATAAAAACACCAGAATTATTGCCAAGCTACATTACACTAGGAACAAATTATATGTTACCTAAAGACCGAAGTGACTCAAAAAATCCAGCCAAATACAGGCCAATTACTTGCCTCCAAAACATTTATAAGATTATTAGGTCTTGCCTTAGCCAATAAATTTACAAGCACGCTATCTCCCAAAATATATTAGCAGAACAACAGAAAGCATGCAGAAAAGGTAGTTGTAAAGAACAGTTGATTATTGACGCAGTCGTCTCTAAACAAGCAGTCACCAAAAATAGAAATATTTTCACTATGTTTATTGACTATAAAAAAGCGTTTGACTCAGTACCCCATAGCTGGATAATATATATTTTAGAACACTATAAAATTCATCCTCAAATTATAGAATTCTTAAAAAACGCAATGTTCCACTGGAGAACTACTCTCAAGCTTTACAATGGTGACTCTGGTTTAGAGACTGATATAATCGCAATCCGAAGGGGAATATTTACCAGGGTGATGCCTTAAGCCCTCTTTGGTTCTGCCTGGCTTTAAATCCTTTATCTAACCTTCTCAATAGAACTGACAAGGGATATAAAATCACTAACGGAAATACACACTACACACTATCACATTTACTTTATATGGATGACATAAAATTGTATGCAAGTAGTTTAAAAGATATACATATTTTTGCTGATATAACGGAAAGCTACTCAACTGATATTCAAATGGAATTTGGAATAAATAAATGCAGGATACAATCAATTCGTAGAGGCAAATCAGAACAAAATTCATATACTCTCCAAACAGGTGAAACCATTGAACCTGTAGATGAAATCATTGGCTATAAATATATAGGATTCACTCAGACTCGACAGATTCACCAAAAACACGTGAAAAAAACATTAGAAAAATAAAAAAATAAATAGAATACTCAACACACATCTAAATGCACGGAACATCATTAAAGCAGTAAACACATTCGCTATCCCAATTTTAACTTATTCCTTTGGTATAATTCATTGGTCTAAAAGTAATTTAATAAAGCTGAACGTCTCATCAATACAACAATGACTAAATACAGACAACACCACCCTAGATCTTGTAGCAAACGACTCACATTACCTAAACTAGAAGGTGGAAGAGGTTTCGTAGATATAGAAAATATTCATAACTCTCAAATTTCAGCTATTCAAAACTTCTTCCATCAACAAGCCAATAATAGTCCGCTTCATAATGTTGTTGTACAAGCCGATACTAAACTCACTCCTTTAAACCTCAAAGATCAAAGAAAACAGAAAAATGAAAGTATTATCTCTGCACAAGATAAAATTAACAGCTGGTTGCAGAAGACGTTACATGGAAGACACCGTCGCGACTTGATGAACACAAACGTAGACAAGATAGCATCTAACATGTGGCTCAAGCGGGGAGAACTCTTCCCTGAAACGGAAGGCTTCATGTTAGCAATTCAGGACCAAACTATACATACTCTAAAGTACAGGAAACACATAATTAAAGACCACACTCTACAATCAGACCTTTGCAGACATTGTCATAATGGCTCAGAAACCATCCAGCATATCACTGGTGCCTGCAGCTCAATAACACAGACCGACTATAAACACAGACACGACCAAGTAGCTGCCATTATTCATCAATACCTCGCATATAAATATAAACTTATAGATGAAAAAATAGCATATTATAAATACAAGCCCGAAATCATACTTGACTCCCGTGAATTCAAACTCTACTGGGACAGAACTATATTAACTGATAATACCGTGCATTATAATAGACCGGATATTACGCTACATGACAAAAAAAAACGAATCAGTTTATCTTATAGATATTGCTATACCAAATACTCACAATTTGACTTCCACCTATAATGAAAAAATAGCCAAATACACTGATTTATCCATCGAAATAAAATCCCAGTGGAAAGTAAAAACTGTAAAAACTGTACCTATTATAATATCAGCAACTGGCGTCATTCCCCATTCACTTTTTTCTTGCTTAAAGGATCTAGACATCCATAAACTTACCTTTATATTGCTGCAGAAAGCAGCAATATTGAATACGTGTAGAATAGTCCGTAAGTTTCTGTCTAAAGATTAAACATTCAACCGAGTTCGTTTGGCTAACAGCCCGCGAAAAAGGTACCTCGAAAACGAGAGAATACTAAACAGAAAGTATAATAATAATAATAATAATGGCGTAGGGAAGTGACGACCCCATCGCCCGCTGACGTAACGGTTATGTGACAAAACTGCTACGTCAGCGCAGTCAGTCAGCACCTTGCCAAGAGGTGTTAGTACCGTGCCTCGGCAAAATTGAAGGTGCAAAGGCCCGCTTGTGCACATGGCCTCACCATGAAACGGTGCCGGGTCTGGGCGTCTCCCGTTAACTGACGCCCACTACATGGATGATGGAAAGAATGAATACACGCAAAGGGCCGCTGTCTGGAGGTCGCCAGGGCGAGTCTGGAGCTGGCGCTGGACGCGACAGCATGCGAAACGCCAGCCGAGCGCGAGGAGCTGCACGAACTCCCAGCAGCCCCTCGCATCCATCATCCCCACCAGCTGGCTTGGTGTTGGCAGGGTCTTCGCGGGCCCAGCAGTCAGCACCCGCCACTGGTGGAGTACGCCGCATGCGTTGGTCAATACAAATGAACAGAAATGCATTGCGGGCGTATTTTAGGGCGAAAGGGGGAGAAATTGGAGGTTTTGCGTATCGGGCTAGGATGCATCGACTATTTGCTGAGCTGGAGCCATCTATAACCGTCACCAAGCAAAACCTGGCAGACCGAGTTCGGTACATCATGCGCTCAAAAATATTTGATGACGCCGAACTCGAACGGCTACGACGTGAGGCTATTCCTTTGTCGAATGAAAATACTACGGCAGGAGATACGGCTCTACGAGTTGCAGAGCAACCGGCACATGTAGATGCCGCCGTAGATCTCCTTGTGGTTGACTCAGGCGACGATGGAATAGTCGCCCAGGAACAAGAGCAAATGAGGAGCATATTGGAAGAGGCGGTTAGGGAAACGCGCAGTACGCCTCTCGAGAATCGACCGCGACTTCCCCGTATACCCCTAAGCAAGCGGAATCGGGCTGTCGTGAGGGCTCTCAACCCAATGCTGGTGACCTATTTGGAAGCCAGCTGGGACCTTTGCGAGACGGACTCAATTCTTTTTGGCGCCGCACTGGCAGTTTGCCGTATTATTGGCGCCAAACTTCCCACGGCTGGACGTGCTACTAGACAAAATAGCGCCATCCCAGCCTGGAGAAGAAGGATTGAGGACCGTATCGCAAAGGCAAGGGCCCTCATCGGCAGGCTGATAAGCTTCAGGTCGGGCAATAATAGGCCGAGAATTGTGCGCACCGTCAGGATGGCGTTTGCTGGGACAAACATCAGTTTGTCCCAGCCGGATATAACGCAAAAACTGACGGAGCGCATAGACGACCTGAAGCAAAGAATCGCTGCTTGGGGGAAGCGGATTCGGCGATATAACGAGAGGTCGACACGGTCCAACCAGAATCGTCTCTTCCAGAGTGACCAGAAGAGGCTCTATGAATCATTGGAGCGACCAATGGTACGTGGAACGGGCCCAGCACCGAATCAGGCCGACACAATCGCATTCTGGCGCGGCCTGTGGTCAGAGCCGGTAAACCACAGCGAGGGCCCTTGGACGGAAGTTGTCGTGAGTCAGTGTGCGAATGTTATGCCCATGGACCCCGTCATCATAACGCCGGATGACGTAGCTGAGGCGGTCCGTAGGGCCCCGAACTGGAAAAGTCCGGGGCTCGACGGGCTGCATCACTACTGGCTGAAGGGGTTCGTGGTGTGTCACGCTGTGCTCGCCCGACAGTTTCAAGAGGCTCTTGACCAAAATTTGCTCCCGAGCCTCTTCACTACTGGGATCACTCATTTGGTTCCTAAAGACCGGGATTCCACAGACCCGAGCAAATACCGCCCCATAACGTGTCTACCTACCATATACAAGACACTAACATCCATTTTGAGCGCGAGAATCACTCGTCACCTGAACTCAAATCAGGTGATGTCGCGCGCTCAAAATGGATGTCGGGGCGGTGGTCGTGGAACCAAGGAACCACTCCTCATTGACGCGGTCATTGGCAAGGTGGTTAAACGCAACCGTCGGAACCTCTCCGCCGCCTGGATAGACTATAAAAAGACATTCGACTCGGTGCCTCATACATGGCTTAAGAGGGTCCTCGAGCTGTATAAGGTCAAAGGATGGCACCGTTGACGTCTGTCGAGCATGTCGCCATCCCGGTGAGTCACTTAGGCATGTCATCTCCGGTTGTTCGGCGCTTTCTAACTCTGAGTATTTGCAAAGGCACAACTTAGTAGCCAGGATTCTACACCAGGAGCTCGCTCTGAAATACGGTCTCGTGGATCGGAAACTGCCGTATTATAAGTACTTGCCGGAAGCCGTGCTCGAAAATGACCGCGCCAGGCTCTACTGGGACCGGGCCATCATCACAGACAGGACTATTCTTGCGAATAAGCCTGATATTGTGCTGATGGACCGGGCACAGTCAAGGATATTTTTGGTCGAAATTACCATTCCTTGTGACGAGAACCTCGTGAAAGCCGAAACAGATAAGCTGACTAAATATCTGGACCTGGTTCACAAGGTGACCGACACGTGAAGTGGACTGCCGACCGAAATTATACCTGTAGTCGTTTCTGCGAACGGGTTAATCGCAGTCAGCCTCTCGGGTCATCTGAGGCAACTGGGACTTCGTGACGGACCGCTCCAAGCTCAAATGCAGAAGGCGGTGTTCCTCTATACCGCCCGCATCGTCCGCCGGCTTCTTTCCCTTTTCCCCTACCACTCGGCCGTTTGGTCTCCCCTGCCGAGGGCTTCTATCTGGTAGGGTTTTTATTTATTTATGTATTTTAATGTATTTATTTTATTTTATTGATATTTATGTATGTTTATCATTTTCATTTACAATTATATATTTATACAGCCCAACCAGATGAGAAAGCTATATAGATGCCCCACATAATAATAATAATAATAATGAGATTATCGCTAAGTGGAACGTTGATTCAGACTATTCTTGTCCAATAGTTGTATCAGTCAATGGGCTTAATGCTAAAAGTATGGACTATTATCTGTACAAGTTAGGTTTGGGCAAATGGCTGAAGGGATTAATTCAAAAATAGTAAGAAGGTTCCTATCTTTGGATACCTAACTTCACCGATGGCTTAGGATTCCTCGTCGCGGTGGATAAGAGCCGAAACAATAATATCATTTATTTAGATTGTATTTATATTATAGTTTTGTGACCATATATGTGATAATGTAATAATAATAAGAGATAACATTAGTTCTTCAGATTACAGTACGTTATAAGTTGTGAGCCGGCAGATCCCACACATCTCTCCGAAAGGTCAAGCCAAAGGCACAGACCTGAAATATAGAACGTTTTCTAACCCGAAGGAAAGAAAACGATTTTTCAGGTATCGGCGTAGCCTAGCATAGGGTCATTATACCTATCTTTTGAATTTTTAGTAAAGTAGCAAGGTAACCTATTGTAGGCAAGGTTAAGAGGCACATGTTCGTAACAACTTCTAATTTTCAATAACACGTGTCACAACTATGAAATATAAATTAAGACCTATAATTATAACAATAATCATTTTATTTTACTGTGTTTTGATTTTAAGAACTGCGATGTTTATTTTAACACAACAATTAATAAAAGCAAATTGTGGTAAAAATAATTTAAAATTAAAATTTTTGTACAGTCGACTTCAATATAAGCGACTTCAATATAGGTTATTTAAGAAAAACTCAATAACCATTGGTCTGATCTTGATCAAATTCATATGTGACCACACGAGAACTATCAACTTTCATATAAAAAAAGAATCATCGAAATCGGTTTGCCCAGTACAAAGTTATGAGGTAACACACATAAAAAAAAAATACATACACTCGAATTGAGTACCGTCTCCTTTTTGGAAGTCGGCAGATAAAATATTATGTAGCACATCGATTTCTCATAAATTAATCATCCTAGTTTTCGAATCATCATCATCATTACAACCCATCGTAGGTTCTCAATTGAACATGGCTTTTTGCATAGATTGCCGTTAAGGTTTGGGTCCCGGGACGTCTTGTGTCTCGAAGTCCCGGGACTTTTCGTAATTTTAGTTGTCTCGAGTCCCGGGACTTTCGGATCGAGACTCGAGACGAGACAAGATTGTCGAAATTGTTATGTAATCATTTTTATTTTCAAATAATTGAAGGAGCCTTGCGCCATGTGTTAGTTTAATGAATAATTACATGGTCTACAACGTAACTACTGAGTACGCAACACAATAAATGAAACAAAAACTTATTGGTAAATCCAATTGATCATGCCTTCGCATTAAAAAAATTAGGTAAAGCATTATTATTGTAAACACCAGCGCACTTAAAAAGAAGTATAATCCCGACTTCAGGTCCTTCAAAAGCGTCATTGCCAAGGCAAGGTCTGAGCACATCGGCAGAATTGTCGAGAAGCTAGTTCGCCTTCCTTCGGGAACCCGTGCATTCTGGTCTCTCGCCAAGGCTATCCAAGGGAACTTCTGTCAGCCATCTCTTCCATCTCTGCACAAAGAGGACGACTCACTGGCCCATGCAGCAAAGGAGAAAGCCGATCTGTTGAGCTCTCTCTTTGCGTCCAACTCGACTCTAGATGACGGGGGGAACACACCGCTGACAATCCCGCGGTGTGAGTGCTCCATGCCAGATGTGCGGTTTACACGGCACTCGATTCCCAAAGCACTCTTCTCCCTGCACGTCAGCAAGTCGAGTGAGCCTGATGGAGTCCTACTCCCAAGGCGTAATCCTGAATTCATGGAAGACAGCTTTCGTCCACCCGATACCTAAAAAAAGCGACCGCACAGACCCGTCCAACTACAGGCCTGCCGCCATCACCTCTTTGTGTTTCAAAACAATAGAATCCATTATAAACTGCCAGCTAATGAGGTATCACCAGCTGATTAGTGACCGCCAATACGGTTTTCATCAAGGTCGATCAGCTGGTGATCTTCTGGTCTACCTGACTCATAGATGGGCGGAAGCAGTAAAGTCCAAGGGGGAGGCGTTGACCGTTAGTTTGGACATTGCGAAGGCCTTCGATCGGGTTTGGCACAAAGCGCTTCTTTCGAAGCTTCCTTCCTATGGGCTTCCCGAGAAATTGTGCAATTGGATCACCAGCTTCCTTGCAGATCGGAGCATCAAGGTTGTAGTAGACGGTGCATGCTCTGATTTCAAGCCTATCAACGCTGGTGTTCCACAAGGCTGCGTGCTATCACCAACGCTGTTTCTCTTGCATATCAATGATATGTTGCTAACTGGTAGCATTCATTGCTATGCAGACAACAGCACTGGTGATGCCTTATATACCGGCCGTGCCAATATTTCTCGGGAAAACGTCGCCGAGTACTGGGACAAACTTGTGCCTGAAGTCGAGTCTTTGCTTAACAAGGTCTCGGATTGGGGCCGACTAAATCTAGTCCAGTTCAATCCCCAGAAGACACAAATTCAAAAGAACCCCTTTGTCGTATCTCCTCAGTTTCAAGGCACTCCCCTTGCTGCCTCAGCCAGTATCGGAATCCTTGGCGTCGACATATTGAATAGTGTGCAGTTTCGTGGTCACTTGGAAGGGAAGGCCAAATTGGCCTCTAAAAAGCTTGGCGTGCTCAGCAGAGCGAGACAGTATTTCATGCCGGCACATCGCTTGCAACTTTACAAAGCGCAAGTTCGGCCCCACATGGAATACTGTTCACATCTCTGGGCCGGGGCACCCCAGTGCCAGCTCCTTCCACTTGACCGCATCCAGCGCAGAGCGGTTCGAATCGTCGATGACCGAGTTCTTTCTGATCGGCTCGATACACTGGCACTGCGAAGAGATGTTGCATCTCTTTGCGTATTTTATCGCATCTATCACGGGGAGTGCTCTGAGGAATTGTTCGGACTAATTTCAGCCGCTCAATTTTACCATCGCACATCGCGACAAAACTCGCGTTACCATCCATACCATCTGGATGATTGGTGGTCCACCACTGCTATTTAGAAGAAGTTTTCTCCCTCGCACAACTTCCTTGTGGTATCAATTACCACCAGCGAATTTTCCGGACCGATACGACTTAGGAACCTTCAAGAAAAGAGCTTACACCTTTCTAAAAGGCCGGCAACGCATCTGCAATACCCCTGGTGTTGCGGTCGTTCATGTGCGGCGGTAGTCACGTTACCATCAGGTGAGCCGCATGCTCGTTTGCCCCATATTCCATAAAAAAAAACTCTGTGGTCCTTCTTGTCATGTCTAACTATTCGTGTTAAATACACATTGTGTATGTAATATGTGCAAGTGAGCCGCATTCTCGTTTGCACATCTTTTTATATATAAAAAGTACGTGTCACGTTGTTTGTCCGCGATGGACTCCTAAACTACTGAACTGATTTCAATGAAATTTTTGGTCAATGTGCAGTTTGGTCCAACTTAATAGATAGGATAGCTTACATCTCAATTTATAGTCGCAATACAATATTATTTTATTGAAAATTATTTGTCTATTATTTGACAGTCACAAATATCTGTTAGCTTCAAATGATTGTCAGATGACGATATCTGTTGACTGGATTGAGTAAATATTTAATAGATGGCGCTATGTTAAAAATACTAAGGTTTAATATAAGCTACAATTTAGTAGTATAACCACCACGTGTTGCTGTAAGTATTCATCAGATAGAACCGATTTCGAAAAAAATTTGCAGCTTGTGTCCAACTTGAGAGATAGGATAGTATTTGTCCCGATAAGTGACCCTCAATTTTTTTATTGCTAATTTCAGGAGTTTTTTTTGGGAAAGCAAATTTTCGTTCGGAAAGGGCAGAACAACGTCTGCCTGGTCAGCTAGTATTCTATAAAAAAATATTATATGAATTTTTTTAAAGTAGTTTAAATACACACAAGTTTTCACTTATTATTTTATTATACTTACAATTTTCTGATAATTTGATGTCAAACTTCAATTTGAAAAAAGTTTGGAAAATCCAAAGTGCACCGACTCATAATGCTCATATGCTCATCGTATATATGTCATCATATTCATGTCACTCCGTAAATTCCAAGACGTATTTAAGTATAAATATTACATCCTACTTACTTTTAGTAGGTACGTATTACTATTATTTATTCTGTGCTTTTAAAATATTGTAATAAAATCTCTGATTATTATATTAATCAAGTATGTATGAAATTTGTTAATTTAATATTTTGTATTTATTTGTACAGTGATCTTTTTGAGCCGCTGCAAATAACCAATACAATATCCACTCACAACGGCAGTTGACGCCGAGAACTAACCGAGTGAGGCGCAGGCAGTCTCTATTTACTAAAATGAATTCTAACACAAGGCTGATAAAATACCAAAAATTTCGACATTTAGCTGCCGAAAAAAATTAATTATAACTAAACAAAACAAAATTAAACTACCATTTACATTCAATGGCTTCCCACAAGATAGATGAAGAGTTTTAAAAATAGATTGAGTTGAACAATTGATATTTTCAAAAGCTATCGTGTTTACAATTCCGGATTTGATAAATCCACACCATAAGCCACTAAAATCCCTTTTTTATGTAAAAATAGCAATTAATCGATTAAAAAAAATATTAATAAGTTCAACAATCATTTATCTTTCTGATAATGTGCTTTTTATATCATTTTTATGTATAATATGATTGCTAAATATGATTTACACATACATAATACATACATTTTAAGCATACTTACATACAAACATATTATACAAAAACATTTAAATAAGAAGGTCAATTGCTGAAAGAAGAAAGGTAGTGATCAGTCACCATTCTTTTAAAGGCTGCAACAGAAGTTGGTTTCTTGATATGAGGAGGTAATTTATTCCATAGCCTTATGGCCTCAGCGGCAATATGTGATTATGAGAATTAACAATGATATTACGAACTATGATTAGATACTAGAATTACTAGATATTAGTAAAGTTATTAAGAATTAGAATGATTTTTAACTAAGATCGTTTCATAACTATAAGATTTAACTGTTTAGAAGTGCATCTATGTGTGACTAAAAGGAATAAACAAAGTAATTATTAAGACTGAAATTAACGTTAAAGTTATTTAATTTTCTGTTTAATTGTTGTTGATAAATGTTAATAAATGTTGATTTTTACAAAAAATTGCATCTTTTTAATACGTTTCACCAGAAATTAACTCAACTAAAATTCATCAAAAGAGGCTTGCCCATCTTAAAACAAAAACAAAAAAAGCTTTTTCTTAAAAGTCTCGAAGTCCCGGGAATTCCCGGGACATTGATTATAGGCTGTCTCGTGTCCCAGGACTTTGTAACTGTCGGGAATTCCCAAACTATAATTGCTGTAAAACATCGTCCTCAGCAACTTTGCATTTCATGAGTTTTTCGTTTATGTTCTAAGTTATAATTATTCATAAACACTCTCTCCCTTGCTTCTAAAACACTCTCTTTAAACAGTCGCAAATCGTTTAATGAGTGGGCAACAATAGGAATCCATAGGAGTAGACAAAAGTTGTACGACATTTACAATGAAAGATTATAAATCATAGTGTTTCACTTAGAGAATATGTTAAAAAATATTCCAAAATATTTAAAAAGGTGTGTTGCGCAGCCAAGCTGTTATATTCAAGAAACAAAATTAAGAACGCCTCTAATAAATTTAAAATGACGTGGAGTATAACCACTACTGAAACTGACAAGTTGAAACTACACAACTCAAACGTTCTATTAAATTTTTGCAACGGTTTTTGAATAATATTTTACCGACATTCCGATCTTGACTACAAAGTCACTCAATTCCTCCCCTGCTGTCTCCGGGTCATTACTCAAACAAAATTTAAATGTCTGTAAAAATAATTTGCATTTCATAGAATATTATCAGATGATATTCTTGAATATTTCAAAGCTATTGATTTTAAGAAAATAGCAGATCTATGCGGGATTTCTGTTAAAGCTATTGCGTCTATAATAGATGCGATCGCAACCCAACTTGCTATTATTTTCAATGCTAGTATGGAATCTGGTGTGTATCCTGGTTTAATAAAACATACTAAAGTTATACCTTTATTCAAATCTGGCAGTACATTGGACCCCGCTAATTTTTAACCTATTTCTGTACTGCCAACGTCAAGTAATTTTTTTTAAATTATTCTAGATCAAAAGTTTTTTTATTATTTAAATAAGTTATTACTAACAATCAGTTTGGATTTACAAGAGGTCACTCGACAACTGATGCTGGTGTTGAAATTTCAGAAGATGCTTTGTGTATATTTTGTGATCTTTCCAAGGCTTTTTCAACTGTGTTCACCATGAGACATTAATCAGGAAGCTACATCATTATTGTGTAAAAAACTTAATAACTTATTATGTCACATATAAATAATAGAACGCAAACAGTTGTTATTAATGGATGCAGTTCTTACGGATCGGTAGTATCTATGGGTGTTCCCCAGGGCTCAGTTCTTGGTCCCTTTCTGTTCTCAGTTTATATTAATTACTTACCTTACTTGGTAGGGAATAACCACGATATAGTATTATTTGCTGATGATACTTCGTTGATTATTCGACTTAAATGGCAATAATTGAAATATGACGAAATGAATAGTGCTATATCAAATGTAGTATACTGGTTTAACGTTAATAATTTGCTTTTTAATAAAACGAAATTTAAATTCACTACACCTAATGTTAAACAGGTGAATACCAATGTGTTTTTAAATGGTCAGGAACTGGGCATTGTTGAAAACACTGTTTTTCTCGGAATTACAGTTGACGTGAAGCTTCAACGAGACCCTCGTATATCTAAACTAGATAGCATACTTAGTTCTGTAGCATAGGCTGTTAAAAAGATTAGATGCCTGACATGTATTGAAACAGCTAGATTAGTTTATTTTAGTTATTGCCATAGCATAATGTCATATGGAGTTTTGGGTAATACGACTGACTTTGAAACTATCTTTGTTTTGCAAAAAAGAGCCATAAGAGCAATAATTTATAACCTAGGTACAAAGAAATCCCTTAGAGAAAAATTTAAAGAAATAAATATGTTAACTTTGGCCTCTTAATATATTTACGAGAACTTATTGTATGTACACAAAAACAAAAATAGTTTTATTAAAAATAGTGATATACATTCTTTAAATACTAGAAACAAGCACAAATTAGTTTTACCAGTTACTAGACTCCAAAGGTTCAGTAATTCCTTCATGGGGCAATGCATACGCTTTTACAACAAAGTCCCAGAGAATATGCAGGCCATTTCTATCAAAAGGTTTAAATTATTTATTAAGCAAAAATTGTCTAGTAAGGGTTATTATACTACTAGAGAGTTCATGACTGATAATAACCCCTGGGAATGAGGTGATCACTACCATGCTGTTTCTAAATGTTTTCATAACACTTGTATATAATATTATATTGTAAATTATGCTTTTTTTTAAAAAGTCCCGCTGGGTTCCTTCCTAGTTCTTCCCAGGACAGAGGTTTTTTTTGTGAACCAATGGTAAAAGTAAAAAATGACTTTCAATAAGTATTATGTACTATAATCTATATTAAATAAAAATGATTCTATTCTATGCTATGCTTAATTTTGCCTTTTTCATAAAATAATGAAAATATACGGTATTTTTATTATAATATACTAAAATTGTGTGATATAAATGCAAGTGCAACTTTTGCTCAATTTTCAATTCAAAAACAAATTTTATAACATGTACGAATTAATCTTCACTGGCAACACGCACTGGTTGTACAATTTCGTTTTAAGGTTTTGAGGTATGTCTGATGAGAAGATGTGTCGTAGCTTCCCGAACGCTGCCCAGCCGAGTTGAATCCGTCGATTGACCTCTCGGTCGAAGTTGGACTTACCTAGTCGGACTATTTGTCCCAGGTAAACATACTCGTCAACAACTTCGAGCTTAGTGTTCCCAACAACTACCGGCATAGGTGTGACATGGACATTAAACATCATCTTTGTTTTGTCCATGTTCATCTTAAGACCTATCCGTTGGGAAACACTATTGAGGTCATTGAGCATAGTGCTTAGGTCCTCCAGCGATTCTGCCATAAGGACTATATCGTCGGCAAATCGAAGGTGAGTGATGTACTCGCCATTGATGTTGATACCGTATCCTTTCCAGTCCAGAAGCTTGAAAACGTCTTCCAATGCAGCGGTGAAGAGTTTCGGGGATATGACGTCACCCTGTCTTACACCTCTCTGCAATTGGATAGGTTTCGTACTCTGGTTCTGTACTCGGATAGCCATCGTAGCCCTACTGTACAAGCACTTCAACACTTCGATATACCGAGAGTCAACTTGGCACCGCTGAAGGGACTGCAGCACCGCCCAAATTTCGACGGAATCAAAGGCTTTCTCATAGTCCACATACGCCAGACATAGTGGCAAATTGTACTCCTCGGACTTCTGTACAATTTGCCGTAGGGTATATATGTGGTCTATGGTGCTAAAGCCCTTTCGGAAACCGGCTTGTTCGGGAGGCTGGAAGTCGTCAAGTCTGCGCGCGAGACGATTCGTAATGACTCTCGAAAACAGCACGTAGACGCGGCTCAGAAGGGAAATCGGTCTGTAGTTCTTCAAGAGAGCGTTGTCGCCTTTCTTGAAGAACAAGACCACCGCACTTCTGCTCCACGCCTCCGGTGTAATGCCACCATGGAGGACGGAATTAAAGAGCTTCTGAAGGACTTCAAGTACCGGTTTTCCACCCGCTTTCAGAAGCTCCGCTGTAATTCCATCCTCGCCTGGGGCCTTGCCGTTTTTAAGGTGCTGGAGAGCCATTCTAATCTCGCTCAGACTGACGTCCGGGATATCATCGGAATAATGTCGGATAAGACTCGCTCTTGGATCGTTACTCACACTTGCGTGTGGCTCCAACGATGACGTGTACAGCTGCCCATATATATACGTGTATAGCTCGAAGAACCGACAACCGATGGGGAAGAAAGGTTCTCGAGTGGCAGCCTCGTACCGGCAAGCGAAGTGTAGGGCGTCCCCCCACTAGATGGAGTGACGACCTGGTAAGATATGCAGGAAGTCGATGGATGCAGGTGGCTCAGGACCGTGCTTTGTGGCATTCTTTGGGGGAGGCCTATGTTCAGCAGTGGACTTGTGAAGGGCTGTAATGATGATGATGATGATAATGATGATGATACGAATTAATCTTAACTTCCTTAGCGCTGTCATCTAAAGTTTCAAAATAAGTTATGTCCTAATTAATTTATATTACCGTTATCCAATGTGGTTAAAAGCTTATGTATGCCCGTGTGTTAACTGACCCCATTTGCCCATTTGGCAAGTAAGCACAATTCCACGATTAAATTAAAAAGTAAACGCTGTTTAATCTTTGAACAACAGTACGCGCCTCATTTTGTTGATGGGCTCGCACAGTTTCACATACTGGCTCTCCGCACCGTACGCAAATCTTTCGTATTGCCAACAAATTTTGCAGATTTTTTCAACCACTGCACTGGTATGAAACGGTACAGAGACACTGATCGCTCGGAATAACTCGGGTCGCTGTGGAAAAATATTGTAATATCTTGCTTATTGGCATAGGAAGAAGAAAATAAAATTCAAAGAAAAAGATTCTGGATTCATAATATTAATTTAAAAAGGCAGTTGTATGGAAAATATTATACTTTATTTAAAGAATTTCGAGATTTATTAGATGATGTTGAACGATTTTTGAGATATTTGTATTATAATACAAGAAATTTCAAAAATTGCTATATATACTAAAACCATTTATTCTTTTCATTTATTTATTCTTCTTTATACGTGGTAGAGCCATGCTACAGCTATATTAATAGTATAGTTGTAGCACGAATGGGTCGACTCGACCGGGGAAGGACCACGCTCTCACAGAATACCAGCGTAAAATAGCAGCTTAATGCTGCTGTGTTTCGTATGGTGAGTGTAGAGAACCGGAGACCCCTTTTACTGGAAAAGAGGCATTCCATCTCAGTCCTCACGGGTGACAACGCATCTGCATTTTGAGTCGTCTTCGAGGATAGATGTAGATGTCTATGGGTCACAGCAACCACTTACCATCAGGTGGACTGTGTGTTCGTTTGTCATCCTTTTTCTATAAAAAAAAAAATACTAAAACCATATCTCTCAGATAACTAAAGACTTAGTAGTATTTACGCATATTCAAGCAAACCACGAAGCCTAAAGATGAGAAAAATTAAAATGAGCCTAGCTTTATCGGGACTATAACTTAAATTACGAAAATTTGCGTTTAACGTTGCGTAGTGTTTTGAATTAAAAAAAATTGTTGAAATTGTTTGTAGTTAAGACCACTAGAAAATTGGCATTTTACAGTCCTTAATAATTCAAGATGTATAATAAGTTTCATAAAATTTGGGATTCCATGTATTCAAGCGACCCTTATTAATTACAAGTAGGTATGTATGTTTAATAGTTTTTGAGTCATGGAGAGATACGTGCTACCACTATCGGTGGGTCGATATCTCCTTTCGCTCTTGTCGCTATTTCCTAGTCTAGATGTGCATTTTAATGTGTAACAAAATTCATGGCTACACTGGATTTTTTTATGGAATAAAGGCGACAAATGAACAAACAGCCCACCTGATGGTAAGTGGATGCTGTGGCCCACAGATATCTACATTTATTCTCGATTAAGAATGAAAATGCAGATGCGTTATCACCCCTGAGGACCAAAATGGAATGCCTCGTTTCTAGTTAAAAAGGTCTCCGGTTGTCTACACTCACCATACGAAACACGACAGCATTAAGCTGCTATTTTACGCTGGTATTCTGTTAGAGCGTAGACCTATCCCGGTCGGGCGGACCTATTCGTGCTACAACCATAATTTAGTTGCAGCGCGGCTCTATCAAGTATAAAATATATATATCTTACTGATTTTTTAGTTTCAAAAGCCAATGGAATTAATAAAAAAAATATAAATGAACATAAACAACTACATAAATGGTAAAAGCTATTTGCAAATTGGTACTATGAAAAATAATTCCCTCTAATGAAGTATAAGTAGGTTATTATATTAATTTTACTGTATCGATAGCCAATGAAATTGGAACTAAATAAAATAAGAAAAACAAATATTATACAGAAAATAATTCAATATAATAAATGAACGTTACAAATACATAATTGGTTTAATCTGTTTACAAATTGTTACTCTGTAAAATATTTTCATATAATGAAGTATAAGTAGGATATAAACTTTCTAGACTTAAAATTTTTGCTCGAAATTTTTGCTTTATGTTTTATTCCCAAACCAAGTTTATCGCATTTAGTTCGCTTCTATTTTCTGCCGACTTCCAAAAAGGAGACGGTACTCAATTCGACTGTATGTTTTTTTTATGTGTGTTACCTCATAACTTTTTACTGGGTGAACAGATTTCGATGATTCTTTTTTTATTTGAAAGCTGGTACTTCTCGTGTGGTCCCATATGAGTTTGATCAAGGTCTGACCCATAGTTTTTGAGTTATTCTTAATAACTTATATTGAAGTCGGCTATACAAAATTTTTAATTTTAAATTATTCATTTTGTTTTTGTTACCTTTAACAAAGTGGGTAAGCCGCTAATAATTAAACAATTATAGTCAAATCCTATGAAAACACAATTTTTATTGTAAATTTGTTATTTACAAGTTGTAAACTAAGGTAGGTATTTAGTAATTAATAGTTTAGAAATATATATGTAACCTAAGCTGCTCGAGGTGCGTTTTCTAAATGGTTTAATTATAATGAAAAAAAAAACCTTAATCTACGACAACCACGAACACAATACGTCACACACATGCAAGCTGTCCTACCCACCGCGAAGATCTTTTATTTACTCAATTTAAAAAGCCTTTTTTATAAATGAATTGAGGTATAAGTTTAAAATCTAAAACGATGAGCTTGACTCCCAGTCAAAGCATTCCTCTGTTAAGTCATGGCCATCGATACTAATGTACGAATTCGTACGGTGGACTATAGTCCGATGTTATGAAGTAAGGGAAAGTGATTAATGACAGAGGCGCCGCGAAATGCATCAATAAAATATCTGCAATAAAAGATACTTGAGATGCTAAGCCAAGGTGAAAAATGTTTTATAGAAACATCGACATACAGATTTTCATGAATTGACAATGCAATGAAGCCAATAGTAAAGGCGGAAAGCTAATGTTTTTCGACATTGCGCTAGGGTCACACGTACCTAAGTAGAAGTTCCCTGAGTGTAGCCTCGTCCTCCTCCGTCGGCGCATATCGTGTCAGCTTGCCGCCGGCCTCCCGGGCCACATGATCAGGTACCACTGTATCAAAACTCGTTGTTTATTCTCCTATGGCACTGAGCCGTAGTCGCTCCGATCCTAAACCTATTCCGAGGATTCTACTTCGTGCCGTTCGGACAATTATTATTTTGTAACGCCATGCTACAATGATTACTCGCAAATAAGTAGAGCTCTGGTAACTTTAAACGTTCTTAAATGCATATTATAACCCTATAGTGTCAATTTGCGTAGCATTTAATACATATGTATCTACATACAGCGGCATGAATAGGCCGCTAATAATAATGCATATTTTTTTTAATTGCTGGCTGGTTTCATACTTGTTGTTACAATATTAATCACAATAGTTGTTCAAACTTTATAACTAATACAACAATAGTTTTAAGAGATTTTTCTAATAGGGATGTATTTAGTTAAAACCGTGTAAGCGGCTGTGTAAGAATATCTACTACCCATTATCGTCGCAAGGGTGTCGTAAGAGGCGACAGGGCGAAACGAACCAAGCGATAGGCAGCAGTTACTTCCTTATAACAACCCGCTTGTAAAGCGTGGCAGCTATGGCAGATATTCCCCCTATGATGGAATCTATGGAGGCGGCCTATGCTCAGTAGTGGACTTTTGATACGCTGTGACGGAAGCGGTAACGATTACACAAGTTTATTTAGAATATTATTTTGTACATTTTAATCAAATCAAGGACTTAACGACACACATATAATACATTTGCATCGACCAGAACTATTTTCAGGCTTTTTGTCACTAATCAGAAAAGTGCAAAACAGTTCCCACTACGGACTAAGTTGCCTTGCCAAATTCTATTATTCTCGAGAGTGAATACTCAATATCATTTTTCGCTCACGAAAATAATAGGATAAGGCACGGAAAGAAATAATAATTTTACTCAGTTCTGCGTTCAAAATTCGTCAATATTCTTATCCGTCCGCATTCCAGAAACCAGCTTAAAAATTTTGAGGAGCTCCCTAATTGAGTGCACTGAGTTCGAAATATAATGTACGTTTTCACGCACTAAGTCACAAAAGCTACAAAATTTCAAATTATTCATCGTAAAAAGAGACACAATATACAACATATGCCGAATATAGCTATTGAAAAGTGGACCAATGATAATTCTTGGTTGGTGATAATTTTTTTTAAATTAAACTAACAGGTGAAGATTATGGGGACACAAAGATACAATCACTCCAGTCGTAGATTTAGTAGGTAATTTGCAGTAATGATAACGGAGCGACTCTAGCTGCACATTACATTATAAAAGGAATTTAGAAGTGAATATGATAATATTCATATAAAGGGGCAACCCTTTATCGTGGAGAATTTGATCATGATGAAAATTAATGTTCGGACGCCTAATAACCGTTTAACAACTTTACCTTTAATGATAATTGATTGGTCGACGAGGTGACTTGATATGAATTTAATTGAACACATTGGGGATATATACTTTTTACAACTGCATATGCGTGTAATTTAATTTGTATTTTTTTAAACTATTTAATTTGTGTTATAGTATATAGTTAGTATATAGTTATAAAACGGTAATTACAATTATTTACTTTTTATAGCAGCATAAAATCGAACCAACATCATCACCGTACTGCTAATTAGTGCCAATGGCCACAACAAACAGGTCCTAATATTTAATTTGGAATATAAAACATAGCAAAAACATTTTGGTATACATAGTATATAATTTTCGTATATTATTGGCACAAATACCTACTGTTCGTAGATCTAACACGCCATTAAAAATATTCAAAATTTATTTTTATGTATAGATTAATTTGAGTTAGGTCTGACTTTTACCCGACTGCCATGGAAGGATTATGTTTTTCAATCACTATATAAATATTTAACGGTTCTTTATGCGTGGAATAAGTTGCCAGCATCTGGTGTCTTTTCATCCGATTACAATGTGGATGTCTTCAAGGCAAGAGTATAAGCTGCGCTGTACTATCTTCGTGTTCATTACTACTTACCGTCAAGTGGTATGATAGTCAAGCACTGGCTAAGAATAGTTTAAAAAAGTTATTTATCAAAGAAAATATACACTACGCGAAACTATATGTTATGTAATGGATAAAATAGTTCAATTGATTCATTTTTTAATTCAGTCACGTTATAATTTATTTGATGAATAGCTTTTATCTGACGATTGAAAAATTATCCCTTAATTAATTAATTGTAATAAAAATGGTGCATTTTAGTTGTAAAGGTTACATTAGACATTATTTAATTATTGTTTATGGCTTTATGAAATTGAAGGAATTAACAATTATATTTCTTAAAACGACAACGGCGCGGCGCCGAGATAGAATGTCATTTGTTTGTTCATAAGTTGAAATCAAGTAAATAGCATTACTAGCTAGTTAATTTATTTCATTGGTTTATTTCAATTATTATGTATAGATCGATAAGAAATTTTAAAGTGATAAGTGTCTCATAAAAGAATAAAATTGTTTTATTCTTAATATTGACATGAATAAATAAATTTAATTGTATTGTATGTAATTTAATTTTGAGAAAACAAAATTTAGGTTAGTTTATAGAATAAAACGATGTTCTATTCAATGTAGACGTTACGTAAACATGGGCACCACTTTCAATCACATACTCGTATCAATATTGATAGAGGATGCTAAGGTTTGCTTACGTTGTTTGCCAATTATCCTTTGATTGGAGTAATTTATTACCTAGGAAAGCCACGGTGCGCAAGTTTACGCACGCCCTCTATTGACTTGCAGTATTTACCTGAAATTTGATCTATTGGTGAGTAAAACGGGGGCTCGTCCCCGCCGGCCTGTTGGTGCTCAAGCAGGCGATGACACGACTGTCTCATGAGCGCTCCCGACACTGATGAATATATTGAAATGTTTATTATAGTTATCACAATGCACATTAATATAATAATTCTATTTCACCTACATTATAATCATCATAATATCATATACATTATAATCATCTTTACAGTCCTGTTTTAGTCCGCTGACATAAGCCACCCTTAAGGAATGCTTCAAAAAATCAGTTCTGAGCCACCCGCTACAGTTAATTTTAATATGTAACCGTAGGTACCTGGTGACTTTTCACCACCTGGAAAATATAGGGCGTATTATTTTAAAATTGATTGTTTATTTTTCAATAACATTTTATCATATTGATCTATCAATAAATACTACTAATTGAAGTAAATTTAGGTATTCTCTAGCGACCGGTTCAAGGCTTTATAAATTCTTTCATGCTTACCACGTGTGCACATGATTTTGAAATTCGTTATTCAGAAAAAATATTTTGTTATTTGGATAAATACTTGTACTAGTTTCACAATATTTATTTTGCAAGTGTAAATTATAAATTGAACTAATTTTAGTTTCAAAATTGTATAAATTATAAAACGGCCAGTAAAAAAATATTTAAAAAATATCCATGCCATAGGATTTTGCTTCGTTACCCGTTATCAGATCTGTTGATTTCGAAAAAATTGCCTTCGTTAAATAAGAAAAACTAGTAGTTTCCGCCATTTATAAGTTTCCCACACGGCGCTCCTATACTTATAAATCTTGTAAAACGTTGAAAGTTTGAAAAAAAAACATTACAAAAATGTTTCTAAACCAACATTTATGATAGATCTCAAGAGATATTTTATTTTTAATTTTATTGTTATCTATTTAAACCTTGATTTTATATTGATTAGGTAAGTCCAACTTCAACCTAAGGGTTTACGACACATCTTCTCGTCCATGTTACTTCAAAATTTGAAAACAAAAGTGTGCACCGAGTGTGATCGTGACAAATGTCTGAGACGTGATCCTACACTGCCGGCTTATGAAGAATCCTACGGTGGCTCAGCGAGTAATGGAGAGGGCTATGTTTCTCTGCGTGATACACTTCGCGATGTGACGTAATAAATTATATATATTAATTATAAATTCGTACATGGTAGAGCCATGTTGCAGCTATATTATAGTTGTAGCACAAATGGGTCGGCTCTACCGGGGAAGGGCCACGTTCTCACAGAATACTAGCGTAAAATAGAAGCTTAAGGCCATTGTGTCTCGTATAGTGAGTGTAGAGAACTGGAGAGCCTTTTTACTGGATACGGGGTATTGCATTTTGATTCTTAATCGAGGGTAAATGTAGGTATCTATGGGCCACAGCATTCACTTACCATCAGGTGGACTGTGTGCTCGCTTGTCACCCATATTCTATAAAAAAATCAATCCACAGTAAAACCAGAGTAACCGACATAGCCCAACGGATCAGTGAGCGGACGCCCCCACTTGATGAAGTGACAACCAGGTAAGAGATGTAGGACGTCGATGAGTGCAGGTGGCTTAGGACAGTGCTTTGTGGTATTCCTGAGCACTTAAAAAAATATCATTTCATATATATGCCATTAGATCCTCTTATCAGCGAAAGGACTTGCCTTCTTCTTAAGAACTGGAGATGATATATTACATGGTAGAGCCATGCTGCAGCTACATTAGTAGTATAGTTGTAGCACGATTCGGTCGGCTCGACCGGGGAAGGACCACGCTCTCACAGAATACCAGCGTAAAATATCAGCTTAATACTGCTGTGTTTCGTATGATGAGTGTAGAGAACCGGAGACCCTTTTTACTGCCAAAGAGGCATTCCATCTTAGTCCTCATGGGTGACAACGCATCTGCATTATAATTCACATACGAGGATAAATGTAGATGTCTATGGGCCACAGCAACCACTTACCATCAGGTGGAATGTGTGCTCGTTTGTCAGCTCATCCTATAAAAAAAATGATGGACTTTTCCGTCCTGTTTTTGGCGTCAAGTAGCAGTGCTTGCACTGCTGTGTCCCGGTCTAAAGGATATATAGAACCATTATAATCACAGGCTGTGTGTCATTCCATTTTCGTCCTCACAGGTGACAACGCAACTGCAGCCTATTTTGTTTGAAGTTGGTTGCATGAGCTACAAAAACCACTTATCATTATCATCATCAATTAACATCATTTGGACTTCAATTTCGTTTGTCAGTTTAGTTTTATAAAAAAAAAGAAAAGCTAATCAGTTATTTTAGGTATCTTCTTACAATATATTCCAGCTTTACCAGGCATTATTTACTTATTAGAATTGCAAAGACTTACGTCATTCTCACTTCTTTTGAACTCCCATTATATATAATAAAATAATATACCTAAAAGTTCACTTCTGTTGCACATCGTACTTTCACTATGAGCGTCATTAAATACTTAACAAATAAATTAACAACTTCTGAATCTACTTATGTGCTATTCAGTTGTTCAGTTAGTTTGAAACATTAACATTCGTCTGACGATTCAGCTTATTAAACATAGGTACATTAAAGTAACTGAATTTGCATACTTAATTGATACTAATGGAAACCATGTATGCACTTAGATTCGGAATTGAAAACATAATACATAGGCCTTATTTAATATATAAATAAGTATTAATTATTAATACAAAACTAATGCTACAACTTTTAAATAATTTTACATTTAACGCAAATGTATTATGAGCACATAAATAGGTAATTTTTTCGTACCTTTATTCTAGTTATTGTCATTTGACTACAACCGATGGCAGTTTAATCGACGACATTTTGTCTGAAACAAAAAAAGAAATATAAATCATTGTGCAGTAAATAAACTGTTGTAATGTAATAAATAGGTTTAATTGTCGTCAAAACTTAGCAGAAAATACAGAAAAACAGGTTAATTTAAAAGTACAATTAAATTTATAATAAAAATAATAAGGAAAATTCAAAATCTTACGATTGCATGTCACAGGGGCTACAATTGCAGACAATTTTCTAGTATAATTGTTCAAATAAAGTTGCGTTCTACAGGGAAATTTACTGCTCAATAATTTAGTTTTTTAGAGCAAAATTGTTTAAAATTGGGTTAGGACAAAGTGCTGTTATAGTTGGAGGGATTGGCGCCTGCTTTATATTTCGTTGTACACATCATGCATCTTATATTTTTTTTTATAGGATAAGGGTGACAAACGAGCACACAGTCCACCTGATGGTAAGTGGCTGCTGCGGCCCATAGACATCTACATCTATCCTCCATTACAATTCAAAATGTAGATGCGTTGTCACCCGTGAGGACTAAGATGGAATGCCTCATTTCCAGTAAAAAGGGCCTCCGGCCACCTGCACTCACCAAGCGAAACGCAGAGGTAAACCTCTACTTCACGCTGGTTTTCTGTGAGGTCGTGGTACCACCCCGGTTCGAGCCGGCCCATCCGTGCGACAGCAAAAGCTGCCACGTGGCTCTACCACTGTTAATATATTACATATAACTGCAAATGCTAATTTAATACGTATTAGGCGAAGTTAAAGTAACCTGCAGGTTATTGAAATCATTATATATCTTTATATATAAAAATTACGTGTCACGTTAATTGTCCGCGATGGACTCCTAAACTACTGAACTGATTTCAATTAAACTTTGCACACTGTGTGCATTTTGGTCTAACTTGAGAGATAGGATAGTTTTTATCCCGATAAATGACCCTTAACATTTTTTATTGCGTATTTAAGGATTTTTATAGGAGGGGTCGTCGGAAAGGGCAGAACAACGTCTGCCTGGCGAGCTAGTCTTATATATTATATATAAAAAGTACGTGTCACGTTGTTTGTCCGCGATGGACTCCTAAACTACTGAACTGATTTCAATGAAATTTTTGGTCAATGTGCAGTTTGGTCCAACTTAAAAGATAGGATAGCTTACATCTCAATTTATAGTTGCAATACAATATTATTTTATTGAAAATTATTTGCCTATTATTTGACAGTCACAATTTTCTGTTAGCTCTGTCAGATGATGATATCTGTTGATTGGATTGAGTAAATATTCAATAGATGGCGCTATGATAAAAATACAAACGTTTAATATAAGCTACAATTTAGTAGTATAACCACCACGTGTTGCTGTAAGTATTCAACAGATGAAACAGATTTCAATGAGATTTTGCAGACTGGTCCAACTTGAGAGATAGGATAATTTTTATCCCGATAAGTGACCCTCAATTTTTTTATTGCTAATTTCAGGAGTTTTTTTTTTGTAAAGTAAATGGTTGTTCGGAAAGGGCAGAACAACGTCTGCCTGGTCAGCTAGTCTTTATATATAAAATTACGTGTCACGTTGTTTGTCCGCGATGGACTCCTAAACTACTGAACTGATTTCAATGAAATTTTGCATACTGTGTGAATTTTGGTCCAACTTGAGAGATAGGATAGTTTTTATCCCGCCAAATGACCCTCAACATTTTTTATTGCGATTTTAAGGATTTTTATAATAAGGGTCATTGGAAAGGGCAGAACAACGTCTGCCTGGCGAGCTAGTATATATATTTATGTTTGAAATAATAAAAAAATCATCGTTTCAATTATATATTTTTCAATTATACAAATTTTCTTAGAATAATTTCTGCGTGGCGTGTCGTATGATCACATTACGTCAGTCTAACTCACAGAACACAATTACAGACTACTTGTAGAGCTCACTCTCACTTTCCATTGTTTCAATATTGAGGATTACACTACTGTCTATCAAAGTGACAGTTACGCGAAGAGTTTATTGAACGCTGCCAATATTCGACGGGAAATGACAACTTTGACAGCGTAGGGAACGAGTCGGTGTGTTTTGACCGCTTTTACTATCATCGCATGGAAACTGTATGAAATCAAATCGCATCCCACTCTGATATCGGGAACACGCTACGAGTTGGTTTAAATTTTTTATGTAATCGCAAATTTTTATACGTTAAATGTATCGAACCTACTCGTAATTTCTGACTTTTTTTATAGGAGAGGGGGCAAACTATCATGTGGCTCACCTGATGGTAAGTGACTACCGCCGCCCATGAACAACTGCAACACCAAGGAAATTGTAGATGCGTCGCCGACTAATTTATTATTTATTTGATGATTAATTCAATTTTCATTTTTAAAATGACGTTATTCATATTTGTTTTTATTTTCACCACTTAAGCGGACTTGAATTTTTTTTATAATACTTATGCTGATCGCTTTTTGAAATGTAGCCAAATATTCATTAATTGCAAGAAGAATTTAAGAAAAATTTTTATTTTTAAATCATTAGCATTGTACAAGTAATAAAGATTTTCCTAGGAACTACTTTCGGCTTTGAATATTTATGAAATACAGTAACACCAAATAAAGTAGAATAACTACTATTTTATTTCGTGGGAGGGCTACCTAAGAGTTCATATGGGCTGGTAGCAACCTCTTGACTTGCTATCGCCTAGCAACTACTCCTAATCCTATGTACTGTTTTGAAGGGTAAGGGTAAAGAGAGCTTACAGGTTGTAAGAATTACGTCTTAGTCCTCGGAAATGATAGCATATATATATATATATATATATATATATATATATATATATATATATATATATATGTGTGTGTGTATATATTTATTGTAAAAGCTATTCTCGTGACGAGAAATAGACATTATTTTCGAGTTGTTTATGTTTTGATTCTGAAATTAGTCCAGTTGTTTAGGTTTATTTTCTTTTTGATCAGGTGTTATCCTTCGCCACTTTGTTTTATAAAATAAAGTAAAGAAATGTTTAAGTCAAGTATACTATTGGACAAAAATAATAATTAATGTATGAAAATAATATTGACCGATAAGGTTTAACGAGCGACACGGGCCACCGGGGCGGCGGACCGGAGGGGAGTGGTCATAATAGCGTTTTTCCAGATACAGAACTTTTTTTTTATATTTTTTTTATATTTATAGAAAATTTGGGGGGGGGGGGAGGGGGGGGGGGTTGATCTGCAGAAAAAAAACAATCGTGTATCACTACCAAACTCACACATAGCAATTAAAACAATAAACTACCAATTTCACACAGCCATAGACACATTATAACACTATCGTTCGCTGACAGCGACAACTCGGATACAGACTTAGATCAGTCGCTCAACCGATCCGCATATTGTATGAGGCTGAGTGGCCTGTGTTGACAGTCAAATTCGAAACCACACGACCGTTATTATTGGAATTTTTAAGTTTAAAAAGAAGTAAATGAATGTAATTAAAAAACTTATATATGAAAGGTAACGCCATCATTTTGTAAATTTGACGTGGCAGATCTCATTTTTTAGCAAAAAACTGAACAATTTGGCATTTTTGTAGGACGTCGATTCAGCCGTGTAACTAGATTTAGTCTAGTGAGCAGTGCGGCTGCAACTAGTTTTCTTGACCGCGTGGGCTTATATTTTAATAACAGTAAACGTCTGCGTATGGCTACTCCCCTCCGATCCACCGGAGTCCCGTTTTGCTCTATGTTTTCATGATAAATTCATTGAAATTTAATTAACAAACAAAAATGGTTTAAACAAACTTATTCCAAAATATTTAAACGAAAATGCTTTCAGTAATTCTCATTGTAGCTTTAGCGAATATCCGAGTACAACTCTAAAATGTATTTAATTTTTTGAAATACCATAAATTAATCTTCAAGCAGCATTACCGAATTCGGTTTATGAATTGATGGATCTCGTTCGATAAGATGGTATTATCTTATGTATTAATTTATGTATTTAAGTTTGGTAATTATAGACCTAATAGATATGTATTCTAGACAATTTTATAAATATATTAAGGAACTTAAAATTATTATAAATATAAGCCATCTTTAAGTATTTTAAATATAATAAACGGGAAAAACGGATGTGGCATAAAACAACTCAAAGTCAACCTCTTCGGATACCATGGTACAATATTTTTGAAATTAATAGACATTATATAATTACTACTCATAAGTTACGTTCTGGCCCAATTACCCCAATAAAAATGTGTTTATGATGAAGGAAGTACACTCGCCCAATTGTGTCATTTGTCAAAATATAGTGGATATATAAGATATGCTGGCAGAATGTGCCAAATATCAAAGGCAAGGGGAGAATCTTGTGAAAAAATAAACATCAAAAAGAATATAAAAGCGAGGCTGCCCAACAGTGCACTGAAACTGTTGTTATAATGTACTACAAGAGCACTGTATGCCTTCTGACTGTAGTTGATCCACAGATTGCAGGTATAAAATAATTGATAACATGACTTAAAAAGTGTAATTTTAACTTCACGAGTGCATCGAGTGAACCTGCGGGTTAGCATGTTGCACAACCAGCGCCTTCCGTTCTCTGTCCGCTCTAAGTCATCGCTCAGTAATTCATTGACCCAATGCCCTAGACCTGTTTTAACGGAGTTCCCAACTTCGGAATGGACAAGTATGTTTTCCTGCCGGCTTTAAATACAACGAATTTACTTTTTCTTGCGTTATACCTATGGGCACCTTCAAATTAGAGGCGTGTGGAAGCGCTGCGGTGGTGCTAACAAAGAGAAGCGCTGCCGTGGCGCAACTGTGTCCCAGTAAACACGCGTCAGTAGTCAGTCAGTTACACGATGGCTTCCGACGAAGAAGCATTACACTGATGCCTTTTTCTTATGAATCCGATTAGAATAATTTCCAGAACTACTACCCCATATCGCAGGGTGATTATTAATTTCCTCAATAAACACTTCAATGTCAATTTGATCTGCATTCATATTGAGGTTCAATATTAATTAAAAGCGTGTCACTTCCCTACGCAAAAATGACGTGAGTGTATCACGGTAGGGGCGCTGCGACTGCGCTTCTAAAAATTGTATGAAAATTAGTTTTTTTTTTATAGAATAGGGGGCAAACGAGCATGCGGCTCACCTGATGGTAAGTGACTACCGCCGCCCATGAACAACCGCAACACCAGGGGAATTGCCGACCTTTTAGAAAGGTGTAAGCTCTTTTTCTCAAGGTTCCTAAGTCGTATCGGTCCGGAAACTTCGCTGGTGGTAAATGATTCCACAAGGAAGTCGTGCGAGGGAGAAAACTTCTTCTAAATCACACAGTGGTGGACCGCCAATCATCCAGATGGTATGGATGGTAACGCGGGTTTTGTCGCGATGTGCGATGGTGAAATTGAGCGGCTGGAATTAGTCTGAACAATTCCTCAGAGCACTCCCCGTGATAGATGCGATAAAATACGCAAAGATATGCAACATCTCTACGCAATGCCAGTGTATCGAGCCGATCAGAATGAACTCGGTCGTCGACGATTCGAACCGCTCTGCGCTGGATGCGGTCAAGTGGAAGGAGCTGGCACTGGGGTGCCCCGGCCCAGAGATGAGAACAGTATTCCATGTGGGGCCGAACTTGCGCTTTGTAAAGTTGCAAGCGATGTGCCGGCATGAAATACTGTCTCGCTCTGCTGAGCACGCCAAGCTTTTTAGAGGCCAATTTGGCCTTCCCTTTCAAGTGACCACGAAACTGCACACTATTCGATATGTCGATGCCAAGGATTCCGATACTGGCTGAGGCAGCAAGAGGAATGCCTTGAAACTGAGGAGATACGACAAAGGGGTTCTTTTTAGCGTTAAACGCGCAAACTTGTGTCTTCTGGGGACTGAACTGGACTAGATTTAGTCGGCCCCAATCCGAGACTTTGTTTTTTTTTCCCGGTAGTAGAGGCGCGGTCAGCGCACCACAGTGGCGCCACTGCAGCGCTTACTCACGCCTCTAATTTGAAGGCGCCCTAAGACGCTTGTGCATATCGCTTACAAATAGCGAGTAGTTTCCTAAGCACTTATCGAGGGGCTCAGAAGCACTATGTCATCGGCGTAACTAATGTTATTAATAGATATTCCACGTACTGAGCAGCTGAGCTGATTGATACTGAGCTCCTCGATCAACTTGTTAATGTACAGGTTGAAGAGACTTGGCGAAGTAAGACCACCTTGTTGTACACCACACTCCAGCCTGTACTTGGCGGATAATGATACCGCCCGCCCATATTTGTTTTGATTATTGTACCAATATTCAAAGATTTCTATTAGCTCCGTGGCGCAGTGGCTTAGCAATGAGTTGTTGCGCTTGGGGCCGCGGGTTCAAATCCCGCACGGAACAAGTATTTGTATGGCCTACAAATAATTGTTCCGGGTCTGGATGTTTATCCTCGTGCAGTTTATGTTTCCTAGTGTGGGGGTAAAGTTTAAAAAAAAAGATAAAATATAAAGAAAGATAATATATATATATATATATATATATATATATATATATATATATATATATATATATATATATGTATATATATAAAGCGGCTGTAATATATACTATAAATACTATATATATATACATATATATATAGACACTATTCCGAAGATATCCCGGACGTCAGTCTGAGCGAGATTAGAATGGCTCTCCAGCACCTTAAAAACGGCAAGGCCCCAGGCGAGGATGGAATTACAGCGGAGCTTCTGAAAGCGGGTGGAAGACCGGTACTTGAAGTCCTTCAGAAGCTCTTTAATTCCGTCCTCCATTGTGGCATTACACCGGAGGCGTGGAGCAGAAGTGCGGTGGTCTTGTTCTTCAAGAAAGGTGACAATGCTCTCTTGAAGAACTACAGACCGATTTCCCTTCTGAGCCGCGTCTACGTGCTGTTTTCGAGAGTCATTACGAATCGTCTCGCGCGCAGACTTGACGACTTCCAGCCTCCCGAACAAGCCGGTTTCCGAAAGGGCTTTAGCACCATAGACCACATACATACCCTACGGCAAATTGTACAGAAGTCCGAAGAGTACAATTTGCCACTATGTCTGGCGTATGTGGACTATGAGAAAGCCTTTGATTCCGTCGAAATTTGGGCGGTGCTGCAGTCCCTTCAGCGGTGCCAAGTTGACTGTCGGTATATCGAAGTGTTGAAGTGCTTGTACAGTAGGGCTACGATGGCTGTCCGAGTACAGAACCAGAGTACGAAACCTATCCAATTGCAGAGAGGTGTAAGACAGGGTGACGTTATATCCCCGAAACTCTTCACCGCTGCATTGGAAGACGTTTTCAAGCTTCTGGACTGGAAAGGATACGGAATTAACATCAATGGCGAGTACATCACTCACCTTCGATTTGCCGACGATATAGTCCTCATGGCAGAATCGCTGGAGGAGCTAAGCACTATGCTCAATGACCTCAATAGTGTCTCCCAACGGATAGGTCTTAAGATGAACATGGACAAAACAAAGATTATGTTTAATGTCCATGTCACACCTATGCCGGTAGTTGTTGGGAGCACTAAGCTCGAAGTTGTTGACGAGTATGTTTACCTGGGACAAATAGTCCGACTAGGTAAGTCCAACTTCGACCAAGAGGTCAATCGACGGATTCAACTCGGCTGGGCAGCGTTCGGGAAGCTACGACACATCTTCTCGTCAGAAATACCTCAAAACCTTAAAACAAAATTGTACAACCAGTGCGTGTTGCCAGTGATGACTTACGGAACTGAGACGTGGTCCTTCACTGCTGGCCGTATGAGGAAGCTCAAGGTCGCTCAGCGAGCTATGGAGAGGGCTATGCTCGGAGTTTCTCTGCGTGATAAACTTAGGAATAAGGATATCCGCAGTAGAACCAGAGTAACCGACATAGCCCAACGGATTAGTAAGCTGAAGTGGCAGTGGGCCGGCCATATAGCTCGAAGAACCGACAACCGATGGGGAAGAAAGGTTCTCGAGTGGCAGCCTCGTACCGGTAGGCGAAGTGTAGGGCGTCCCCCCACAAGATGGAGTGACGACCTGGTAAGACATGCAGGAAGTCGATGGATGCAGGTGGCTCAGGACCGTGCTTTGTGGCATTCCTTGGGGGAGGCCTATGTTCAGCAGTGGACTTGTGAAGGGCTGTAATGATGATGATATATATATATATATATATATATATATATATATATATATATATATATATAAAGAAAGATATATTCTATAAGCTCTGATATGATGGGTTTCTATAGCAAGTTTGTCGCATAATTTTTCATATAAGAGACAAAAATCCTTAGATCAAAAGCCTTAGTAAGGTCTAAACAAACGTAAACTGAGGTTTCTCTACAAGTATAGTACGGAACGGTATTTTTGAGGTAAAGGATTGCAGATTCGGTAGATAATCCAGCTCTAAAACCAAACTAGGCAACATGCTGTTTAAGATGTTTATTTAACTCATCAAACGTCGGCAATATCCTTAAGGCGAACTACTTGTCAAAGTTATAGACCCCGCCAAAGAGTATGTAATAATAAGAAGGGACCCCTTAGAACAACATATAAGAGTGTTCAGAACTTAGAGTACAAATAAGCATGGTATAGAGCGCGCGTATCGCTCAAAGCCTATTATGCCAAGCGTAACTAGATATTCTATAGATACTGATACATAGTTGAGAGCGGTTGAATAGTGATTTATATTAAATTATATTTAGTAGTTTATTACAATTGTCCATTTTCCTCATTTCTATTTGCATAATTCATAACATCCCTTTTTTGTTTACTATGCCCGCCTCTGTACCCGCTATCGCCACGTCTATAAAGCTAGAATGGTCATTTGGGCAAAATAACTAAAATTTTTGATTCTGCGATCGATTATTAGAAAGAACTCTAAATATGGCGTACCAATCAAGTAAATACTGGGAGGAAAAACATCGATGTGGAGTGATAAAATTAATATTCGTTAATTTTTAATAAATTATTTACCGGCTTTTTCATTATTATATTTTCAAAATTGCTAATGAATGTATTTTCTATAATATACGCATAAATTACACAATTTTTTTTACGAATTCTTTATCCCATAACTAAATGTAGGAGAGGTTGACGTAACTGACAAAGATAAATAAGGTTCGCAGTAGTTTTTTGATGGGCGGTTGTATTGAATACGCTATTATCAATTGAATAATTAGAATAAGGTACAAAATATATTGTTATTTTAACATAATTTAAATACATAAATATATTTCACTGATAATGTTGTTACAGAAATCTTGATCGGTATTAAAATTAATCTAAGTTAATCTTATATTAATTATGTTTTTCAAAACTGTAATGGTTTTATAACACATAATAAACATAAAAAATCCAAAATATGGTACAGTTAAAACGGTGTAAAATACAAGGATAACAAGATATTATTAGCTAAACGTTATTAAAAAGCAATGAGAAACTAACCAAAGTATTTAAGGTAGAGGTACACTTGACAATTGATACTTGTAAAACTTTCAAGCACAAAATGATCTTAAGTAACCTTTGCGAGTAAAACCCCAGCTAGTTGTTTTCACTCGGTGACAGAACGGTACAGACTGTAAGGTCTAATGAGTGTAGCGTCAGCCTCTGGTTAGGCAGCGCATGCGTAGTTCCATTCAACGATATCTGAAACATGTGAGGACTCGGTGCACATTTTTGCATTATAACAGAATTAAATTAGCTTTGAGTAGGGTGGAAAGGACATGACGATTAAACGCATACCGTGCTTTAAAATAATTATGAAGAGAAGTGCTTGAAAAACCGTAGACACAAACTATTTTCAAAGATTGACGTGTATTTAGACTCGGTGCACATTTTTACATTAGAACAGAATTAAGAAAGCTTTGAGTAGGGTGGAAAGGAGGTCTTTTCCACCCTATTAAAAGCCATTTATTACTAATTATATTATTCTTAAACGTTACTATATACATGATAAAGCTATGCTGCACCTATATTAGTAGTATAGTTGAAGCACACATAGTGGTACCACGACCTCACAGAATACCAGCGTGAAGTAGAGGTTTACCTCTGCGTTTCGCTTGGTGAGTGCAGGTGGCCGGAGGCCGTTTTTACTGGAAATGAGGCATTCCATCTTAGTCGTCATGGGTGACAACGCATCTGCATTTTGATTCTTTATTGAGGATAACTGTAGATGTCTATGGGTCACAGCAACCACTTACCATCGGTTGGACTGTTGTCGCTCGTTTGTCACCCTATTCTATTAAAAAAAGATTATATAACAAGTTTTTAGTTGATAACAAAGTTACATATTGCAATCAAGTTTTAAGTACATTATAAAAATGATTTACAATTTCAGTATGCCTGAGGGGATAAAATTCGAGTTGTTTGACTGAAAAAAAGTCTTATAGAATTTAAAAATAACCCAGAATGTACTAGTATTATTTTTACACTAAAATATGATACTCCTATAAAACCCGTTATTCAGTAGTTTCAATGGTTCATGTTAATTAAAATTTTACTAATAACAATTTTTTTTTTGTTTAATGCAATATGAAACTGGTCTTAACTTATATTAAAATTTAATTGAGTGTGATATATACTTCGAGAGATAAGACAAGTAGTACCAGTTTTTATGGCATATAAATACCTGTAATATGGATTAAAATTAATTATTAGTGAGTAAATTTTGGGATGATGTAGATTATCCAACTGCGCCTAAGTTACAAATCGCATCAGGTATCATTTACACATATTTTACTACTTTGCCAGCTGCGGCGCAATAGCTTTATGTAACGACAATCGACATGCATTTTTTACACCGCGCTGCCGAGGTCGATGTGATCGCGCTACGAGCTACAATCGAGGTCGCTACGAGGCTACGAGGCTACGCGCGCGCTACGTGCCCTAGCCTTCAAATATTGCTCCATATCGCCCCGAGGTCTTACATAAACGTTCTGTTTAATTTTTAAGCTTTCACAACCAAACTTTTTTCCATAAATATTTCTATAGACGTATTTACTGATATAAAATGTTTCATTACAATGATTACGTTTCACAAATATTAGTGGTAACATTGTATCGGCGCTATTCGAAAACATAGCGTAGAAATATTTTAAATTACTTTTACAATTCGATAAAGAAAATTCGTACATTTTGTCGTGGATAATATTGTTTCTTCTGCTATTGTGATCTCGACAAAATAGTGGAGTTATGTCAGAATATGAATCCCAGTAATGAGAGTAGGCTATGAACTGAGTTCACCAAAACGGGAAGGATCTATGTTCGACGCGTATGGTTTTATCACCGACCATGTCTTAGTACCGACTTCAAAAGTTATTATGCGTTTTTTTTTTTGTTGAAGGTGTTTTGTACTTTCAAAAGTTTAATTATTTAAATATCTTTGAATGTATTGTATATTTATGTAGAAGAATGTATTTTTAAGGGTTTGGTGATGAACGGCCACTGACATACTAATGTGCAGCAACAAAAGCTTCAGTAGCTGTTCTATTTTTTATTGAAAATTTGAGATTATTCTCAAAGCTCAAATATAATACATCATGATGAAACTTGCTAGCTATCAATCAATACCTAAAAAATAAAATAATTTTAAATCTCAGTTTCTCTACACCACTTTTAGCCTTCAATGCGTTGAAGATGATTAGGATTAGAATAAAAACCTTCTTGTACCCAATATATTACATAAGTTAATTATACATTATAAAAATAAAACTCGAGAGGCAATTATTAATTTGTGACACCTGCTGAAAAGACTATTTATTTCGTGATAACTCTTAGGTGAAATCGTGAAAGTTATTTAAAGTATATCCTCGTCGATAAGTCGATACAAGTAAAACAAAAGTTAGAGTACTCTTTTATTGCAACATAAGAATTAATTTTCTTAGGAGGATTTATAAATACCCTTACTGCTCAGGTGATACCTGAGCAGTAAGGGTATTTATAAATAATTTATTTATTATTTATAGTTTTAATGTTTTTTGATATTTCATTTATAAATTTATATCAAATTTAGTAATGTAAATAAAGTAATTTTCATCATATTTATTGAAGTTAGCAATTCAATATAGTACTATCATGATGTAAAGTGTATGTAGCACAACAATTTTTAATAGAACCCGTTTGAAAGTTACATAATTTGTAATGTCATTTCAATCGAACTAGGTACTTTCCAAGGCTTGTTGGCTATTTTAAGTGAATTATTGTGTCAAGGTTCTTTTACAAATATTTGTATAATGAAATGTTTTCGTCTCATATATGTCAAGCTTTTGTATACCTATGAGTTTCAGTAAAAAGTTGAAGAAAGTATTTAGGGTAAAACCTCGGCGGGGAACGTTGGACGTACATGAAATATACGTTCTTGTACTATAGTGTCCTGAATAGCGGCCGCTTAGACGAAACTATCAGCAATTGTTTGGCTTTTCTCCGCTCCAAAAAACCTCTCGATAATGGACCTGTGACCAGCCGTGGGACATACTTTTGTAGACGGTTACTTTACAACTGCCTTCTCAAGTTTTATTCTTCTCATCAAATTCTGTTTACCTTCTCATACCTTTCAAAATTTATTTGAACATTCTGAAAGCAGGTGTTTAAAGTACACACACACCCACACACACACTCACACACACAGACACACCTATTCACGTACTTAGCTGGAGATATAAAATGTAAAACGCAACAGAATAATCCCATCATTACCATCATGCCATCTCGTTAGGGACAAATTAAACTAGTATTCAAGTTTTTTCCTATCACTTTCATTCACGTTTTTACTAGTTCAATATCCACTAGAATTTTTACATACAATCATCTACCGAAATCTGTCATTATATATAATTACTGCAGTAAAGTTATGGTGAATAATTTACTTATGGAAGAGGTATTTACATGAAATATGTTGCACACGTAAGAGAAAATTCATAAATATGCCTTTTTGTTATTCTTAATATAGATGAGAAGTGTAAATGGATTTCACGAAAATGTTTCGTAGCAACACTATAATCATACTACTACAAATATTTAGTTTGCTTTTGAGACTATCGGCCCGTGGGGTCCTCATGCCGTGAAGTTCGTACAAGAACTGTACAGCTACTGGTCGTCGCTGCTGGTGATAACAGGACTGCTTCTTTTCTCGCTCAAAAGCTAAGTATAGCCATTCAGCGAGGAAACTCAAGCGGCGTTCTTGGCACAATACCACGGGGAGTAGGACTGTATGACATTTTAAATTTTAAATTTTAGTTTTTCTTTTTTATACTTTCTTTTAATGTTGTTTGTAACGTTTTAGTTAGAATTAATTCTATACTATGTTTTAACAATTTGAATAAAAACTGTAATTATATAACTAAGTATTAGTCCTTGCTAATAATTGGTAGCTATAATATTAATAAAAGTTATTCATGAAATATTATAATCTGATTGAATAAAAAATTTTTAATTTAATATTTACTTTTATTAAATGTAACAAATTTTATTTTTCAAATGCAAAATAAGCATCTATTAAATATTTACGGTTGCTTGCAACTTCGTTTGCTTTGAATTTTTTAATGAGTTAATTGGATTACTATTGTTATTACCATAGTTCTTTTTTACTGCTTTTCAATATTTTCAGGAATCCACAGTTCGGAAACTCATTTTACAATTAAGGCGAAATAAAGCGACGGAATTCAAAATATATACTTAACATTGATATAACTATATGTACGCACCTTACGAGTATAATAATTATAACCCTAGTAGGTCAGCGAAAATCGCTTTTCTTTCATTTTCATTGTACGCGAGCAAACCGAGTATGGTCCCTACAATCACCAGTGAAATTGTTCATTGTAATTCTTAGTACTGTTGAAATGAAATGAGAATTAAATGAATTAAATGTTTCGTAGCAACACTATAATCATACTACTACAAATATTTAGTTTGCTTTTGAGACTATCGGCCCGTGGGGTCCTCATGCCGTGAAGTTCGTACAAGAACTGTACAGCTACTGGTCGTCGCTGCTGGTGATAACAGGACTGCTTCTTTTCTCGCTCAAAAGCTAAGTATAGCCATTCAGCGAGGAAACTCAAGCGGCGTTCTTGGCACAATACCACGGGGAGTAGGACTGTATGACATTTTAAATTTTAAATTTTAGTTTTTCTTTTTTATACTTTCTTTTAATGTTGTTTGTAACGTTTTAGTTAGAATTAATTCTATACTATGTTTTAACAATTTGAATAAAAACTGTAATTATATAACTAAGTATTAGTCCTTGCTAATAATTGGTAGCTATAATATTAATAAAAGTTATTCATGAAATATTATAATCTGATTGAATAAAAAATTTTTAATTTAATATTTACTTTTATTAAATGTAACAAATTTTATTTTTCAAATGCAAAATAAGCATCTATTAAATATTTACGGTTGCTTGCAACTTCGTTTGCTTTGAATTTTTTAATGAGTTAATTGGATTACTATTGTTATTACCATAGTTCTTTTTTACTGCTTTTCAATATTTTCAGGAATCCACAGTTCGGAAACTCATTTTACAATTAAGGCGAAATAAAGCGACGGAATTCAAAATATATACTTAACATTGATATAACTATATGTACGCACCTTACGAGTATAATAATTATAACCCTAGTAGGTCAGCGAAAATCGCTTTTCTTTCATTTTCATTGTACGCGAGCAAACCGAGTATGGTCCCTACAATCACCAGTGAAATTGTTCATTGTAATTCTTAGTACTGTTGAAATGAAATGAGAATTAAATGAAATCTAAGCTTTTTATATTTCGGTGTAAAAATAAAATTTCATTTGCCAAACGTCAACATTAATCAAATAACCTTTCAAAATGAGCCTCCTCCACAGAACACAATCGCCTCTTCTGTACGGAGATAAAATTCTGTAATTAGTATACAGTACAGAGTAAATTGGATATAGTACCTATACAGTTATCTGTGGATGAAATGAACAAATAACTCCGAATGTATCCTCTTTGTTGTTATTATTTTTAAGGACCAGTGGCACAATATTTTTAATCAAAAAGAAGAGGAAAAAGAATAAGGAATAGAATAAAAAATGAAACTGAACCGTGTAGTGGCGATGTACTAAGTGTACAATAATAATAATAATAATATCCTCCAAACCGAATTTCGGCCACGGCGGCCAGTCTCAACAGAGATTAGCCATCGGCGCAGGACAGGATTATAGTGCCCAAGTGTATGCGCAAGCTCAGGTGCACTCTCTATTCCCTCACTCTCATAGTCCGATGGGACGGTAAACCGATACGACCGGAGAGAGATCAGGCGCAGGACCAACGGCTTTACGTGCTTTCCGAGGCACGGGGGTGAAACACCGTCAACTTCCTGACTCCGGGCAGCTACTGAGAATTTCTTGATGGAAACACTCAATAACTGTTTTTTGGCCGGTACCAGAGAATCGAACCCGGGACCTCATGATCAGCAGTCGCACTTCTACAACCACTACACCAACGAGGCAGTCACTAAGTGTACAAGTGTGAACTTCAACCATATTGCTTTTTAGGGTTCCATAGCCAAATGGTAAAAAACGGAACCCTTATGGATTCGTCATGTCTGTCTGTCTGTCCTTCCGTATGTCACAGCCACTTTTTTTCGAAACTATAAGAACTATGCTGTTGAATCCTGGTAAGTAGATGTATTCTGTGAACCGCATTAAGATTTTCACACAAAAATAGAAAAAACAATAAGTTTTGGGGGTTCCCCATACTTAGAACGCAAACTCAAAAACTTTTTTCTATCAAACCCATACATGTGGAGTATCTATGGATAGGTCTTCAAAAATGATATTGAGGTTTCTTATACCATTTTTTTCTAAACTGAATAGTTTGCGCGAGAGACACTTCCAAAGTGGTAAAATGTATGTCCCTCCCCCCTGTAACTTCTAAAATAAGAGAAGATTAAACTAAAAAAATACATGATGTACATTAACATGTGAACTTCCACCGAAAATTGGTTTGAACGAGATCTAGTAAGTAATTTTTTTTAAACGTCATAAATCGTAAATTATGTTACTTGCTGCTACGGAACTCTTCATGGGCGAGTCCGACTCGCAATTGGCGGCTTTTTAATTAATTTATTGCAGGTTTCCTAAAGATCTGATCTAAAAGGATATATGGAAGAACTTTTGTAATTTTGATATTTTGGATTTGTGAAAAAGAAATTAAGACAAAGTTTAAGCGACGGCAATAAACCTACACGATCTTGTACTACACACCAAATTGTGCCAAAAGCCTTAAAAATCTTATTGGAAAAAACTTTTTCCCTCTATCAGTTACCGTTCACACTAAAATGATTTTAAAAATAATACTTTGTAACTGGCAAGATTAATAATGAAAAAAATATACTGATACAAGAATTTCTTTCTTAATAAAACGCTATGGCTACTCCGCTCCGGTACATCGGCGGCCCGTGTCGATCTATGGGCTGTAATGAATTGAAAAATAAAAATGCAATAATAAAACTTGACCAATGTGTTGCAAACCCGAGCCCTCCATTTGCAGCACCTGTTCACAAGTATAACGCATGCGACAGCCACATCCTTTGCCTATTTCTAAAAGGAGTGGAGCATAGACCTCGAATTTACCAAGGGATTTGAAAGGAAATGTCGTAATGAACTCTGCCATATTTGAAAAAAGATAAATATTTGAGGGCATGAAAAGTTAGGTAACACATTAGGATTTAGCAGTTAATCCTGCTTTAGAAACTATCTCAAAAACGAAGTAGATTTGTGCCTTACTTCATAATTTACGCAAAATATTTCTTTCTAAATCCGCGTAGAACTTAAACCAAAAAAGTATCTTGACCTATAATACTGCTTTTAGTGTTTAATTGTAGTAGTTTAATTATCAAAATACCAGTTTAAGCACATTGAGTGTACCGGAAACTAAATTTGACATAATTTGCAAATGGCCGTTGGCCATTATCCTAAATTGTACATCGTTTTCGTGATTAAAAAAACCTGTTTAAAATAATATAGAATAATGTTTAATTTAAGAATCTTAAAAATATCTGTTAGTTTGACGTAAAAAAGATCTTATTCCTTTCATTCATTAACATTCATAGTTTCATTAAATTGAGTCGTACTTCCATTGTATAGTCCCACCAACTTATCTGTGAACTGACAGCTGCGGCAAAATTGTGAACTACAGCCGCCATTTAATCAAATGTCACTCGATACGTCATTGTTTTGAGAGTTTATAGAAAAATAAAAAATGCCGAAAACCATTAAAAGTGATACCCGAAACATTATTTTAAAAGTATTAAACTTTTGTGAGCAAGAAGCTCGAGGGCAAGCACCGATAATGCCTTCAATCAGGTCTATAAAAGAGTATCAGCTGCTACAAGTCAGTATTGCTATGTTTTGTTCCTTCCTTTCGTATTTCCGATAAATGGATTGGTTAATGCAATTAATTTCTTTTTCAGATGTTAGTCAATTATTCATTTCCAAATTAGTTAAAGAACCGGAAACCGCATAAACCACAGGAACGCAAATTACAACGCCCGGTAAAAAGGCATAAAGGCATATTATTTAATTAAAGTTTAAGTTGTTCAATTATGATATTTTTGTTTCTTCGTTTTCTTGGACATATATCTGTTAAATCTGTGTTCTAGTCTTTTTATTCCGTGACTAATTTATTACCCTAGTACGTGGACTCTATGTAGGAATATAAGACCCTTAGATGGGAATATTTCCGAACTGGCAACACTTCAGCGCAGAAGCGCCAAGCTGTCAGTTCACAGATAAGTTGGTGGCACTATACATAACTTTCACACTGGCAATTATGTTAATTTAGACTATAAAATAAATAGCACCTAAAAATCCTTGACCACTATACCCAATGAGTACATTATGAAGAATATTGTTAAAGTTGCTCTAAATCAAATAAAGTTGCTCCTTCCATAGACAACCCTACGATTAAGAAAAAAAATTCAAACATTTTAAAATGTCAACTATTTTCTAATAGCACATAATATTACAGTTCACTTTGGAGAAATAAATCTACTCTACTCTAGCTACACTTTGATAAAGCGGTCACTCGTTTATAATTTTTCCAGCTAAATATAGCATAACTTTGTCGATCAATTCAACTATCGATGAGCTATTAACCTACGAGCGTCTCTGTTAACTAGCTCAATTATGATCAAGGGGCTTTACGAGAATAGCGTTTTCTCTATAATGCAATCTCGTAAACAGAAATTAAACTGATGGCAGTGTGCGCATTTAATAAAGATCAATAATACGACGTATATACGTATATATAATTAAATTAAGAAATGACGAATTAAATCTACATTCACTTGCAATATGTTTACTATAAATATTAGTATCACTCACTCCCACGCTCTCTCCAGTCCATCATAAGTCCACTGCTGAACAGCCTTTGAGCTTGCTCAAACAACCATCAAAAATACTAAATATAATGTAGATTTCATAATATTTTGGATAAATGAAATGAATACCTAGTGCTAAGAAAGAAACTTGTTGGAGGCTGTTGAAACCCTAACAAAGCTATTCCCGTTCCTAGATGATATGTTTGTTTTATTTTATTTTTTGGATTCGCAAATTTCCTCAAGACAGTACGACTACTACTACAAAATGACATCCAGAATACTGGAGTGATAGAAATCAGTGGGAGCAAATACTCGAAATTATGTTGGAGAGTTTGCAGTTAGATCTCCCGTAATTTTAAGATACATGAACTGTCGTGTGTCGTAGTTGTTTTGTCAGATTTCGAGAAACTGTAAATTAATGACATTCAACACAAAGTCAAAGCAGTTTTCTTAATTATATTTACGGTTGAAATATGGCTGACTCACCGTCCCTGGTGCCAACTATTACAACGAACATTATATTTATTATTATCACACAGGATCCACTTTTATCATGAGTGACAATGCAATGCAGGATCCTCTCCTTTATGTGCTGAGTTAACTTTTTTGAAAGTTGCAGCGAGAGTAGCTATTATTCTTCAGTAAGTTCAGTTAGTCCCTATCATTTTTTTATTTTGCCAATGTATCCATCTTTTTTATAGGAGGGGGGGGAAACGAACATGCGGCTCACCTGATGGTAAGTGACTTCCACCACCCATGAACAACTGCAACACCAGGTGAATCAGGGGACTTGCAAATGCGTTCCCGGCCTTTTAAAAAGGAGTAGGCTCTTTTATTGAAGGTCCCTAAGTCGTATCAAACAGTCGTATCAAAAATCTGACTGGACAAATAAAAACCATGTAGATCACCTTAGCATTTTATTAATCTCTATACAATGTTACTTTCTACTAAACGTTATTTTAGATTCCCGTCGTCTATAGGGTACGTTATTAAAGTCAAAATTTTTAAAATTGATACGATCAAACCAAAAATGGAACATACGTTGATTTGCTAGTTTAGCTCTGGTGGGAATTCTGGTTAATTTCGGTATGTCGTTTTTTTTGAATTTAAATGTAACGTTTATATTACATTTATAGTATGCAGCCGATGTCTTTTTTATAATATCTTAATTTAGGTTACAAATTATTATCATAATGAAAATAACATAACGTAGTTGTGGTGATGACAAGCAAACCTTTCTCTACTATCTGTTGTTGGGAGGACAGATAGCTTACTACAGATTGTTATTTCTATGAAATTGACAGTTAACTCTAAACGTAGTGATAATAATATGAAAACGTAGTAAATGTACGATGGTCGAATGCTTTTCCTGAGCCAAACGGGGTAGAGTGCGGGGTGAGACAGGGGTTTGACCTCACCCATTCTTCAACTTGTATATTAATGCACCGATAGAGGAATTCAGCAGTAATCGTGTCAGCTGCCGTATTGATAAAATATTTTTGAATAATATTAACTGAGCGGAGATATGATGCTTCTGGGTTTTTTTTATAGGATAAGGGTGACAAACGAGCACACAGTCCACCTGATGGTAAGTGGTTGCTACGGCCCATAGACATCTACATCTATCCTCTATTACAAATCAAAATGTAGATGCGTTGTCACCCGTGAGGACTAAGATAGAATGCCTCATTTCCAGCAAAAAGTGCCTCCGGCCACCTGCAAAAGGCGTGCTTCTATCTGTAGCCTAAGTAAGTTGCTAAGTGAGTTGTACTGTTAGCCATGGACTAAAATAAAATGTGAGCGAAAGTAAATATAAACGTGGTAGAGCCATGCCTGCAGCTAAATTACGGGTATAGTTGTAGCACGAATGGGTCGGCTTGACCGGGGAAGGACCACGCTCTCACAAAATCCCAACGTAAAATAGCAGCATAATGCTGCTGTGTTTGGTATGGTGAGTGTAGAGAACCGGAGACCCTTTTTACTGGAAAAGAGGCATTCTATCTTAGTCCTCACGACTGACAACGCATCTGCATTTTAATTCGCAAACGAAGATAGATGCAAATGTCTATGAGCCACAGCAACCACTTCCCATCAGGTGGAATGTGTGCTCGTTTGTCACCCTAATTATATAAAAAAATATATATAATCTTTCAGGCCAGAAACAAATGTCCACTTAGCATTCCTCTTTTTATATTGAATGGAATCCCTCTGAAGAAAGTCGAACATTTTAAGTTTCTTGGACAGTCGGTAACCTCTGACCTGAGGGCCAATTTAGATATTGATAGAAAGCGCTGTTCGCTGTCTTTAAGAGCTAATATGATAGTCCGCAGGTTAGCTCGTTGCACAACATAAGTTAAGATTACGCTGTTTAAAGTTTATTGTACATCCCTATACACGAGCAGCCTCTGGGTTAATTACTCTCAACAGCAGTACAGCGCCTTACGTGTGCAATACAATAATGTATGTCGGGTGCTAATGGGACTGCCTCGGTCCTGTACGCATCGGGGATGTTTGCTGAAGCGAGAGTGAATTGCGTCTCCTCGATCATACGTAAGCGGTGTACATCCCTGGATCCGGGCCAGCTCCAACGGCATCCTCATGATGTTGTCGAATAGAGTTACCTGTCAGTACCTGAACCATTGTTATATGGTGCATGTACTGGCAAATAAATTATCCGAAATCAACTATGTTCTAACTGAAAGATTTTTATTTATTGTCTTATTTATTCATATTTATATATTTTTTTATTGTTGTAATTAATCACTAACAATAGGCTATGTTATCACCTAATTATACTAATTATGTAGTATGATTCTTGTTGGTGGAATAAAGAAATTATTATTATTATTATATTCTCTTTAGTTCCCTCGTCCTATTAGGCTGGGAATACACGTCCGATTTTGTTTCCTATTGTCTGATCAGATTATCTGATCGTATATATTCGATACACATCTGATTCTTGCGCCAGACTTTTTCTGAGCTCAGTCGTTCTTGCTTGCTTACAAACGGAGTAGAAAGAAGAAATGGACGATGAATTACTCTTAATTGTTGCATATTTGATCGTGTTCGCGCTTTTAATTATCTTAATCTTTATAAATTAAAAAATATACACTGTAATAAAATTATAGTACAAAAATCAGAAAAATTGAAACAAAAGTTCATTGGACGCACACATATTTGTTTGAGCTGGTTGCAAATGATTTAAGATGCATTAAATTTGTACGTAAGCCCGTGTTCTTACAATAATAGTGTGGTTTTGGCTTGGTTTTCGCGTCATTACGAGCAATAAAATTACACACATATTTTCTTTTTCTTTTCAACGTCCATTGAAACCCATGCTTCTTCCAATATTTCGTTACACACGTCTTCCCAAGCCAAATCTTTCATCTCTATCGTGATAACTTTCACTGTCTGTATCCCGTAAACAAGTACGTTTTTCTACGACCATACTAAGCCGTTCGATGTCGTAATTTTCCGCTATCGTCCGAACCACAACGATGCGATACGTCCGTTCAGTGTCACACTAGAGAGTCATCTGGCAAGTTGAAAGAAGGAATCCGACGTCTATTTAGTCTCTGTACAAAAGTATGCAGACCGCACCTTCAGACAATCGGGCCAGCAATAAAATCGTAAACGCTTTGGCGCCGTTTCCGACTCGGATGTCCGATTCGACTATCGGATCGGATTTGTATTAAGTATTCCAACAAATGTATAGCACGAGCGCCTTCAGACAGTCTGATCAAACAATTGGATCGGACTGTTGGGTGAAAAAACCTGGCGTGTATTACCGGCCTAATTCTAATCCCAGGGTAAACAGTCAGCATCTATTTACACAAAATGGAAATAAAACGCAGTGATTATATTCTCTTTACCATTAACAGCAAAGTGCTATCTGTCGTTGACGCCAGTTATCGATGTCAGGTTTTTTGAGGAATACCAATAAAAATACAAATATAACAAATAAATATATAGAGAATAGATCAGTTTCCATTCGAAAATAATGTCAGGCTCGTGTGCATATGTAGCAGATCAAGTTATATTGATATTTTGAAATAGTTAAGTTACTGTGAATCTGACCGTTTCTGCTTTGTGTGATGTGCTTCTTAAAACACGATAATATACGAGTAAAGAGTGTAAATCACAATACGTACTAATATAAAGATTTTTATTGCTATCCCCAGAGCAAGAGTTTCTCCTGTATCTGAGATAGATATGTAGAAAAGTATCCAATGCCCAAACATTGCAATGTATAATACACAGCTGGAATAATGGGCAAAATGATTTGATCATTCTTAATATTTAAGAATAATTAATGGAGTTGTGTTACAATTTTTTATTAATACAGAACAATAACAATTAAGGTATTTCTATTTTGTATTCTTAATATAATTACATCAACAACAAGATTTATGACTAAAACACAGAATAAATAATACTACGTAACTAAAGTTAGAGATCTTAAAAGTATATTTTATTTCTATTGTTTTGCTTCATCTCCCCGTAAACTCTACGGCTGGACAGAGACCTCTGAAGATTTGCCTTCATGGTCAAGCGTGGCAGGTTACCTAGCAGACCAGACGTCACGCACTTTTGACGCTGCTGCCCGCGAACATACAGATGACTTTTATGGTATTATTTGGATCATAATCTATCATAAACAGATAAATATTTATTTTTAATTAAAGTGCACGCTAATATTTTAATAAACTGAAATAATCGTTTCTTATTGACGAGCTATGTATCCACGTTATTATGTCATTACCAATTGATAACTTACTACAAATCTGGCTTGAAATTGTTGATTCAGTGAGTTTATTGACGTCAATGAACACTGCTGTGTTTCGTATGGTGAGAGCAGAGAACCGGAGACCCTTTTTACTGGAAACGAGGCATTATATCTTAGTCCTCAGAGGTGACAACGCATCTGCAATTTGATTCGCAAACGACGATAGATGTCGATGTCTATGGGCCATAGCAACCACTTACCATCAGGTGGACTGCGTGCCTTATCCTATAAAAAAAATTCCGTTCTGGCTTCCATTTGCATCTCTTATTTAGCACATCAATTCTCATGCACGTTGAACCGTTACACGCATAGAGCTATATATTTAATGAGAAATTCAGTTAAACGTAAAAATAGTATTAATAATTTTGAATTTATTTATCATTTTATTTATTCTAATACTAGTTGTATTATTTATATAGTATCCTCATCTGGTTAAGCTGAATAAATATATTATAGAAAATGATAAATATACATTAAATATCATAATAATAACAATAATATTCCAAATACAGTTCTAGAAAATACATCACATAAGTTGTACTACGACCGTGCCATTATAACTGAAAAAACAATACATTACACTACAAGATAAACTTAATATTATCAGGTGATTATATAAGGTAGGTACCTTATTGATATAGCTATATCTAACGCACATAATATTTTAAAGACAATAAGACCGAGGCCAAACGCTCTATAGTACCGTACCCGTTATCGCATCCCCCGTTTCCTTTGCATCAATGCGTGATGACATTTCCTCCACACCCCTGCGCACTCCACGCTCTCCGGCGTTTTCAGACGCGGAGTCGGACTCTGACAAGGAGGTTAAACATCGTTCCCCATCCAAACCCGACGATGAAAGCCTCACCCTTGTCACGGGCAAAAAGCGCAAACGCGCCACCCCTAATCAGGATGCCGACCCTCATTTCACCACCAATCATTGTGCAGGACAAAACCAGGTGAAAAATAATCTTTACAACTGGATTGACTCAAAAAAGTTCTACTGCCCGAAGGTGCAAAATGCCAGCCAAGGCAATCGTATTTTTGTAGAATCGATTGAAGACTTCCGCATCGTGACAAATCACCTGCGCGCCCAAAAAGTAGTTTTTCACACCTACGCCCTCCCGGAGGAACATAACCATTTGCGGACTCCCCAAGGAGCTTTAGACCGTCCACGTACTTAAAGCCTTAAAGCCCAGAATTTCCCAGTCAGGGAGGTGCACAATATGCATCACACGACAGGCAAGGAACGGTAGTTTGACTGGTGCCTTGTCATTCTGGACCTGTCTCCAGGATACAAAGAGATTTTAAACGTCTGGTTGCATCTGCAACCTCATGGAAATGGCAATCAAAGCTCTCCGAAATAAGGGCATCGATGCCAGAAGTACGGCTACTTAACTTTACGTGCGTAAAGCGGCGATCATGGCACTACTGACTGTTTCCGCACGCCTGAGACGATTGAAACTCTGAGCTGCGTTAATTGAGGTGAATCGGGCGAGAAGAAATCCAGCGAGCTATCGCGGGTGTTCCAAAGCGCCGCACGCGTAATAAACAGACTTTTTACTAGTTTACGGCTTCGTCAGCATTATAAACGTTGCTGAGCTCTCAGTTATGGCTCGCAAACTCTGCGAGGCCTTCAACGCCCAAGACAAGCTCAACGCTACCGGGAAGCACGTTAGACTCATCGATGCGATCTGGTCCTTCCATAGCACATAATCACTATAACAATAATACCAAAATTGCAGTATGTCCGTTAGTTAGAAGAAAACCACGCTCTCTGACGGTCACGTTCTTTAACGCAAACGGCTTCAGAAGTACAAAGGACGAAATCGCTTAATCGACGATCGACTCTTTAATAAACATCGAAGTGTCAATTTGTAGGATAGTTCCGACCGACCATCCGCCACCAACCCTTATACCGGCGTACCTATCGCCGCTTAAACAGTTAGTAGAATCAGAAATATCAGATTTACTAAATCTAGGCTCTAGTGTATACCAACTATAGCGTTTAATGCAAATTATCTATTACACGCTAATTTTTAGTTTAAGTGTATAAAAATCGATCTCAAACAACTGAAACGGTAACGGATACTCACAGATGTCCAAATCCAAGTGAGGTCCTTCAGACTAAAACTGTCGTGAACTGGCGTAGGCTCGATGTGTAACTCGAGTCTACACCTCCAAGGCATTAGACACAATCCCCCATAAAATAGACTCGTCAGAGGTAGCTAATGTAGCAGCCAGGCTAATCAACCCTAAGCGGTAATAAATAATGTATACCCCGCTACTACCATAACGCAGAAGGCGAAGGTCTGAAGAAAACATTTATTTCCTAACTACCCCCGGCTACTGAGATACTGCGGGCTGCATATCGATTCGAGATAATTTGACGTATATATTAAAAGTTCTAATATAGCCATCATTCAACGCCGCAGCTTCGCTTCTAGTTGCTGGCCGAGGGTTAGGGGGGAAAGGAAAGAAACATCATGACAGATACGACGATTGTGTAGCTTCGGCTTAGAAAATAGTCAAATATAAAGAAAATCTTAAATGACACAGACGCCTTACAACTAAAAACAGGTTGGAACAAGTAAATAAATGCCAAGACTAATTGAAAAAAAATCAGGATCCGATGAATACCGATGTCTGAATAACGAATCTGATGAATTAGGGTATAATACATGTAAAACATTTCTAGTTGGTAGGACTCATTGAGTTATATGTACTACGTACTAGAGAAGCCTTTCTAAACAAAAAATGTGTACTACTAAAAATGTGTCTTCGCGCATGCGCGGGAGATAGTAAAGCCGCGCATGCGCTGTTGATTTAAGCGCGTTGCGCCTGCGCGGTCAGTTTATATAAAGAAATATATTTTTTCATGATTTTTTCTTTTGTAATATTACGATATTATTACCTATTTTTTCACTTGAACAACAAAATAATTTTACTTACTTGACTACTGAATTGTTATTTACGTCCAGGTTTAAACTTTAATTTGAAATCTTGTATTATTGGCGCCGCTCCACACTGCATGTATATTGAAAGCACAGACTAACTAGTAGATTGAAATCACATTAATTGACACACTGTACGGATTGCAGTACAGTTCAGTTTAACATTGTGTATGTTGGAAATGCGCTATCCAATACGTAGTACATATATATCTATGGTAGGACTCCTTTTTCTACCAACTTAAAAAATGAGCCAGTACTCAATTCGACTGTATGTTTTTTTATGTGTGTTACACACAGTCGATTAACTTTTTACTGTCTGAACCGATTTCGATGATTATTTTTTATTTGAAAGCTGGTGCTTCACATGTGGTCCCATATTTGATCAAGGTCTGACCAATATTTTTTTGAGTTATCCTTAATAATTTATATTAAAGTCGGTTGTACAAAATTTTTAATTATAAATTATCTGCCTAGAGGTACGTCTGTGTAGGTCACCTCTAACATATTTAATGCGCTAAGCGGCAGTACGTGCGCTGTTGTGTTCAGGTCTAAAGGGTATATAGAACCAGTATAAATACAGACTGTGAGGCATTCCACCTTACTCCTCAGAGGTGACAACGCATTTGTAGCCCTCCGTATTTTAAGTTGGTGGTTGGTGCCCATGGGCTGCAATAGCCACTTACGTTATCTGGTGGTTTGTAAGTTCGTTGGTCACTTTAATTTTGTAGAAATATAAAATACTACTAAGAGTCCTCTCTTCAACCAATTACTCTACTTTTGGAAAAGGGTAGAGTTATTTATTCTTATAGTATGACAACGTCTAGATGGTCTTGTATGCTGGTTTATATCGTTACAGTCTATAAAAGTCCACCGCTAAATCATAGATTTCCTCATAGGAATCATCATTTTAATTTTTAGTAGTTATTAGGAAAACGCTGCTGCACACTTTCTGGCTCTGGCATTTTCGACTTTTCGAGTACTTTACAGCAGTCATGGTTACGTAAACGGGGGCGGGGTGTTTGAAGTCACAATATCGCAGTTAACTAAAATTATTAGAACGAGCTTGTAGTATCTCGAAATGATGCAGTCGTATGCTTCGGTTAGAATTTAATTTTATAAATCCCAAGCAGACGATCATTAATTGTAGCACCCAAACATTTTCTCTATTGAAATTTGGATGTTTTTTTTTTATTTTAACTTCCGTTGGATCCCCCCCCCCCCCTCTCAACGCCCGCGCCCGGCTTAAACCAGGTACCGCTGAGATGCTATCTTCACAAACGGAATATCCCACTGTTTATCTTGGTATTCTGCAAACTCGAAAGAGTATTTAACATTTTTTTAGAAAGATCACTGACACTATGGACGGAAGCAAAGAAGGCGGGCAATAATAAAACGCTAGAAAGACTTTTTGGAGTTCCGATTCGCCATGTCCGTACGTCCGTCCGTCCACGGTTTTACTCAGAGACTCTAGGTGCTAACAAGTGGTAAAATTAAAAATTTTGTAAAATAAAATGAGAACATCATAAATGTAGTCTAAGTCAATTAAATACTACTATTAAGGAAAACTCAAAAACTACTGGTCAAATTTTGATTAAATTTATACGTGACCGCGTGAAAAGTACCAACTTTCAAATAAAATAAAAATCATCGAAATCGGTTCATCTAGAAAAAAGTTCTGAGGTAACACATAAAAGATATAGTCGAATTGAGTACCTTCTCCTTTTTTGAAGTCCGTTAAAAAGCTGTAATTCGTCATGACAATATTCTACAAAGTTGTGCAATGAAATTTTGAAAAACATTTTTATTTTGGGTACAGGTATCATAGGTATTACAGGTATGTACAGGGTTTTTTACCCGTTTTGAAAAAAAGAACGACTTATGCATTACAGGATCGATCGCCAAGAAACCATCCTGACATATCACTTTCTATTATTTTTTAGTTAGTAGTTATTGTAGGCCTACATTGTCATTCGTGGTACTCTTGGTTTACGCGGGCAGCCCTCAGTATTGTTTAGAGCAGTCGTGGTTTACGGGAAGGTTCGTTACGGACATGTATATATTAGGCTCACACAGCCGGGACATGGATAGGAATAGGGAATAGGAACTATGAAAATTTTTGTAAGGGCTTGGCATATGAATAATTTCCTGTAGATTGTATTATTTTCAAAATCAACTTTTTTATACTTTTTGAATATCACTCCTTATAAGATTGCTACTTTTTCGTACTTACATTTTCACTATAGCTATTTTTAAAATAAAGTGTGTGTGGTGTGGCCTATAGTGAAATGTATCTACATTTTGATTCTTAATTAAGAATAAATGTAAGTGTCTATAGGTCACAGCTTGCATTTACCAACGACGTTTGGACTATGTACTGGTTTGTCACCCTTTTTCTATATCATACTTCTAGGCATAAGCCTGCTCCTAAAATATAACTAGATGCGTCCGCGACGTCGTTCGTATGGAATCTGTTTCCAGTCTTTATTAAATAATAATGAACATAAAAATAAATAACATTTTGTCACCCTTATTCTATAAAAAAAGTGCGAAAAGAAAACCTTGTTACCACTTAAAAGAAGAGAGTGAATCTCCGATTCTCTACACTTACCATAAAAACACAATCTAATTATTCTGCTATTTTATACATATTTTGTGCGAAAATATATCTTAAAACTGAACTGTAAACTGTTTCAACACAATTGACTATTTACTTATTATTTTATTACATAGTAGTAGTTGAATAATATAATTTACGAAACATAAACAGTATAGAATATCTGAAGTTTTAGCTCGCTCATCAACATTGTTCTTTTGTCTACAACAATTATTATGAAATTGTGTAGAACTTTATTCTAAGTTACGCTTTTGAAGATGTTAACAACTTACATTGTTTTATTTCAACATTATTAAGGCAAAAGTAAGCATACTTCTTAATTAACATTAAACAATTAAATAATCATCTTTAGCTTTTATACAAGCTATCTTAAAATTTTTTTTCATAATGATATATTATTTCATTAGTTGTAACTTAAAAGTGATCTTTTTTCATATAGCTCGTATGGTCCGTCCACTTGTTCATATAATCATAATCCACAGGTTGAATCCAGGAATATTTTTAAAGCCCTAAAGTTTTTAGCTACAACTACTTCTACTACTACTACGAAACGTCGGGAATAAAAATAATAAAATAAACGCGATAAAATCCGTAAAAAACAGTTTTATTCAATGTGTAGGGTTCGCGTAAATATAAGAAATCATTACAACTACTTGTTTAAACTGTTCATAAGGTCGTACCTAAGTTATGCAAGATTCGTCTCAGGAAAACCTAAAAACTCTTCAATCACATTCTTAATAAAAATAACACCTATGTTAGTGATAACAAAAGACAGGGGAAAGTTTCATATGTCACAATGTATCAATGTTTTATCAAATTTAGATCAATCGGAAAAAATCATAACACATGTTTTAAGATCTATAACATTACTAGCAAATCCTGTTTAGATCATTGAAACAATCTATTTAATCTGCATGCGTGGCTTTTGCCGTCTCATTACTGTCAGTCCATATACTAATCGGCCGTAATTCATAATTCAATCTCTACATTTTGCTTTGCGTAATGCGTAACGTACGTATAATTAAAAAATTCAAATTGAAAATTAAAAAAAAAACGTTAATTAAGGTGTTGTAGTCTGTTTACATAAGTAATAAATTGAATCTATATCATATTTGCTCCTTTTAATAAATATAATAAGAAAAGTTATATTAATTACATTCACTTAAATTATTTCTAATTTAGATCTTAGTTGAAATAAGAGACAAGAACATTTAAATACCTTTAATCAATTGAGTCCAAAAATAAGTAGGATCAGTTTAAATTATAAATAATAATAGTGTGACAACAAAGTTCTTATACAAGCTTTCTTTTATCTTTTCTAGACATAAGATGTGACTCTTCTATAGACTTTCGTACCATGTGGTCCACATATATACCCTTCGACATTTTATATGGAAGACTGAAGAAAATAAAGTGGCGTCATGTCTAGTGTATGTATGTGGACTATGAGAAAACCTTCTTTTCAATCGAAATTCGAGCGGTACTTCAGTCCCTTATCCGATGTCAAGTTGACGATATGTCCTCGAAACACTTAAATTCTGCATTGAATGACGTTTTCTAGCTACTAATCTGAAAGGGATACGTTATAAGCATAAATGACGAATACATCACTCACCCTCGAATATGAATACGACAAAAATAGATAGGCAATCACCATAATATTCCATATTACACCAGCTAACAGAGTTCGATCCATTCCGGGACCGCTGTAATTGTTAGTTGCAATCTTAAGTTCTGATTTACACACGCTTAGCATTAAACAAAACATTCTAAACAAATCTAAAAATTCGAAAATAATCTATATATAAGTTTAATATATTAAAACCACAGCAACGTGCTTTTCAAAAAAGTAAATCTACGACACGTGCTACTTTTTCCTTTCTTGAAGCGTATGGTATAAGAAAGCCAGCTTAGCTATCTAAAAGATAGAAGACAATGTGTTGAAATACAACAAAAAGACATAAAAACGGCAGGAAATTTTATAATTTAAATCTTCTTACCTACAAAATGATTACGGAGTGCCGCAAGGAAGTGTTTGTGTCCTTTACTTTTTTAATTTACATTAATGATCTACCAAATTACATTAAATATAACACAATATTATTTGCAGATGACATTTCTATATTAATACCAAAAATAAATTTTAATTCTAGTTGTAATAAACAATATGAAAATGGAATAAATAATACAATTGAAAATGTTGTTGAATTGATAAACAACAATCTAAGTATAAATCTATCTGAAACTAAATTTATGCAATTCTACAATATTAAAAGTAAACCGCAATTGCTTAAGATTAAGTATAATGATGAAGAAAATACTGCTACTGAATGTACTACATTTTTAGGTTTATGTTTAGACAAACATTGTAATTGGAAAGATCACGTAGATAAAGTTTGTCCTAAAATATTTAAATTCAATTTTGTTTACGATGGCTAGCTTCAATATCTTCAAGAAATACTTCTCTTATAGCATATCATGCATAATATGTCGCTGCTGTATTAAGATGTGGTCTCATATTATGGGGAAACTCGACAGACGTGAACCGTGCTTTTATAGTGCAGAAACACTGAATACGAGCAATTTGTGGCGTCGGGTCACTCGTTTCTTGCAAACCACTATTTAAAGAATTAGGTGTTCTTACTCTGCCATTTATGTACATTTTTGAACTTTCAATATTCGTAAAAATGTATCTTATATTATTTTACAAAATTAAAAGATACAGTGAAATATAGTACCAGATACCCAGAACAAATTTTTTGCCCTCATTTAAAAACTAGTATGTACTCAAAAATTGTTATATCATGGCTATTCAAGTGTTTAACAAAATCCCAAATGAAATAAGGCAATTAGATTATAAACGACTTAGAAGTAATTTATTGAAGTGGCTTTTGGAAAAACAATTTTATTCGGTAAATGAACTGCTGAAAATAAAAGGACGTATCTAGTGACTGTTAAAAGCTGTTTCTTCTTTGATCGTGTTTGAAAATGTTAATATCAAAATTGTAAACTGATGCACGTTTAATTTTATTAAATATTGTATTTTTCCAACCATGACTTTATTATTTTATACAGAAATATTTGTACCATATCTGTAATGAATAAATTTATTATTATTATTATAATACTTTGATTTGCCTTTTGAAAAGCTCTTTTGTGAAAAGCTTATGCAAACAGTTTTACCGCTGTAATTCCCTGGCTGGCTTTACTCAGTTAGGTTGTTTGTGTTTGCCCGTTCTGTAATTTGAACATTAGTGTAACTGGAAATGGATTCTGTTGGAGGTAAGATTTAACTGCAATGAGGAGTATTCAACTTTATGTAAATAGCATTACGCGAGCAGCAAATTTATTTGCGCGCAGTTCATTGCTTGAACTTAAATCAGAACTTCATAATGTGTGTAATTAAATTGTATTTATACAATGTAACATTTCTACCTTACCTACCTTATTTATAAAAATTCCTTTGATTATTGCACATGTAGAAATATATTATTATAATAGAAAAAGTTATTGCATAAATAGTAACGTAATTATTTTTTTTAAGTTCAAGTATGGCAGACAAGATAACCACTTATATAATATTGAGAGATTACTGCTGGAACAATATAACCGCTTCAAATAAAGAAAGCCTTAATTACTAAAATCAACTCCGTAGACAAAAATAACCTAACGGTATTAAGCAATTTAGTACAAACTGACGTTTGTATATAGTGTACGTGGTCATTAGAAGTGAGTATGCAAGTGTGAGTCACGAACCAGAAACTTGAAACATTACTCAAAATAATGTTACGCGTAATGCCAGTAACGATAATTCGTAACGTTCCACTAGGATAAAATGAATTCCTTGGATATAACGACATACTAATAAACAAAACTAAATCTACAACTATTTAATAACAATATTAAAAATATATCGTTTTAGTAATATAACATCATTATTAATATGACGATATAATATCGTTATTAATCTGTCAAAGATTATACGCATACTTTACATAACATTTTAAATATTTTTATAATATGCGATGCGCACTCTCTCTCTAACAAACTTAGTGGTAATGCTTGAAAACGGCGGCGGTAGCTTGTACGGGGTGCGATAACGGAGCGGTAGTGCAGTGTACAAGTGAATGTGTAACGTTTCAGCAATAACGATATTATAAGCGGATATATGCATAGCGTTACCGATACCTATAACGTTACGAAAAATATTTTTCTACGAAAATGTATATTATTCAACGTTATTTTTATAACGTTATAGAAAATTTTAGGTTTTAGTATCGTTACAAACTTTGAAACGTAATGACAAAACATTTAATGTAACGAAATGAAATTCTTTTCGTTACACTAAATGAATTTCATTTCGTTAAAATTAAAAAAATAAGATCTAAATTATTCTAATTTAGATCTTTCTTTTTATAGGATCGAGTGACAACCGAGCACACAGTCCATCTCATGGTAAGTGGTTGCTGTGGCCCATAGACATCCATATTTGTCCTCGTTTGCGAATCAAAATGCAGATGCGTCGTCACCCGTGAGGACTAAATAAGATATAAGATAAGAAGATATATAAGATATAAGATGGAATGCCTCTATTCCAGTAAAAGGGGTCTCCGGTTCTCTACACTCACTATACGAAACACAGCAGTGTTAAGCTGCTATTTTATGCTGGTATTCTGTGAGAGCATGGTCCTTCCCCGGTCGAGTGAACCCATTCGTGCTACAACTATACTACTATTATAGCTGCAGCAATTTGCAAAATTTGATCACTTATGGAGTCATCTCAGTATTTGTGTCTCTGTCTGTTGTCACAGGTTTTAATTTTTTATTTTCAGAGACTATTGGACGTAGGTGATTGAAATTTGGCAAAAATATAATATGTTACAGGAATGTGGCTTTCTAACAATTGCTTTAATATCATATGTACGTCTAGCCTACTCGTACCACTTTTTTATATCGGGCATAACTTACGAAATGTCCTTAAGCAGAGTAATTATCTTAGAATCAGAAATGCGTTATTAACATTTAACTTTTTACATTTATTCATTATTAAAGTTAATACAGTTTTGACAAAATAATGTTCAGTATCATGGTCTTCTATTAACATACGGCATAATGTTTATTTACGATATTTGATTCAAATCACTGGCCCCATTGAATATTAATTGATACCATAAAATATATACTGATATTTTTTACGTTCCAGTATTCTTCAAAATTTTCTTTTTATTTAGTTCCATTCACGGTGAACGTGAGTACTAAATTCATGAACGGGAGTAGACTTATGTTTGCCTTGTAATGGCGGCAAATGAGAATGTACTACCCCATATCGTCCCGGAGAGAAACTGAAACAGGAGATGGACAGCAGTGTCTTCCTGTTAACAGTTCCAAATAATAAAAAGCGACAGTTGCCAACCCACCTGCCAAGCGTAACAACTACGGTAAGTATTCAGCCTATTTGGCAATATCCATGAGGGATGAATATGATCAGCAGTGGACTTTTGATGGGTTGTAAAGATGGCGATGTTTGAGTTCTACTCATCTTCGGTACTCTTAATGTTTACGATATAATGAAAACAAACAGAAACATCTCCAAAAATACGAATGAAATAAAAAATTTAATCAGCACAGCCTACATACGTCCCACTGTTGGGGACAGGCCTCCCCTCATTTCTGAGAGAGTTTTAGTGCAAGGAAATGTTCGCCACGCTGCCCCAATGCATGTTGGGGAACTTCACATGTCTTCGAATTTAAATTATAAAAAATTTTCGTAATTTTCTTTATAATAATCGTAAGCAAAAAGCCTGGCTGAGCCCAGTTCAAATACCGAAACAATGCCTAAAAGCGAAGCTCACCCATAGGATAGAATAAAAATAAATATAATAGTATTTAGTATTGGAATAGTAATAGTTACTAAATTGTATCGTACGTTTTATGAACAGTAACGCTACAGATTACTCATGTGGTAACGCTCTTCTAAAAAACCTGAAGGGCATACGACGCAATGTACTACAAAGTGAATATTATTTTAATGTCTACAAAGTTAACGAATAAGCATGCAGATTGGGCCTGAGAAGACACAAAAACTTGTTTCCGTTATTAACTTTGAAACTAGGATGGTTTGTGCCCCAAACTATTATATAACCAAGTTTAATTAGAAAGGTAATAACGCGAAGATGATTTTAGAGCACTAAAACAATGCATTAGGCGTGGTAGAGCCATGCGTGGAAGCATCTTATCTCTTAACTATTTTCCTCGTGGATGCACCCTAGATCTGGGTGCGTGTACATTAAATGTATAGTTGTAGCACGAATGGGTCGGCTCGACCGGGGAAGGACCACGCTCTTACAGAATACCAACGTAAAATAGCAGCTTAATGCTGCTGTGTTTCGTATAGTGAGCGTAGAGAACTGGCGACCCTTTTTACTGGAAAAGAGGCATTCCATTTTAGTCCTCACGGCTGACAACGCATCTGCATTTTGATTCACAAACGAGAATAGATGTAGATGTCTATGGGCCACAGTATCCACTTACCATCTGGACTGTGTGCTTGCTTGTAACCCTTATACTATAAAAATTAGGCACTAGGTACTATATAAAAAAGTTAAGAAATAAACAAAATTTCCTTTTTTTCCAACAAATGAGTTAATAAGTACATATAGTATTTAAGTATTTCTTTTTTAGCTTAGTAGCACACTCCGGGTATCCGCTAGTACTGTAAAAAAAGACACTTCCTTATTAATTGGTACAACTCACATTGGCCACACGTTACCATGCCGTTATGTCGTGGCACCTTGTAATGACATTCCAGCAATTATCATAAATTGTATTTGTTCATATTAAAATTTTACACATTTAACATACGTGGTAGAACAACCGTTGCGATGCCACGCGAGACGGCGGACTTTTGGTAAAAATAAATGCACCATTCAAAAATGGCTTACCTTTGAATCAGAGCAACAATTCAGCTTTCAATTTATCTTTTTCAAATGGTATGAAACATTCGCCCTGTGTTCAGCATTTGAAAATGCTGCTAACTAAAATACACGAGTAGAATGTACGTCAATCATGAACAGAAAGTCCTATAACCAATATGCCAACTTTTTCTATTGACGTAACGTTTTCACTTATTTGAATACTATTCGGTATGATTTAGATATTTTAATTTTTATCAAATTATATCGTTTTGTGTCATAAGGTTTTTTAACATTGTAGTACTTTACTATGACTACAAATAAAAAACATTATTTTAGTTAAAACATTTATTAGATTAGAATAATTTTTTATTCAATATACATCACATGTGTAATTCTTATTGAATCATTTTTTACTTTACAACTGGTTCGAAAAAAACCTCTGTCCTGAGAAGAACCAGCAAGAAACCCAGCGGGACTTTTTTAAAAGCAAATTTTATATTAATGATTGGTAGATACAAAATTTATTTAAGAAACAACTTGGAAGCGACCACCTCATTAAGTGGTTATTATCAACCATGTATTCATTTATACTATAATAACCCTTTTTATACAGTTTCAACTTAACAAAACATTTAAACTTGGTAATAGAGAGAGCCTGTACACTTTCCGGGACCCTGTTGTAATAGCGTATACATTGCCCCATGAATGAATTACTGACTCTGTGGAGTCGAGAAACTGGTATCACTAGCTTGTGTTTGTTCCTAGTATTTACAGAATCTAAACCACTTTTTTTACTAAAACTACCTTTGTTTTTGTGAACATACATTAAATTTTCGTAAATATACTGAGAGGCCAAAGTTAATATATTTATTTCTTTAAATTTATCTCTAAGAGACTCTCTCGGTTTTAGGTTGTAAATAGATCTAATGGCCCTCTTCTGTAAAACAAAAATAGTTTGTGAATCAGCCGCATTTCCCCATAGCAAAATCCCATAAGACATTAAGCTATGAAAATAACTGAAATAAACTAATCTAGCTGTCTCGACACTAGTGCGACCTCTAATCTTTTTTACAGCATAGGCTGCAGAACTTAGTCTGCTTGCTAGTTTGGACATATGGGGGCCCCACTGAAGCTTTGTGTCGAGAATGATGCCAAGAAAAACAGTGGATTCAACAGGGCTCAGTTCTTTCCCATTTAAAAACACATTGGTACTCAGATTTTTAACATTCCTTGTTGTAAATTTAATATATTTAGTTTTATTTAAGTTTAAATGTAGATTATTAACGTTAAACCAATGCACTAATTTTGATATAGCATTATTCGCTTCATCATATTTAAATGATTGACGTTTAAGTGAAGAAGTGAACTGAAGTGTCATCAGCAAATAATACTATATCATGATTATCCCCTACAAGAGAAGGTCAGTCATTAATATACACTAGAAATAGGAATGGGCTGAGAATGGAGCCCCGAGGGACACCAATTTGTACAAGTGACCCGGAAGAACTTTTACCATTGATAATAACTTTCTGCATTCTATTACTTAAATATGAAATAATAAGTTTAAGCGCTGTGTTCTTGACACCATAGTAATGTAGCTTCCTGATTAATCTCTCATGGTGAACGCAGTCCAAGGCCTTGGAAAGGTCACAAAATATACCCAAAGCTTCCTCTGAATTCTCCCATGCACAAAAAATATGTTTAATAAGCTCAACTCTAGCGTCAGTGGTCGAGCGACCCCCTGTAAAACCGAATTGATTTTTATGTAGTAATTTTTAATATTAAAGAAACTTAACATCTGATCCAAAATTATTTTTTCAAAAATTTTACTAAACGTTGGTAGCACAGAAATTGGTCTAAAATTGGCGGGGTCTAATGTAAAGGTTTGACTTTACTATGTTTCATTAAATCAAGGATTAAGGTTCTGTACCCGTAGGGTAACCAACCACCAACCCTATTATTAAGCCTCCGCTGTCCGTCCGTCCGTCCGTCCGTCTGTCTGTCAGCGGGCTGTACCTCATGATCCGTAAAAGGTAAACAGTTTATCATAGAATGTGTATTTATGTTACCACTATAACAACAAATAAAAAAAATTAAAGGGGGCTCCCATACCAGAAACCCGTATTACGATGATACGGAACCCTTCATGCGCGAGTCCGGCTTGCACTTCGCTGTTATTTTTAGTGTATTTTATAGACATTTTATCACAATATTGTGACATTTTATTGACTTCGTGCAATTGTATTAATTTAAAAAAGTTTATGTGGTCCTTCAATCATGCACCTGACTATTTGCAGCAAAAAATGTACATGTTATTTTAAAAATGTAAACAAAATGTAGCAAAAAATAATAGGCACATTATTTTAATAATAATTAATTAATTTAGCGCATAAACTCATAATTAATCTTCTTTATATATAAAAATTACGTGTCACGTTGTTTGTCCGCGATGGACTCCTAGACTACTGAACTGATTTCAATGAAATTTTGCACACTGTGTGCATTTTGGTCCAACTTGAGAGATAGGATAGTTTTCATCCAATAAATGACCCTCAAAATTTTTTATTGCGATTTTAAGGATTTTTTATAGGAAGGGTCGTTGGAAAGGGCAGAACAACGTCTGCCTGGCGAGCTAGTAGTTAATAAATATAAAGATCTGGACGGGAAACTTGAAAGTATATGAATACACTTACATAATATTATGTATGTTATTACTCAAAGTAATATAATTACAGAATAAATTATTATGCGAATGAATTTAAAGATTTCGTAGCAAATGTATATTTTATACTGAGGAGAAAGAAATGAAAAATCTGGAGGATATTTTCAATGCAGTTTCATGTCTTCGAAGCACAAATAATATTGAATGTAGTTTAGTTAGACTTTATATATGTAGGTACATCAATCTCAGACAATTTACGTAATACCTAAATCGATCGATCGTTCACAGATTTCAGAAAGTCAATAATACAACAGTGGTAGAGCTAAGCGGTGGCTTTTGCTGTCGCTCGGATGGGCCAGCTCGAACCGGGGTGGTACCACGACCTCACAGAATACCAGCGTGAAGTAGAGGTTTACCTCTGCGTTGCGCTTGGTGAGTGCAGGTGGCCGGAGGCCCAATTCCCCCCCCCCCCATCAACATGGTAGTGGAATTAAATAAAATACTACCCCAGGAGGGTACCAGCACCCCTGGAGAATCCCTCGCTGAGCATCCACGACCAAACTACTCCACTCCTGGGCGTGGGTGCTCAGGCTGCCCCGCGTATTCTGGGGGGGGCGAAATTCCGCTCAAGACGAACCTGCTCGGGGCAAGCGGAGCAAGAAGACAAAGGCAACCCCTGCCACGCTTACCGTGGATTTCTGCAATATCAGGGGACTTCATTCTAACCTTAACGCCGTCCACTACCATCTGGAGATAGCTAAGCCGGCCTTGCTCTTTCTTACCGAGACACAGGTGTCCTCTCCGGCTGATACTTCGTATCTCTCCTACCCGGGGTACAAATTAGAACACTCGTTTGTGCCCCGGGCTGGAGTTTGCGTGTATGTCAGAGAGGACATCTGTTTTCGACGCCTAGGCAGCCTTGAAGGTACGGACCTGTCCATCCTATGGCTGCGCGTAGACAGCGACGACCATCCCCGCGTCTACGGGTGCTTCTATAGGTCCCATAGCGGTAATGCCGACACAGACCGACTCATAGACCACGTCCAAATGGCTGCAGACTCCGTGCTACAACAGGTCCCATCCGCAGAGATCGTGATACTCGGTGATTTCAACGCCCACCACGCTGAATGGCTTGGTTCTCGTTTAACCGATCATGCGGGTAGATCTGTCTATGACTTTGCTTTGGCATATGGTCTAACACAACTGGTTACTTCGCCTACGCGGATCCCAGATGTGGAAGACCATGTACCTTCCCTGTTGGACCTTCTGCTGACCTCTCATCCGGACGGATATCAGGTCTCCGTCGATGCCCCTCTGGGCTCTTCGGACCATTGTCTGATCCGGAGTACGGTGCCACTCACGCTCCAATCGCAGTTGCGATCTACAGCTTGCCGCCGTGTTTGGCACTATAGGTCAGCTGATTGGGACGGGATGCGGTCTTTTTTTGCATCCTACCCTTGGGGGCGGGTTTGCTTCTCGCCGGAAGATCCCAGCGTTGTTGCCGATTCTGTTGCTGATGTGGTACTTCAGGGTATGGAACTTTTTATTCCATCTTCTGTGGTGCCCATCGGAGGCAGATCCCAGCCATGGTTTGGTCGCTCCTGTAAAATAGCATCACGCTATAAGCAGGAGTGCTACCAGGCCTGGGGTGACGCATCAACGTCTCGGGATGTAAACACCAGCGCATTAAAAAAGAAGTATAATTCCGCCTCCAGGTCCTTCAAAAGCGTCATTGCCAAGGCAAGGTCTGAGCACATCGGCAGAATTGGCGAGAAGCTAGTTCGCCTTCCTTCGGGAACCCGTGCATTCTGGTCTCTCGCCAAGGCTGTCCAAGGGAACTTCTGTCAGCCATCTCTTCCATCTCTGCACAGAGAGGACGACACACTGGCCCATGCCGCAAAGGAGAAAGCCGATCTGTTGAGCTCTCTTTTTGCGTCCAACTCGACTCTAGATGACGGGGGGAACACACCGCCGACCATCCCGCGATGTGAGTGCTCCATGCCGGATGTGCGATTTACACAGCGCTCGGTCCGCAAAGCACTCTTCTCCCTGGACGTCAACAAGTCGAGTGGGCCCGATGGAGTCCCTCCCATTGTGCTGAAGACGTGTGCTCCGGAGTTGGCACTGGTTTTAACGCGTCTTTTCCGGTACTCCTACTCCCAAGGTACGCCTTGGGAGTAGGAGCTCTTTCCCGAACTCATGGAAGACAGCTTTGGTGCACCCGATCCCTAAAAAAGGCGACCGCTCAGACCCGTCCAACTACAGGCCTATCGCCATCACCTCCTTGTTCTCCAAAATAATGGAAGCCATTATAAACTGCCAGCTCATGAGGTACCTTGAGGATCACCAGCTGATTAGTGACCGCCAGTACGGTTTTCGTCGGGGTCGATCAGCTGGTGATCTTCTAGTCTACTTAACTCATAGATGGGCGGAGGCAGTAGAGTCCAAGGGGGAGGCATTAGCCGTTAGTTTGGACGTAGCGAAGGCCTTTGATCGGGTCTGGCACAAAGCGCTTCTTTCGAAGCTTCCTTCCTATGGGCTTCCCGAGAAATTGTGCAAATGGATCACCAGTTTCCTTGCTGATCGGAGCATCAAGGTCGTAGTAGACGGTGAATGCTCTGATTTCAAGCCTATCAACGCTGGTGTTCCACAAGGCTGCGTGCTATCACCAACGCTGTTTCTCCTGCATATCAATGATATGTTGCTAACTGGCAGCATTCATTGCTATGCGGACGACAGCACTGGTGATGCCTTATATACCGGCCGTGCCAATATTTCTCGGGAAAACGTCGCCGAGTACCGGGACAAACTTGTGTCTGAAGTCGAGTCTTTGCTTAACAAAGTCTCGGATTGGGGGCGACTAAATCTAGTCCAGTTCAATCCCCAGAAGACACAAGTTTGCGCGTTTACCGCTAAAAAGAACCCCTTTGTCGTATCTCCTCAGTTTCAAGGCACTCCCCTTACTGCCTCAGCCAGTATCGGAATCCTTGGCGTCGACATATCGAATAGTGTGCAGTTTCGTGGTCACTTGGAAGGGAAGGCCAAATTGGCCTCTAAAAAGCTTGGCGTGCTCAGCAGAGCGAGACAGTATTTCATGCCGGCACATCGCTTGCAACTTTACAAAGCGCAAGTTCGGCCCCACATGGAATACTGTTCTCATCTCTGGGCCGGGGCACCCCAGTGCCAGCTCCTTCCACTTGACCGCATCCAGCGCAGAGCGGTTCGAATCGTCGACGACCGAGTTCTTTCTGATCGGCTTGATACACTGGCACTGCGTAGAGATGTTGCATCTCTTTGCGTATTTTATCGCATTTATCACGGGGAGTGCTCTGAGGAATTGTTCGGACTAATTCCAGCCGCTCAATTTCACCATCGCACATCGCGACAAAACTCGCGTTACCATCCATACCATCTGGATGATTGGCGGTCCACGACTGTGCGATTTAGAAGAAGTTTTCTCCCTCGCACGACTTTCTTGTGGAATCAATTACCACCAGCGAATTTTCCGGACCGATACGACTTAGGAACCTTCAAGAAAAGAGCTTACACCTTTCTAAAAGGTCGGCAACGCATCTGCAATTCCCCTGGTGTTGCGGTTGTTCATGGGCGGCGGTAGTCACTTACCATCAGGTGAGCCGCATGCTCGTTTGCCCCCTATTCTATAAAAAAAAAAAATATGTTTTGGAAACAGGTGCTTGAGAATAAATTACCTGAAACGAAACTCCATGTTTGATATTGTTAAATCCAACATGCAAACATATTTTCATCATGCTTCGGCGGTGTATTAAATTTTGGTTTTAACATTTTAAGGCAAAACACACAATTTGCTTGTAGCTATCCGTAAGCATAGTGTTTGTATATTTTGTATTTAACGACAACATAATGTAAGCTATAAAAGGCTTGAAGTAGCTCTAAAATTGAAATAGTTAACAGTAGAGAATGGTTCTAGTTTTAATTTTAATTGTCTGCGCCAAAGTTACGTATTTATTTTGTATGCTTGAATCCAAATCCGAATCTAAAACATCTTAGATTTGCTAACTGTGATGGTAGATATTCATTATAGACCTTTTTTTTCTCTCAATCTTGGTCGCTTTTGAAACGAAGTGAATATTAATTTTAATAAAAGACACGCGGTAAGAGTAAAATAAAAATAATTCTGCAAGATATATTTATCATACTTTTTGAATAGAAGTGAGGATAGCTGATAAGACACCGATAAACCTTAATGTTTTTAAAAAATGTAAGCGAATATTTTCTTCTCATTATATAAATATTCTTGAAGATAGATAATAAGAAAAATGTCAGAAACAAAGTTAAATTATGATGATTATTATGGGAAAACTACGAAGCCTGAAAATTTTCAAACATGTAGATTTACTCTCAATTTATTCCTCTATGTAGAGCATGGAATAAATTAGCATATAAAATTGAAATTATCAATTTAATTAGTGCCAGTGGCGATCTTATCAATTTGGTCGAGTACCTGGTATGAAAAGTTGAGGCGATCGCTTAGACTCTTAATTACGACGACTTTCAACCATTTTTAATGAACGATGTTCTTTAATGCCACTGAAACACCAGCTTGTTTCGGCAAATACTGTTTCGCAACATACTTTTGAACTGCCCATGCCTGAACTATGTGATCTATTTACATATATATGTAGTTGATTCACATTCCTGCCACAAGTTTTTAAAACTTTCGCTGTGAATACCAGCGTGAAGTAGGTATTTACCTCTGCGTTGCGCTTGGTGAGTGCAGGTGGCCGGAGGCCCGCTTCCCCCATCAACATGGTAGCGGAATTAAAGAAAATACTACCCCAGGAGGGTACCAGGACCTCTGAAGAATCCCTCGCTTATCATTCACGACCAAACTACTCCAATCCTGAGTGTGGGTGCTCAGGCTGCCCCGCGTATTCTTGGGTGGTAAAATTCCGCTCGCGACTAATACTGCTCGGGGCAAGCGGAGCAATAAGACCAAGGCGACCCATGTCACACTATCCGTGAATTTTTGCAACATTAGGGGACTTCATTCCAACCTTAACGCTATCCATTGCCATCTAGAGACGGCGAAGCCGACCTTGCTCTTTTTAACCGAGACTCAGGCGCCCTCTTCGGCTGATACTTCATATCTCTTCTACCCTGGGTACAAATTAGAACACTCCTTTGTGCCCCGGGCTGGAGTTTGCATATATGTCAGAGAGGACCTCTGTTTTCGATGCCTCGGCAGTCTTGAAGTTACGGACCTGTCCATCCTATGGCTGGGCGTAGACAACGATGACCATCGCCGCGTCTACGGGTGCCTCTATAGGTCCCATAGTGGTAATGCCGACACAGATCGACTCATCGACCACCTCCAAATGGCTGCAGACTCCGTGCTACAACAGGTCCCATCCGCAGAGATCGTGATACTCGGTGATTTTAACACCCACCACGTTGAATGGCTTAGTTCTCGTTTAACCGAACATGCGAGTAGATCATTATATAATATATAATAGATAACTTCGCATTGGCATATGGTCTAACACAACTGGTTACTTCGCCTACGCGGATCCCAGATGTGGAGGATCATGTATCTTCCCTGTTGGATCTTCTGCTGACCTCTCATCCGGACGGATATCAGGTGACCATCGATGGCCCTCTGGGCTCTTCGGACCATTGTCTGATCCGGAATACGGTTTCACTCACGCTCCTATCGCAGTTGCGATCTGCAGCTTGGCACCGTATTTGGCACTATAGGTCGGCCGATTGGGACGGGATGCGGTTTTTTTTGCATCCTACCCTAGCGAGCGGGTTTGCTTTTCGCCGGAAGATCCCAGCGTTGTTGCCTATTCTGTTGCTGGTGTGGTACTTAAGGGTATGGAACTTTTTTTCCATCCTCTGTGGTGCCCATCGGAGGCAGATCCCAGCCATGGTTTGGTCGCTCCTGTAAAATTGCATCACACTATAAGCAGGGGTGCTACCGGGCCTGGGCTGACGCATCAAAGTCTCGGGATGTAAACACCAGTGCTTTTAAAAGAAGTATGATTCCGCCTCCAGGTCCTTCAAAAGCGTCATTGCCAAGGCAAGGTCTGAGCACATCGGCAGAATTGGCGAGAAGCCAGTTGGCCTTCCTTCGGTAAGCCGTGCATTCTGGTCTCTCGTCAAGGCTGTCCAAGGAACTTCTGCCACCCATCTCTTCCATCTCTGTACAGAGAGGACGATTCACTAGCCCATGCCGCAAAGGAGAAAGCCGATCTGTTAAGCTCTCTCTTTGCGTCCAACTAGACTCTAGATGACGGGGGAAACACACCGCTGACAATCCCGCGGTGTGAGTGCTCCATGCCGGATGTGCGGTTTACACGGTGCTCGGTTCCCAAAGCCCTCTTCTCCCTGCACGTCAACAAGTCGAGTGAGCCTGATCGAGTCCCTCCCATTGTGCTACGTCATTTCCGGTACTCCTACTCCCAAGGCGTAGTCCTGAATTCATGGAAGACAGCTTTCGTCCACCCGATCCCTAAAAAAGGCGATCGCTCAGACCCGTCCAACTACAGGCCTGTCGCCATCACCTCTTTGTGTTTTAAAATAATAGAATCCATTATAAACTGCCAGCTAATGAGGTATCACCAGCTGATTAGTGACCAGTTTTCGTCAAGGTCGATCAGCTGGTGATCTTCTGGTCTACCTGACTCATAGATGGGCGGAGGCAGTAGAGTCCAAGGAGGAGGCGTCGACCGTCAGTTTGGACATTGCGAAGGCCTTCGATCGGGATTGGCACAAAGCGCTTCTTTCGAAGCTTCCTTCCTATGGGCTTCCCGAGAAATTGTGCAATTGGATCACCAGCTTCCTTGCAGATCAGAGCATCAAGGTCGTTGTAGACGGTGCATGCTCCGACTACAAGCCTATTAACGCTGGTGTTCCACAAGGCTGTGCGCTATCACCAACGCTGTTTCTTCTGCATATCCATGATAATATGTTGCTAACTGGTAACATTCATTGCTATGTGAATGACAGCACTGATGATGCTCTATACACCGGCCGTGCCAATATTTCTCGAGAAAACGTCGCCGAGTACCGGAACAAACTTGTGTCTGAAGTCGAGTCTTTGCTGGACGAAGTCTCGGATTGGAGGCAACTAAATCTAGTTCAGTTCAATTCCCAGAAGACACAAGTTTGTGCGTTTACCGTTAAAAAGAACCCCTTTGTAGTATCTCCTCAGTTTCAAGGCACTCCCCTTGCTGCCTCAGCTAGCATCGGAATCCTCGGCATTGACATATCGAATAGTGTGCAGTTCCGTGGTCACTTGGAAGGAAAGGCCAAATTGGTCTATGAAAAGCTTGGTGTGCTTTGCTTAGCACGCCAAACTTAGCGGGACAGTATTTCTTGCCGGCACATCGCTTGCAACTTTACAAAGCGCAAGTTCGGCCACACATGGAATACTGTTCCCATCTCTGGACCGGGGCACCCCAGTGCCAACTCCTTCTACTTGACCGCATCCAGCGCAGAGCGGTTCGAATCGTCAACGACCGAGTTCTTTCTGATACACTCGATACACTTGCACTGCGTAGGGATGTTGCATCCCTTTGCATTTTCTATCGAATGTACCACGGGGAGTGCCCTGAGGAATTAATTCCAGCCATCAAACTTCACGAATGCACATCGCGTCAAAATTCACGACACCATCCTCAAAATCAGGATGCTTGGTGGTCCACGACTGTGCATTTTACTACCAGTTTTCTTCCCCGTACAACTGCTCTGTGGCATTGTTTACCACCGGCGATTTTTCGGGACCGGTACGATTTAGGGACTTTCAAGAAAAGAGCTTACACCTTCCTAAAAGGCCGGCAACGCATCTGCAGTTCCCCTGGTGTTGCGGTTGTTCATGGGTGGCGGTAGTCACTTACCATCAGGTGAGCCGCATGCTCGTTTGCCCTCTCTTCTATTAAAAAATGCGTGTGTGTGAGAAGTGTTATAGGTAAGTTGCAGAGTGAGAGAGTGTGTATATCGGCAGATGTCTGAAGGACGCTGCGGTGGATTGGGCTCGGCAAGACAATACCCATGCTTTTGCGAGTGAGAATTCAACTCTACAAGATCGTTTTATTAGGGGACTTTAAAGCCCGTGTTGGTACCGTCTATGATCTCTGAAATGATTTACTCGATAAACATGGTGTTGGAAAATTTAACCTTTGTGCTGTATTCGATCTTGGTATCTCTAATACGTATTTCCGTATTGCTGATAAATATAAGACCTCGTGGATGCACTCTACACCTGGGCACTGGCATCTTCTAGACTTCGTCATTGTCCGCTGTAAAGACTTACGTGACGATCTTATAATGATATCGATACGTGGAGCGCTGAGCTGGACTAACCATCGTCTCATCAGATCAAAGATGCAACTAGAGCTTAAAGCTACACGACGGGCATGCTACAATATTCTACCTAAGTTGGCCTTTTTTAGACTTAGTACCTCACCAGTAATATGCTGGACTCTGGCTGGACTAGACTGAAAATTCCACTACAGATTACGAATGGCGATCATTTGCAAAATATCTTCGTGTTTGTGCCTTGGATACTATTGGCAAACCACGAAAACGAAATCAAGATTATTTTGACACGTCAGACAGCGATATCAAAATGCTTGTGGAAAGGTACAGACATAAATTGAAAGCCAGATCAATGGATTTGCACAGCAAAAAGAAATCTCAACATAAACTTAGGGCTAAGGTTCTAAGAACTAAAGGATAAGTGGTCTAAGGCAAAAGCAGCTGAATTAGGATACTATGTTGATACAAATCAAATTGGCAAATTTTTCGAAGGCTTACAAGCGATTTTCGGTCCAAGTGTTAGAAAAACAGCTTCAATTTATTTGAAAGACAAGCAGCATCGAGTTAAGATAAAAAATATTGTATTGAAGCGATGGGCAGAACACATTAATGATGTTTTAAATCCTAATTCGCTTAGTGCTAACCTGTCTTATATAAACTCGCTGGAAGTATTGGGATTCTGTCAATGTTTAGATCACCCGCCAACTTTCAAGAGTATGTGAAGGCAGTGAAGCGTCTTAAAAACTCCAAAACATGGGAATAGACCATTTTCCAGCTGAAATATACAAATAAAGTGGAAAACACATTGTTAACGAGCTCTACAATCTTGCTCTATGAATCTGAAACAGTGAAAAAGTGCTTCAGCTCTGGAGGAATGCGGTTATTTGTAAGCTGTATAAAGGGAAGAGCAGCTTTTACCGAGGCATATCGCTTCTATCCAGCGTAGGAAAGTCAATGTGGTTTCCGTCCTAGCATAGGAATTATTGACGCTATTTCTGGAGAAAGCATTCGATAGAGTTCCACGCGAGTGACTTTTTTTATAGGATAAGGGTAACAAACGAGTACACAGTCCACCTGATGGTAAGTGGTTGCTGTTACCCATAGACATCTACATCTGAAAATGCAGATGCGTTGTCACCCGTGAGGACAAAGATGGAACGTCTCGCTTCCAGTAAAAAGGGTCTCCGGTTCTCTACACTCACCATACGAAACAAAGCAGCGTTAAGTTAATATTTTACACTGGTATTCTGTGAGAGTGTGGTCCTTCCCCGGCGTAGCCGACCCATTCGTACTACAACCATAATATAGCTGCAGCATGGCTCTACCACGTATAAACTTTGGCTTGTATTTAAAAAATCTAGGTATCCATAAAAGTTCGTCAACCTTATTCACCAATTCACCAATTCCAATTATTGGCATGTAACCGTAGGTACAGCACCTAAACAAACTTTCCAAATTACCGAAAATTCAACTTACAAGTGGAGTAAAACAAGGATACGTCATGGCACCAACACATCATGCCATAATTATATTTTTCAGTTGTTGTGGACGATGCACTAAAGTGCTGCAGTAACCAAATCCAGCTCAACGTCATGACTGAGAAAAGTGTATTTGACATGTCAAGGTTCACAACGAAGTCCAAAGTTCAAAAGATCTCCATATTGGAGATTCTTTACGCTGATAACGTGTGTCCCATGTCAGATAACACATCGTATCTTCAAAGCTAAGTGACGCATTACATCGATCTTGTCAAAACTTTTATTGGTCATAAGTACTTCCAAGACTCACATCCTCAAACACCCACCAAGAAGAAGTAAAAGTGATCCAACTGTGTTGAATCTAGACGGAAAACCACTAGAGGAGGTCTCGCACTTCAAATATCTTGGAAGCAAAATCCGGCGTGACAATACCTGGGCTTCGAGGATATCATCGCGCATTGCTAACACCGCTGCCAATTTCGGTCGAGTCACTGATCATGACTGGAAGTTCAATCATCTGAAGCTTGAGACGAAGATTAGCATCCTTAAGGCACTAATTATTCCTGTCCTTTTACATGGCGCAGAGACATGGTGCCTTTACAAAACAGATATTAAAAAAAAACTTGATGCTTACCACCTATGGTATCTAAGACCTATCCTAAAGATCAAGTGGAAGGACCGTGTTTCTAATTCCAAGGTTCTGCGTCTTTCTGGAATGTTTTCTGGAATGTACGGCATGGAAGCTCTCTTAATGAGCGAAAGCACGGTGGTCAACATGTGCGCTATAAGGACGTTTTCAAAAGACACCTGAACGCTTGCGGTATAAGCCCTGAGTGTTGGGAGGAGCTTACTACAAAAACGCCATCCTGGCCATGTACAACCAATAAAATAATTAAATCGTTTGAGAAAAGCCGCTTAAAAACTCTAGACTTAAAACGCTAATTGCGCTAAGTGAGACCTGAGGTCTCCTACACGTATACTTTCAACTGTCTGGCCAAATCTACTGTCATGCATGCCAAAGAATATTTAAGGCCAAGTTCGGTCTAGCGAGCCATATCAGTTCAAAGGATCGCCGTCATCGAAATCGACGGTGAGGACTATATATATTTTCGATCGTAATTATTATCTTATTATATAGTTTTATTATATTTATTGATGTATAAAAATTATAGTGTATAGTATATTATATATATATATATATATATATATATATATATATCCAATATAAATTAGCGAATTATTATAGACTCTTCGGTTACTTAAATTGAATTTTATTTTCATCAATTTAAAGAAAATGTTGCGCATTCCATCTTAATTCTCAAAGTTGACAACACACCTGCAGGGCGCAGTAGCCACTCACCATCAGATGAACAATTAGTTCATTTTTGTCATTCAGTTTTATAAAAGAATGAGAAGAACTTACCATCAGGTGCACTATGTTCTTACTTGTCATCCTAACGCGGAGATTTTGACAGATTTGACAACGACTTTTTGATATCTGCAGTATAAACCGAACTACCAATTTTAGCAATAAGAGGACAATTGAAATAGCTCAACAGTTCAGTTAAAAATACGATATTGATAAACAATTGACAACCGATGGAAAAGAAAGGCTCTCGAGTTTCAGCCTCGTAACAGTAAACGGTGTGTAGGGCGACCCCTCACTAGATGGAGTGACGAACTGAAAACACATGCAGGATTTTGACGAAAACATGGTCCTGGGCCAACTATTTATTCTGACCTAAAATTGAACTCGAGACCACATGATCAGGATTCCCGCTTCCAAAAACTAGACCAACGCAGCCATTTAGTAATAATAGTTTAGTTATAACAGAAATCTGTTAAAATAATTAAAATTAAGTAATTTTTCAAAAGAGTTCATGTTTGGATGTATAATATAGTTTAAAATTAACGTACTTCGGTAATATAGAGCACTGGATAAAATAGTCTCAACGTTTACCAGCAAATTGTGAACGGCGCCGGCGCGGTGGGGCAATCAGCGGGAGTACACGATTCTACAGCAACGCCTCTATCACTGGACCGCCCACTTGCCTACGCATTCTGAAATCACCAATATCTCTCAAATCTCACTCAATATTTCAGTGTCATATTTGATTTTTTTTAATCAAACCATATAATCAATTTCAATAAAAAATATTGAAATTGTATATAATAAATTAACGTTATAACGAAATATATACAAATAAATAAAGTTAAAGTGTCTGTTTGTGATGTCAAAATAACAGCTTTTTCCTAAATGCATAATTATGAAAGTATTTATACGGTACTTCTAACAAAAAAATTTTTTTGTCTGTCTGTCTGCCTGTTTGTTTCGGTTAATCTCCAAAATGGCTTGACTGATTTTGACGGGACTTTCACTGGCCGATTGGAGTGATTGACTATATTTTATCCGAAAAACTTGGAGATGTTTGTATGACTACAAAACAAAGAATTGATAAAATGAATGGTATGTGATGATTGCCACATTAATCACAAGTTATAAATAAAGGTATGTAGTATATTAAGGTTGCTCATACTGCTGTAAACACTGTTATGAATTATTTTGTATTAAATACCTCAAGAGTGCCTCCTAACGGATAGGTTTTAAAATTAACATGGAAGAAACAAGGATCAAATGTCACACCTATGACAATAGTTGTTGGAGCTATTGACGTTGAAGCGGTTGATTGTTGCTCTTGCCATCGCCCGCTGGGCGACCGACTCTGAGTTAGTGGAGTAGTCGTACCATTAGTGTCCACGTTTTGGCGCTATATGTGAGTACAGGCAAGATGCACTGATCGAAGACTTTCGTCTTCAAGCTTTGCGGTATGGGCGACGAATGCTGCCCAATCCAACTGAATCTGCTTATCGACTTATTTTTTAATGTTATTTCTGTCTAACTTCACTATCTCGCCAAAGTAGATATACTCTTGAACAACTTCAAAAATCTGACCATCAACGATAATCGACTCTGGTATAACATGACCGTTAAACATTCTTTAAATCAATAAATTCCGTCTTATTTAAATCCATACGCAGTTACTATTACTATTAGACTATGCAATACATATTTTAAATGTAAATAAATACTGATATTTTTATATATTTCTTATTTTTTAAGTTAACTTATTATTGTTCTTTTCTACATTTATTTAGATGTAAAACCAATAGAATATAATCACTTAAAGTTTTTATTAATAAACAAAAAATATCAGTTATTTTTTGCTTATGTTACGCTCAAATAATGTTATCTTCAAATAATTTTTTGCCCGACAGGGTCCATAGTTGATCCCAAGTACTGTTTTAAAGTTTTAAACGCAACAACACTATGGCAAGCAATAAAGTATTGAGTATTCAAATAATTCGTCAGGCTACCGTAACATTAGTCACTTTCTAATCAAACACCCGCACGAATTGAATTTGACATTAATTTACTTCATATGTTTAACTTTCGTACCTACAAAACCTCAGATTAATTTAAGTATGCATGTAATTACTTTAAGTACAAAACCCTTACAGTAATGACATACATATGCTAGTAATTACTGTGAGTGCTGGAAGGTTGTGTTGTCACGGTTCTCTGTGCGATAGATTTTGGAATATGCATCGGCTTTAGAGCCTTGTCGGATATTTAGAAACGATAACAGGAGACTAATAGTATAAGCCTTGCTCCTTTGGGAGAGTGACAAAGCTTTAGTGTGAAATACTACGCTTGCAGACACTTGTCGAATTGTCATCTCATCTCAGGGAAAACCGTTTAGAATCGTGTGGAGAAAGTTTAGTGTTAATTATTTGTGCACATCAGAATAATATCTTCTGACAGACGTTGTTCTGTTCTTTCTGCATTTCAGGTAGCGCGATGAGGTTTACTCCGAATTTACTCGAGACATAGTTTACAGTGTAAATCAATATAAACATTTATTTTATTTTATTATTTATTTTATTTTTATCACATGAACATAATTATATCACAAACCAGAGGGTGTGTTGTTTAAAAATATATACTTAATAAAGATAAAAAGAGATAAACATACAATTTCCAAATTACAATTTCTCGAATCCAGTTTTCATGAAATGCCAGCGATAAACACACATTTTGAATCACGTTAGAGGCGTTTTACAAGCGATTTGAAATTCAACTACCTAATAAGAAAAGAATATGTAACTTCGCCAATTTACAACGCAGTATCATCACCAATAATCGTCTTCAACATAAATTTTTATTGACAAATAATGAAATTTTCTACATCTGCTGTATTTCAATCATTTACGTGTTTTATTGCCGTATACTTAAATCTAAATTATTCAACGTAACATACATTTCGTAGCTATTAGACGTCTACGAATTAGTATAGAAGTTCTTAATAGCATGAAATGCATAAATTATACCCATGCATAGCGTATCGATAGATTCTAGGAAATTAATATGTTTTCCGCAAAAATGGTTAAGAGTTGTTACTTAATAATTATTTATTATTCGTTTCATTATCCGAAGATCGATCGAGGCAATCCATCTTAGTCCTCACGGGTGGCAACGCATCTGCATTTTGATTCCCAAACGAGGATACATGTAGATGTCTATGGGCCACAGCAACCACTTACCATCAGGTGGACTGTGCTCGTTTGTCACCCTATACTATAAAAAAAATTTAACGGTGAAATTAAAAGCATCCAAAAATAAGACATTTAGACTATAATTTAATGGAGTGTCTTTAATCTGTTTTAACTCTGATACGTTTGGACTGTGCCACTTGAGCTTACGGACAAAAGCCCCAAGAACCGAACTTTTATTTACGGTTCCCTTTCCATTTAAACGACCGGAAGGCAAAAACAATGATCATATATGTTGAGATGATGAAAAAATGTGGCAATAAGACCACGGTCAAAGCACGTGCAAACTCCATAGGGCATGGCAAAGCAAAGCTACATATGAAACGAGCTAATGATATTCAATACTTGGAAAAAGTATTGTTTGTTATAAGCTCAAACTTCTTTGGCAACTGTTTAAGCTTTGTCTGAAGAAGACAGGAAGACCTCGCTAACTCGGATGAAAGGTGGTACTCGTATATGATCTCGTATCGTATATAATGTCCTTCAGAACGAATTTCGGTCACGGCGGCCAGTCTTCAACGGAGACTAGCCAGATGGCTATGCAGATGCACAGGACAGGATTATAGTGCCTAAGTAAGTATGCGCCGGCACAGCAGCACTCTCTATTCCCCCACTTTCATAGTCCGATGGAACGGAAATTAGACATAACCAAAGAGAGACCAGGCGCGTGCTCTCCGAGGCACGGCGAGAATGAAACTCTTCGCCAAATTCGTGACTCCGGGCTTCTTCTGTGAATTTTTTGATAAAAAAACTCAATAACTAATTTTTGGCCCGACCCGGGATTGGAACCCGGTACTGCATGATCAGTATTCGCGTTTACGTCCACTAGATCAACGAAGCACTGATAAATGATAAATGTACATTCTAAATAACAGCGAGCATTGTCAAAGGTGACAAACAGCTGGCCACTGTAGGAAACCATAATAAAACATAAACATCATAATTTTCATGCTTATTAGTTTATACACAGACAGCCTGAGTCAATAAGGAGAGGGGTCGTAGTAGGATGTCGTGCAGAGCAACGTCTGCTGCGCCAGCTAGTTTTTTTAAACGTTACCCCCACACTAGGATTTTCTCTTGTATCGTGGAAGTAGTTTACAAACATAAATTACACGAGGACAAACATCCAGACCCGGAACAATTATTTATAGGCCATACAAATACTTGTTCCGTGCGGGATTCGAACCCGCGGCCCCCGCGCGACAACTCATTGCTAAGCCACTGCGCCACGGAGCCGTCAAGTTTATGATAATACAGTAAGGAAAATTTTACAGTGGTAGAGCCACGCGGCAGCTTTTGCTGTCGCACGGATGGGCCGGCTCGAACCGGGGTGGTACCACGACCTCACAGAAAACCAGCGTGAAGTAGAGGTTTACCTCTGCGCTTCGCTTGGTGAGTGCAGGTAGCCGGAGGCCCTTTTTACTGGAAATGAGGCATTCCATCTTAGTCCTCACGGGTGACAACGCATCTACATTTTGATTTGTCACAGAGGATAGATGTAGATGTCTATGGGCCGCAGCAACCACTTACCATCAGGTGGACTGTGTGTTCGTTTATCACCCTTATCCTATAAAAACAAAAAGTTACAAGCACATTACCTTTTTTTTAGGATAGGGTGACAAACGAGCACACAGTCCACCTGATGGTAAGTGGTTGCTGTGACCCATAGACAACTACATTTATCCTCGTTTGCGAATCAAAATGCAGACGCGTTGTCACCCGTGAGGACTAAGATGGAATGCCTCTTGTCCAGTAAAAAGGGTCTCCGGTTCTCTACACTCACCATACCAAACACAGCAGTGTTAAGCTGCTATTTTCAGTTATATTTATCATTTATTATTTGGTTTTTGTACAGCATCGTCTTGGTTTTGTGCTGTTATGATGCTGTTACTGTTTTTGTAATAAATAAATAAATAAATAAAAAATAAATAAATAAAATTTTACGCTGGTATTCTGTGAGAGCGTTGTCCTTCCCCGGTCGAGCCGACCCATTCGTGCTACAACTATACTACTAATATAGCTGCAGCATGGCTCTACCACGTAAAACATACTACCTACTAACAAACTTTAAGAATAACGAATTTAGTTCATGGTTACTTTAATATTTTTATTTGCGATGGTTTTATTCACAATACCTTATTTTTAAGAGTATATGAATTAGTGCGTCTTTTAAAAGTTGAGCACGCTTACGGCGTCACTAGACATGAAAATAGTATTATACCTTCCTTAATTGGCCTGACAGAAAAAAATACCATTATAAAACTAAATATAGAAAAAAAAATAACTTTTTTCCAATTGCCTTTTTTTAATAACATATTAAACACAGCTCCAACTATCTGAAAATTTTAAAGTTTACATGCACATGCGGCATCAGAAGCTATTGTTGCTAATATTCAAACGAGCTATGAATAATACGAAGGGCGTGCCACAAAAACTAGATACTGAAAAGTTTATAATACTGCTATTAATGAGGGTACAAAATAATAGAAAATACAAAGAATTGAGGGTAACACTCGAAAATTCCATTCATTTTAGCAGTCAATCAATCAATCATTCTACGACTATGAATATAATATGTCCATTGTGTAATTCTTGAAGTGCAAGTAATGAAACTGTATTGCGCAGATGCGGAGATGATGTAAAGTGACACAGGCTACCCAGTGGGATGGGAAGTGTAGCTGTTAGTTTGCATACTTCATTTTTTTGATATTATTTAATTATAACTTTTTATAGAGTTACCAGCGTTACCACGAAATATTAATTTAATCAAATAATTTCGAGATTAATTTCGTTAATGCCTTTATTTATTTACGGTAACTGGTTAGCTAAATTCGAATCGTTTTTATTCGAGCACATATCAAATAATTTTTAATTCGTATTTTTAATCTGTGAAAAAAATGTTGCAATAAAAATGTTAACGGCTTCCGAGATTAATTATTATCCGAATTTAGATTCGCCGCCGGTGCTTGATATTTTGATATAGATTCTTGAAAATTTTACTTTCGATGTGATTCGAATCTAAAATGCATTGTAATGGTTTTGAAACTTATTAAGTTAAACTGAAAATGTACTTAACATTTTAAAATATTCATTTTACCCCATAAACACTTTTCCATACGGCTGAACCACTTAAAAAATAATTCTGACCACTTTTCTTTAGACACCTCATAAATCTCGAATTTATATGCTGACAGTTCGACTGTTTTTGTTTCAAACCTTTTTCTATACTTTTGATTCTTTTATGATTTTTGAAACAGGTAAAAATTACAACTATTCAAGGTAATATGGCGGGAGAGAAGATACACTTTCAGAATTTATGTCTGACAATACTTTTAGGACACATACTATCACATACCACTTGAAGTAAACTGGATTTTGACTCTTTAGCACCACAGAAGCAGTATGACCTGTCTTGCAGCAATACGAGTCATATATGTGTGCTTGGCGCACGGCGATATTTTCTCCTGAGTTGGCTTATCATCGTAGCACCATAAAGACAACTGTCACTTGTTTCAGCATAATAGTTGTATATATATATATATATATATATTCATATTGCAACGCTAGTCGCTATCGTAAATGTTCATTCGTCTTCTCATCGGTATCAAATTTCCCTATCAGGAATTAGCACTAATCTTCTCGGATGACTTTCTGCTCATCGATAAGTTTGTACGGTATCCCTCTCGAACAACTCTCTCCATGAGAGTTAAGCCAAGTTAATAAAGTTGGTTGTAAACCATAGTTTAGCATTGCTGCTGATTCAATGCCCAGTTCTTGCAAAAGCTCTACAACATTTTTTATAAAACTGAAGTGACAAACAAACTTACAGTCCACCTGATCGCGAGTGGCTACAACAGCTCATTGCCACCTGCAACCAACTTCAGACAAAGAAGGCTACAGGTGCGTGTCACCTCTGAGAACTTACATGGGATACCTTACGGGAACTTATACATATATATACAAGCTGGCCAGGCAGACGATGTTCTGCCCTTTCTGAGAACCCTTTGTCCTATACAAATCCTTTAATCGTAATAAAAAATATTGAGGGTCACTTATCGGGATAAAAACTATCGTATCTCTCAAGTTGGACCAAACTGCACACAGTGTGCAAAACTTCTTTGAAATCAGTTCAGTAGTTTAGGAGTTCATCGCGGACAAACAACGTGACACGTAATTTTTATATATAAAGATATATATATTTAAAAAACGTTACCCCCACACTAGGACTTTCTCCTGTATCGTGGAGGCAGTTTACAAACACAAATTGCACAAGGACAAAGATCCAGACCCGGAACAATTATTTGTAGGCCATACAAATACTGGTTCCGTGCGGGATTCGAACCCGCGGCCCCCAGCGCAGCAACTCATTGTTAAGCCACTGCGCCACGGAGCCGTCTAATATATATATCTAATCTAATATATATATATATATATATATATATAGTATATTAAGTATTTAAGCTGTCTAGTACATATAAGAACTATACCTATTGTACTTTATCGGTTTTGCCGAGTGACCGTGATTACTGTCCTCTCTTCTAATTCAAAGTTTCTCCGTCGCCTTTTGAATTCAGTAAACTTATTAATAAACATTGCTCGTGAATAAGCAGACTCGCCAAAAGTAGTGTAAACATTTCACAACATTCTTGGAGGATTTAAACATTTTTTATAGTGTTTTGCTGCGAGGGAATTCTCTGTAGGGTAAAAAAACATTTTCCACCAAAGATATACTTGAATTAATGCATTGTTACATTTATAAATGAATCAATAAATATGTATATTTACCATGATCTGTAACTCGCCAGTTTCAAAAAAATGATAGAAAATATTTAACTTCTTGTAGCATGTCATATTTTGTGAATGCGATATATTCATGTCTGCGTTAATTTAAATGAAACCCATTTCATACTATCTTTATACACGAGCAAATCCAAAAGCAAGCTGCAATGTAACTATTATTAAATTATAATCACTCTAACTCACAGAACTTTGGGTTAGTATAAGCAATGTTTTAAGTGTGCAACGAAGTATGGTTGACCTCGAATAAGTGAAGTAGGCCAGTCAATACATGCAAAACAATGCTGCACAACCAATCCCATACTGCAAAAATAGTGTTACGAAGGTTATATTATCAGGCCACTGTATATGGCTTGGTAATATCGTGTTCGTAACTTAACTGTATCTGCCTACTCCTATTATTGTTCTCATAAAACTTCAACTAGAAAATGCTTTGATAAAAGTCATTTTTAACGTCTATTTGGCTACGCTGTGTGAGATAGAAGCCAAGATTATGATGAAATGCTCCATTTACAGACAAAATTCAAAAAGATTTTCTATACGAGGGCTGTGATTATAATAAGAAAACGGAACTAATTTATTATTTAAAAAATTATAAAAAGGTGACTTATTTTTAAACTAAAAACTATAAACCATTTCAAATGTTCTATATGTAATTTTCATGGTTAATTTTCGTGGAAGCTCTATAAATACATGCTCCACGGCCATACCGTTATTTAATAAAGGTTCAATATATTATTTCATTTTGATTTGCGAGCTTACTGAAATATTAACTCTAGGTTAATCTATATATCCAATATGAAGATTTTTGTGTACCTGTAAAATTTTCTTCACATCCTGTTCTTGTTATTAATATTAACAAAAATAACGGAATATAAAGACATGAATTTTTTATCGCTTAAGTTTCATTTTTAATTGATGTTATTATTATATGCTTCCCTTTTTTTATTCATCAATAAGTCCATTCAATTTGATAATTACCACCAGCACTTTTAATATTTACGGTTCATTTTGATTATCTCTAAAAAGAATAAATTAAATTATATTATAAATAAAAATTCAAAAATAATATCTTAACTTTGTTAATGTGAATTTCTTAATTATTGCTTCATAAATTAATGTATTAATCAACTAATTAACTCACAGTTGCTTATTCAAGTAGACTATACGAACATATATTATTAAAACAGGAAACATCATGTGTTCATTTAAATATTTTTCACGTTCACTTCCAAAACAATGGATTTTCATATACTATTTTAATTTTACAAACGGTAACTACATTTCGTTGAAAGATGACAAAGAGAAACGATTGTAACATTCACTCATTCTACTCTCCAACATGGATGCAATCATAGTACACTGAGATTTTGTTATATCAAAGGGTAAATTCCATCGCATATGTTTTATTTCATGTATGTTTAAACAGATTTCTCAGAAGTAACTGAACCAATTTTTAATATTATTCTTATTTTATCTAAGGTTGCGTACAGATTAAGTAACAAGTTGTGTAACTTTTGTTTTATGACACGTCGACATTATATAATATTGTTGTATGACATTGCAACATATAACAATACTGTACACATTAAAATAACAATACACTATAACAATGTTATATGACATTGCCGTTTGCCGTTGCCACGCGCGACGCCTCCGTCGCATCTCGAGTTATATAACATTTGTTTCACGTTTTATAACATTCAGCCTACACATTACTGTAACATGTTATATAACGTTTTATGTTATATAATGTGTACGCACCGTAATAGGCTATACTTTAGGGATGGTTTTATATATTACATAAAAATAGAGAATAAGTTTTTATTGTTATTATTTAGACGATATTCTAGTTGTAAATTTGAAATTTTGATATTCCTTCCACACAAAAGGGTAAAATAACTTTCTTTTCTTTTTAAAATAAATGTAAACCCGACTTTAAAAACAAAAAGAATAAAACAATTTTCACATAATAACTTCGGAAGTCGGGGCTTTAATTTTTCGATACACTATGTTTTAGCACCGACTTCAGAAGCTATTAAGTGATTTTTTTTTATTATAAACTAGCAACCTGCCAGGCTTAGCTCGGGTGTAATTTAAATATTGTGTCAGTTATGTTTAAAATAACACTTTTCCATTGATTAAGAGTTTATAAAGGGTTTTTCATTTGGCGCGGGCAAATTTAGTCGGCAAGTGGCGGCCATTTTGTTTTGGTGACATCTATCAAATCTTTTGTTTGTTATTCAATTACTTTTGCCAAATCACCATGGCAAGTTACACAATGAGGGCTAATAATCTTCCACTCACCAGATGTCGCTACTAGCGACTGAGGTAAAGTTTTTTGTTACACAGTGTCATTTAATTGAGAAATTAGTTTTAAATAATAGTTTATCATTGTCTAGAGTATTATATTAATATATAACACAATGCGTCAGTGGTTTGATTTTTAATTTTTTGCACATTATAACTCTTTTTTTTAAAAGTCGTCTTTTAGTTATATTTATAGTTTGGTTTATTCATTTGTAACTACACTTAGCATATATACATATAGTACCTATGTAACTGCATGGTGTGGGGCAGTAGCAATATGACCGGCACTGATGTAACACGCGTGCATATAATAAACTGCTGTTTCTTACAAGGACTTATCTTATTTCTATCACACTACACGGACAATAGTTAAAGTAGTGACCCCGACGTGATACAGTGCCGTGCTTGTTGTGTTTCTGTGTAGTGCATACTGTCGAAAATGATGTCCAAGGAAGAAAAATCGGAAGCGGAAGTATCTCAAATAACGGTTTCGTCGAGAATCCCAGAATTTTGGGAGGATCAGCCGCGCACCTGGTTCATACAGGCCGAATCTGTACTATACAACCAGAAGCTCTCAGATGCTGCTAAATACCATCTAGTTATTGCCAAGCTGGGGAAGCATGTCGTACAGCAAGTCACGGATATCCTGGTGAATCCTCCAGCTGAAGGAAAGTACGACTTGCTGAAGTCAACGTTACTCACCATTTTCGAGGAGTCCGAGACGCGTCAAATTACCAAACTCATTGGCGAGATGGACCTCGGAGACCAGCGCCCATCCCAGCTGCTGCGTAGAATGAAGGACCTGGCCAGGGATCGGTTCAAGGACGATACTTTGAGCGTTTTATGGCAGAACCACCTACCGGCTGCAGTTCGTGCTATACTGGTGGTCACTGGAAACAAAGACCTCAAGACGCTAGCTTCGGTAGCAGACCAGGTTATGGAGACGATGCGACCTATCGGCGTTGCAGAGGTAGAATCGACTTCGTCAGGCGACGCTTCAATAATTGCTGAAATCGCTAAGATTAATAAGCGACTGGATAAAATGGTCATGGGCAGATCGCGGTTCCAATCACAGGGACGTGAGAGGACCCGAGCCCGCTCACAGTCTCAAGGTCGCCGCAGCCGTACTCCTGGGCACGCTGCTTCTCGTGACAATTGGTTATGTTTCTACCACTATCGTTTCAAGACTAGGGCGCAGAAATGTGTTCAGCCGTGCGCTTGGAAAACGGAGGAAACGGGAAACTAGATGCTGTGCAGCGGGAGGAGGTGAACAGCTGCATAGGCATCTCCAATCATCGCCTCAGCATACGGGATAAGTCCAGCAACCTTATTTTTTTTAATTGACACTGGTGCCAATATCTCAGTGTTGCCGCGGAACAAAGTGCGTGTTAAATCGTGTGGTAAGGAGTGTTCTGATTATATTTTGTATGCAGCAAATGGCAGCAAAATAAACACTTACGGTGTTAAAACTTTAAATTTAGATTTAGGGTTGCGCAGAACGTATCAGTGGACATTTGTTATCGCGGACGTGCGTCAACCAATAATAGGTGCAGATTTTTTAGCGCATTATAAATTGTTGGTCGACGTAGCGTCGCGCAAACTAATTGACGAGGTAACAAAATTAAATGTTTTAGCTCCTATTGTTTTCTGTCAAGAACAGTCAGTTCAAACTATAGATAGATGTCACCCTTTTTATTATATTCTAGCGCAGTACCCTGATATCACCAAGCCGGTTTCTTTTAAAGAACCGCCCAAACATTCCGTATACCACCATATAGAGACTAATGGCCCACCGGTGCACGCTAAAGCAAGACCGTTACCACCGCATCGATTCGCAAAGGTCAAAGAAGAGTTTAGGCTTATGCAACAGTTGGGGATTTGTAGACCGTCGAAAAGTGCGTGGGCAAGTCCTCTACACGTTGTGCCTAAAAAAGACGGCCAAATACGACCATGTGGCGATTACAGGGCTCTAAATGCGATAACAAAGCCGGATAGATACCCTATACCGCGATTGCATAATTTTACATACTTATTAGAAGGTAAAAAAATATTTTCACGAATCGATATTAATCGCGCGTATCATGTAATAATGGTCAACCCTAACGATGTAGAGAAAACCGCCATAATAACACCTTTCGGTCTCTTCGAATTCCCACGCATGTGTTTTGGCCTCCGTAATAGTGCGCAAACTTTTCAACGGTTTATGAATCACACAGTTTTTGAGGGCTTAGATTTTCTTTATACCTATATCGATGATGTCATCATTGCAAGCACGGATATGACGTCACATAGAGAGCATTTGAATATCGTGTTCGAGCGGTTAAATAAATGCGGTTTGACTATCAACTTGAATAAATGCTTATTTGGACAGTCCAGAATAGATTTTTTGGGTTTCGAAGTATCTACGGAAGGTATTCGTCCCCTTAAAGTTAAAGTTGATGCTATATGTGATTTTCCGAAACCAGTAACTGTTGAAGAACTCAGGAGATTTTTGGGAATGGTCAACTTTTATCGTTTACATTTGCCCAATGCTGTAGAGTATCAAATGGAGTTAAATAAATTTTTAAAAAATTCTAAAAAGAAGGACAAGACTAAAATTAATTGGGATGAGAAGTCGAACGAAGCATTTATTCAATGTAAAACAAAGTTGCAAAACGCAGTAAGCTTATCGTATCCGAAACCCGATACCCCGCTTGCACTTATGACGGATGCATCGAATTCAAGCGTGGGAGCGGTGCTGCAACAGCAAGTAGGTAATTCATGGTCACCGCTAGGATATTTTTCGAAGAAATTATCGCCCACTCAGCAGAAATATAGCACTTACGATAAAGAACTTGTAGCTATTTATCTTGCAGTGAAGTATTTCAGAAATATGGTTGAGGGTCAAGATTTGGTAATTTTTACGGACCATAAACCCTTAATTTTTGCGTTTTCAAAAATCAATAGCAACAATGAATTACCTAGGCGCGTGAGACAACTACTTTTTATTAGCGAGTTCACTACGAACATTAAACACATTGAAGGTGATAAGAATGTAGTAGCGGACGCGTTATCAAGGATAGAGACCGTAACTTGTCCCACCGTATTAGATTATGCAGCAATCAGCAGTGCACAAAGTAATGACGAGCAGCTAGTTAGTCTACGCAATTCTAATAAGTGGAATTTTAAACAGATATTTATTCCTGGCAGCGACTTTCCCGTTTGGTGTGAAATGTCTACCAATCGGGCGAAACCATATTTACCGGAACAGTTTAGGCGCTTAGCTTTCGACTCTATTCATAGTCTTAGCCACCCTGGAATTCGTACCTCGCGTAAGCTAATGAGTAACAGATTTTTCTGGGTTAATAGGAATAAGGACGTAGGTAAATGGGCCAAGTCGTGCATTGCATGTCAACGTGCCAAAGTTTATAGGCATAATACTTCGGAACTAGGGCATTTTCCGTTGGCGGAAAGATTTTCCCACATTCACGTCGACATAGTTGGTCCACTTAATATTTCCTTGCAAGACTATAGGTATCTCGTAACAATAATAGATCGACAGACCGGTTGGCCAGAGGCGTTTCCAGTAAAGGATATATCCGCAGAAACGGTTTCTAAGGTAATTTTCGAAGGGTGGATTTCGCGTTTTGGCTGCCCCGTGCAGCTTACTAGCGACCAGGGCAGACAATTTGAAAGTAATGTTTTTCAAAATTTAATGAAATATTTAGGTGTTTATAAAACCAGAACTACTCCTTACCATCCGCAAAGCAATGGACTGGTTGAGAGGTGGCATAGATCCCTTAAGGCCGCGCTTATGGCCAGGTTGGATTCTAAGACCTGGGTTGAGGAACTACCTATAGTTTTGTTAGGCCTGCGAGCAGCCCCGCGATCAGACACTGGCGTTAGTGCCGCCGAATTAACATACGGTCAATCTTTAAGGCTGCCCGGAGATTTTTTCGGTAATAATTATAATTCAAAAATTTTAAATCAAAGCGAATATGTCGAACGGTTACGAAAAATGATAAGCGAGCTGAAACCTAAGCCTACGGCACATAAGGACGCTCGCACAGTATTCATTCATAGCGATTTAAATACCTGCACACACGTTTTTGTTAGGAGTGACCTTGTACGGAAGTCATTACAACCTCCATACGAGGGACCATTCAAAATTTTAGAACGAAAGGGAAAAGTTTTCCTAATACGAATGCCCGGTAGAAATGTATTTATATCTGTAGATAGGCTTAAACCCGCTTATATTAGCGACAGCCAAAACGTAACTAATGTCGACAATAATAATGATAAGGATATTTCTTTAAATGACTGTAATATTAACATAAGCGGAGCGGAAAAAGTTGATCGCCCGCTCAGCTACACCACGCGTAGCGGCCGTATTTCGAAGAAGCCCGTACGTTTCAATTTATAAATGTAGTTAGGTCGACTCAATTAATATATTTAGCAGTTTTAGGCAAAATATTTTTTGTCGGTGTTGACTTTCGTGTAGTACATACATACTTTCTCCGAATAAATAAACTATTTTTAATATAAATAATGGGTAACACGGTGAACAAAGATGATGTCGTTGTCGCCCAGTCCGAAGCGGTGATGAATGAGACAATAGTACGATCATATATCGGTTGGGCTGTTGCGATTTTCGTGATAATCGTTATGATCCTGTATTTCTTCTGCCGTTACGGGACAGCCCAAGTTAAAAAGTGGGTGCGGAAGCAAATGGGATTCATGCAGGAACGAACCTTGCAAATGACTCAAGTTGCCAGAGCCAGCTTCCGAAGAGCTAACGACGCGCCCAAATCGCCGACTAAAATTGAAATTTGTTAACGGCTTGCGTTAACAGTGTTTGGCGATATCAGAGTACTATTTGGTTTGTCTAGCTTGTAAGTAGTGTTTAAGCAAATTCAAAATATGATGTATGCTACTTTTGGCAAATAAATTTATTTTAACTATATCGAAATAAATGTGTAATATACCTATGTTTTAATTTTTAGCATTTGAAACTCGTTGTTAATGCTAATTGCATGTAGGTCAAGCGTCGATGACTGCTGACGCTTCAAATGTAATTCCCAGTGTTGAGACATATGATACCAAATGTTTGTGCATTACAAGTGATAAGCATTACGTGTCACCCGGTTCTGTCTATGTCTAAATGTTTGTATATTCAAAATTTATTGTATTTGTATCTTAAAAAAAATATTTTATAAAAATTATTGTATTTGTATCTTAAAAAAATATTTTTGGGGGGGAGTGATGTAACTACACTTAGCATATATACATATAGTACCTATGTAACTGCATGGTGTGGGGCAGTAGCAATATGACCGGCACTGATGTAACACGCGTGCATATAATAAACTGCTGTTTCTTACAAGGACTTATCTTATTTCTATCACACTACACGGACAATAGTTAAACATTTCTAATGTAATTAATATAAAATATAACTAATAATACAGAAAGAAACCTTAAAAATTACATTTTCCTAAGAAATTATCGTCCCCGCTATGAAATCTGTCAAATATTTTACCTCACTCGAAAGTGGCGCCGCCCTGGTGGCAGAAAAAGTCGTGGATGCCCTCATTGAACAGCACGTTTAAATGATAAAACTTTGTTATCAAAATAAGTGTTGGTTAGTGCAAACTTTGCCTGTATTCCGCCCATTTTACGGTAGACGCGGTGGCCCTTCACAGTCGACTCTTCAACGAAACGACCGGTTCGATAAACAATCAGCCAACACCCGTACGTTTAAGGAACGCAAGATCGGCCGAGAACATCGTCGCGGTTCAAGAAAGTGTACAGTAGAACCCAAGACAGTCAGTTCCTCGCCGTGAACAAGAACTAGGCCTTTCGCAGACTTCAACTTGACACGTCATTGGTACGTACTTTTTCGAAAATGAAGCTGGTGTGGCGGTCACCGTTAACGGCGAGCGCTACAAAACGATGATAACCAATTTTTTATTAACCACAATAAGCCACATGGACCTAGAACACATGTGGTTCCAGCAGGACGGCGCTACGTGCCACACAGTGGACGCCACGATTGACATTCTCCATGAGCGATTTGAGGGTAAACTTATCTCTCGCAGGGCTGATGTGAATTGACCACCAAGGTCATGAGATTTGAATCCGCTAGACTTTTTCTTGTGGGTTTTTTGATGTCGTAGGTCTATCATTGAGTTATAGAAGACTAAATCAATGAGGTCTATGCAAACAAATCACAATCGACCGATGCGCTAAAAGTAAACTTAACCCAGGCTATCGCTCAAATTCAGCAGGATCTATACCAAAGAGTCATTGAAAATTGGACTACTCGGATCCGTGCCACATTAAGAAGCCGAAGCGAGGCATTTGAACGATGTCATATTCTACGCATACATATGGGTCTTTCAAATAAAAAAAGTGTTGTTAATACCTCACACACAGCTTATTTCATTTCAACATCTACCCGCCCTTATTGAAAAACACTTTAGCTTTGATATTGATAATACATCATTACGAAAAGTGCGTTAAGCAGGAATATATTATATTTATTTTATAACGATCATTTATTAATATATTTAATCGATTGGCTTAAATAAGAGACATGAATAATATTAAAATTGGTTTACGTTCATTGGTTTTAGTCGTAATTTTACCGTGAAATATGGATCAAAATTTGTCCACAGCTTACGGATTTAAGAACTCTGGGCTATTTTAGCTGTTATGTCAAAGTTTTATCATTACTGCCAGTTAGTACAGAATTACTTAACATACAATGCTTAGAGCTGACTTTCCATTACAGAATACGAATACATTTTGTCCCGCCGCTTAAGGGCCCCGCTTAAGGGCCACATATAGCAATTGTAAGAATAACTCTGTTTAAGGGCCCGCTTAAGGGCCACATATAGCAGTTGTCAGAATAACTCTGTTTAAGTTGCAGATCTTAGAATAGGTGCTGGTTGTGGTGACATTTCTTTTGGCTTTATTGGATCACTCTTGGTCTGACTTTGACCAAAAAAAAGAATTTTGGGTATATCGATTTATTTTGTTACCACTTATTCATACAATAATGATATAGATCGTTTAATTGTGATTTATTTTTTGTTTATTGAAAATTTGGGTGGATTAAGGTTTCGTAATCAAATAAACGGACACCCTACTTTTTAAACCAATTAATGCGGGGGCAAAGCCAAGCCGCAAGTAATTGAAAAAACAAACAGCTTTTCCAAATCACGCACAGGGTCTACAGAGTAGTATGTTTGCGTCGGTACATTGATCTTCGAGAATATGAAGTCATTTATTTTACCTACTTGGTCGTTAGTAGGTGACAGAAGTGCTCTGAACCAAGGTATAAGTCTTAGAACCTATATTATTAATTTAGGGGTAAACATTGTCGACCAATTCCTGAAAGTCATTTTCTAAAACGCAAGGATTTTCATTGTCAAGAGTAATTCTTCCATTGTCTTGTGGAATACGCTCTTTCTATAATACGCTCTTTTTATTTCATGCAAACGTAATTTTTATTGGTTGCGTGTAATTTCCAATGTGATATCTTAAGTTTTCATTTAAATACTATAATGTTATGGATAATTTGAATTTATATTAAATGCTCAATATAACTGACACATTTATCGGGTTAAATAATAATATTGAATTAGAGAAAATAGCTTTGCAAGTACGCTAATATTTTTAATTTATATTTTAAACCTGGTTCAGTGAGTTAACCTTAATCGATAGATATACATATGCCATTGCAGACGTTTCTCTAGGTTTTTTAAAGAACTACAATTCTTTAGTACATTATTTTGATGTATCTCTTAAGGTAGTCAGCGTAAGCGATGTAAGCGCCTGAAAGTGCTCTTTTTGATGACTTAATAACAAAACATTGAATTTTCTCTACTATTTAAATTTTAATTACAATGTATTTATTATACATAACAAACATTCCGTAAAAAAATCTTAATGACAGTGAAAACCGTATCAAAGTCCGTAGCGTGGATGCAATGACTTATGGCAAAACCTCTCCTTAGGAGAGAGACCTACGTTTAGTCGGACGGACCACATTTACGTTCAATTTCATACCTTACGCAAAGCGTGACAGATTATCAAATACGTGAAAGTTAACCAATTTGCCAATCAATCTAAAAAAAGTAGCTTAAGTATCCGTGACTTGACTTTTGTAATATTAAAATCACACACTGGTACAGAAGTGTTTTCAGATTATTTAACATTAAAGAAGATTGTTTACAGAACTTTAATGCAGTTAAACAGTTATACCTAACTTTCCCTAAAGCGGGGAATTCACCCGCGGGCATATCTGTCCGGGCCGAGCACACAAAATGCGATTGCGCGGTCGTTTAAGAGGCAAGTCTGCCAGACCGACTGTGACGGTCCTACACTATCAAACTTTGCACGGACCTATAGTAGCTAAATCCGACGGGCATGTCTACAGACATGCTGGCGGGCATGTCCGTCAAGTGTATTCCCCGCTTAACATCAAGATGACATTTTTAAATAATCCTTATTCCAATTGCACATGTTATTTACATTCCAATTGTACATGTTAATAAAGCAAAGATGTGAGTTACTATGAAAGAAGTTTGTTCGTTGCATGCATTAAGTAGTTGTTGGATATAAAATAAATTTCAAACTACAAATTTTTACGTATCGCTTCTTTAGGCTGTATTTTCTTTCTTTTTTTCTTAATGTGTTTAAAGTAAGTAAAGTAAAGTTGCAGCCTATTTACGTCCCACTGCTGGACACAGGCCTCTTCTCATTTCTGAGAGGGTTTTAGGGCTAGGAAATGTCCGCCGCGCTGTCCCAATGCGTGTTGGCGAACTTCACATGTCTTCAAAATATTTTTTTCTTATTTCTCAGACATGCAGGTTTCCTCACGATGTTTTTCTTCACCGCCGAGCACGTGGTAAATCATCACTTAAATTGCAATTAACAATTTCATTGGTGCCGGCGGGGATTGAACCCGGGTTGTTCGAGTACTGTGAAGCTTACAGCGAGCGCTAACCATCTGAGCTACCACGGCTCATGTGTTTAAAGTAATTAATTTGCAAGTGGTCGATATAGGTACAGCGACAAGCAATCGTTATATTTTTAACTTATTTTTATTCATACGTGGTAGAGCCATGCTGCAGCTATATTAGTAGTATAGTTGTGGCACGAATGGGTCGGCTCGACCGGGGAAGGACCACGCTCTCTGTGAGAGCTCTTCCCGCTCTCCCTTAATTGCGAGCACTATACCCGTCACCACTAATCTCAACACCACTACTCCCAACACCACTGTCTGTCTTTCCTAATATAGTGGTGTTATAATAGTGTTTTTTTTATAGAATAAGGGTGACAAACGAGCACACAGTCCACCTGATGGTAAGTGGTTGCTGTGGCCCATAGACATCTACATCTATCTTCGTTTGCGAATCAAGATGCAGATGCGTTGTCAGCCGTGAGGACTAGGATGGAATGCCTCTTTTCCAGTAAAACGGGTCTCCGGTTCTCTACACTCACCATACGAAACACAGCAGCATTAAGCTGCTATTTTACGCTGGTATTCTGTGAGAGCGTGGTCCTTCCCCGGTCGAGCCGACCCATTCGTGCTACAACTATACTATTAATATAGCTGCAACATGGCTCTACCACGTATGAATAAAAATAAGTTAAAAAATATAACGATTGCTTGTTGCTGTACCTATATCGACCACTTGCAAATAATTACTTTAAACACATGAGCCGTGGTAGCTCAGATGGTTAGCGCTCGCTGTAAGCTTCACAGTACTCGAACAACCCCGGTTCAATCCCCGCCGGCACCAATGAAATTGTTAATTGCAATTTAAGTGATGATTTACCACGTGCTCGGCGGTGAAGAAAAACATCGTGAGGAAACCTGCATGTCTGAGAAATAAGAAAAAAACTTAACCACATAAAATATTTATAAGCTTCGCCAAGGCTTCAAATATAATATTGTGTTTGCTTTTCTTTCATGTTTTCTTCTGTAAAGATATATAAAAATATATATAAAAATAACTTAAATACATATGCTTGACATTTTCTTAAATTACTCTTAACTCAAAATAAATTATATAAACAGACAAATTATCAAAAGTTGAATTTAAATTAAACAAACAATTTTAATAAGAAGATAATATATGTCAATATGGTAACATTATAAGCATACCTATTTATTATGTTAATAGTCATTTTTAATAACTTCTGTATTGTTCCACCAACGAACTTCAATAAAAAGAGGAGGTACTAAATTCGACTGTATTTTTATGTGCTACCTCAGAACTGTTTTCGAGGTAAACCGATTTTGATTATTCTTTTTTTATTTGAAAGCTTGAAGTGCTTGTCACGTCGTCCCATATAAATTTGATCAAGATCTGACCAGTGGTTTTTGAGTTATCCTTAATAAAGCGTATTTATTTGACTTCGAATACGTTGATGATGTTCCTATTATATTCAAATTGAAGTCGGTTGCACAAATTTTTTATTTTGCCACTTGTGTAACAAAATGTCTGACTTTTTATTAATTCTTATTATCAAAATTATAAACTTAAATAGACGCTTAAATTGATTGATACAGAAACAAGAGAAAATGGACTCACTATACATACATCTTCAAAATAATTGACCTATCGTGTATAGTGACTGAGGCAGAATCTAATTTTGTAAATAAATTACAATACAGCTCAATAGAACCGTGAATCCTATAATTGTCAATCGGATTGGGAATTGCATCACATTAACACCAGTGCAATTTAAGTGGTTAGTCAATCAACTACAGCCTCACTCCACATGTTGCAATATAACGTGTACATTATATAATATTCATAAGTAGAGAATTTGTTTTAATAATAGGCTTTTGTTTACTTCGTAATTATACTAGTAGAAAATCTATCAATGTTATGCATTTTTAATTTTAATGGCATTAAAATCGAGTCTAAAATAAGAATCAATTCCTTAACTTTGATTGGTCGATATCGTTTTTACTCGTAGCTTTAATAAGTTTAACTAGCGGGTTTTTCACTCATTTGCCTTCATCGAAATAAGTTTAAAAACCCTCTGAGTCTATGCGTTTATTTTTATGTATTTTAAAAATTCTCGAAATTTATGTAATTCTAGGTTACATACATTTATGACTATATTATCTAAACAGCCGATAGCTTAGAAAATATAAAAGTTTATGTAAATTAAATGTTTAAGTAATTATTTACATTTGACATAATTTTTTGTTTCTAAACTTTGTTTTTAGAAGATCTATTTCACACTGAATCACATCACATATACTTCTTTTTGTATACATTTCAGCTGATGAATTATCTATTAGTTGTAATGTTAGTGCTGTTAACTACCTATATAAGACGAATTGATAAAGGTCAACATGAATTCCTGTTCATATTTCACTATTTCACATCTGCATATTCATACTCAAATCGGTTAAAGCTTCAGTAACTGTTTCAGCTAGAAGTGCTTTAACTTTGAGTAACTATTTAAGCTGCATGGAACTTACCCAGCGTATCGAACACGTTCTTGAAATTGACTTATCCATTGTTAGATCACGATCGGACGAACTTTGTCTTCGAATATAACACGGGTTTATAGACAAACTGGTATAGTGTTATCAATAAAAATGATACGATAAATGGTTACTTAGGTCTTTTATGTCTAATAACGAATGTCTCAATACAATATTAGTATTCTTAATGGGTCTAGTTGTTAAAAGTTATTTTTTTAACTGGAAAATGTAAGTTGGGGCAATATTTTCAGAATTGCAAAGAAATTGCCTTTGATAGGAAACATTCTGTCTAATTATATGGTGGGTATATAAGTTAAGGCTCTTAAATTTTGACATCAGTGCTTGTTGTATATAGTTAGTTGTAACTTATAAAGCTATGACTATGCATCTTAACAACCGTAGAGAGAAACGTTAGTTAAGCGAGAATATATTTAAGTGACAATTTATTATACGGTTACTTTGGATAATTTGTTTGATGTTATGATATACGAACATAGGTCGCGGTAATCTTCTACACAAGTTATCCCTTATTGAAATTGTTCACACATTTAATGCATTTTCGTGATATCCACATCCATTTAGTTTAAAATAAGTTTATTTTTTAAGTTGTACTAGTTTTGACTTCTGTTTCAATTCACATTAGGCATAGAAAATTTACTTCGGTACTATTACTTTAATTCGTAATGGACAGCAAGAACTGCAAAACTTATTTTTCCATCCCTGTGTAATTTTTATTTTATTTTCAATTCTGATTAAATGAAAATGCAATAGTAGACGTGTAAGTTAATTTCAATGTTTTGGATGGATACTCTAAGTCTCTCAACTCGTTAACATTTAATAGTAATGGAAGTAGAAGAAAAAATGATGATTGTTCTGTATTAAGATTCGCTACGCAGTTTTTATGTTTATTACATTTTGGTATGGATGGTGGAAGAAATTGATTTGATAATTAAGCAACAAGAACACACACACTCACACACATACACACACACACACATATATACATAAATATATATATATACATATATAAGGCGGTATTAATAATTTACATAACAAAATATCCATTCGCATGAACTATATGTAATGATCGCCAGCTTAAAAATAAAAAACGCTTCAATATACGCTAAGCAGAAATAATTACCTTCGATTTGAAAGCTTTGGGCGTGTAAAGCTTTTGCTTTCCTTGGGTTTTCAAATGAAGACACGGGCTTTGTAGGCGTCTTAGCTTTGAAGGGTTTATTAATATATTACACGTAAATTTTTACAAAACTTTTAAACCTGAGTTTCACTTCTGTAGCAATACGAGTGCTTACATTTTTTGGAGTCGTCCAACAGTATTTTAACAACTTTTGACTTATTGACGGACATCTTCTCTCTCTTTCAAGAATTCTTTCCTCTCTTTCTTTTGCCACCGACTTTTACGCTATTGACGGACGCACTTACATAAACGAATCTGTGTCATATAATTGGGCGGAATACTGCAATACCAAGTTCACTTACGCGTGTAGGTAGTTATGCCGTAAGAGCTTTGGAGTCACCATTAAATTATTTATGAAGAATGAAGCACGACATAAAAATTAAATGACGGAGGGCACGTACCTGGTGTTATTCCCTATGAACGGTGACGGTTTGACAGCGGATGGGTGTAAGCGGGTCCAAGGTCGCCCCTCCTCATCCACCTGATTCTTGCGATTAGCTGGAGTTCATCGCCAGCCTACGACCACCGTCCCCGATCGATTTTTTGTACGCGAGCCGGACACACATGGAGGAACGAGCTAGACCCGGCGGCGGCGGCAGCGGGGCGTGTACGTAGTTCTGTCGAGGCCGCCGAGCGCGACCGCGACACTCGCGCGTTTAATCCCACTCTAATTTCGGTCGATGCGATGGCGGAGAATACTCGCGCATGACTACAGCGGAAGTGTGGACGCCCTGACGGTAGGAAAGCGGAGTTCCTTGCGCAATGGGATGCGCACGATCGATATCACGAGGCGTGCGCTGCGGCTCGCCCAAAACCGTCCCCGCGCGAAAATAAAGCACTCTTTATTCATATGATGACGTTAACAATCGACGTCATCATAAAAGAGCGGGAATACAGAAGCGCGCGCGTTGCCGTGCGGGCGCACGCCTAAAAGCCGCATCCTCCGTACGCTCGCCAATGTGTTATGTGCGCAACGCAACATTCGCCTGGTTCGGGAGGGGATAGCTAAGTTAACTTAGATGACCATTCTAACTTAGATGATTCCCAGATAAGTTAACTTAGATTAGCATCCAATTTTAATGTAATAGAACTACTTTAAAGTACTATAAATAAATGAATCAATAAGAACACATTATTAATATTAGAATTACATATATGCAAAATTATCCCATAATGTATTTGACTGTTACTAACAGTGTGTAATAAAGTAAAATATATAATTTAAAGTTAAATATACCTATAATTTATATAATGGCTATCATATGAAGAAAACACTATAGACCTCTAGAAATTCGTATTTGTATACATTTTTGTTTTAATCAGTAGGTAACATTTTATGCTTCTTCACTTCTCCTACCGATACGAGGCTGCCACTTTTAATTAATGTAAATGGACGACAAGTAGTAAGTACTGCCTTATAGCACAGGGTTAGCCTCTTGAGTATTTAGTGTTATAGGTAAGCTTAGTGGCGCAGAAGTCAGCCGTAACATCTAATATTTAATATGTCACAATAATAGGACTATTAATAATTATTTTATTTTAATACTTTATTACGTCATTTATCCTTATTTACCTAACTGTACACGTAACTTGGTTTTACAAAGTCGGAATTTTCTCTTAAAACTTAACAATAGAAACATAAATCCAAGTTTTTGTACCGCCACTATACATTACAACCCATTGCAGATTCACTTTAAGCATCACCCATAGATTGCCAGGAAGTACGGATCTTAGCCACTTTATTGTTTTATTTTTTACGTTTTTGCATATGTACTACCTAACCTCTTATAATTACTTTTGCATAATATTCTTTCGCGTAAAATAATAAAAATATAAGGTATCATAAATATACAACTAATTCCTCATAGAAAAACAAGACTGGGTATCTAAATCACTCGTTACAAACATTAAATTTAAAAAAAACATTTTTAAAACAATGAAGCAAAAGGAAAAAAAATATTTTAGTAAATACTTAAAATTAATATTTAAATAGTATAAGTTATTTTACCCAAAGTTTCTTCGTTTGCTACGTCTGAGAACGGTTACGACTTGTTTTTTTTTTTTAAGAATAACAGTGATAAGAATTGGAAGCTGTGGCCCACAGGTATTTTGATTTTTAATTGAGGATAAATGTATCCTCAATTAAAAATTAAAATACAAAAGCGTTGTCACCCTTGAGGTCTGAGATGGAATCCCTCATTTCCAATAAAAAGGGACTTCCTATATTATTTCGCCACATTTATTAGTCGTGGTTGTTATTCGTCGGCGATGTTGACAGTAGCAGTATTTAAGAAAGGACTTAAAAAAAATTAATAGCAAAATTGCACGTTGTGCTGCGAAACATTCGAAACTGGTGTAATATTTTAGTAAAAGTAAGTCCCACAGCTTCTGGCTGGGCACAGGCCTGCTCACATTTCAGAGAGGGTTTTAGGGCAAGGAAATGTTCGTCGCGTTGCCCCAATGCGTATTGGCGAACTCTTTATGTATTCCAAATATTTTTTTCTATCTCAGACATGCCGGTTTCCTCACGATGTGTTCCTTCACCGCCGAGCACGTGGTAAATAACAATTAACAATTTCATTAGTGCCGGTGGGGATCGAACCGTGGTAGCTCAGCGGGTCAGGGGCTAAGCGCTCACTGTAAATTTCAAAGTACGCGACCAACCCGTGTTCAATCCCCGCTGGCACCAATGAAATTGTTCATTGCAAATTTAAGTACTGATTTGCCACGTGCTTGCCGGTGAAGGGAATAATTTAGTACCTTTAAGGACGTACTTACGTTTATGACGTGATCGAATTTAGATATTCGAACTTCAAGCTGACTTACGCATACATTGAAACAGTTTTCAGATATATCACGTAGTGTATATTTTCTTTGGCTATATTTTATATATTATACCTAACTAAACTTGATACTTGCGCTGGCCAAAAAAGGTAGAAAGACGGAGCGTTGCGTACATTTTAAGTGAACCACCATGCTCACATTATTGACGCGCACTCTCGCATACATCTTTTTTTGCACACACTCACACACCTAAAACCATGTTAATGCTTGCAATTTTTTCAAACGCATTCATGTATGTGAGTGCGTGTTCTTACAATAAGGTGAGCATGATTTTGGCTTGGTTTTTGCATCCCTTGAAATGTACGCAGCGCTCAGTTTTTCTTTTTTTGTTGCTATGAGGGTATTTGAAGTATGGTATCTGGCATAATAATAATGTTTTTATTATTTGTAAATTTGAGAGTGGGGTGCGAGTTCAGCATTATTACAAAATATTTTGTTTAGGATGCCACGAGTATGAGTGGGCTTGCGGCTGTTTTACCGTACATGTACCGATTGTATGCGCGTGAGGAATCCATTTTTTTAATAATCAAAATAAAACAGGTACATGTTTGGTTTTACACATTATTTCATTGGTATGTTTTTATTCTTATGTGGGCTATGATATCTTAGATTCATATATCTCACGTCACGATCAACTAGCTCTGGAGGTAAGCGGTTATTGTAGAATTTTACTTAAACTCCCTCAACGTTATCTTCCAAAATCGGTCGTCTCTTTTTATGAATGAAAATTTAATTTTACCGTCACCTAACCACAGGCAAGTATGCAGTTTCTTTAACCAGTTCGTAATTGGCCCTTAAATTGACACCATTTGCTTTTTGTGTTGACTGTGAAGACGTCAGATTTGTACAACCAAAAGTAAATTTTCATGTGTTTGATCACTTTTTCGGGCTGGAATCGGATCATGAGCATTTCTCTTCTAAAGAACCAGATTCATATTTGTCGTCTGGATTAGCACCCTCTTATTCTCTGGAGGCTTTACGCTCGTTGTTCTTGCTATTTTTAATATATGGCACATTGCTTAAATCGTAGCCACACAGTAATTGCATAACAAACAGAACACAGTTGGTACTTTCAAACCTCTTGCAAATTCTGGCAAACCAAGAAACTGTCAAATCTTTTTCTATTTTTTATAAGAGCGAGGTTGCACTCTGTAAAACAGTACTCCTTTCAGTAGAGTTTTTCTGTTCTGGGGACTTCAGCAACTGTAACATAAGTTCAATTATTTATAAGTATAGGTCCGTGGCCTGACAAAGACCGTTTAGTTGTTGAACACACAAAATTTCTTGAATGACATGTGATCTGGCAGCTCAATTCCTTTCTTTTCTGAACGGGAACATGTGACAAAATATTAATTTTTCAACCCACAGTATAGAACTTCTTTACTGTGCTGGTCACCAGTTGTCGCAGCGTTATAGGAAGCATCGTAGCTTGTGCCGCATGAACGTTTACTCAACGTGCGTCTTCAATTACGGCTATCATTGGTATTTCTTGAGACGACATATTTTCGATTAATTTTACATGCTCCACCTATACTTTCCTAGCCTCAACCATACGACGCTCCGCCGTTTGTTCCCACCTTTGGCAAACTTAATTATGCGGTGCTTCATACCACTGCAGAGGTTTAGGCGGTGGTTCCTGTCTCCATAGACAAGAAAAATATGAAGCTGAATATTTCCAGCACCAGTAGATATAATTTCTACTATAACTTCCTGATTTAAACTTATTATCGCCTTAGAGCACTTTTTCGAGGTTTAAATACTCAACACACATTTTGCATTTTAATAAAGTCCAACTCATTTTTCTCTATTAATACTGCTGCTCAAGAAATTTCAATAATTCTCCTATCTTCTGGCTTACTTTCTTTAACAGCACAATTTAGCTCCTGTAGTTAAAAAAAGACAACATTAGCACCTAAAGTAAAATAATAAAACAAAATCTCATTACTTTTAACCATTTCCATTCTTATCTCATCAGCACTTGGAGTTTTCTTACTTTTTCTGAAGTTAAACCATAATCTAGTTAGCAAGTACATAACTAACTAGCTAGTGTTAGATACATTTACCAAACTTTTAAATAAATACTCTTAATTTTAACGTTTCCTTTTATTCGCTAAAAATAACTTGGTTTTGTTTCCCATTACGTCTGAATCATAATTTGTTGTCACTCTAAAATAAATATTGTTGGCCATCAAAAATAATAATAATATAATATTTTACTTTATAAAGGACTAAGACCTGTTAGTAACATTATAATAATGTACTATCCGGATATGCACGGCAAACGTCAGGCAGAGCGCTGAGCGACGTAACCTAGCGGAAGCCTAGGCCTAGGGGCTGTCTAATTTGAATTTTGAATAGATGCAAATGCGGAGTTTTATTGTAGTTTTATAGTAATTTTAAAATATTTATAGAAAAATAATAAAGCTATTTTATTTTTTATTTTACTTAAAAATCGTAATTACCAACATGTTTGGCTTTATGTTACTGAGTTTTGGATAAAAAATAAAATTCAATAGGGTTGTCAAATTCCTTAATATGTTTTTTTCTATCCATATCTTTTAACAACCAAAGTCATCGACAAAAAATAACTATACAAATGTTTAATTCACAGATTTCCAACTGACCTAAAATTAACACTATAGCTAAAAAGAATAAAAACTGTGAATTGGTGTCGGTAACATAATTATTATCTTTGTTTAAAACACACAGATGACTGTTTTATTAGACATGAGACGCGCACAACCTTGAAAAAGTGCAGTAGGTATACCCGGAATATTTTCTGGCAGTGCCAGTACCAGCAAGTATAAAAGTATTCGATTATTAATTCGAATGTTTTCTTATTTCTTCTCTTATTTTCCCCCAAACTCAAGAGCCATTGCCAAATGTAGACAGGGCGACCGTGATGATGACTTTGTGTTTACAAAACGTTGTAAATTTGTTAAATCTGTTCAATTATGACCAATTTACATCTCTTTAGTAATAATGACATATTCTTGCCTATTATAGAGGAGATATGATGATATGTACTGAAGTATAGGTCCTCTTATCCCAATCTTTTCTAACTTCTTTAACAATAGGTCATGTGAAACAAGGTCAAAGACTTTAGATAGATCAAAAAATACTAATTTTATGAGAGAGAAAATCGCCAAAGTTGTAGTTTTATATTTTTGAAAGTCGTACTGTCCGTTTGGTATAATATGATATTTATTACAAAATTTTATAGTTACTTACTCTAGTTGAATATTTACTAGTACTGAATGAATATCTAAGCCTCGCAAATGATTCAACATACCCAGTGTTGAAACCTAGAATAAAATCAGTTCTGTAGTTCATCAGTTCAGTTACGAATAAAAACGTAGTTTGACCAATGCAGCGTCGATCTTGGTTTTATATGAGGTATAAAGCTTGCGTCTAAGGCCTAGGTATTAATCGATACATTTATTTATTGTATGGCATTATATTAATATGATACATAAATCTATTGGACGTTACGGTTAGGTCTGAGTATAGAATTTTGATCGATATATTATTTTATCACACTGTCCTCATTATTACCTCTATTAATAGTTTCATGGACGTTCACTTCCGCTGTCAGTGCCAAAGTGGCGATAGTCAAATCGCCTCATTATGTCACGGTGCATAGCCAGTCCATGTATAGAGGTCAGTAATTTAACTGCAATTAGGTACGACAAACCAAATAACAATCTAACGGACGGTATTACGAGTATACATCCATATATTGCAATCATTCAATAAATTCCCATCAATTCCCACTAAAGAAATCTAAAACTTTATAAATTTACTTTGAAATTATTATTACTAATGGGAAATAAACCTTATTTTAATGGGTCCAAAACTAAAAAGTAAAAAATAGGAAAATATGATTAGTGCGATGACGAGGTGTTTTGAATTTAAACTAACAGATAAGATAACTGTATAGTAAACATTTTAATATAAATCCGAAGCTTTTTTTTGTTGACAATGTTTGCAATTAAGACCGCTACAAAGCTTTTTCATAAAAAAAGGCGGAAAGGCTGTTATAGTTTTAGTTCATGAACTTAGTTATTACAAAGTCTTTTTACGTAATATTTATTAAGGTTATTTCAGAGAAGATGAAAGAAATATAATTAATGATTAACAGTGGCCCCGCGGCAGCTTTTGCTGTCGCACGGAGGGGCTGGCTCGAACCGGGGTGGTACCACAACCTCCCAGAATACCAGCGTGAAGTAGAAGTCTACTTCTTTATATGAAATTCCGTTTAAAATTCTGCTCAAGATAAAACCTGCTCGGGGCAAGCGGAACAATTAGACAAAGGCACCCCCTGTCACGGATTCCGTGAATTTCTGCAATATCAGGGGACTTCATTCAAACCTTAACGCCGTCCACTACAATCTGGAGACAACAAAGCCTGCCTTGATCTTTCTAACCGACCCACACGCGTCCGCTCCAGCTGATACTTCGTATCTCTCCTACCCGGGCTACAAATTAGAACACTCCTTTGTGCCCCGGGCTGGAGTTTTCATGTACGTCAGAGACGACATCTGTTTTCGAAGCGTCGGCAGTCTTGCTGGTCTGTCCATCCTATGGCTGCGCGGAGACAGCGACGACCATCCCCGCGTCTACGGATGCCTCTATAGGTCCCATAGCGCTAATGCCGACACAGACCGACTCATCGACCACGTGCAAATGGCTGCATACTCCGTGCTACAACAGGTTCCATCCGCAGAGATCGTGATGCTCGGTGATTTTAACGCCCACCACGCTGAATGGCATGATTCCCCTTTAATCGATCTAGCGGGTAGATCTGTTTAGGACTTCGCCTTGCTCTCAGGTGGATACAACTGGTTACCTGGTGCATACCCTGTTGGACATACTGCTGACCTCTCATCCGGACGGATATCAGGTCTCCGTCGATGCTCCTCTTGGATATTCGGACCATTGTCTGATCCGGAGTACTGAGTCACTCACGCTCCCATCGCAGTTGCGATCTGGTTCTTGCCGCCGTGTTTCGCACTATAGATCTGTCGATTGGGACGAGATGCGGTCTTTTTTTGTATCCTAACCTTGGGGACAACTTTTCTTCTCGCCGGATGATCCCAACGTTGTTGCTGATTCTGTCGCTGATGTGGTACTTCAGGGAATGGAATTATTTATTCTACCATCTGTGATGCCTATTGGAGCCAGAACTCAGCCATGGTTTGATCACTCCCGTAAAATTGCATTATGCTATAAGCATGAGTGCTACCGGGCCAGGGCTGACGCATCGATGTTTCGGGGTGTAAAAACCAGCGCTCTTAAAAAAAAGTATAATTCCGCCTACAGGTCCTTCAAAAGTGTCATTGCCAGGGCAAAGTCAGAGCACTTCGGCAGAATTGGCGAGAAATTAGTTTGCAACCCTTCGGGAACACATACATTCTGGTCTTTTGCCAAGGCTGTTCAAGGTAACTTCTGCCAATCATCTCTGCCATCTCCGCATAGGGTGGCCCATGACGCAAAGGAGAAAGCCTATCTGCTAGGCTCTCTTTTTGCTTCCATCTCTACTCTAGATGACGGGGCGAACACATCGCCGACCATCCCGCGGGGTGAGTGCTCCATGCAGGAAGTGCTGTTTACACAGCTCTCGGTGGTCCCTGGATATCAACAAGACGAGTGGGCCTGATGGAGTCCCACCTGTTGTGCTGAAGACGTGTGCTCCGGAGTTGGCACCGGTTTTAACGCGTCTTTTTCGGTACTCCTACGCCTTAGGCGTTATTCCGAACTCATGGAAGACAGCTTTCGCCCACCCGATTCCTAAAAAAGGCGACCGCTCAGATCCATCCAACCACAGGCCTATTGCTATCACCTACAAGTTCTCCAAAGTAATGGGAACTGTTATTAACTGCCAGCTCATGCGATACCTTGAGGATCACCAGCTGATTAGTGATCGCCAGTACGGTTTACATTGAGGTCGCTCAGCTAGTGATCTTCTAGGTTACCTAAGTCATAGATGGGCGGAGGCAGTGGAGTCCAAAGGGGAGGCGCGAAGGGTGTCGATCGGGTTTAGCACAAAATGCTTCTTTCGAAACTCCCTTCCTATGGGCTTCCCGAGAAATTGTGCAATTGGATCACCAGTTTTCTTGCTGGCATCAGGGTTATAGTAGATGGTGCATGCTCCGATTACAAGCCCATTAACGCTGGTGTTCCACCGGCTGCGTGCTATCACCAACGCTGTTTCTTCTGCATATCAAGGATATGTTGCAAACTGGTAACATTCATTGCTATGCAGACGACAGCACTGGTGATGCTTTATACACCGGCCGTGCCAATACTTCTCGGGAAAACGTTACCAAGTACCGGAACAAACTTGTGTCTGAAGTTGAGACTTTGTTGAATAAAGTATCAGATAGGGTGCGACTAAATCAAGTCCAGTTCAATCCCCAGAAAACACAAGTTTGCGTGTTTACTGCTAAAAAGAACCCCTTTGTCGTAGCTCATCAGTTTCACAGCATTCTCCTTGTTGCCTCAGCCAGTATCGGAATTCTCGATATCGACATATCGTGTGACGTGCATTTTCGTGGTTATTTGAAAGAGAAGGCCAAATTGGCCTATAAAAAGCTTGGTGTGCTCTGCTGAGCACGCCAAGCCAAGCAGTATTTCATGACGGCACACCGCTTACAATTTTACAAGGCACAGGTTTGGCCTCACATGGAATACTGTTATCATCTCTGGGCAGGCGCTCCTCAGTACTAGCTCCTTCCACTTGACCGTATCCAGCGCAGAGCTGTTCGAATCAACGACGATGACCGGCTCTATACACTGGCACTGCGTAGGGATGTTGTATTCCTTTGCATTTTCTATCGAAATTACCACGGAGAGTGCTCTGAGGAATGGTTCAGATTAATTCCAGCCGCCAAATTTCACAAACGCACATCGCGTCAAAATTCACGATACCATTCTCATCATCTGGATGCTTGGCCATCCACGACTGTGCGTTTTACTAGGAGTTTTCTTCCTCGTACAACTTCTCTGTGGAATTGTTTAAAGTTAAAGCCTATATACGTCCCACTGCTGGGCACAAGCCTCCCCTCGTTTCTGAGAGGGTTTTAGGGCAATAAAATGTCCGCCACGCTGTCCCAATGCGTGTTGGCGAACTTCACATATCTACAAAAAAATTCTCTTATTTCTTAAACATGCAGGTTTCCTCACGATGTTTTCCTTCGCCGCCGAGCACGTGGTAAATCAGCACTTAAAATTGCAATTAACAATTTCATTGGTGCCGGCGGAGATCGAACCCAGGTTGCTCGTGTACTGTGAAACTTACAGCAAGCACTAACCATCTGAGCTACCACGGCTCTTTTCATCTCGGCTGGAATGGTTTACGACCAGCTATTTTTCTGGACCGATACGACTTAGGGACCTTCAAGAAAAGAACTTACACCTTTCTAAAAGGCCGGCAACTCATCTGCAATTCCCCTGGTGTTGCGGTTGTTCATGGGCAGCGGTGGTCACTTACCATCAGGTGAGCGGCGTACTCGTTAGCCCCCTCTTCTATAAACAAAAATCATCGTATTTTTGTATAGGTACTGTTCATCTCTAGACACCCTTAAAAATCTGGCATTACTATAATTTTTGCTCATGTTGAGAGGATACAAATTCCGATCCTGTATGTATAATTTAAAAGTACTATACTATGTGCCATTTTTACATTATATATAGTAAGGGAACGACTAATTTCAGGAATTGAAATCTAAAATATATAATTAAATTTGTACAGAACTCCGTTACTTTTCTTAGGTAGTAGCCTTACAGAACTATGTGCCAATGATTCTGCCATGATTTCTGCTGCGGTTGTTCTGAGTATTCCATCTGCTGGAATGAAGTAAACATTTAAAAATAAAAAAGTTTGCGAGGAAATCGGACTAATTCTGAAGTTAACAATTTGTTAATATAGACAAGGCTGAGTTTTCACGTAGGTACAATAACAATGCCGCTGACTTTGTCTGATATAATTTTCCTAATCGTTATCAATATTACTGAAAATGGAGGAAATGCGTGGGAAAAATATTTAGTCTAGCAGATGTTAAAGCATTTATGGCATAATGCGCACTTTTTATTTAAAAGACTGTCGAAAAGATTAATCTGTGTTTGAAAGGCCAACTTTGTTAGTGCCTCTTCATTATAAGGGCGCTTCGGAATTTGCTACTTTATTATCACTAAATTTAATAAATTATGCATAAGTATAATTTCCTAGATTCACACCGTTACGGAATGATTCTTGTCATTTTATTTAATCAAGGATATATAAGGTACACCACCCGTTGGGTTATTTTATCTATTTGCGGTAAAGTTATTGATGTGCAGTAACAATTGACCATCTTGCAAATCTTTTCAAACACTAAAACAAAATTATGCCGTAACTAGTATCAGGGAGCTAGCTAAAATGCATTCTTCTTCGGACAATTTTCCGCTATTTAAGATCACAGGCGTGCTTAGATGACGATGTGGTCAATAGGGTATTATACACCATGTAAAAAAAAGTCAAAGAATAAATATTTATGATAGATTTTGTAAAAAGTAAACGAGAAATATTGATTTCTATTTATAAAAATGCATTATAAATTTTATATTTCAATTTAAAGAATATTTTTTTACCTGTGCCTCAAATCTGTAAAACAATGTCCGCCATATTAGATAGCGTCGTGACGTCACTAGGTCAAAGAACTAAGTTGCTGTGCTGTGTACTAGCTAGCTAATTTCGAATTTTTTCAAGTTATTATTACAATTGTTGACTTTTATTCTGAATTTTTTTCAAAAGGCATCATGGAAGACGGATTCGTAAAAGCGAGTTTATTACTTCGCTTTTAGCACTAATGTTATAGATATTATAATATAAGCTTAGGTAAGAAAAACATTTTGTTAAATTTTTTTGTACAAACTCTCAGACGAAATAAGAAGTCACTTTTTTATTTGGTCTGAGTACAAACCATGTCTTTATTCCCATATAATAGAAGAAAACAGGAATTAAGCAAAACACTGCACTGCACTTGCAAGGGCCATCAAAATGGCCCACAAAGGGCGGGACAGACGAGCGATAAACCTAATCTATTACAAAATTTGACTTGCAATAGGTACCTATCATGTCATGATGTTTTGTTTTGTTTAATTGATAGTTAAATATAAGTCATAATTAAATCAAAGTGATCTTCACAGAAGTATAGTTTAGATTTTGTAGACTATGCATTCGGGTCTCTTCTTGCCAGTTTTGACCAAGTATTTCTCATATTTAAATCAGTTGGCACTTTAATCCACAACTTCTCCGGCGTTCTTGTGCTCGTATTTTTGCAATTAGGCATAACACAACAATGACATAAATGATAACTCATTATTAAACATTCAAAAGTATATTATTCCTTTGCAAAATTGTCAAAATTCTACGACAGTGACGTCACGAGTTGAACAGTATGGCGGCTAGCGTTTTCACGCGAAAATTGAAAATGATAGATTAAAAGTAATTTTTATGTCACTATTCGGTTTTAAAAAAATTAAATAAAAATTATAGTGGTTCATTATCACTCTAGGATTCATTTAAAACACTTTTTAAAAATGGGTGTAATACCCTATTGTCAGCGCGTTTGAAAAGGCTGCGCATTAAACGGTCACAAACTCTTCCATTGTCTCGATTCTCAGGCCGCACGCTATCACGTCATTCCGGACACTATGTTCTGTTGGAACTGAAGCCTCTTTTTCCGAGTACTTGATCAGTGGGCAGTGCGAATGTTTCCTAACCCGAGGTTGAGGCGTCAGAAAATATTTCTAGCTGATAACCGTCGTCTCTCATCTTGCGGACAGAGTTATCTACTGTCCTCACCACCAGTGAAAGTCACCTTGAAGGGTTTGAGGAATTGTCTAATTTTTATATAATCATCACGACTTCATAAGTAAAAAGATTTGTATAAGGTATACCCTATTCTGTCCTAGGACACGTTGAAAACAACAACCCGACAGGCTCCGCGAGTTGATTTATTTTACACCTTTTAAGTTTAATAATGTTGTAATTTATTAGATTCAATATTGAACCCGAAATGCGCTAATGCGATAATCCGCTTTTTCTTAGTTAATATTGAAGTAAAAGCGAAGTTAACAGTTTAAGTGTAATAATATTGTCTCATTAAGCTAGTGTTGATTTCGTTTACGAGACCAGTCATCCAGATATACGGTGGAGATACGGCTGTTTTTGGTAACTTAGTTACGGGTTTCACATTATTTTGGTAAATCATTCCCCGTTATAAAAAACAGAAAGTACTTTCGAAAATATTTAACATTTTTATTGGTAAAATAAACGTCTATAATAACAGATAGACGGATAGAGGGCTCTAAGCGCAGTGGCCCAGCTCCACCATTTCATTTATTTGATTTATTTCCTAACTTCCAGTTAATCCAAGTGGCGAATCACTCAGAGGCTTGCTTGATATTCTATCTATGCGCCTTCAAGAACGCTGTTATTTTTACTGTAATTTCTTTACTTATTGATTAAAGTAACACTTACTTTTCGGCATAATACGAGTATCAGCAAAACACCATATTAAACAAAATTAAACACAATTTAAAAATAGACAGAGGTATTGAGTGGGAAAGCACTAGTTGTGAAATGACATATCCAGGGCAGAATCTATGGACGGTACGCGGAGTTGGGTTCTCCCCACTCCCGTGACCAGAGGAAGAAGGGGAAGGTGGGAGTTTTAAATTTTTAGATTCTCAACTATAGCGCGAGTGGTGAATCCTAGACGTGATGCTACATGTGCTTAATAAGTTCCAGTTACTAATCTAGAGGGGGAAGCACGAAGTATAATTAAAAAAGTTTTAATTTATATTCAATTCGATGAAACTTTCCAAATATGAGACAAACGTATGCATAGTGCTGTATTTTTATTTAAAATTCTCTATTCATAGCCAGCATAAGATCACAAAGAAGTATGATGTCAGGGACAAACTATGTTTGAATGTACGAAATTAACATATTTGGTACGAGATTAAAATAGCGTTTGAAAAGTTCCTCTATCTGTAGAAAATAAACTGGTAGACGCTTTGATTTAAATGTTTGAGTAGTATTATATAATAGAGAACGAATTTATGAAGTCTTACAAATAGCGTCAAGTTGGAAATAAATATAAACGAGTTTAATTGAAATGGAGTAGTGTTTATTGGTAAGACTTTTGGTATATAGTTAAAAAACAATCCAACTTCAAGGTTAACGTTAGATCTGGTGGGAGTTTAGTGGGATCACTGGAAAAGTATACTGTTTGATCATTATTTCCATCACCTCAAAGCAATACGAAGATTGCAATATAGTATAGGGCTCGTCTTTTATATACAGGATCCGCAGTAGATCCTTCAATTGTTTTTGTACACAGTACTTATTATCTTGATCAATCTCACGAAGTTTCAGGCTTAGGAAACAAATACTTTCTGAAATAACAAATATCAAACTTTGCTAAAGTAACCTCAAATTTTGTACTATTTTATTGTATTTCGTCCCTGCGCTTACAAAAATTGCCATATGTTTCGGATCTACTTTACAGGAAACGCAAAAAAATTGTTTTCATAGGATGTACTGAAAGCATTTAATATAATTTTCTTATGATAATGTCACTAACATATTTACGTAAATTTAGATTACTTTTGGAAAGTTGAAATAAAATGAATTGAAATATATGCTTTCAAAAATACATTGTTTGAATTTAAAACATAGGATGAATTTTTAGTGTTATATATCAGTTATGTGCCTCAAATGCATATAACAATTTTGTAATGTCACAGATTTTATAAAAATCACGATTGTTAACACCACACAGCCATTCAATAAACAAGGTTTTCTTTTTATAAAAGTTTTATAACATTTTAATCACATAAAAATCTCAATGAGACTTAGACTGAAAAAATATAAAAACTTGAATGAATTTTATTGTATTGAAGAAACCAAACATAATAGGTATAATAACTCACAGTATTGATATTTGGACTAATAATAGGAGCTAGAATTCTATATTCATTTCAAAATAAAACAGTAAGTATTTAAATGAAATATGTAGGTACTGTACTTTGACAATGAGTTCTAATCAATGGTGTAAATTATCATAAAATGGGTGGTAATCACGGTACATGCGGGGTTTCATTGATGTACGATTTATTTGCATCCCATGTTGGCAGCCGATAAAATATCGAAAAATAGGCTGCCGCGTTTCATTATTTATAATGCACATGAATAGCTTCTGTCTTACTTTTTAGCTGCTCCGTGATTACACAAGGCTTATCCTTCATTTTTCTACTTGTTTCCATAATTTCTAATATCAAACTCTCGTCAACTTTAACGATATTATCTCTCTTATACAACCTCATCTCCCTCGTAGATATTATTGGAAATATTTTCTTTTTTAGGATTTACATGCTCAAATTGACAAGTACGTAGGTCACTCAATAAATTTTGAGATGCTCAAAATTTAAAAATAGAATGCACCCGTGTTATATGTTTCCATCCAGCCAATTGCTAAATATTAAAAAAGAAACAAAGTTCTATTAATTTTCCTGCAACGCTTCCCGCGCTTTTCATTTAAAACGCCGTGCACATTTGCGCGCTATGATATATTATGATTTTAAATTTGTTTTAACCGAACAATTAAATTTACAACGGTTACCATCAACATTAGGGAACTCAGCTCCAGCACGCGCAACAATTTTTAGGTGGTTTGCTGAATTCAAAAGGGGTAAAATTAATCTTAAAGATGACCAACGAACCGGGGAAAATGAATGGACTACTGAAATGCTGGTGCGAGAAGACCCACGAATCACATATACGGACGTTGAAAAGATTGTAGGCATTAGTTCGGGGAGCATTCATACCATCCTACATCAACATCTTGGAGTGACGAAGCTTTGTTGTCGATGGATCCCTCGTTTGCTCTCCGAAAGCGACGTTTTGAAAACGGGGCATCTAGGCGTGATTCAGAAATCGATACCGGTGAGGAGACATGGATCTATGAATATAATCCGGAAAATAGAAGGCAATCATCGGTATGGGTCTCAGAAGGACAGTTACCGACAAAACTGCAAAGACCTCGTAACGGCGGCAAAAAAATGGTGGCTAGTTTTTTTTTCGCGGAGCGGACATATGTCGACGTCAGTGCTGGAAAATTGTAGGTTAGTCACCTCTGAATGATATACTACAGTTGCATTACCCAAAGCTTTTCAAGCTGTGTGGGAGAGAAGACCAAAGACAGGGCTTCGGGGAATCATGCTGAATCACCATAACGCCTCTTCACATACCTTCCTTGGAAAAAAAGCATTTATTAAGGAAACTGAAACTCTAAGTCACCCACCCTACAGCCCTGAATTAGCTCCTTGTGATTTCTTTTTGTTCCCAAGAGTCAAAGAAAAAATAAAAGGCAAGTTTTTTCAAGCGCCGAAGAAGCCGTTGGTGCCTACGAAGAACCGATTTCCGACCTGTCAGACCAAGACTGGCAAGTGTTTTCAGAATTGGTGTAGGCGAATGGAACTTTGTTTAGAGCATGATTGAGAATATTTTGAAATATATAACATAAATATTAATAGTATCTAGAATACTCTTTGTATATCTCAAAACTTATTGAGTGACCTACGTATGTTCGTTTAATTGTAACATCAGGTAGTGACTTCAGGTAATATTATTGCGTGGCATGAAATTGTATGTCTTTCTAAGCAAGAGTGAGAACCAATACTAGCAGCTATGGTATAAGTTAATGTTTGAATTGTAGTTGTGAGAAATGTAGTTATTTCCTCGCCAGTTGGGGTGATGTGCCTCGTGATTTTGACAATCGTACCCATGGCGATTTCTGTCTGTTGGTATTCATTGTACGGTGGTATAGCTGTAACCTAAGGGAATGGAAAAAAATATTCTTCTTTTAGCTCTGTAGCAAATCGATAGATCTTTTCTTTGTTGTTTGCTTCTCCAAAATCTTGTCATGACTAATGATATTTGAAAAGGGTAGTAAAATATAAAGCATTAGTTTAAAGCATTGACTGACATACCAAGTTAGTTGTATATAGTATACTGAAGCGTACGTATCACAGATTCTCACAAGCTATACACGACACTGTATACCACCACTACGGTGAAATCATAATATTAAAAATATAAAATTGATTCTGGTATCTATAGGTAAAAAACAATCAATATACTTACATTATACCATTACTCTTTTGACTTCAATGACACAAACTTCTACAGTTCTACAACAAATCAAGAAAGCAAGATTTTAAAGCACGATATTGATAATAATCTTAAATAGCTACGGAAAAAAATTCTAAATTTAACTTTAAATATTAGTAAATACTTATAAATTAACTGGACTCAAGCTACTTTACCTATAAAATTTGGTGGATGCATTGCCTGCTTTCCTTGCTTCCGTGCATGGTGGCAGTGACTTATGTAACATAATTTTAAATAAAACAGTAGACTTCTGCCATGCCGCGTAGACATGGCAAATGCTCCGTCTCGGCGAAAATGTTCCATTGGATGTTAATAACATACAAAAACAGTGGAATATTCCGTTGGTACGGAGTGTGCAGAAAGATTTGTTTCATAATTTCCATAGTGGCCTGTTCTTGGTGATCAGGCCCACCTTCTAGAACTTTTAACTAAGGAATCTAGTCACTGGTTAAACGCTTTACCATTAAGTAATCTCGGCATATTATAGGAAAGCTTGCGGAACTGCGTAAGATTCCGACTAAGAGCGGCGATTCATCATCCTCATCAATTCCCCCGTGGTAGCAGCGTCGACGAGTTTGGGCTCAACGCAGTTTCATGTATGAAAAATGCAGGTAGGTTTTCACAGCACGGTTCTTTGAACGATGTCAATCGAATGGCTCTTGTCTCTATAAGTGTTCTCTTAGTTTTAGAGCCTTGTGGAATATTTAGTGACGATGGCAGGACGCCCGACGGTATGACATTGGGACCTTGGGAAAGAGCTCTTGTGTGGGATGCTTTATACTTTGGCAGCCTCTCATCTCAGGGTTATCTTGTTTAGAGTTAGGAGCGGTATCAGAGGCAGATGAACTAAGTAAGTGACGCAAATATAGTACAGTACAATACAAATACAGTGTATGAGAGATGAATAATATATATTTGTGCCATTTGCTGTAGAAACTGTCTGTGGGGCCTAGGTTTGGAGAAGTTCCTAAAGGAACTTTATTGGCCACTGCTTGTCACTGCTGGTGATAAGAGTGCTGGTTTTTTTCTAGCTCAAAGGCTTAGTACAGCCATTCAGAGAGGAAACGCAACCAGCTTTCTTGACACGATACCACGGGGAGTAAGATTGTATGATAATTTAAGTTTATAGTTTGATTTTTTTTATCATAGTATTTTAATATTGTATATATTTCGATGTTACAGTAAATAAGTATTATTCTTATTCTTAACAAATAAACACTCACAACAATTGCATAACCGCTTCGATAAACTACCAATAGCAAACTGAACAACTTCGTAGAAAATATAAGCTATGTGACCCTCAAACCTATGCCTTGCATAATGGTACATGACTAAACTGGTCTAAAAATGTCGCTTTGTGACATAAAATAAATAACTAGCGCAATCGATGACTTTAATCTATAGTAATGTTTTATAGCTATGTTAATTGTGACACGTGGTGGTTTTGAAGTAACATTTAATGTATTAACGTCACATGGCTAAATTTTGTAACTCTGTTTACTCCGTAAACTGTTTTTACAGATTGTGAGTATTGAATTAAAGACCAAATTGGTATTAAAACATAACATCATAAAACACAACGATTTTTGCAGGCGCAACGACGATTTAACGTAATTTTGACAGCAGGTGTTGCTCTTTTAGGGAGTTTTAATTATACGTTTTTATTTTGCAAATAAGAAGTTGACGCCAACTTTTTTTAAATCACATTATTTTTTGTTATTTTATTCGGGTTGAACAATTTCACAGTGATTTTAGCTTTTTTGAGTGAATAATTAGGAAAATTTAGTATTTTAAAAAATCTACGGATTATCGACTTAATCTTGGGGCACACCGACTCGTACAGGTTGGAATCGAAGGTGATCGCGGGGTCTAGTGAGCGAGCGAAGCGAGTGTACTAAGACCCTGCCATACCCTTCTTCGCCCTTCGTGTTAGGTTACTGTAAAACCTGCAAACAGAAATAGGAGCTCCACGAAGCAAATTTTGAACACAATAATATATGAGACTATTGGATGAATTGAAATTTACTTGGGAATACCATATTTAAGTTTTGATTTTTTTCAGTACGTAGCGTGTTCCAAATACGCGCGGCACCAAGTAATGATTTAAAAGAAAATATAAAAGTATAATCTTGAAACAAACGACAAAGTTATATATCTGAATTTGCGCGGTGAATTTGCGCCTTATACCTATAATGCACAAGATCACGCTTTACCCTTGAGCGCTGGCAAGCGTTACACAGTGAGCATAGAGAGAAGGAAGCGGTGCGCGGGAGCGGAACATCGTCAAGTATATCGGACCAAAAATTAATATTCAAAAATTGAAGGTAGCCGAGCTAACTGTAACAGCGTTACTAGGAATCCTTTTCTGCCTAGGAGTCCGTTGGAGTAGATACTACACTCTTACATATTTCTAAGCCTTTCTTCTATCTATAACTAAGTAAGTCTGGAGGATAGTCTGAAGGTTACGGATAGCCAGTATGATTACAGGCTCAGAGGCACTTCATTTCAGTCTTTAGATGTGACGACTTATCTGCACCCTTATTTGTTTCAAGTTGGCTGAATGAAGGCAAAGGACACAATTGGCTGCAGTCTCCACTTACTACCAGATAAACAGTCAGTGTGTTTATCACTTCAGTTGTAGTGTTATGCTACTTACTTATCATTTTACATTAATTTAAATCCATTTTTCCATTCTGTTTCAATTCTCTGCATTCACTTCAAATCGGGATATTTTACATCACCTTTATTTCCATAGGATCCTGTAACGATTTCAAACCATAAGAACACAATCACAAATCATTTCTACTTCGTATTTCCACATTATCAGCACTTCTAAATTGGTGTCAATGAAGTCTACCTTTTTTCGATCTTTTAGTTAGTTTTCCGTAACTCTACAATTTCGGGCTTTGTGTGGGTAGTTGCGTTACCTTTTTTCCTATTTTAATAATATCTCCTTTTCCACTTAAATCTTTCCATTTTCTTATAACAAGCCTAAAACTAAAATTTGACATGTTCTATTACTGATGTTTATTTGGTCTCCATGGAAATTATATTCAAATTTGCTACCGGTCTGTTGTTTCTATTTCGATAATTCCACATAAATACTCTTTCCTCTTGACCATTTACAAAAAATTTGCGTTTAATTTAAATAATTTTTCCGTTCTCTCTAGAAAGAGATAAAAGCCGAACAATCGGTGAAGAAATTCAGTCTTGCTTCAGTTCTCGTATCGGAAGCATCTTCTAAAGGCCTTATCCCGGGGCCGCTCAGCCCCGGGATCCTGCAAGCCTCTATCCTGCCTGAAGCCACTGGACTCTACGATCCGTTGCTCTGCCTGAAGTCGCCGGATCCTACAAAACATTGCTCTGCCTGAAGTCGCCGAGATCCCACAAGTCTCTACTCTACCTGGAGTCGCCGGAACCTACAAACCTCTGTTCCGCCCGAAATCACCGGAACCTACAAACCTCTGTCCCGCCTGCAGTCACCGGATCCTGCAGGCCACTGCGCTGTCTGAAGTCGCTGAGGATCCTGCAAGCTCCTGTCTGGGCTGAAGTCGCCTCTACCTGCAATCGCCGCATTCACCTGAGGTCGTCCCCTAGAGACGCCCACGCCTACCCACCTACGCCGTGCGTGCTTCTTCCAGGCGCTGAGAGCACGCTTGGGATCTTCGGACTCAGCTACGACATAAATCTTTTTTTTATTACCTTTTTTTTTTTTTAAATATAATTTGTAAATCACATCATCCATCCTCATGTTCATACTCCATTTTTGATATATAAAATTGTAAATATTTTCGAATCCTAAATATATTGTCTTGGTCTATTTGGTTGTTTTGATGATCGTAGGTTAGGTTTTCCTTCTCTTTTAATTGTCGCTTCACGACACAGTTTTATCAAAAAAAATACCTGATTATGACCTGGAAACGCACGTGGGCAGATCAGAAAGCCGACGCTAAGAATATAGTAACTATAATCTTTATATATAAAAATTACGTGTCACATTGTTTGTCCGCGATGAACTCATAAACTAATGAACTGATTTCAATGAAATTTTGCACACTGTGTACAGTTTGGTCCAACTTGAGAGATAGAATAGTTTTTATCCCGATAAGTGACCCTCAATTTTTTTATTGCTGCTAATTTCAGGAGGCTTTTTTTTTGGGAAAGCATATGGTCGTTCGGAAAGGGTAGAACAACGTCTGCCTGGTTAACTAGTATAAATATATAACTGTACTCAGTGATACTAAGTATACTAAAACAGACGCGTGAGTGCACGTGAGGGCAGACGTTATTGACGGTTGTCCTATAAAATGATCATGTCGAAAATTTAAATTAAATATCTGCGCCCGAGCTTCCATCATACAAACATAATATATTAAAAAATTGGTGTGCTTAAATGTTTTCAGGAATGGAATTTCTGGAAACATAGTCTCTTATAAACAGCAACTTATCAAATCACATGATAAAGGAATCATCAGCTCCATCTCCACTTCAAACACAAGAAGGATTTTTATTTAATTAGATTTCTGGATCTCCACAACAACGTTACCTAACGGTGGACCCGTTAAGTAACGTTGTTGTATGAATCTAAACAATTCTCTAATCAACTTAATCACACACATACACATACAAAATTTTATCAAAATCGGTCTAGCCGTTTAGGAGGAGTTCAGTCACATACACACGGACAGAAAAATTATATTATATATAATATGCATCATCATTATCAGCATCATTACAGCCCTTCACAAGTCCACTGCTGAACATAGGCCTCCCCCAAGGAATGCCACAAATCACGGTCCTTAACCACCTGCATTCATCGGCTTCCTGTACATCTTACCAGGTCGTCACTCCATCAAGTGGAGGGACGTCCTACACTTCGTCCACCGGTACGACGAGACCGCCACTCGAGAACCTTTTTTCCCTATCGGTTGTTGGTTCTTCTAGCTATATGGCCGGGCCATTGCCACTTCAGTTTACTAATCCGTTGGGCTATGTCGGTCACTCTGGTTCTACTGCGAATATACTCATTTCGAAGTATATCACGCAGAAAACCCCCGAGCGTAGCCCTCTCCATAGGTCGCTGATCGACCTAGAGCTTCCTCGTCCGGCCAGCAGTGAAGGACCACGTCTCAGTTCCATAGGTCAACACTTACAAACACGCACTGATTGTAGTCTCAATTTTAAGTATTTATTTATTCATTTTAGGAAGGCTTACAGACTAATATCTTCGGTAAAGTTACAAAATGGTGATAAGAATTGCTAATTACAAACTCCACATATTACTTTCATCCAACTTTATATAAATTTAAAATACTCCAGGGATTACTTAAACTACTCACGAAAAATTAACATAAACAAAAAAAATTATCATTATTATAGTATCATAGTATATATAGTATTGAGTTGTACCTGACGAGAAAATGTGCCGTAATTTCCCGAGCGTCGATTGACCTCTCGGTCGAAGTTAGACTTACCTAGCTGGACAATTTGTCCCAGGTAAACATGCTCGTCAACAACTTCGAGCTTACTGCTCCCAACAACTACCGGCATAGGTGTCACATGGACGCTATACATGATCTTCGTTTTGCCTATGTTCATCTTAAGACCTATCCGTTGGGAGACACTATTGAGGTCATTGAGCATAGTGCTTAGGTCCTCTATCGATTCTGTCATAAGGACTATATCGTCGACAAACCGAAGGTAAGTGATGTACTCGCCGTTGATGTTAATATCGTATCCTTTCCAGTCCAGTAGCTTGAAAGCGTCTTTCAATGCATCGGTGAAAGGTTTCGGGGATATTACATCACCCTGTCTTACACCTCTCTGCAGTTTCGTACTCTGGTTCTGTACTCGGATAGCCATCGTAGCCCTACTGTACAAGCACTTCAGCACTTCGATATACCGACAGTCAACTTGGCACCACTGAAGTGACTGCAACACCGCCCAAATTTCGACGAAATCAAAGGCTTTCTCATAGTCCACATATGCTAAAAATAGTGGCAAATTGTACTCCTCGGACTTCTGTACAATTTGCCGAAGGATATGCATGTAGTCTATGGTGCAAGCCTTTTCATAAAATGGCTTGTTTGGGGGGCTGGAAGTCGGGACGATTCGTAATGACTCTTGGAACAGCACGTAGATGCGGCTCAGTAGGGAAATCGGTCTGTAGTTCTTCAAGAAAGCGTTGTCGCCTTTCTTGAAGAACAAGACCACCGCACTTCTGCTTCACGCCTCCGGTGCAATGCCACCATGGAGGACGGAATTAAAGAGCCTCGGAAGGACTTCAAGTACCGGTCTTCCACCCGCTTTCAGAAGCTTCGCTGTAATTCGATCCTTGTCTGGGGCCTTGCCGTTTTTAAGGTGCTGGAGATTCATTCTAATCTCACTCAGACTGACGCCCGGAATATCATCGGAATAGTTTCGGATAAGACTTGCTCTTGGATTGTTACTCACATTTGCGTATAATTCGAAGGATGATGTGTACAGCTCCAGTACAGTACAGTACCATAGTACCTCTCAATTTCACTCAAAATCTCAGGTGTCCCGGAAACTGGCCTTCAGCTTCGACAGTTGGCTCTTTCGGCCAGACCAATTGCTATTGCTATTGCTAGAGCAAAGACTGGAGCCCTGGTTCCGCTCAATCGTTTCTTCAATACGAGCAGTATTAAACCTCGTGTAAATCCCGTCGCATGCATTTGGAGATCTGTCTGTTCAGTTGCCTATATGCTATCAAATCTACTGAAGACTGCAGCCTCATTTCTCGTCTAATAGCCATGAGATTAAGAGTGTGATCGGAAAGTTTTTGTGTTCTTCTGCGGCGGGTCTTGCAAAACTTAACGACGACCGCATGGATAGTTTCCACGAGTTTATCGTTCATATCGTCCACTTCATTACAATCTTCTAGGCACTGAAAACTGTTTTGTAACTCGAGCTGAAAGGTTTCGGGACTTTGGATTAGAGCATGAGGGGTACGGAGCTTTGACTTCATTAGACGACACATTTCCAACTTAAGGTTTAGGTTCAGTGTGCCCCTAACCATTCGGTGATCGCTACCAGTTTTCACTCTCACGATCACTGAGACATCATTGAACACTTGCCGTCTAGTCGTCATAATGAAGTCAATAATCTCTTTTTTGTCAAACCGTCGGGGCTCGACTAGGTCTATTTTCTATGGGGCTGCTTCTGGAAAAAAGAGTTAATTATAAAGAGTCCCTCTTTCTTCATGAAGTCGGCTAGCTGATAGCCCCTTGGATTCCGTTGCCCTATTCCGAATTACCCTACTTTCAGCTCACCGTTCTCTCTTGTTTTGCGTTGAAGTCTCCCATTAATACCGTATAGTAGGTGTTTGAGAAATGCATGTCTCTAGAGATATCCTCATACATTTCCTCCATTTCCTCATAGGGGTGTATCGAGGTTGGTGCGTAAATCTGATGATCTTCAGCGAATACCGTTTGGTGATTCTGAGTAATACCGTTTGGTGATTCTGAGTATAAGTGAGGCAACCCTCGTCGACACACTCCCAATCTCTACAACGTTGTTAACGAGAGACTTGTGGACGATAAATCCGACACCTCCTTGGGACAGATGATCGCCCTCCCAGTGATAGAATAAGTTGCCGGATTCGAGGATTACCGTGTCCTCCCCCTCTCTTCGGTCCTCAGATAATCCTATAATATTATAGCTCAACTTTTCTATCTCTTCTTCCAGCTCCAGAATCTTCTCGTCAGTCCTCAGGGTGCGTGAGTTATAAGTTGCCAGGTCGAGTCGTCTTAGTTGGCAACCGAACCTTCACTGGAGATTCTTTGCACCCCCTGCCCCGCCGTTACCATGGTCGCCACCGAAGCCAGGAATAGCGAGGCCGCCGGGAACTAGAGGCCGTCTTTTTGTTACTCTCATCATTGGGAGGTATTTGCTATAGTTGCCACGCTGGCAGTGGCAAGCGGGTTGGCAACCGCAGTTTTTTTATTGTTATTTTACTGTTATCAGAAAGATGCTGCTGCCCATCTTCTGCCACAGTTTCCCTCTGTCGCCTCTTACGACACCCACGGGAAGATATGGGATAGTAGGTTTTCTTACCCGCCACTACTATAATATTCATATATTTTACATATAGGTAAATCTTCCTGCTGAATTATTTGATTATGATGTTGATGAAAACCGCATAAAAATCCATTTAAACTACTTTAAACGATCTAAGCGTACAGACGGCGGGAAGCGATTTTGTTTTATACTATATATGAAGAGATTATTTCTTATTGCATTCCCTAATGAAATAGAATTCAAAGGGGATTTATGGACAGAAAATGAGATCTGTTAATATTTCAATGTTTTTTCCAAGTGTTGGTGCAAATTGCGTTGAATAGCAACGCGGCGATCAGAACTCAGTATAAAAAAAATTGCGGCCGCAACATTATAGATTACTTTGAATATTTTCATTATTTATGATACATTAAATTTGTAAAGAAACAAACATATTTGTATGCTTTATATATAAGTTGTGTAGGTTTAATTTAGAGAATATTATTAATGTTTGGCAGCCTTCTCTTCATATTTTAAGATCACATTCTGCTACTGCCAATGCATTGTTTGCCATTTGATGGATATCGCTGCCAGGGGACATTATTAATACCATGGGATTGGCAGGTGCTTTGCCAGTTTTATAGAAGAGAGTAGGCTACTTTTCTTGAAGGTCTTTAAGTTACATAATTCGAGAACAACTGCTGGAAATATTTAAGAATGTGTATTTGCGTGGCAAAAAACCTTCTGATAAATTTACAGTAGATTGTCAACAACCAAGATGATGCATAGTGAGGCATATTGAGTTCTGTCGCAAAGATGGTGAATCTTAGCGTTAGCAATTCCAAATGAAAGGCACCCAAATATTAAGAATTATTCAATCCAATCTAATATGGTAATTGAATGGCGTTCTATATTTCTCGTTCGAGTAATAGTCCCCTCCCGCATGGATGAGTACACGCCCTAAACTCATGTCCACCGAACCGCATAAACAAGGGTGTTGTCCAGTGCATTAGTTACTTCTTTAATCGTAGACTAGGCACTAAAATCGGTTATCAGTTCAATAGCTCGTTCCCTGCAGGCTGCTACGTATGTGCATACCATCTTTACGTCCCCTGCAATTAATAAGGCTGAGGTAACTTAAGACGTATTCACTAAAATACTTTCACTAAATTGAAAAAAATGCAAAAAAAAATTACTCTTAATTCTATTAAATATCGAAGGCACGTTACATATATTCTGCACAAGGAGAAATTTAGTTTTGGAGAAAGAATTCAATTTTTTTAGGTCTGCTATTAATTGAAACGTATTAATTGTATTTAGTAAACATCGAAAATTGTCACGTTGCCGTAAAGGCAGGCAAAATTAGGTGAACCTACACACAATTTTTCCATACAAAACAGTTTAAAATAGTTAAATGGTAGAATTATAACCAGATTTCTGGTCTATGGCACAATGCCTTTGGAATGACATGTTTCATTTCCCTCTTCTCATAGTAAATACTTAAAAAAAACGTCGTAAGAATCAACTATTGGCAATGCCATAAAAATCTTATGACTTCCAATAAATAGCGGTATAAGTATAAATAACCAATTCGTTTACGATAAACGTAAAATACCAAGAGTCGGAACGGACAGCAGGGTCAAAGGTGTAAAATGTCTGATACTACCGCCGTCAACCCACCACCCAAGTGTAACGACTGAGGCAAATCCTTCTCATAATAGCAGAAATCTAGAATTTAAATGCTTCGAATATCGAGCTCAATATCCTATGGAGCCAGAGCTACAAAATATTTCTTGTATTTTGAACTCGTTGAGTGAAGTTCGGCGTGATAATCAACGCTGAAAATGTGCCTGAAAAGCGGAAACGTCCTAAAAACGGGAAACGAACCGTGCACACCGCGAAACCTGTAAAAGAGCCTGTGTACGCCCGTATTAATAGTAAGCGTTATGAACGCAAAGAAAATAGAAGGCACGACCGACAACCGGTTATGACAACCCAAGATAAGCCTACAAGTCGGGTAACACGTGACTGTGTTATATGTAACGAAGAACACTCTATAGAGAGTTGTTATAAATTTAAAAATATTGATAACCGTCCAAAAATGGAAAGCGGTTAAGAAGGCGAATATATGATTTCAATGTCTAATCATAGGAGGTCGAAATGTATGGCGAAAAAATGTGGTGTAGATGGATGTCAAATGGGGCACTATCTTTTTCTACACAGATACCCCAATAAAAAGTTATCGCCGCCAGAGAGCGATAGGAGTCAAGAGGCACGAATTACGACTGTAAATACAGTAAATGCACTGGCATGTGCATATTTAAAAATTATACCAGTCGAGTTATGTGGATCTACAGGAAAGGTTAAGACCACGGCTTTTATGGATGAAGGTATTTTTTATAGGTTCAACCATGACGCTTATAATTAATTTTCATTTTAAATTTTTTATTTAATAACAGATACGTCTAACTGGCCAACAACGTTATTGTACATTGTTGTTTCTCCTGCTATACACGCTATCAGCAATTGTGCATCTACCTGTGCGAATCATATCGCTGGCTTATCTGGCAAGAATGGAGGTAATTTTACTCCCACTTTACAAACTGTAGGTTTTACAGTTGTACGTGTATACTACCTGTAAAAAATCATGATGAAGAAAGTTGGACCTGATTTCTAAGCGCAACACTTTTTGCTATGAGTTTCCTCAATTTCTACGCCGTTTCATTATCTATAGTAAAATTTATTAATCAGTTATGCAACTCACCAGTACCACACAAATCAACATTGCACAAATCTTTATGAGAAGATAAGCTGGAGTATCTAGGTACAAAGACTAAATGTAGAACATCTTAACATCTTCATACTATATTTATGACCTATAGTAGAACGTTGACAGAATGTCAATTTATGCAATTATATTTAAGTGCGGCATCATCAAACCAATGTACCTTTAATAGGATAGTATCCTTCAACAAGAATAATTATAGCCAGGATGATTATTGAATAAAGCCATGTAGAAAGTGCAGAGGGAGTTATAAACTTTATTAGTGTAAACGTTTCATGTCAAAGGGGTTAACCGTAGAACAGATTACCCAGAGCTGCGTTATTCAATTTCCTGGCCTACAAAGCGTTTTCAAGGAGTTATGTTTACCACGGCTTAATAAATCCATACTCATAATTTAGACTTCCAATAAGTTTTTTGCGATTTTTAACATTGAATATGTTATCAACATTAAAATAACAATTCTGGCTGTTTTTTTTTA